>OZ038372.1:24366156-25566156 GCA_964036015.1 Leptarthrus brevirostris
GGTACACTAGTAGTAAATGATATTCAATTCAATTCAATTTAATTCATTTATTCTTACCTCTACACAATTAAGAAATTTACATTATCTTATGACTATGCGTAGAACGATAAGACAAATAGCATATTTAAGTAATATAAAAAATAAAAATAAAAAAATAATAATAATTCATTGTAAAAATACAAATTGGAAGGAAAAAAATAAATATTTTATATAGAAAATTAGAATCTAAACTTTAGCATTATCTATATAACTATTGCAAAAAAGAAAGCAGTATATAGCAGTTATATAACAAAAAGCCAATTTACAAAATTTTTATAAATTACAATGTCTGAGATAAGTGAGTGAACAGTTCAAGCCTGAATTTTCCTCTGTTAATTGGCCCCTGAGAGAAGGTGGGAGCTGATTCCATAGTCTGGCCGCCTGGACATAAAACTGACGCTCAGATACCACACAGGTAAATCGTGGAATGATCAGAGCATTGGTGCGCGTAGAACGAACAAGCTGGAACTTACTATAAAGATAATCAAGTTTTTTATAATATAATATATTGTAGAGTAGTATTAACATTCGTTGATTTAGATAAGATGCGATAGGACATCCAACAACAGAACAAATATAAGGGGATACATGGTCATATCTACGAAGCCCATAAATATACCGTACAGCCGAATTAAAGGCTACATTTAGTTTACGTGATGAGGCCGAATCCATCCTTCCAGCATATATCTCACAACTGTACGTAATTAGCGGAAGAATTAACGTCCGAACGAGCATCAGTTTAGTGGAAATAGGGGTATACGATGATGAGGCAGAGAGCATGCGAAGAGTGCTGTATATTTTAGAAACAATAGTACTAATATAATTATTCCAAGTCAAAGTTTTATTAAATATGACACCGAGATTCTTAACGCTAGTGGTGTACGTAATAGAGGACTGACTAAGAGTAATTTGCGGAAAACAGGAAGTGTCCAATGCATGTTTATATATCATAATCGCATTACATTTAGAAGGATTTAGGACTAGGTTATTATCCTGTGTCCAGGTAGAGACAGCGGAGAGATCCTTATTAAGCTTATCTATACCGTCATCAATGAGCCCCAGAGGCATTGAGATATATAACTGTAAAACATCAGCATAGAGATGAAATTTCGAAAATTTACAAGTATTAGGCAAATCATTAATAAAAACTGAAAAAAATAGTGGCCCCAAGATGGATCCCTGTGGAACACCACAGTTAGTTCCAAGAAAACCAGATTTCAAGTTATTACACTTCATCATTTGCAATCTGCCGCATAAATAGGATGCTACAAGCTTACAGGCTGGGCTTGGAAAATTGTACATGTTACTAAGCTTGCTAATTAGAATGTTATGATCAACTTTGTCAAATGCCTAGGAGAAATCCAAAAGAACGGGCGCAGTAATATTGTCATTATCAATCGAGATACGAATGTCATTAGTAACTTTTAGGAGCGCCGTAGTACAACTAAAACGAGATCTAAAGCCAGACTGAAAAGGATTAATAAGACTGTTGCTATCCAAATACACAAATATCTGCTTGTGAAGAATACGTTCGAACGCTTTAGATAAAAATGGCATAGATATTGGTCTGTATTCAGCAATAGTTGGCTTAGGATTCTTCCTAATTGGGATAATCCTGGCTTTTTTTCCATCAGAGATTAGCAGAATCGTATTAAAAACATGGGTAAGCGGCAGAGTAATAAAAGAAAGAATCAACTTAACAAACTTAGGGTGAATGCCATCCAAATGCAGCATTTAGTGAAGCAAACATTCGACTAATATTCTGAATTTTCGAAAACTACAATAAATACTTTATATGTTTACAGATTATTTAAAAATATTCGTCAAGACCGTCAACTTGCCCCGGGCACGGGGTAAGTTGGAGGTACATATGGGGGGTTGGTGGTGATTTATTAAATTACTTCGTATTTCGCTTTCTAGTTTTCTAAGCCCATGTCGTTTTTTTTCAAGCTTGCTTCGATTTCATCTGTCTGCTTCGTCCGCGTCTGTCGTTACTTTCATGGTTATAGCGTCGCTCTCCACTTCTTTCTCATTCTCCTTTCCTTTAGCCTTGTTTCTTCTTTTCTGCCATGTTTCTTGTTTTTTGAGTGGCTCGCTTCGCTCCCTTTGGGCCCACCACCGATCCTATTGCTGCTCGCCTGAAACTGGAATTTTCCTTTTCCGCTTGAAGTTCGGCTCTCACTGGAGAATTTGTCAACTTGTGCAGTCGTTTAGCGCTTTCTTCCTCGTCTAGTGACCAAATCTGACATTCTTTCCGGAGCCTTTGGAAAAGGCATCACATCTTCTCGAGAGCGTGGTAGTGAACAAATTCGTTGGGAAGAAGCGGTTTGTTTGCAAGGAGGTTGCGCATTTTGTGACACAATTTCCTGTTCTTCTTCTTCTTCGTGAAAATCACCTTGTGCCATGTGCGCTTCAGAAGAGTTTCCATCTTCCGGGTTTGGTCGATCCGTTGAGTTTTCCGGCAGGTAATGCCGTTGTTAAATGGCCAGATTTCAGCAACGCGAAATCCCGCCTGGATGTTGGAGGGTCTGAAGGCGAGCGGCAGAGCAGATTTCACAATGCCCGGGAATGTTTTTCGAATTCAAAAAAGAACTTCCCGTGATTATCTTTATATGAGAAATATTTTTAAAAAATTATTATAAATGAAGGTCCTCGAGATGCACGCATTGTTGTATTTCCGACAATTGATGATGACAAAATATCAAATTTTATAAGATTAACTCGAGTCTCCTAGTTCGGTATTCATGTGTGAATCTTCTAGTTGTAATTCGTCGGATTCAAATTTCCATCTTTTACTTCGTTTTTTGTTAATTCTCTCCTCAGCTCTTCTATTTTTTTATTCTTCGTGCTGAATTTTTCCTGTGTTGATTATTTCTTGATAGCCAATATATTCTTCACTAATCGGCACAATTGTAATAAATAATTTTTAGCGTTTTTCCTATGATTTTCTTCCCCGTCTTCTTCTTTTTTTCTACCCAATAAAGTGCATTTTTAAAAGCTTATGAATACTGACTTGAATTAATTGTTTCAGTGGCTTCTCCAATCGAGCCAATAGAAGCGTCGATGCAATTATGGTTGTTAGTCCAAATATCATCATAAATATAAATACCCGTTAATAATACTATATTTTTGTCCACAATGTTGTCACCTGACTCATTATTTGGTCCATTATCATGCTGTGGTGTGTGGTCTCCTCTTAGACTGTTGCAAAAATTTTCAAATCTAAATATTGCACCTCACCGTTCCATTCACCCTGTGCCCTGAAAGGCTAGACTACGTATAACTACTTCACGCGAAGACAAATCACTGGGACGTGAATCTAAAAAATTTCCGCACAAATCGGTATGGGAAATTAAGGCGGAATTTTTCGGCGAAAATGATTATGTACTGATTGATACGGTAAAACGTCGTTTACGAGAAGCTGGAAGAAACCATTACTAACCAAAAAAAAAAAATCGTTTGAAAAGGCTACATTTCGCTAAGAAGCAAAGTCAGTGGAGGCCTCAACAATGGGGTGGGGGTGAAACCTAACTATTTAACGCGTGGACCGATTTGGATGGTTCTTTTTTTGTTGTACAGAGTATGATACCCCCCCCCCCTTGCTAACCGGAGAAAAAAATTTGGCCAAGGGTGGGGGAGGGCTGGTATAACTTCAATTTGGGTGGTTCTTTTGCTGTTGTAAAGAGTATGATCCCCCATTGCTTATAGGAGGATAATTTAGTTCTATGGTGTTTGAAGGGGTAGGGGGAGGCGGAGGGGTAGTCTAATTTCGTTACGCTTGGACCAATTTCGATGATTCTTTGTCTTTTGGGTAGAGTATGTGCCCCGATTGATACCGCGAGGACAACAATTTTGGTTGGATGGGAGGGGGGGGGGCGGGGGCAGGGTAGGGGATTGGACCCCTACCCCTAAAAAAAAACTGAACCGGCTTCACAAAAAGCACTAAAAAGCTTAAAATAATTTTTAATTTTATATCTATTGCGACATTTGGAAGTCGGTGCAAATTAAACAAACAAAACAATAGTAATTAATAATTATAAGTGCATGTTATCAAAGTTTAAGATGTATATATACAAAAACATTAAACATATTTATTCTCAAGCTTGACAATTATTCGAAAAATGCAAAAAATAAGACCTCCAAATTTACGGATTTCGACATGATTTTTTTATTAAAAAGATTTTTCACTCTAAATCATTACATTAAATTAAAAGTACACAAGTTAACTATTAGTTATTTCCAATATTATAACATAAATAATATAAATATATGTTCCAATAAACCTCAACTCAAAATAAAAAGTGGTCGGAGTTAAGAGGGTGGTCGGAGATAGGCAGGTTTACGATACCTTTGTAAAGAAAATGCTAAACAAATTGTGTATATAATAAAAAGTTTGAGACCTGCAAAAGTTACTCAGCGATCTCGAAAATAGATTGTTGGCGATCAATGTCGCGGAATTCCGTCAAATTTCACACAAACACACTAGTAAACGCGGTTCACATTACTGCACCTGCAGTCAGGCATATAGCGCTTAATTCATTAAAGTGCCGGAATAAAAGCCTTTCCGCCAACTTACCCCGCTAACTAGCCCCGGGCTCCCCTATTCCCTCCCCTTTTCCCCCGTAGAATACGCAATACAGTTTCCATTTAAAAATCAAAGTTAACATTGATTTAACTTAAAAATTGACTTCAAGGTCACCTTCTTGAAACTTTACAAATTCTATCTGAAACATTGTTCAGTATTCCGCTTAAGTCTGTGGTGCAATTAAAATGTAATATACTGTATAGTAATAATAGCAGGTAAATACACTTTAATTCACAAAACTTATTTTAGTATTAAGAATCTTCACGCGACTACTCGAATAATGTTAAATTTTGGAAGACTTTCTTTGTTTCACGGTAAAAGCAACCCAATTTGGCGTTAAATAAGCAACCACAGAAAAAGCGAACAACTTTTTGATTTGTTTGTTAAGGGACTTAAAACTCTATTATGGCTTTACCCCATTTCTATATCAGATTTAAACTTTAAACGAAAACTCGATAGACTGTGAAAAATGAGGAAAATTTCGTTATTAATTTTTTGCCTCTTCAAAAATTTCCTGTAAAGTTCTTTCCCTGCTTTTGGGAACAATATTTGCATAACTGAACAAGACACTTCATGATTCGTGAGCAACTTTCAAGAACTCCACTTATTCCCTTTTAAGCTACCTTAGTGAAATATAGAACTTCCTATAGGATCATCTTCTGCCCTGTACATGAGCACAAAGGCAAGACAATTTGTTGGTATAATAGTCAAGTGTTATAGTTTTCATTGGGTAATGAAATTATAAAGAATTTAGGAACGTTATGAAGGTTTTCGTCTTCGTCTTCGTTTTCGGAAGTTACTTCACGCCCCAATTTATTCTTCATAGAAGTATTTTTACCGAAAAATCAAATTTGCCACAATTATAAAGAATTATTTGTCCTGAGAATGGATAATATGATATCACAGCCGCCTACAATGCAATTATAGCTTCTCTTGTTAAAGACAAAGCAAAATGGCAAATGGAATTGGGAAATTGATACCACGCTTTTCAAAGTTCAGGGATTCAAGGTGCTCCTTCTATGGGGCGCATTCGATGAACAGAAATGACAATGTTTGATGTGTTTGTAAGGTATTGATTCGGAGAACGATTATATTAGATTGCTTAAAGCAGAGTCAATTAACATGTCAAACTGTTTGACTTAATTGGACGTTTACTTTGGATGGTATGGCAAGGAAATTATAAAGGATTAATTTGCACGTGTCGGTCATAAACACGACATTGACATGTGCATATGACACTCGAAGGTTCTTATCGATTTTTTTTTAAATAAATAGTTTCTATTTTGCCAGTCATTTTGTGAGCAGCAATTTTGCACTTTGTGTTAATAAATAAAATATGTGTAAACGTAGCTAAGAAGGGACTTAAAATTTTGTTGCTACATAGTGAACCTACACGGTATGGCAAATCATACGGCACCATACATACCATATGCACGTGTTCATAACTTCACTTTGTGGCTCTCCTGTTCAGAAAAAAGCTTTTCAGTTTATACAAAAGCGGGAGAAAGTAATATGGAAAATCACTTGTTAATCGCCATATTAATAAGTTGAATTGCGTAGAATTCATCTACACCACATACGACAATTAGCTTATCCACGTGATACGATGCATGTATGGTTATGTAAGTAAAAAGGCTGCACAAAATCATATAAATTGTTTTGAATTAAAAGTAATTTCGATTTTAAAATAGAAAGAGCTTTTCAAAATTAAAAATACCGGCCATGTTCTGGGCATAAGTGAATGACTAATAAAAAAACTATTTTTTGAATTCTTAAAGCAGGCCCCCTCAAAAATGTGCCCGCCCCCTATTTTATTAAAAAAATATAACTCGTAAGACTCTTTCACCGGGAATAGAAGCGGGCAAACTACTTATATAACTGACATGCAAACAGACAGGCAGACACTAAAGTTTTAACATAGGATTCCTTTGATCTTTTACGAGCAGAACGATAAAAAATGAACTAAAATTCCGTATTTCCACGTTAATGTCATTTATAAGAGATATAATTTGTAACCCGAGTAAAAATGAGACCGGCCTGTTCGAAGCCTGAAACAGGCACGCACAGCGTGAAAACCTCTGAATTACACTCAAATGAGGCACACTAAGCCTGAGTAAAAATTATACTTTTCCAAATGTCAGCTCGCTGCAGGCACGTATCAATAAAAGACGCCCGATATAGTCCAAACCAAGCACGGTACGCTCACACTTTTTCAAGACAAAAATTTAAGATGAAAACAATAAAATTATTTTCGTAGACAAACTCATTTGCGACCGACGTCTAAAATAACAAAACTATCACCGCAGTAGCCGGCAAAAACAAGACATTTAAGTTTCCTCACTCCCCTTACCCTAATTCCCTTCCGACCAAAGCCATGCTAACGCATCAAAGGGTTGTCCCCTAGGATATGGTAAATGAACTAAATTGTTTTTACAAATATCTGATTTGTTACATATTTCAAATTATTGAGGATACTGTAGGAACAAAATGACATACCGGTAGAATGGGCAGAATAACATACGGATGTCATATTCTCCATTGAAGTTTAGATGCATTGGGTGAAAGAATTATTTTAATTTGATTTGCAGTTAGTAGTGGTAGCATGTCACGGGACTACAAAAGGACAGTTGACCGCCAATCCTGGAGCTATGAGTCAATGCGAAGGCAATTAAAGCTGTCCAACAAAATGAAATGGGCTGGCTATTACATAGCAGCTAAAATATTTAGTGTTTCTCAGGTTAGTCTTAGAAGACGTGGGTATGAACAAAACTTTAGAGTCTAATACCAATGGATTAGGAACATACAAACTGACGCTTCCTCCTGCCATTAAAAGAACTTTAATTGATAATTTGTTGTTTCTAAGAACCCGACTTTTTGGCTTGACCCGTAAAGCAGAACTTGCTTTCTAATTAACAGAAAAAAATGGCATTGTTCATAAATTTTCTTCAGAAAAATGAAGATTTGGACAAAAGTGGCTAAACGGTTTTCTGAAAAGAAATAAGGACATTTATCTGCGTACACCTAAACCCACTTCTGCGGTCAGGGCTCAGGCTTTTAATAAGCCACAAATTCGTTTTAAATTTTTTTTAAGACTTATGAAAAGCTATTGCGTGCATACAACTTTCGAGGAAATAACATTTACAATGTGGTTGAATTGGGTCTCTCCACCGTTTAGAGGCCTCAAAAAATTGTATCAACGGCGGGGAGAAAGCAAATGGGTTGTCTCACCAGTGCTGACGTGGATCCCATGTTGCGGTTGTATATTGTATGAATGTAACTGGTTCATACATCCCTCCATATATGATATTTCCCAGAAAAGACCTGAAAAATGAACTTATGTGCGACGCACCTACTGGCACACTGGAATTGGAATGGATGACTGGAGATGTGTTTTTAAGATGGCTAAAATACTTTCAAGTCTTCGCAAAGGCAAGTGTTGAAGATAAGCTCCTTCTTATTCTCGATGAACATGCAAGCCACAAAGGATAAGAAGCTTTGAACTTTGCAAAGGATAATGGCATAGACATTTTATGTCTGTCTCCACACTGCACTTACCCGATGCAACAGCTGGATGTGAGCTTTTACAGGCCATTAAAATCCTATTTTAACCAAGAAATTTCAAATTAGTTGAAATCTTATCCCGGCCGTGGCGTTACACATTTAGAAATTGGATATCTGTTTAACCAAGCATACGAGAAGCCGGCGATGGTTCAAAATGCGTACTGTGGCTTTAAACGCACGGGTATTTGGCCTGTAGATTCTGATGTCTTTCCTGATTATATGTTTGACCTCACAGAGGCAACAAACATACCGCTAACCTCACAGAGGCAACAAACATACCGCTTCCTGTGACAAATCAACCTCTTTTTCAACTACCAAATCCTATTGATTATGGTTCCGATCCTCATATAAGTAAAGATGAAACTCTTCCAACAACGACCAACTACTATGAAAAACTTGGTTCTGCCAAAGATTCGTTACCCTTTTCTGTTGAAGTTATTTCACCGGCTCCACAGGGCGTGTTTGTTAGTAGGCAGGGCAAAAAAAAAACAGAAGAGTCGCCAAACATACTTAATGTTTCTTAAAATAATCCACTCCGTCTCTGCGCTGTTGTCTAGCTCGCAGCCACGCAAAAACAAGACATTTAAGTTTTCTCCTTCCTTTTGACGACGACACAGCTAATGAAGACTTTGCAGGTGACACGCAGTAGGACGCTCACGAATCTCCATGAATTTATTGCAACGACCTTTTTTTCGCGCTTCAAGCCTCACCATGCTGTTCTCATTGAGCTGATGCAACCACAGCCTACTCTAGATACAAGCCCGGAAAACTTGACAGTTCAGCCATTTCACCACCAAGCGTTTCGTCATTATTTCAATATTGTTGTACCACAGATTAATTAATCCTTACTCACACAAATAAAACTACACACTCTCGTAGACAAAACTCAAGAGAAACGCTGATGTCATTGACGCATTTTAAGCTCAATACTTTAAGAAAACGAGCACAAGAGAGTGTTCACATGTTCAGAACATTTCTAGGTTAACTTGAAGTAAAATCCAATTTAAGACTTTAAATAAATTGAGAGAAATACTACGAGAAAGTACATTTCGCCAAACTTTTCCTTATGGCTACTGAGGCAGTTTTGGGTTGTTTACACCACCAATGTTCAGCTGTGACAGCTAGAATAGGCTGTGATGCAACCTGTATAGACGTGCCAAAGACGACATAAAAATTAATTTTTGAACTATGTGCCTAATTATAAGTTCCTAGATTGTATGTTATTATGTCTTTTTCTTTCAAAGACTATGTAACATGTAGTGCATTAACACACACATCGTATATTAAATATTTACTACTGTTATATCTTTCATAGTTAAAAAATTCAAAATAAAAATACTATGTCATTTGGTCCGTACTTCCCCTACCTCTTTGAAAAAGTAATAAACTGAATAATTTAATAAAAATAAAAAGCAGGTGAATTAGTAACATATATTTTGGAGAAAATTTTGGAAAATGCTGAATTTTAGGTAATGTTAACACATATTTTTAATTTTGGAGATAACTGTACTTGCAATGGTAGGAATAATTAAAATAAAATTTGTGAGAACTTTGGAAAGGTTTGATGACTGCATTGAGTAAACCAAGAGGTAAAAATAAAATAATGATGAAAATTGCAAAGTTATGAATCCCAAATGGCTGAGATTATTCCCCCCTCTATTACTATACAATGTTTTCTTTGCCTACGTGAGATCTATCACTCTACTTATTTTGGCAAAGCTTATGTGAAACACCCTGAATAGGAGTTACATAGAAAACATTTTCTTTTTTGGTTATCGGAGAAAGCGAAGAAGTTTTCTTTATTCATTTGGTAATTTTGTTGCAAACGAACAACACAAGCTAGAACTGACAATATATAATAATTTCTTTGACATATTTTAGTACATTTAAGAATCTTTGTTTTCTATTTACGACACCCTAAAATCCAGTTTCAAGATTGCGAGTTAAATACAAAAGGAACTCCTATATTACTCTAAAAATAAAAGAAAGTCTTTTTCTACTTCTTACAATGGACTGAAAGGGAAGTGTGCAAAGGCAGGTTTTACATTTTTAAATTCAGTTACTGTGGCATCTTATTTGGGACTGGTTTAATGAGTTTCTAACGTAAGTGTAGTTCTACGTAATTCAAAAGTAATCAAGGTATGGATCTAAGCTTATTTGAGGCGAATTCAACCGTTGGCAATCAAATTCACCATAAAAGCTCAAATTTTATACACGTGCGAGCATCTTCCTTCTACAATATATTAAAGCTCATACCACAGGAAACTTCTCCAATGCCATAACTTTAACAGCGAAATTGAGGTTTGCGCAAAGAAAAGTGTTGGTGAAAAGCTTGTGCTTCTAGTTCTAGCAAAGCTCAAAGCAGATAAGTACAGTAATAGAGAACATTTTTCCCCAACATGATTAAATGTGATTAATAAAAAACGGACTTCTTTTGTGTAAAATTTTTTTTGCGGATCTTAAGATTATAACAATAGGCTGTCTAGATAACGATTATTTTGTTATTCCAATTAGAGTTATATGTTTAAAACAACTAAAAAGACTTTGTTCTATAGGAATTATGAGGACTATAAGTCGTCGGTGAAATAAGTGATCGGTCTAACAATCTGGAGGTCCCAGGTTCGAACCCCACAGACGGCGACCCATAGTTATTTTCTACTGGTAACAATAAATAAAACATACATACAATAAAAAGGTCATGGGAGTTGCAGTGAAAATGTCAGTGGTTTGGAATCCACTTTAAATTGTAGCTCCACTAGCAACTGTTGTCTCGAGTCGGGTGAAGTTCTCTTCCAATACCATGCCTGACAAGGGTTTACGGGAACTAGAGAGAGAGAGAGAGAGACGTCAAAAATCAGAAATTCAAAACGTCTTCAGAAATTTGGTATCTTATCAACGAAAGAACCGGTTTTATGATTTCACTTTTTAAATATCGTAAGGAGTTATAGTTTACGTGTAAAATGTTCCCGATGAAAATACGAATAATCCTCCAATTGTACCAAAAGATGGTACTAAATTTAATTAAGTAATCGAAAAAGTGAATAATATACCATTACTATAAAAAATTTACTAGATTGGTATATAATTTAAACTTCAATTACTGTGCGCAAGCTATTTTAAACAAAGGTAGTCAGGTATTTAATAAAACAACTCCATAACCACAATTGAAAATAATACATAATACTACCTGAACGTTTCAGCTTACGGGATCATAAGAAATGACGATTAAATATTTTTGTTGTAGTTGTTTGGTTTGTTTGATTTGCACCGACTTCAAAATGTCGTAATAGATATAAAATTAAAAATTATTTTATGCTTTTTAGCGCTTTTTGTGAAGTCGGTTCAACTTTTTTTTTAAAAACTATTTTATAGTGATTAGCGTTTTAACAGTAGCCAGGTTTAAAGCTGTTCTTTACTATACGGGTAAACGAACATACGTCGGTTAAAGGCAATATTAGATAGATATGTAATTAACCGACTTTCCAAAAACAAAGATGTTCTATGTTCGACGTGTATTTTTTTTTTATGTCTGACCGGACATAACTTCGTAACGCGTCGACCGATTTTGATGATCCTTTTTTTGTTGGGTAGAGTATGTTCACCGATTGGTACCATGTCAAAAACATTTTTGTGGGGGGTGGGCGCGAAACCTAACTTTATAACGCGAGGACCGATTTAGATCGTTCTTTTTTTGTTGTAGAGAGTATGATCCCCCATTGCTAATTGGGGAAAAAAATTGACCTAGGGTGGGGGGAGGGGAAGGGGTAGTCTAATTTCATAACGCGTGGATAAATTTGGATAATTCTTTCTCTGTTGGTTAGAGTATGTTCCGTGAAAAAAATGTTGGAGGGGGGGGGGGGGTGGTGGGTGGGGGAACCTGATTTTGTAAGGCGTAGACCGATTTCGATGGTTCCTTTTCTGTTGTATAGAGTGTGATCCCCCATTGCTAATAGGAGAATAATTTGGTCCTATGGTGGGGGGTGGGGTGGGGGAGGAGTAGTCTAACTTCGTAACGCGTGGACCGATTTGGATAATTCTTTTTCTTTTGGGTAGAGTATGCTCCCTGGTTGATACCACGAGAAAAAACATTTTGGTGAGATTTGGGGCGGGGTGGAACCTAACTTTGTAACGCGTGAACCGATTTGGATGGTTCCTTTGCTTGGTGGGGTGTCCTATGGTGGTGGTGGGGGAGGGGGAGGGGTAGTAACTTCCGTAACCCGTGGACCGATTTCGATGATTCTTTTTCTGTTTGGTGGAGTATGTTCCTTGATTGATAACATGAAACAAAATGTTAGTGGAATGGAGTTAGGGTAGGGGGTTAAACCTAACTTTTTAACTCGTGGACCGATTTGGATGGTTCTTTCTTCGTTGTATAGAGTAAAAGAAACTAAAAAATGAAAAATAAAATAGTTTTAAAAAAAAAAGTTGAACCGACTTCACAAAAAGCGCTAAAAAGCGTAAAATAATTTTTAATTTTATATCTATTACGACATTTTGAAGTCGGTGCAAATTTTTTTACCATACAATGTTGATTTATTCTTTCAAAAGTTGCAAAAGCAAAAAATATAAGCGCGCAGCAGAGCTAGTGGAGCATATCAAACTTCTGGAATCAAGGCTTTTTAGTATTACTTGTGACGAACTAACAATTCTGGCTTACCAATTAGCTGTAGAAAACGAAATACCACATTGTTTTGATTCCAAAAAACCAGAAAGCTGGAAATGATTGGCTGCGAGGATTCAGGGCACTACACAAAGATATATCACTTAGAAAGCCTGAACCTAACAGCAGCTGCGAGAGCGATGGCTTTCAATCGGCCACAGGTTCAAAAGTTCTTTGAGCAATTGAAACTCACTATACATTAAAACGAAATTCCCTTTAGTCGAATATGGAAAGTAGGGGGGTCAGCACTAAATACTGTCCAGAAACCCCAAACTATTTTTGCATCTAGAGGAAAAAAACAAGTTGGGGCGCTAACAAGTGCTAAAAGAAGTCAACACGTAACTCTAATGTGTTGTATGAGTTCCGCTGGAAGTTTCATTCCTTCGGCACTAATTTATGCGAGAAAAAATTGGAAACGACCTCTTAGATCGTCCCCGACTGGAATTTTAGGGTTAGTGCAACCGAAAGACTGGATGACTGGAGGGTATAATTATGCTATCTTTCCCACCGCACTGCAACCGCACATAGAATGCAAACAAGTGCTAAAAGAAGTCAACACGTAACTCTAATGTGTTGTATGAGTTCCGCTGGAAGTTTCATTCCTTCGGCACTAATTTATGCGAGAAAAAATTGGAAACGACCTCTTAGATCGTCCTCGACTGGAATTTTAGGGTTAGTGCAACCGAAAGACTGGATGACTGGAGGGTATACTTATGCTATCTTTCCCAAAGCACTGCACACATAGAATGCAACCTCATTCATATTGAAGATATATTATAATGTTTGCATCTTAGAAAATAGCTACCAAATGGCTACGCCAACCGATTTGCGGCCTTTAATTTTTATTCAACATAGGGGTAATTGTACAATTTATTATTATTTATTCCTCGTCCAAAAATACGGAAGAAGAGAAATGAACAAAATTTGACTCAATTTACTCGAACTCTTCGATCGGATATACCGTTTTTTATAGATCAAAAAAATAGTACTAAATGACTAGTTTTTAAAATACTTCTTTAAAAAATTATCAAGTACCAAGTGGGATGTATATTTTAAAGATTTTCTAACATGCTCAAATAGATCTCGGGATCGCGTTAAAATGATACCCAACTTGCCTATATTTAGACGTATACGTTCAGAGTCATTAAGGAAAAACCTCGTCAAACGCCTATGCCGAATGATTAAAGAGCGAGCACAAACGCTTGCATGTAAAGCCATCTTCTATTTTGTTCTTCTATTCGACGTACTATAATTTGTAATTTTTCACACATATTTTCACATTCCTCGACTATGACGATGAAATTGAGCGACTCAAGTAATTTGTCTTGAAGCTGCTAAAGGGGAACAAAACGCTTTCTAAAAATGGTACAATTTAAATCGTAGCCCTTTTGTTGATTTTGGAAAAGATTGGGGTTAAAATCTTCTTATGAAATTACTGTGTTCTCTTATGGGAACTCTTCTCAATTTAACACTAATGGGCGCTATTCCGAGAGTGAACAATTATGTACAAATCAAAATGGGCTCAAAAGGGTTCAGGCTTGTATACTCTATTTTTATAGCATTGCTTTCAACTTAAGATGGAAATCACAGCAAAGAAGAAACACTTTTTACTTGAATTGAAAATTATTCTAAACATATTTCGTTTTCAAAAGAGAAAAGAGAAGGAAAATTTATATTTCTTTTCTTAAGACATTATCAAAGGGAAGATATGGAAGCAATTTTGCCCTTAATTATCTAGCTGAAAGAGGGAAATATTCCACAAAAGCATAACAAGGTTTATGTTTATGTGGGTGATGGTGCTCTAAAAGGGATGCCAGCCATTAAAGACCACTTGTTAGTTGCTTATGATTTGAGCGGAATGCTTACCTAAATATAATTACATTATGCCTGTTTTTTCTTTGAAGATGACACAGTCACGACAGCGATTCAATTGTCAGAAAAAAAGCTATTCAACAAAGAAACGGTGAATTCAAGTAAAACAGTACCTAATAAAAAATATTGAATGAAATTTGTAAAGAGAAACTTAATTGTAACGAAGTACAAAAAAATTATAATAATTTGGAGAAAAATAATGCCGAATTTACAAGAACGATATAAAGTGTCAATAATGAAGACTGCATGTCATTTAATAATGACTTACCGACATACGACGCAAAGTAATGACAAATAACTATTTATGTGTGTTCTAAGAGTTTTGTCACTGCGTTTCATAATTATTGTGACGAATTTTAATTTTACAATGACAAGCGTAGCAATCGGAGTATTTACACGAATGGACGGACGAGTTGAAGCCTTCTAGGATACGGCGATCCTAATCTGGATATTCTCAAGTGTTAGTTACACCTGCAAGTGGTAGCCACCGGGCAATGCATCCTAGAATGTAGCCAAGTAACTAATGCGGGAGGAGATAACCTCTTGAAAAATCCCCCTAACTCCAAGGCCATGCCAAGGAGTCTGCAGTTTTGTCGTCCCCTCTGCAGGACCCAGCAGCTGAAACTGCTGTAGCAGTCCTGAACAGTGTTGCCAAGTCGTCGATGAAGCGTGTCACTAGATAGGGACTAAAAAGGACACCTTTTTTAAAAAAAGTCACCAGATACAAAATAATACATTTTATTCAAAATTGCTTCCAATATAATATAAGAAATATCTAAGTAAAAAAATGTATTTACCTGAATCACAAGCGTATTTACCTTTAATTGGTGCTCATTAAGAAATTAACTGCACCTTGATTTGATCCACAGCTGATCTCATGTACTTAAACGTCGTGTAATTTCTTCTTTTCAATTTGTAAAAGGAAAGGGAGGAGAAACAGTGAACTATAAGAATGTGATAAAGTTCTAATTTTGTGGACGATCCTCTTATCGTAAGCGACAGAAAATCAGTTATCGTTTTACACATGCGTTTAACTTAGCAACAAAAGCATTATGTGTGGTGCAACACCGGTTGTTACTGAATTAAGTGGTATCCCAGCAAATATGTACAAAAATAGTCAAAAACATTGAGAAATGCCGAATATTTAGGTTAAAACGTTAAAAAGTCGGAGAACATTTGGTGTCATCAGAAGAGGTTCAAAATCACAGTGTCGCAGGAAAAAATCTGACACTAGGAACGTATTCGAAACACCAGATCTGGTGACAAAGTCCCTGATTTGGCATCACTGCATTAAAAGTCACCAGAAGTCACCGCGGTGAAAGTTGAAAATCACCAACTTTTACACGTGTCTGAGAAAAAAATTCTGTCACTAGCGAGGTGTTCGAAAACACTAGATTTGGTGACAAAATCACTGCTCCTGGAAGAGGGTGCCATTGGCAAAATAATAACTGGCACTTCCTCAGGTGCGGCGGTGCAGAGGCGGTAGACTCTAACGAGTTGGCCATCTCCGCGGTACACGCACCAGTAGAAGATGCAGATTTGCCTTCCGAAGGGTTAGCTGCGGTTAATCCAGAGGGGGTTCCTTGTCCTGGCTCTGGACTAAATCTTTACGGCCTAGAACCCTTCAAAGCCGTAGGCAGAGAAGGAGTGAAGGTTGTAATTAACGCACGGACCAAGAAGGAACACTGGAGACGGTAGGACAACATGGATTTCTGCAAAAAGGCTAGGATTCTAGCAGTGACCCAGGAAACCGAGGTTAGTGGTGACAGTGGGATAACTGGATACTAAGGGGACTGGGAGAGGACGAGTCCCTTTGGACTTGATTCTAAGTGGCCTGTTTCGGCTAATCCCCAGATAGGTGTTTTTAGTTTTTAGTGAATAAGACTCTCACACCGGAGGGCACGGGTTGTCACCTCTCCCGCTAAACAAAAAATAAAAAATAACAATATACACGAATGACAGAAAAATGACGAATCAGATTATAACAAATTGAGAATGACAGAAAAGACAACAGCTGTAATTTGGGTTAACGCATTGACGTAAAGTAATAGTGAGAATACTGAAGGTGGATGGTACTGCGTCCAGGGGGGTTAGCGAGTAATGACAGGTGGGTTGTGGCAAAGGTAAAATAATTGGTTTTGTATCAGAATGGCTGAGGTAAGGTAAAGAACTAGCCGTTAAATGACGATGACTGACTGTGATAATAGTGAGTGAATGGCTAGTTGGTAGTCAGGTAGGGGTGGTAGAGTTAAAATGAATTCATTTGTATCGTGATGGCAAGAAAAATTTTGACTTTGAGTGAGTGAGATATGACAAGGATAATTATTTGGGTAGTAATGGTGGGTTGGAGAAAGAAGGGTAGTATGGAAAAAATAATTGGTTTTATAACAAAATTACTGAGACAGTGCTAAGGATGCGTCGTTAAGTGACAGTGACGGGTTAAATACTGCTTACAAATTATAGTTTATAGTAAACTGAAAATTTCGCGAAAAAAGGGGTTAGTACTTAATCAAGTAGAAATTTATAATTGCTCGCTGTGTATCAGAATGGTCTAGGTGGGTTAGTGAATACATAAGATGGGTTGTGGCAAAATGGGTGGTAAAGATAAAATGATTGGTTTTGTATCCGAATGTCTAATATAGTTCTGAATTTGATTTCTTCTATGCAAAGCTCATACTTAAATAAGTGGCTTTCTTATTATACACTACCAATATTTGTTCATTTTCGTAACCTTTCAAATTAGAAAAAAAAAACTTAGCTTAATTTAAAAATTGGTAAGCTATTTCTCAATTTTTGCTTCTTCTATTAATTGGTAAAAGATACTTCAAACGAAAGCCTTGGAAATTCCAAATTATACCAACAAAAAGTATCTACATGGAATGCCTTTTACAGGCCTTACAAAAAACACAGCAGATCAAAGAGCTAGTGAAAAGTATATGAATGATACAGAGATAATGGGAGTAACTCTCGGCTGCTTATATTTATTAAAATTTTCATTAGAATTCCTAGCATGTACATTGTACACAGCAAAATGTTTCTTAAATTTAGGGAAAAACTGACAAGAGCTTTCGAGCTGAACATCTTAACTTGAGTGTTCTGTGTTCATAAAAGGGCAGAGAGGTCGTAAATCTCGTGCGAATCCCACAACAATCATTCCTGACGTCTACTTATATCTTTAAATTTTAATAATTTATAGTAAAAACGGAAAATAAGGGACAAACTGCAATTCAAGCGAATGGGCGCCTTAACGACGTATCTTTGTAGTGATATCATATAATATCCTTTTACGACGAAGGCCTAATTTACGCTGATAAAGCTGATCCTTATAAGTAGCTTTGTACTGAATATACTATATGTGCCTATTTTATATATCCTTCTATTTGAAATTTGTATCTTTACATATATATATAGTATAGAAGGAAGATTTGTGTCGTCTAGCAAAGAAATATCTGTCATATTTGAGAAAAATTTTAGTCTGTGGTTAATGTGAAAAGAAATAATATTAAAATACGAGAAGTAAAAGTAATTCGATCAAGTAATTTAGGCTGGGTAATGCTAGACATTTTTTTGTATATGTCTGAATATTTAAAAATAATTTTTTTCTGTTTCGATTTCTTAAAACACAAATTCTAATTTACATTAAAATTAAAACTACTACTATCTTATTAGTACAATTTTACATTTTAGATTAGGAAAAATTTATTGTTTTATTTATAAAATCGAGCAATCGTTTTGTGCCAATCCGACAAAATTGACTTTGTTTAGATTTTGTTTGTTTAAATATATTTCTACTGATTGCAAGAGCAAAATATAAAAAAGCCATCGTAATTCCCGATATAATAATTATTCTCTTTAGTTCCCGTAGCTCCTTGTAGGGCATGGGCCAGGAGAACAACTTCATACGATTCAAGCCAACGATTACAAGTGGACATAACATTTCAGATGGATTCCAAACCACTGATATTTTCTCTGCAACCCACATGGCTCTTTTATCGTAATTTGTTGCCAACAGAAAACAACCGTCGGCGTCGGTGGGATTCGAACCTGGGACCTGAGCATACTATAAGTTAAGGCAAGTCACAGTCAACCACACATTGCAGTCAACACGAAAAAAAAAATAAATACAAGCTTTTAAATGAACCAATCCAACGCAAAAAAAGAAGGCCGCGTGGCCAAAATTCTCCGCGTGGTCTCTTGCAACGACGACTGTGTTTTGTTGAACTCTGACAGTCACATTTTCCACTGACTGGACTGACGTTCCAGTAACCGTTTCCTTCTTAATGCTAACAAAAGCATCGTAATGACTTTTACCCACAGAAGGACCACATGGCACTCATAGTAGGCAGTGGTAATTCCATGTGTGGCTTTATGAAAAGATGGTCCAGTGAGCTTGACGATCCTTACTTAACTAGGCTCATTTTCTGGATATTCGTTAAATCCATTCTGGAATACGCTTGTCCGGTATGGAATAACTATTTCTCCGTCCATATTAAACGTTTCAAGTTTATTCAGATTCCGTGGGTTCCTCCGTGGCCTTCGCTGGTCGGATCCTTTCTTCCTTCCATCGTAGTAATTTCCATCTCGGCCCGGTCCCTGCGGAGCACCGACTTTTTCCATATTCCATACCATCGAACGCTTCGTAATGATTGCTCTGCCTGCGTCGAGCCGTGTTGTACCAAACAGCAGCTAAAGAGCCAAATGAAACTAATTATTTGAGTGAACTCAGCTTTAGTCTGGATTTAATAATCTGTAATTTTTATTTTAATAGTCAGTTTTTCCGAATCTGTTCTTTAATAAATAATTGTTAAAAATTTGGCCTCATAATTCCGAATATATATAATGTTGGGACAATTTTGTCATATCGCTTCACGAGCTTCACCCAATTCGAGACTAACGAAGTAGATCTACAATTTTTTCATCAACTATTGCCAACCATTGCCTTTTAATTGTAATCTGTTCTCAGCAGAAAACAACTATGTGTCGCGCCGGTGGAATTCGAACCTGGGACCTCCGGATTGGTAAGCCGACACATTATCACTTACTTCACCCACAACTTACCTATTTTTAATGTTATGTAAAGCTTTATTCTGAAAATAACCTTTCCAAAATCGGTTCCCAAGATATATTCAAATCTATTCAACCATTTGACTGAAATTTTTTGGCAAAAAGAACGTTATAAATTGCGAAGTCTTTGTGGAGAGCTTTTTTCTTCTTTCTTTTTGGAGCTTAGAAATACGAGTTTTTTTACCCAGAAGCCGAGGTAAGAAATGTAAAAGCGCGACGTCAAAAATGAACATTTTAAAAATCTGGCTCGACAAGGTCTAGTATTGCTCTTATACTTTAAGTTTCAGCTAATTATTTGCCAAGATATATTTCGGACATTTCAAAGCTTTTCACATATATTGCAACTCACTAAGTAAACTGTATGTTTCCAATTGCAAATAACTAGTTAATATTTTAATCACACATACAAAAATAAAAGAAACAATATTGTGTAATCAAATAAAGGAATTTGGTTAAGAGTCAAAATCGAATTACACTAAATAGGCATTTATGATTCCTCTCAGAATTGTATTCCACTGAATATCACTGATATCGCCGTTGGGTTATCGAATAAATCAATTTTCATGTATTTCATGCATGCAAAAGCCCCCGATATATGTACGTGAGCAGAATTCGAAATGCGATAACAAATAGTAAAGGGATGAGAATTCATATCTATTTATTTATCTCACATGATGAGCTTTATAGTCCTACTTTGAAGCCAAATATCTATAAAAGTCAAAACGTACTCATGTTATTATTTTAGAAGGTCTTCAAGTACGCAAACGGTTTTGATTTTAAAAGTAATTCCTTTGCGTCTAAATTTACATATCCTAATGGTATCGTTTTGCTACAATTAGATTTGCTTGCCGTTCACATATGCCTTTCAAATACTAATGCCTTTGCCGTTTTGTTCAAAGATATTCAAATGTGAAGGTTATCGGGAGAATTATAGTAGTGTGGATCCATCAATTTGAGATGGATCCATCTCATCGCGCCTAATTTTTTGGAAAACTCAATTACCATGTGCTTTTCAGCAAAGGTAATTGAAAAGGAACATTCTTGGAAGCATTACTTACACGTAATCGACTGAGAATTATTCATGGAATTTTGTTTTGCAACTCTAAACATGACGTGATTTGCATAATTACTACCAACTTCCTCTTTGCAGGCAATATGACTCGAGTACCGGACTGGCTGAAGATATCATTGATACTTTGTACGTTTGGATTCTTCAGGGAAATGCGACCGTCGGAACCATTCGTAGTTGAATTTTTATCAGGAAAATGGAGAAATGTAACCGCAGAGCAAGTGAACAGAGTCGTATATCCATGGGGAACCTACTCATACATGGCGCAACTTGTGATTGTTTTCCTTGTAACAGATATTTTACGGTAAGGTACGAATATATTTGAATTATTGATGAGATCTATTTTTCTTTTCATCGGATTTCAGATATAAACCCATCATTGTGATGTCGGCATGTATTGGAGTAGCTATGTGGTCACTGTTGCTCTGGACGTATACCCTTGAGGGTTTGAAGGTAATGTTACAATATTTGACAGCACTATACTTAGGGTCTAATCTAATATAACGTTTTTATTGTATTTCTGAAATTTACATCGTGAGTTTTCATTTCAAAAATAATTAACATTTATATATAAAAACACTTGCCCGTGTTTACAATAAATTTATTAGGATATAACAAATTCCGACGCGTTTTGTTCTCTTAAAGCATCATCAATAACAAAATAATTTATAATAATTTCATCAATAAGCTACACTAACAGTTTAACAATACTTAGGATGGGTGATATCGATGTTTCGATTATTTTTCCCTCGGAATCGAGGTTTTGACCTCGATATTCCATTTACTCGTTATTCACGAGTATCGATATATTTTATTACCGATACTCGCCATAGTATCGCGATTATTATTGTTTAATCACGAAGTGAACTGGAGCCATCTATAAGAGTATCACAGGTGCTTTTAACATTTTTCTCGGAGATCTGACTCGTCATAGTACCACAAGAGTTTTGTCGGTTTTGACGTTTTTTTCGGAAATAAAAACAATCCAAGTGATTAGTTATTATTAGATGTTAAAAGATTAAAAGGCTTTAATACATACATTTTGCAACTTTTGAAGTGTACAATAACCTAATCAGATAATGATGATCTTAGATATTAATGTTATTTACTTTATTTATGCCATTTTCGCATAATTAGAGGGCTGATTTTCTTTTAATTTAAAGGATTCCAGGGCTAGAAAAAGAGTATTTACTCAATGCAGCGGTTAAAGGACTTCTCCAAAAAGTGTCGTTTGGAAAGTTTTTTGAAGAGAAAGGCAAAATATGTAATAAAACTACTTAGGCTTTTTCACTTGAAGGAAGAATTTTAGATGACGATTGTAATCGTCTTACATCGAAGCATCTGTCCTGCCAAGTGAAATATGATTTTATACTTTTGTTGGTCTTTTAAATTGTTCATAGGTAGGCCGAGATTCGAACCATGGCGTGGTGATCGTGCCACTTAACCATTGATCCAACTTCGTCTCCGAATTTATGGTTATTTATAATTTAATAATTTATATTAAATGTTATAAATTAAAATAAATTTGACTACCAATACTTTCAACTATCGATAATTATTTTTCAATTTTTCGATACTCCGGTATCGCAACATTCCGATATATTGCAATACCAAGTATCGATATTGTTGCTTTGGATCCCCATCTCTAACCAATACTAAAATTCGTTTGAAAAGTAAGGACATACTTAATTAACGAATATATAAACAGACAGAAGTATGTAAATGAAATATTAAACTTAATCAATAAAAACCTTAACACAAGAGCAAAAATTACACCACAGGATTGGAAAGTTAAATTTTACAGAACAAATAATCTAAAATAAAATCAAATTAAAAAAAAAAATTTAAACTAAAACGAACAACCATCGTTCCAAACCTAGCATATAAGGGCTTAGTAAAGGGCTATTGTTAGAAAAATCCAACTGGTCATTGATTAAATACTAGCTATCCCTCCTCACCTTTCTAATTTCCATTATTTCATACCAAAGGAGGAGTAGATTGTGCAAAGCTCAATACTTTGTTCATTTATGTTATGTTTTTCTAAATTTAAATGCTTAGCTATATTTGAGGCCAAGCTAGTTCGGAAGGTATGTTCCTTCCATTTATCTTTCAATTTCCTTTTTGTTTTCTTATTTAGGTTGGATCACAATCATTACATTTAATTTTGTATACTGCGCTTTCTTTTTGTCATTTAAATTATTATTAATCAATAATTTCTTTAAAGTGTTCCTATTGAAAAATGATGGAGATATATTTTTTGATGTTAAGGGTGGGTTTTTATAATTTTTTTGAGATATTTTCAACATAGGGTAATTTTCCGAACTCCTGTATTCAGCCCGGTGCGCAGGATTTGCTCGTGGGGGGGGGGGGGGGGGGGTATTGCTATCATTTGTCTTTGTAAAATGGAAAATTTTTACCAGCATTTCCGCCTTTATTTTCTTATTGAATAATTTGTGAATGGTTCGCTTTGAGTACCAGTTGTTTACCCCGATTTGCTTTATAGTAATTATTAATTCCAACTTGAAAACATGGATACATCTAGGACACATCTAGAGCCCATACAGATGGGTGTGGGAAGAGAGTGACGTGTAAAAATAATCGAAAATGACACTTACTTCCCAAAAGCCCAACACACGCAGCTATTATACTACAAATTTGAAAACGTATGTTTCTTTTAAATATCTTTCCTTCCAATACTTTTCAATTTTTCCAATTTTATTCACCACACCCTCACCACCCCATTTAAATAACGAGTGATTTTTTCCGGATTTTGTTCATTATAATAATTGTAGCGTATGAACCCATTGAGATCCCAACTTAAAATTTTCATAAATTCTAAATGGTTGCAGACCTTTGTAAATATTCAAAAATCTTACCTAACCTAAATAAATGATATCACCAATATTGTTGTTGTCCTTTCGGTCAAAAATGACACCGAAGGTACTTGCTTTAGAAAGTATAAAATCTATTCTTTCTCAAATGCAAAGAATCATTAAAATTGACCTAGTCAAAACAGTGATATCAGTTTTTGAAATTATTTCAAAATGGCAAAAAACGTGACAGCAAAGATGTTTTTCACGCGTATCTATGTGAGATTCTTTATACCCTCAAAGCATTCCAACTGGATGGATGAATTTTAATCAAAGAGGTGTCTATCGATTCGTCTAAACCGTTTGATGGTAATCATTTTGCTGAATGTTCATTCATTTTCGACGATGACACAGGGGTAGTTTGACAGTTGCCAAATTAAGTTTCTGATTTAGTTATCTAATCAAGGCAGTGCATATTCGCATCACCCATGTCCTTTTAAAAGAACTTTTACACGGAGAACACGGATCCGTGTACTCCGTGTACGCAACATTTACCCTGACTACACGGAACGTAAATATTCATATTAATGGTAATAGCTCTTCACAGCCTATTCTAAATACAAACACACAGTTAATAAAGCAACTAAAAGCCTGATTATATACCTCTTCCTCCCAGAAAGTCTAAAAAAAAATTTGACGGAACGTTTTGGGTACACGGAATACACGGATCCGTATACTCCGTGTAAAGCACTTTTACACGGACACGGGTGATGCGAATAAGGCCTGCCTTAATTCAACGAATACTGGATAATATTGCTAAAATGGAAATTGTTTTCTTCTTTTTGTTGGGTAGAGTATGGTCCCTGATTGGTACTAAGTCAAAAAACTTTTTGGGGTGGGGTGGGGTGAAATATTACTTTTAGATAATTATTTTGTTGTTGTATAGAGTATGACCCCCCATTACTAATACTGGAAAAAAAATTCGCCCCAGGGTGGGGTGAGGGTAGTCTAACTTGGTAACGCGTGTCACGATTTGGCTGACTTTGTTTTTTGGAAGAGTATATTCTCCGATTGGTACCTTGTCAAAGAATTGTTTGGTGGGGCGGGAGTTAAATCTAACTTCGTAATGCTCGGACCGATTTAGATAATTCTTTCTTAGTTGTATAGAGCATGATCCCCCATTGCTAAAAAAAATTGGGTGGGGGGATAGTCTAACTGTATAACTCGTGCACCGATTTTGATGATTCTTTCTTTGTCGGGTAAAATATGTTCCCCGATTGGTACAATTACAAAGAAAACCTAATAAAGAGTATGATCCCGCTTTGCTAATAATGAAAAAATATGTTCCTAGAGTGGGGTGGAAAAAAGGAGGGGTACTCGTAACGCGTGGGCAGAGTTGGAAGATTCTTTTTCTGAGGTAGAGAGTATGTTTCCCCATTGGTACTTGTACACAATTTTAAACGGTGGGGTTGTAGTAAGGGAGGGGTTGGATGTCAACTTGTTAACACGTAGACCGATTTAGATGATTTTATGTTACATAGAATATAATCTCCCATTGCTAATATGAGGATATATTTTTCACTAGGGTAGTGGTGTGGGGAAGGGTAGGATAACTTCGTAACGTGTGGACCTACTTGGATGATGATTCTTATTTTTATGTGTAGAATATGTTGCCCACTGGAATTACTGCAAAAATTTATGGGGTGGGGTGTTGTGCGGAGGGGACGTTACCCGATTTCTTAGGTCACACACCTATTTGGAAGATCCTTTTTTATTGCATACAGTATGATCCCTTCATTGCTGCTATATGGAAAAATGCTGACCTAGCGTTGGAGTGGGGGAGGGCTAACCTAACTTTGTAACGCGTGGACTGATTAAGATGATTCTGAATACAGTGAAGCCTTGACACCCGCGAAAATTGGCCAATATATGATGGCACGAAGAAAATCCGTTACAAACTGTTCCCAAAATACCTGTATATGTGGTCCCCGTTTAACTTGAAACTTGGCAGCACAAAAAATTAAATGGGTATAAATTATTTTTTAGAATCTAAAATGCCACCCAGAAAAGCATTAGTTGAGCTTTCTCTAAATAAGAAAAAAGAAATATTACAAGAATTGGATAAAATAGTGTCACAAAGAAAGTTGGCGAAAAATTTGGCCGTTCGATATCTGCAATTGGCAACATAAAGACTCAGAAGGAACAAATTTAGCTTGCATTGGAGGGCAATCAATCAGAGGAGAGAAAGAAAAAGCTGAAAAAACTTGTTTTGACGACATCTAAAAGAGCATTCCTTCATTTTTCAAAAAATGTAGGGCAAAGAATATCCCCATAAGTGGTCCTATGGTACAAGCCAGAGCAAAACAATTAGCAGGGGAACTAAATATTGAAAAACATAATGAGAGCAGAATCTTTTCGTGTTAAGAATTACATCCAATTTAAAGTTCTCTGTGGCGAAGGGGCTAATGTTGACCATCGGGCTACAGCTGATTGGAAGAGTAAACTTGCTCAAATTTTGAAAGATTTTCCACCGGATGATCAGTTTAACGCTGATGAAACAGGTTTTCGCCAGCTTCCAACGAAAAGCCTTGTTTGCAAAAGAGATCTATTTAAAGGTGGAAAGATAGCAAAGGAAACGCTGAGTGTTCTATTTTGCTGTAGTGCAACTGTTGAAAGGTTAAAGTCTTTAGTTATAGAAATGCTGCAAAGCCGAGAGCTTTTCAACAAAATTAAATTGACATGAACAATTTTATGGTTAAATGGGCACATAACAAAACGGCCTGGATACCAAGAACAAGTTTTGAAGATTGGCTTAATTCCCTAAATCGTGATATGAAACCACAAAAGAGAAGAATAATCCTCTTAATAGATAATGCGACAAGCCACACTTCTACAAAACATTATTCAAACGTTGCTGTTAAATTCTTACCGCCCAACCTAACATCAGAAATCCAACCATTAAACCAGGGGATAATCCAAACAGTGAAAATGAGGTATAAATCCAAAATGCTTCTCTCTTTGTTAATAAAGATTGATGAATGCAGATCAGGCACTAAATTTTGCAAAATGATTAACGTTTTGCATGCTATTGTTTCTGCTTGGAATGGAATTGGAACCTCAACGATAAGAAACTGCTTGCATCGGTCAGGATTTACTGTGAATGTTACACCAACCGAAGAATCTTCGGAAGAAGTTCAAATGGAACAAATAATTAAAAGCCTTCTAGAGAATATTCAAAATGCACTTGTAAAGGCGGCCAACATAGGAAAAGCAGATGAAGGCGCAATAGTGCATGAGGTTGCAGCCGATGCACTTGATGAAATAATGGAACAAGTTTTAAAGGAATATGAAATTGCTGAAACACAGTGCATTTAGAATTTAGATGATGAATCCGAAGAAGAGGAGTGAGACGAATCAATCAATTATCATGCTATACTTCATAGGATAAGCGAGTTTCTTTTGTAAGCGTCTACACGGGGTACGGGGTCTCTGGTTTTCTCCACGAGATTGAGCTCGGCGGCTCCAGGGTCGAGGATTCTGAAGAAAACGCCCCGATTTCTTACTACAATTTACTTTTATTCTACAGTCCTGGATGTTTAACACTAAATTTCGAATTCACTGTTTATTTTCTTTACTCTTAAAAAAATACAATTCTGTCTCTTTTAAAATAAATTAATACCCACTCCTACCTCCGTGGTCTCGTTGTCAAATGGCGTAGGTGCTGTTTCCTCTGTCGGTAGCTGGTGTCTCCTTCCTGGAAATGCCTTCCTTTGGTGGGGCTCGTGGTGTCGTTTGACAGACTCTCGTCGACGGAACGCTGGTCGCCTGCTTTCCTCGGGGAATCCTCGGTGAACGGGATGGGTAGGTTCCTGCGGACCAACCAATTCTGGACGTCAGTGGTTGTCCAGAATTGGTTGGTCCGCAGAGAAATTGTAAAAGTGAATGATACAACTGGGAATCACGCCAGTACACGAGTAGATGATAAAACCAGGAGTCACGCTGGTTGGAAGGGTGTCCTATACTAGGAAATCACGCTTGTGTAAGAGCGATTGAACTAGGAGTGTCTCGTACTGGGAATCACGCCAATACGAGAGAAAGTTTGATAACTAGGAATCACGCTAATTAGAGGAGTGTCTTACACTAGGAAATCACGCTAGTGTAAGAGTAAGTGAACTAGGAATCTCGCTAGTTGTCGGAGTGTCTCGTACTCGGATTCACGCCAATACGAGAGAAAGCTAGATAATACAACTAAAAGAAATAGCCGAACTTATTTCCTACCCAACACCAGTGGGTCTACTGTGATCCACACAATAGTTCGGTGGTAGTCGGGAATCACGCCGACTGCCCAAATATATTTACCTGGGGTATTCTTACCAATTTGCTGAGTTTGGAGAGCTCCTGCGCTGGTCGCTGTGCTCCGGTTGACGGCTGGTCGACAACTGACTCCAGCAAGACGTTGCGCTTGCTTATATATAGCCCGTGTCTGCTCTGTGGTGCTGGCACTGATTATATAGTGCCGGGGGGTTTTGGCGGCGAATTTGATTTTGGATTTCCCCCGTTGTTTCGGGGAAATCTGGCCTGCAAATGGTACGGGTTGTCAACTAGTTACCTAATTTCGTGAGGGCAATGCCGAGGATGATCCGGGGATGCTTAAAACCCGTTATTTCCTCCGGTGCTGTTGACAGGTTTTGCCTTCTGTCGTTGACAGGTTTTGGGCCCTTTAGACTGTCACGGCAGGTGCGGAGGGTGGTGAATCGGTACGATTGACCTAGTTTGACGCCCGGGGTGGTCCAACAGCACAAAAAAAACATAAATTTCTCCGGTGCTGTTGTAAGGTTTTGCGTCGACTTGTAACTCCGTTACAATGTATCAATTACGATATTTTGAAGTCGGTGCAAATTAAACAAACTAAACAGGAAAAAAGTATTTAATCCTTTTTTTGTTGTTGTTTAATTTGCACCGACGTCAAAATATAGTAATAGTACCTCAAGTTGTTCAAGGTGATGTCATGGGTGTTGGTTATTTTCAGCAATATCTTGTAACTGATTATAACATTGAAGAAGAGGTAAGGCAATTTTTATTTAATTAGGAAGTCTACCTCATTTTTCACATTATTTGTAAGCAGGCGACTGAGACAAGATTTCTAAAAAACATACATTGACCAAGTAAAATCTTGCAACTCATTATAGCATTTAAGCCATTTTCTTCGCTAATTAATCTGCTCATTGATTCGCAATTTTTCTGTCGTGAGGTAGACAATTATAGCTTGTGTTTGTGATGTTAGTGGAAATACACAAATCGATATGGCTCCTTATTCTCAATTCTTTAACTTTGTTAACTAGGTATCTTCTGAAATTTCTTCAAGGTATTGAAACCATTAAATTTAATTTATGAATTCTGGTTCCGACCGAACACCATCCAGCCTTCGTAATATTTTGTCATCAAGGAATATCATTACTTTTATACACGTTGCCGCGCTCCCCGTTTACTAAATTAACGGAGAATAAAATATATTTAATTTCGTGAAAAGTTCTCCATGGAGCTTGCTTCGTAATTCGTAAGCCCTGGGGACCACTTCCTCAATTTATTTTTTTCCATTTTATTTCATTTTTTGTCATTTAATACCGCGTTGTGCCAGTCAATTATAATTCACGGACGGTAATAATTTATTTTGAGAAAGTTTACGAAACCACTTAACTGCTGAGCTTTGCTACCACCACCTGTCCCTAGTGAAAGTACCAATTAGTTCAGTTTAAATTGGGCTAGGGCAAGTCGTTAAAAGTATTAATTACGATCCGGTCGGGCTTTCCCTTGGTGCCCTTTAACTTAATTTACTTTTAAAATTAAGCCGAAACTGAGAGCGAAATGGGATTTTGGTAGGGAGAGCAATTTCGAGAAGTGTTCTAGATTTTCAAGTTCAATGCGGCGATTCATCTACTGGGAATATTTGGGAATTGCTAAAATAAATCAGTTTTCAATTGCAATAAATACTCATAAAATTCCGGACAAACTTATTCTTTATTCTTCTGAGTTTTTCTGATTTGAAGATTCGTGGCGGAGTACCCTTTATATGTAGTCAACCTTTACTTTTATCCGTAGAATGACTGGTTGTTTATGAAAATAAAAAGGAATAGTTCCCTAGAGTTACTTTTAAATGTTTCATAAACTATATTTCCTACTACAAAGGGACCAAACGGACTCTCGTTTACCGAAGGTACACAAAGAAGAAACTCACCATCAAGTTTAGGAGAAGCTGTACAATGACAGACGAGCTAGATCAACTGGTTGAATCGCAAGATCACAACGCCATGGTTCCAGCGTTCGGGCCTCAGACTCCCCGTAAGATTTTAATAAAAATTCCTGCCAAACTCATTCCCCTTACCCTAATTCCCTTCTGGCCGAAGCCATGCTAACGAATTACAGAGTTCTCCCCTGGGCAATATCATGAAAAAACAAAAATGTTTCCATCCTTCGACATACCCACACAACAGCCCCTTATTAGTAAGACCAAAAAAAGCCTGGCCCAGACGGCAAAATCCGTTATTGCGTAGTGGAAGGAAGGAATTTGAATGCCATTACAATCAAGGAAAGATTTTCATTATTGCGTACTGAAAATATTTTAGACTGCGAAGAGGGTGGAGGTTGATAGGGAAGACACAAAAAACAGCATTCATCACTCCTTAGTTACTTCTTCGAGTTTAATCGAATGCCGTTTGTATTGATTGGGGCTCCTACTGTTATCTGGGTTGCAAGGATTTACATGTTTTGTGTACCTAGATAACGTCGTAATGTATAGCGAAAACCTAACGATCATATGGAAAAACTGTTAAGCGTGATTACGGGAAAATACCCAAGACCTACGCACAGAAACAACCTTTCCTTTTGACATTTAACTTTCGGGGAAAGAGCTTTTTCGTGAAATTTTGCTTTTCTCACGAAAATCCGGTGCAAGTGTAAAACTAACACTTTTTATTGACTAAATCAACAATGCTAAATTTCTTTTTAGGGTTAAATAAATATAGTATACGCTGGGGTTCCAACATACATCCATCCATCATACATTGCCCTTTGACTATCCAGAGGGATGTCCTCTAGTAGTGTGCAGTATGTGGGCTGTGTATTCTCGAAAAAGTCCCCATACATTTGGCTATTAAGAACTTGTGGCAAAATTAGGACCAGTAATTTTGCCACAAGCGCTAAAAAGCATAAAATAATTTTTAATTTTATATTTATTACGACAAGTCGGCGCAAATCAAACAAACCAACCAACTACAACAAAAATATTTAATCGTCATTTCTTATGATCCCGTAAGCTGAAACGTTCAGGTAGTATTATGTATTATTTTCAATTGTGGTACTGTAGTTGTTTTATTTGTTTAATTTGCACCGACTTCAAAATGTCGTAATAAATATAAAATTAAAAATTATGTTATGCTTTTTAGCGCTTTTTGTGAAGTCGGTTCAACTTTTTTTTAAAAACTATTTTATTTTTCACTTTTTAGTGTCTTCGACTCTATACAACGGAGAAAGAACCATCAAAATCGGACCACGCGTTAAAAGTTAGTTTTAACCCCCTACCCCACCCCCATTCCACTAAACTTCTTTTCTCATGGTATCAATCAAGGAACATACTCTACCGAACAGAAAAGGAATCATCGAAATCGGTCCACGCGTTACGAAGTTACTACCCCTCCCCTCCCCCACCACCACCATAGGACCAGATTATTCTCCTATTAGCAATGGGCATCACACTCTATACAACAACAAAAGAACCATCTAAATCGGTCCACGTGTTACAAAGTTAGGTTCCACCTCGGAATTATCAAAATCGGTCGACGCGTTACGAAGTTATGCCCGGTCAGACATAAAAAAAAATAAAAATAAATATAAAATACGCGTCGAACTTAGAACCTCTTTGTTTTTGGGAAGTCGGTTAAAAATGACATAACTTCAAATTTATCCAGATTAAGTAGCAGTCCATTTGAGGCACACCAAACCCTGAAGGTATTCAAATCATCCTGAATGCAGAAAGAATCATATCTGTTTCTAACGCATGAAAAAATCTTCATATCGTCTGTGTGGATTAAGACTTTACGAGTGCCTAATTAGAGGAAAAATGTCGTCAATGGCAAGAATAAACAGCTACGGCCCCAGATGGCTATCTTGCGATACACCTGATGAAGCTCTAACGACTCTAGATAAAGAATTACGGCAAGATACTCGGTAAGTCCTATCTTTTAAGTAAGAGTAAATCCAGTCAAGCAATAAAGGCGGAAAACCCAACCTTTCAAGTTTAAGCATAATCACAGAGTGAGGTAGCTTATCAAATGTCTTGCTAAAGTCGGTGTAGACACAGTCAGTCTGGAGACCTTGTTGGTAGGCAGAGATAATGTGGGATGTAAATTCAAGCAGGTTAGTTGTCGTCGATCTACCCGGCAGAAAGCCATGTTAATTAGATGAGATTAACCCCTTACACTTCCCAACAAGCTGTGAATATATAACAGATTCAAACAACTTGGAAAGCTTCGCGATTGGCCTATAATTTGCTATGAAGCTTTTATGCCCTTTTTATAAACAGGAATTAGAAAATCTGCCGGCCTGAAGAGATTTGTTGAAGATGAGTTCCAATGGAGTTAGTAAGGCATCAGAACAGTATCTCAAGAATGCAGGTGGAACACCATCAGGACCAGAAGAAAAATCTAGTTTAAGTTCCTTGATACCACGCATGAAAATGTCACGAGATATAATGGGCAAAGCAATGGAGGTAGCGGAACGATTTTCGATATGACCAAAGAGTATCTATCCTTACGAAAAATCTGATAGGACTCGTGAAGAATTTCTGCATCATTAAAACCGCCATGTAGCCAGGTTTCGGTCAGAGCGATGACGTCGTTACAGCAGGCAAAAGAACCCTGAAATAACTGGCTTGTTCTTGTTCTTAGTCCCCTTACATTTTGGTAGTAAAGCAGTGGTTCCATTCTGAGTGCTTCCTGCGACCCTACGACGGGGCACTAACTCGCGTGCAATGATATTCTCTGGCCAGAAATCGGGGGCAGACATTATCTCAAAAAGTTCTGGGGACGAGTGCAGAGTCATTAACACCACTCCTCTCCCTCACGTAGCCAATAACCTCGTCAACAGAAGTCGATGGATCAAGTCGGGAAACAGAAAAGGACCTCGGTGGTTGCGCAATCCTCAGATTGAAACCCTCATTTCGAGACACATTAATAGATCTCAACAGGAGTGTGTCCTGCGAAGGGTGAGGATTAGACTGAGACGATCGTCTTAAAAAAATAGATATTCATGGATCGAACAGATCGATTGAATTTATTTCAAAAGTCGAATTTATTTTAACATTTTGAAATTTCAAATGATTCAAACTGATTCTATATAAAAATAAAGGATCATTAGTAAACTAATTTACTTTCCTTTCCCTATTCCTATGTGAGCGAATTAAAATTTTTTTAAAAAGATTTGTGAAACATATAACGTTGTGAACGGAAAAACGCATGAGAGTTCGACCTTTTTTTAAACGCACAGCTGCACATGCATATCTGTGAAAACAAATAACCGCCCATGTAAACTCACGTTGCGTCCCGTACAAATTTATTTGTAATTAGAGCGGCAGTTCTCAACCAGGTCCAGGTTTTAGCTGGAAACATCAATGTTTTCAGTACGCATTCGTGGACAGACGTAAACAGTAATAACTGCTATGTTCAGTTTTAATACTTACTAAAATGGGAATCGGAATCGGGAACAAACAAATCGAGATGAGCTCAATCGGTTCCATGTAAAATCGATTGGAAAATCGAAAGATCGAATGCTAAAAAATCGAAGATCGCTCATTCCTAATCTCCAGACACTACCAAACATTTCCAGTCAAAGGAACTGCCCACTAAATGGACGAAACGTCGCTGGTTTAGAAAAAGGCCTCAAGAAATTTGTTAGCTTTTGGTTAATCTCCCAGCTAATCGAGTTCAGCCGTGTCCTTTTCTAAATTCAGGGGGGATCTTTGCGGAAATGGTTACTCGTGCGATCAATTACCAATGTACTCCCTCTACGGATGAATCATAAATCATGTTGAAAGTCCTTGGGCATTTCAGGGGGATAAGGGGGGGGGGGGGGCATGTTTAGACCATACACCAGCAGTCGCTTATCGACATCATAAATCACATTGACAAGCGCAACTTCCGGCAGTTTTCATCTAGTGTCTGACATCGATGCATCAGAGCGAGCACGGTGGCTATAGTTCCTTAGTAATATCGAATAATTAATCATCAGCGAAATAACCCGCTTTAAAAGATGCATTTAATTATGAACACCTTCATCACTGTACTCATGCAGCTCCAAAAAAGAGCAAGCTGGTTTCCAAATAGAAATGTCCCAGAACTTTATTTCTCAATTAATCAAAAATTAAAATTGTTGGAACCTGACGACAAAGTTCCAGTCAGCAAAACAATTCTGTTACGTAACAATATTAAAACTTTATACAAATTGTTTGATTTAAATTGATACTATTTATTTTAATCAAGGTAGCAAAATATCAAGACTTATTCCGTCGTTATAAAGGGCAAAAGTCTTTTACTTTTCATAAAATGTAATGAAATTTTAATGAAATTTGAGAGAGCTTTCAGTAAAAGCTGATGGTTCACGTGACCGAAATTGTCACGAATGATTGTAGTCACCTACTTTGAGTTTGAATTTGTTTGCAAAAAGTTGCATTTTCGAAAATTCTAGATAATTCTAGGATAAATGGTTAATATTAAACTTATGTAAAGGAGTCTCTGTTAAGGCCGCTTTCCTGTAAGTGATAATTCCTTAAAGGATGTTATCCTGCCGACAGCTAATAATAAACTGAAATGCGAATCTTTTACGAAATTTGACGAATTCGGTTACATTTTCCGATATGGTATAGCGACATGGTAAAGTTTGAGAAAACAAACTGTAAGAGGTAAAGATTTAATTGAACTCGCTACTTATTGCGATCTACATTAAGTATTTGAATGTCTGAGGATGAAAAAAGGACCAAATCTTTCGGATTGTTTATCTATTTTATTATGGTTATGTCTGTCCTAGAAATCTTGGAATTTCTAAATTGGTTATTACCTGACATTCCATTTGCATTATAAGAGTCCCAGGTTTTAACCCCCCGACTCGACCCATGGTTGTTTTTTGCTGACAACAGATTACGGTTAAATGCCATTGGGGATAACAAAGTAACGACAGTGATTCGGAATCTAGTTAAATTGTAGGTCCACTTTCAATCCCTGCCGTCGAATCGGGTGACCTTTTGTGTCACGTTCTATGCCCCAAGAGGCGGGTTACGGAAACTATATAAAAAGAAAGTAGGAAGCAGCTATAAGTTGCTTTACTTGCTGCTCTTCGAGATAATTTTGATTTTGTCTCCTGGGGTCCATGCTTATAAGTTTGATTTTAGCAGCATTGATCTTCAGCCCTAGTCTGCAACCTTCTCTGTTCTGGCATTAAAAATGTCCATCTAATCACTCGCGATGAATGGTCGTCTAGGGTGCTGCACATTACTTCATTAACAGTATACTATGCATCTTTGTCCCACTCAAAAGATAAAAAAACGATGGAAATCGCAAATTTGTGAATTACCCTGTTACTCCCAAGCGATTGAGATGGCCCTTCCCCTTGCCCTCCTTTTTTATTTGTCTAGCTGAGATCTATCACCCCGCTTATTTTGGCACACCAGATCTTTTGCTCATGTCAAGCCTGATGGTTTCTCGCCCCTGATTTTCAAATGCTGCGCTTCTGTTTTGGCTAAATCTCTGCGCAACCTTTTTCACCTGTCATATTCAACAGGAATGTTTCCAAGTGCATGGAAACTTGCTCATGTCCAGCCGATACTCAAAAAAAGAGAGGCATGCGACCCCTCTAACTACAGACCAATTGCACTAACCTCGATCATATCTAAAGTTTTTGAATCACTCTCAGTTGTTGAAATATCTAGAAAATAACCATCTTATCAACAATTGCCAGTACGGGTTCCGTGCTGGCCGCTCAGCCGGAGACTTACTAAAGGTTCTAACGGAGCGTTGGAATCATTGTCTCCATAATTTTGGTGAGTCCCGAAATTGTCGCTCTCGATATTTCAAAGGCTTTTGATAGAGCCTCGCATGCTGCCCTTTTAGCCAAACTTCAAACATTTGGTCTGCACCCTACCCTCGTTAAATGGATAGACAGTTTTTTGTCAGACCGTTCAATCCGCGTAGTAATTGACTGAGTAACATCTAATTCCTACGAAATAAATGCCGGTGTACCTCAGGGTTCAGTTCTTTCACCAACCTTATTTCTTCTTTTTATTAATGATGCTTATTCTCAATCCTATTCATAGTTTCGCCGACGACAGCACCCTTGATTTCGCGTACTCATTTAATTCTGTAATGAATTCACGTGGAAATGCTACAGAATTCCATCGGGAACGCACGTTTACATCATTAAACAACATTTCTGTGGTCGTCGCTTGGGCCAGAGCAAATCATGTTACTTTAATGCATCCAAAACTGAATGCTGTTTAATGTCCCTTAAAAAACGCCCAGTTCGAACCCAACCCATTTCAATCAGCGGAGTGAATAAACCCAATTCGCCCTCCCTAAACATCTTGGGTATTGTTTGGATTTTCTACACAGATGTAAAAAATATTTCACCCCACCTGACTTAGCGCTGATATACAAGTCCCACATTTGGCCTAGACTTGAATAAAATTCTCATATTTGGGCAGGGGCCGGACACACCCCATTGTCTGCGTTAGACAAAGTCCAGCGTAAGGCTATGAAACTTATTGGCAATTCCTAGAGCATCGACGAAATGTCGGTTGTCTCTCACTCTTCTATCGCTATTTCAATGGCCATTGTTCTAACGAAATTACTAGCCTGATTCCTTGTAGATACATGACAACGCGCGGTACAAGATCTACGAGTCCCTCTCATCCTTATATTCTCCAGGTCAAATTTGGACGCATCGTCAAATTTCGGGAATCTTTTCTAAGCAGAACAACACGAATGTGGGACATTTTACCACCTTGTGTTTTTCCCTCGTCATATGAGCCTGAAACTTTCAAACGGGCCGTACATCGACATCTCCTTCACTCAACCTTCTAACCCATTTCCCTCATCCTTAATTCCTTTCCTACCAAGGCTGTGCTTTAGCATCATAGGGTATCCCCTGAGCTTTGGGAACATCATATATATATATATAAAAAAACAACCTGTACACATTAGTACACACTAATTTACAGTATGTTTTCCCTTAAAAGTTTGAATTTAATTTAAAAACATTCCAAAAGTTTTTGAATGCGGAAGGTTAGAAAGTATTACCATAAATTAAAAGCAATATATATTTTAAATGTAATCAAGTCATAAACTAAGTTTCTCTCAAAAATTCGAAAACGCCCATTTGCGATATTGCCGTGTGACACACATATCTTCAAATACTGAAAACTGAAAGATAAAATAATTTAAAAAGAAGTTGAATCGATTTCACAAAAAGCATAAGATAATATTTAATTTCATTTCTGTTACGGAATTTTTAAATTCGTGACAAGTTAATAAGATTTATTTGTTTATTTATTTATATATGTATAGTACGTCTCATTGCCTCATACTCTTTCTTGTAAGTAGGACTTTTTTTAAAGTTAGTTTAATTTGAATTTGAATTACGTTATTTTATTATAGAACAATGATGACGACTTTAGCGGCAACCCAATGAATTTGTTTTTACCCACACGTAATTAGGAAATTGAGAAAAGTTTAATATTATAATATTCAAGAGAAATGTAAGTTTCAAATAGCAACATAAATTCCACTCTGAAGTTTCCTCGTTTTAGCTTGTGATAACTTTCAACGTTGTTCAACTGAATACATTCGTTGAATATGACTCTATCTATAATATAGTAATTGCGTAATATCTTTCAGAAACATGAGCGAAATATTATTTTATAGAAATTGCTCTAAATGTCGTTTTCCTCATTTGAATAAGACTCATGGAAGATAAAGCTTCAAATTCCTGTCTCAAGCGCTTTACATGCTTTGAAAATATGACAGAAAATTTGTGCTATCTTGAATGTTACATCTTGAAAAATTTGCATAAAAGGACGAAGTTATAGCCTTCATAACGAACACTTATCTGTGACAGGTTAAAACGCACATCATAAGCCCTAATTAAAGTCCTTAATACTCTTAAAATTGAACTTTGGTATAAAGACAAATTGTATTAATGTGAACAATGATATTCTCTTCAGAAAATATACTAAACTGAATATCGCTTTGCAAAAATACAAAAGGAATTTCCACATGACTTCAAGTGGATAAGATTACTTAAACAGCAGTTAATCTTCTCCCTTAACTTTAAGCCCAATTTGTATCAGAATAATGTTTTCTTTTATTTTGTTTGACGCGTACCCCCAACAAAGGGTGACCTTCTTAATTTATTTTAAAATCCAAAACATCCTGTGGGACAATGGCTGACCTTTTAATTGATTTACTCCTCACCGAAAAAATTTAGCAAATATGCTTATATTGCAGTTCCTTGATAACCCTAGACGGTATTAAAAAAGGTTCTTCTCGAGTTTTATCCTTTTCTTGATTATATTCTTAAGTGAAGGGTTTTGAAACCCTCCCGGTTTACTCAACTGTCTTTTTTTTTAAACGACCGCTGTTGAGTTTATTAGCCTTCATTAATTGGCGTTATTCCCGGGGAACGTAGCACATATTTAATGTAATCAAATTTTTTCTTTTTGGTTGAACAGAAGACTGACGGCGCCCTTTTTGGAGTAATATTTGTCCCTTTAACCCCATTTTTTGTCGCCACTTTAATTTGGGGTTAACTTATGAAACACCAATTGCCATTTTCTTTCCATTCTTTTATACTTAGGATCGAATTAACGACGGATTACTTATATCTTACGGACAGATTACATATATCTTATATTAAAATTAAATGGACTGTAATGAAGGCATTCTGGAAAATAGGTCACCGATCAGCAAAAATAGGAGGTGCCAAAGAAAAATTAAAGCAATTATGTTCAAATTTTCTTGACAAAAACAATTATATCTTATCTTTACATTTTACTAAGAGCCACCTCTGGCGCACAGGTGCATAAAGTTGGCCCGGAAAAAATCCGGGCTGGGGGGTAAAACTTTCCAATCAATATTCTATCGTTAGTCTTATCGTTAGTTACATTTAACCCCCAATTGGTATCGTTTTACCCCTAATTGGTATCGTTTTACCCCCTTTAAATTTTTTTTATATTCGAAAAACTTCAACAACCAACTTCACAAGCCTTTACAATTTTTCGAGCTGGGGGGTAAAACGTCGCAATCGAAAGGCTTTCGTTAGTCCACGTTTTTCCACAATTCATTTTATTTTACCCCCTCCCAAAATAAAGTTTTTTTTATCCAAAAATAGTATAATTCTCTGTAATATGACGAAGGAAAGGTTTTAAGGATTGATAGTGTTGAAGTACGATATTATTAACCGAAAAAACATTTTACAACCCCAAAGACAACACAAAAAACTAACAAACTTTCAAAGTCGGGACGAACTTAACAAAGTGAAAAAATCAAAGGGGTGATTTTTAGGGGTTGAAAAGGTGATATGATATCGTTTTTTCACCCCTCGAGAATTAGCCTGGACAAGTAAATCATTTTTAAAAAACCGGGCGAACTTTAGAAAGTGAACAAAAAGGAGTGGAAAAACGAAATCATAAGGGGGTAAAATCTTGTAAGGATGCATTCATAATGGCTAAAACAAATTCAACCCCCAAAGATCAACCCTTTCGAATGTTTTCACTTTGTGAAGTTCGCCCAGATTTTGAAAAATTATTTACTCGTCTGGGGTATTTCTGAACGAGTGGAAAAACTAAATCATGTGGAGGTAAATCTTCTGGGAGTACATCCATAATGGGCAAAACGTTTTCAACCCCTTAGGGGTTGCAAAATTTACCGAAGGGGTTGTAAAAGGTTTTTCGGTTAAGTCTATCGTATTTCAACACTATCAACCTTTAAAAGCTTTCCTTCATCATATTACAGAGAATTATGGTATTATTGGAAAAAAAATGTTGTTATTAAATAACTTTATTTTGGGAGGGGGTAAAACGAAATGAATTGTGGGAATAACATGGACTAACGAAAGCCTTTCGACTGCGACGATTTATCCCCATTCCGAAAAATTGTCCGGGCTTGTGAAGTTGGCCCGAAAATTTTGTTTTTCGAATAACAAAGAATTGAGAGGGGGTAAAACGAAACCAATTGGGGGTAAAATGTGGTCTAACGATAAACTATCGGTTGGAGCACACAGTGGGTTACAAAATGAATACAACACAATATCCCGACCCCACCAAAATAATTTTTACCATGAAACCAATCAGGGAACATGTTCTACCCAACAAACCTGACCTTCTATAGATGACTGAGGCTTTTGTGTCGCTAGTTCTTGGACTATAAGTTTTAGTCTATAAATGTCGAACTGAAAAATTATTTCGAGTAAAAGAAACGTCGAATATCAGCATTAAAAGCATTTTTCACTTTGCAACCAGACGCGTTTTTGATATACAGCAGTGTGAAAAGTTTTCGGTGATTACCGAGTATCTTCTTTCTTGTCCTTGCCGTTCTTGCACTCACCGATTCAATTTTACTGTTGACTTTTTCTCATAATGTAGCCAAAGCCCAGGGGACAATTGAATGTCTGGTTTTCCATTACTGCAAGCTAGACAATAGCCCAGGGACGGAGGGGACTTTTTATTTATTGCAAATGGTAAAAATGCTCATAGACAGGCCAAGATTTGAAAGTTTATCCATGATGATCGGGCCACTCAACAAATTCAGCCATTTCTGTTTTTATATCCATGAACTAAAAGCATGAGGAACTTGAGAACTCTCCAAGGCAACGTTAGCGTCGTAAAATATTGTAATTTGCACGAGGTAGGCTACAATAAGGGATATAGTTGTAATGGGTCTTTTCCCCTGAAGCCTCAATAGAGTGGTTGCCGGGACCTCTGGAGTCGTCCAAGGTTCTAACTTATTGAAAAGACTCATTTACAAAATAAATATAAAATTCTTTTATTCAGGGTTTCTTTCTATTCGGTTTACAATCAACTGTTTCTTATTTCTAGCTTGCTAATGCTACGGGAAAGTAGGCTAATGCTACGGGAAAGTAGGTAGAGAGAGAACGGTTATGGTCGACACGATGGTACGTACGGCGGTTCTTGTTTCAGTGAATCTCGTGGGAAATAGTCGGTATCCAATGATATTGGGTACGTCGTATTCTTAATATATGGGATTCGGATAGATTGACAGGCTAACACCACAGCCAATCTTGCGAAAGACCAACAGGCTGACACCACAGAAGGTCTCCTATGGTTACAAAGGACAGCTATTACTATATGACCAACAGGCTGTACGGCAACAAAGCACTAACTTCTACTACTACTACGGATAAGCAAAGTACAACGACCAACAGGCTGACACCACAGAAGGTCTCGTACGGCTACAAAGCACTAACTACTACTACTACGGATAAGCAAAGTACAATGAGCAACAGGCTAACACCACAGAAGGTCTTGTACGGCTACAAAGCACTAACTACTACTACTACTACTACGGATAAGCAAAGTACAACGACCAACAGGCTGACACCACAGAAGGTCTTGTACGGCTACAAAGCACTAACTTCTACTACTACTACGGATAAGCAAAGTACAACACGAACAGGCTGACACCACAGAAGGTCTCGTACGGCTACAAAGCACTAACTACTACTACTACGGATGACCAACAGGCTAACACCACAGATGGTAGAGGAAACGGACAGGTAACTAACTGCGGTCAGTACTGCTTGCGCAGGTGAGACTTTATCGCCCCAAAGGCAAACAAATACTTTGCAAATAATGCATAAATAATACTTTGAGCGATAGAAACAAAAAAAGGATTATGTGGAGAAATTTCAAAGCGTTAAAAAAGATATCTGATCTGCATCTTTTTAAATCAAACAAGAGCCCCTAAAATTCTTTTCAACAGATAAGTAAATTTTTTTTTTAAATATCCATCCCTTCAAGAATATGTCAGATATATGTATTGTCTTAGCAAAAAAGAACAGTTTATAAGTACATATTCCTTACGTATACGCATATTAATATGAGAACTCTTGTCGTGGCCTTGGGGGTATTATGTAAATTTTTTACATCGCCTTCAGATGTAGTCTAAATTTTTTGAAAGCCTTAACTCATGAACTACCCACTGAGCAAAGCTTCCGCAAGCTTCCCGCAAAGGACCAATTTGCCCAGGGTTATTGACATTTGTATATATCACAAAAGATTATTGTAATACTCCTGTTGAATTTTTAATACACGTATTTCCACACCGCACGTGGAGAGAATTCAACCACATCTACTTTAAAAGTTCAATGCCGAAGTTCTTACCCTCGAGGAAAGTTCTGTTTGGTGAATTGAGAGTTGCTATGAGTAAGCACTTCTTAAATGTTCACAAATTCGGGACAATATCTTGATATGAATTGGATGCTGTTATCCCACATCAAATTGAACAAATATTTCACAGTTTTCAAACATAATTTTGAATTGAATTACATAAGTTTGAAGTGCCAGTTTTGAGTGACATTTCGAAAGGGATCATTTGATCCCTTTGAGAACTTACGCAAATTGAAAGAACAAAAGTTACAATCATAACTTATACGCATAAGGTAAAATATTTATATTCTACATATTTCTCGATTCAACGTCCGTTAAAGTAGATTCCAAACCACTCTCCATGAATTAATCTGACCTTATCAGAAATCTTACTGTTCAAATCTGACAATAGAGAATTATATTTGTTATTTTAGGATGAGGTGCAACTTATATGGGTAAATTTTACTTTCAGTGGAAGAAAACCATTTTTAATTTCCAATGTTTATTGTGAATTTGCTACTGTTGCACGCACAAGGACAACTAACGAAAAGTGAGCAAATTTTCTTTAAGAAATTTCAGAGCACCAATCATTCTATTATACAGGGTGTTTCAGATCTGATGTGCCAAAATAAAAGAGAGAATACATCTCACCCATGCAAACAACAAATTGTATTCAATTGAAGCTGGTAAGAAAGTTGACTGTATTTTTACTGACTTCAGCAAAGCATTCGACAGCGGGTTTCTTTTCTTAAAGCTATCCGTGATGTTATTTTTAATACTTCCGGGGGTACCGCAGAGTAACCACCACGGGCCGCTGTTATTCATAATACGATTCTGTTTCACTCAAATATTCCTTACTACGCTAAAGATGCGAAGATATTCCGCAATGCGTCATACAATGCCGATTGACTATTTTTAAATTCTGACGGGAACGCGTCCATTAACGACCTTCTCGTAAATAACGGCAAATGCACATCTATGTCTTTCTCTCGAAAAATATATACCTTTCAATTTATTTTTGTCACCAATGGTTGCCCTTTAACTAGATTTGCAATGGGCTAATATGACCCTGAGTTTCATGAATACAAGAGTTTGATGACCTTTAATTCAAACTGCTCAGCAGAGGTTCGTTAGTTTCGTTCCTCAAGGCCTTCCTTGGGATAATTCCCTTATATTACTTGTTATCTTATGTCAATAGACTTAGACTACTGTTGCATTTGGATACTCTTGAAAAGAGGATTCTATTTGCTTTCAACTGCATTCGGGGGTCTGTAGATTCTTGTGTACTTTTGGCATGTTTTGCTATATATGTATGTTCCGGTTCGCTTCTTGAGCAATCACGACTTCTTTCAGGTGCCTTTCCATCGTACTAATTTTGGGGTAAATTAGACGATCACAGCAAGATCGCGATTTTTTAATTCCTCTGTTGATTCCTCTGTTGATCGCTACCCAATAGGAACTAGCCGTCTGTCGAGATAATACTGAAGCATTTAATAACGATAGTAAAAATATGAAATTTAGTTGTACATTCTGTGGTTCTGTTTCTAGATTAGAAAAGACTGCAATTTCGGGATAAACATTTGCGAATTAGTATCATATCATATAATATTGCAGGATTGCGTAGTAAAAGCTTGTTTCCGGGGGGGTTTTTTTTGAGTATATTAAAGGGTTTAATAAATTTTGTCTTTTTGAAACTCATGTTTTGAGCGAAAACTTTAACGAATATAGCAAATTTTTTAGTGATTATGAGCTCTGTTGGTTTGGTGCGACAAAGACTTCCAACTATGTGAGAACAAGGAAAGGTTTGCTTGTTGGTGGAAATTAATCCTGTTAAAATTTGTTGGGTAGATTCATAGGCAATTCTGAAAATCTCGAGGATCTCGGAGACCTTTACTGTAATACCATCGTATGTTAACTGTAATGCTTGGGAGCCTGATTTCGATAGATTTGTAAATATTGTCATACAGGTCGATGATTCCAGTATTGTAGTTCTAGGCGACTTTAATGTAAGAATTGGGAGCCTACAGCCCCTTCAAGATGATGTGAATATTGAATACAACCTCGAAATTGCAAGAAACTCAAAACTCAAGGTAGAAAATATGTGAGTTATGTGAAGATTTTGGGTTGGCAATTTCGAATGGCCATACTGAGGACTATTCTGAGGGTGAACATACTTTTATTGAACCAAATGAGTCTTCAGTAAACGATCTGGTAGCAGTATCTTTTTTTTGAGTTGTAGTCAGTCTGTGCAATAATTTAAGTTCTGAGGTTTCTACAGACACAATAATCGGCTTAATTGGGATTGTGTAACGATGGGCAATAATTCAACTATGCCAACACTCAGGAAGAAATGGTTTGATAACGAGTGCCTCCGAGAGAGAAAAACTTAATTTAATTGGTTAAATATTTTTTGTAGGTGTAACACAGGTTTCAAGAATTTAAGAAAAGGGCATATTCTTAGGAGCTCACAAAAAAGTTAAATCTTGCTTAGGACTCTAAAACGTGGTGAAAATTATCAAAAGAGTTAGTTGGTACCAAGTCTAAAATTGATGCTAATATTGATATTAACGCATTGCAGCGTCAGTTTGAAATTTTGGTTAATCCACCCATTCAGTCTAAGGCTATATTTTATACAGCACCATCGTTGTAAAATGAACTTTTAGACAGAGAGCTTCAGTTAGATGAGCCCCTCTTATTGCTTCATAGGGCCAAAGATAATTAGACGCCAGGCTCGGACAGAATACCTTATGAATTCTACAAGAATGCCCCAGATACCTCACAAATACTATAATTACATTTATGACGAGTTTTTGGGTTTCTTAAGGGTTCTTGGAATCAATTATTTTCAGTCTCTACAAGAAAGGGACTATAAACAGGATGCAAAATTATAGAGGCCTTTCTTTTATAAATACGATGGTTAAAATTTTTGTAGGAATTTGATACGGAAGAGCAGTATATTGGGAGCACTTTTATAGTATATTGAATGAAAGCGAAGCGGGTTTCGCATCGCATACTCGACATTTGATAATATTTTTAACTTTGTAGCGCTATAAAACTGTCTCATACATTGAATTGGAAAAAGGTGTACGTGGATTTAAAAGCCATAATATGGTAGTTGTCGAAGTATCGATTCTTGTATCCGATACTGGAGAAGACCGATAAATCGGCTATCGATACTTTTTCTGCTAGTATCGTAACAGTTTTTTCTATCATCATTTTGAAAATAAAAACTTTTTAAAGAATTACAGATCAAAAAAATTATTACATAAAAACTGTCGTAATCGTTGTAATTATTTATTTTCGCGCCACAAAAAGAATAACATTTCTGAACGTCTGAGTGCGCTTGCGCGTAATTCCCAAAGACTTATGACTATGTACGGATGGACAGATCTGCCAAAGCTACGGATGGACAGATCTGCCTTTTCCCTATAAGCGCGTTACATTGAACTATAATAGGTAAATTCGCAGACAGTTCACTGAGTTATTTCGGACCTAGCAACAACTCTGGGAACTTTCTGTTTCATAGTGCAAATATTCCTTTCTTTATGTTTAATCACCATTTTATGCTTAGTGTAAGTGCACTAAATAAATAGAACAAAAATAATCAAATTATTTTATTTCATAGAAATAAACAATTCTTTCTACTTATGAAGCATTAATAAATTAACCAAATAGTACTAAATTCTGTGTTTAAAAAAATTTATCGAAAAAACTAAAAAAATAGTCGATACTTTTTCCTTCGATATTTATTTGCATCGGTATCGGAGTTTTTTAAATAGTCGAAACTTGATATCGATATTTTTTTTCATCTCTACTATCTGCTAATAGCTTTCAAACAAAGTCTTCAGTGAATGATTGATAGTCTGGAGGATATTAAATGTTCTGATAAATTGGAGGCCTTTAATTCCGTATCGAAAGCCATTTTATGTTATGGAGCTCAAGTGTGGCGAATTGCTCAATATGATACTATTGAAAAGGTGATACGTTTTTTCCTTAAGAGACTGCTGCGTTTTCTCATAGAGACCTCTGGACTAAGAATTTTCTCTCCTTAGTATTTATATCTATACCCTGAGGTGTCACGTTGATTATATTCTGAAGGTTCTATTCAGTGTACTGCGAGACGAGAATTTAGTACATTTTGTCGGAGTGTGTCCTATCTTAGACGAATTTCGCACTAGAGCTTTTGAGAAAAGTGCTCTTACTGTGGACGAGATAATTGAAATATGCAATAGAAGAAATAATTTTAATGACCTAGTCTCATACTGGGAAACAGCTTGGAACTACAGTGCATTTTTTCTGAATTTAATTCATAATTAGGCAAAGTTTCTTAAGGGGCCGTTCAAGTATTACGTAACGCAGTTAGGGGAAGGGGGAGAGGGGTCTTGTGAAACGTTACGGTGCATAAGAGGAGGGGGGGAATAAGTAACGCGTTACGTAACATTAAGTTTTTGTTTAAATCAAAAGTCCTAACTCTTAACTCGGCTCAGTTTATGTGGTATGTATGTAAAAAAAATTGTGTAGTGTAAATATACTACACAAATTTTTTTACATACAAAATAGTCGCGTCACTGACAGATGTATATATATGGCAAATAACCACAATAAGCCGTGTACCACAAGTCCTTAGTTTGAACTGTAATAGTCCGACCGTTGCGGTCAAGCAAAACCACTTTAAGTACAACCCATGAACTTACGAATTTCACGCACACACATTAGGGCCAAAGTTGGCTGATATTTCGCTTAATTTACATTGCTATTTATTCCGGTATTTTGCGCAACATAATTGACATTTGTAGGTAAAATCAACTGACTGTTACGTAACGTTGGGGGAGGGGGGAGGGCAGGAATCGACAAAAACTGGGTTACGTAATACTTGATCGGTCCCTGATCAGACTTTCACTACATACTATGCAAGTTAAATGCTTTCCTAATCCCGGGCGGGTCTAGGTACCTCTATCGCAGTTTATGTGATTAATATTGTAGTTTAACTTTATTGATCCCTTTAGTTATTTGAATTCATTTGAATTAATTGAGTTGAGAGAAGACGGAGTTGGATCAATTGTTTGAGCGGCACGGCAACCATGTCATGGTTGTCGGTCTTCCCGTGGGATTTTAAAATAGAATTAAAAATCTACTCCATCTCCGGGCTGTTGTCTAGCTCGCAGCAATGCAAAACCAAGACATTCAGTTTCCTTACCCTAATTCCCTTCCGACCACAGCCATGCTAACGTATCGAAGGGTTGTCCCCTAGGCTTTGGCCACATCGTTAAAAAAGAGTTAAGTTATTTAGTACGGAGAACAAATGTGTTAAAAGATTGTGATTGAATAAACATTATTATTATTTCGTTTTAGCCTTTTGCCTCGCTAGTTTTCCCCTACGTCAGGCTTAATGCCAAGACTTCGGGGTTCCATGTGCGCATGATGACCGTATTCACTTCGGCTGTCCATTTTCATGCGCATTTGGGAGATTCCTGCTCTAATAGTCCTTATTCTCTGATTTTATAATTTTTTATTATACCGTTTGTCAAGCATATTGTAGTCAGCATTCGGAAGAAGTTCGTTAAATAAATAAATAATCAGTTTGCTTGAAATATCCTTTCTCTTAAAATTAAATCAAAAATTTTCAGGGAGTTCAAATTTGCTTTGGATTTTTTATGTCAGCAGAAGTGGCTTACTATACATACATATATGCCAAAGTGGATAGGGAAAAGTATCAGCAGGTGACAGGCAATACAAGGTGTGCCATACTATTTGGAAAGTTCTTGGCAGGTCTGTTTGCTCAACTATTAATTTCATTCTACTTGATGGATGTTAGAGAATTAAATTACATATCACTTGCAGGTAAGACTCTCTGAAATAAATATATTTTAGAATGACAATAAATATAGATAAGAACGCTTGATTGTCCAACATAATACTAACTATCTTGTAACATGCTTTGGTAAGCTCTAATATTATTGTTTTATAAAAAGTGATGTGCAACGTCAACCATTTAATGAATCCACAATATTAACATTTACATAATACATAATACTCTGTGTAATATAAGAATGTTAAAAGCCTTTGTCTACTTAACCGCTACATAAACCATTACCGATCCTACTTCTTTGCTGCAGAAAATCTAACCAACCTAATTTGATAACGAATTTAGTTAGGTATATTTAAAAAGGAATTTCTTTTTAGCTCAAATAATATCATTACCCGTTGCAATAATGCTTCCGTCTGTTGGAAAAAGTCTTTACTTCTACGCTCCCGTTTCTAAACGTAACAAAGTAAAAGAACCTCCTGAAACTGAACTTAAAAGGACAGCCAACAACACTTTTGAAGAGTCTCTTGAAAACAGTCAAGTAAGATATCCTTAAGTTCCGTACCCGTAAAGGTTTCAACATTCTATATAAAAGAGCGGATGTTCCTTTTCAGACAAAATCAAGATTTTCCGGAAAAAAAGCTGTGCAACTTCTTTGGAACCACTTTACTACTAGTTACACAAATTCAATCGTTTTGCAGTGGAGTGTATGGTGGGCTTTGGCTACATGCGGATTCGTTCAGGTCCCTATTCGATTATTTATATCCTTCTAAAACATTTACAGTTTTGTAAAGTTGAAATAAATTGATTTATTTTGATTTTCTAGGTTTCCAGCTATATACAAGTTTTGTGGAAAGACATCGACCCGCACGGAGATAACATCTACAATGGTGCCGTTGAAGCTACATTAACCCTTCTGGGTGCTACTGGAGCTTTCGCTGCCGGATTTCTTAATACCGAACGTCATCAAAGATTGGACATGTGGCTGCTGGCACTTTGTTCCCTAGTAGAAGGAGGACTTGTCTGTTGGGCAGCTCTATCTAATTCTGTGTGGGTGGCTTATGGAACATACATCATCTTTGGAACCATTTTTCATTTTATGATAACAGTTGCAAGGTGATTATAGTAAATGAGAAAAAGAATTATTGAATGTGATTCAAGGAAGATATATTTTTACAGTGCAATCATAGCGAAACATTTAGTTGACGACAGTTTTGGTTTGATTTTCGGAGTCAATACATTGGTGGCATTGGCTATTCAGACAATTTTCACAATTGTTGTCATATCTGAAAGTGGTTTTGCTCTGAATCCTCGTACTCAATTCCTTACGTTTGCAGGATATTTCACAGTACTATCAGTAATTTACACATTAACTGCAGTATATTATAGTGTGAAACATTTTCGCCAAAGAATTAAACCTAGTTGAAATTTCAGAAAATTACAGAGTATACTTTTGTGTATAGAGTGCTTTTATATTTTGTACAATAAATTTCAAATAAAATAAAACATTCATTTCCTTTTATCCGTTGGACTCACTGAAGAAGGCTAATTATGACAAAGTGTTAACGCTTAACGAAAAACCATTGAATGCTACAAAATGGAATTGTGATGTTTCAAAAACAAAGTCGCGATGCTCTAAAGCAACGTTTATCAAAGTGTTGGTCGCGACCCCCTGGTGGGTCGCGGCTAAGATGCAAGGGAGAGGAGAGATCTCTAGTATTAGGCACTGCGAAAAATTTTTTTAAGTTAGTATCTAACTAATCAAAGAAATCAAATATTATCAAAAAAGTTTTTTAAATATTTATTTCAAGAAAAAATATAATTTTAATTACAAAGTGCTTAACTCTATGAGATAAATGTGCTTGTTTTGTTTTTATTAAATTTTTGAAACGTGGTTAAAGGCGTTAGACGCAAACGATCAATTTATTTTCTAATTCCAGCCTACGAGGAACAAATTAAGGAAGATGCCCTTACGTTTATGTATACGCTGATTTTTCTAGCCAGATTTTAACCCGAGTGCTGTCAAATTAATCGAATTGCTGTCACTTTTCTGTTTACTTGACGTGACAAATTTGTTCAAAAGATCAAAAAGCTCTGATTTAATAATTTTGATGTATTTTAAATCATAGAAAAATAGTATAGGTGTCGTGAAAGAAGAATGATATATACTTTCACTGAAACTGTTAGAGAAATAAACAAGGATTTAGTGAAAACCTAAAATGACATAGTCGAATTTTGTCAATGTAATATCCAGTGTCGACAATCTGGAATATCCTATCACACCTAAGTCAAGCTACCATTAACCAGTTATCTAGAAATTGGAAAAATTTAGAGATAAATAACGAAATACTCATATTTTAAGTAAACATAAAATTTTCTTTACATTTGGTGGTGATAGGTTTTCATACTAGAAAGGGTAATGTGATTTGTTCAGATCACTTGTTAAATAAAGAGCTATTTCAACTCACCGAACAAAACTAGGCAGTGGCACAAATTAAATTGAATATTTTCAATTACTGGAAATACTTTTTGTAGCTAATCTAATCTCTTTTGAAGCAATCCATACAAATTTAATGTGTGAAGAAAAACACCGCAATCATTGGGCCATTTGACGAATTAAATTCATCAACTGCAATTTTAATAACTTGATATTTTATTCCACAATCGTTACACTGATTATTCTTTTACAGAATGCTGAGATTACGAAGAGGAACATCCAATTTTATATGGAAAAATTTGTATTTGTATATATTGATTAATTGAACATGGCTTGGTTGTTTAAAAAACGTGCCAAGAACAATTTCAAACAAAATAATTTTGCGCCGCCTTCAATGCCGTTTTTCGTTGTGTCTGAAAGATTACAGCACACTATTAAAGTTGCCACGATTTTTCTGGTTTAAGTCGTCTTTCTTTGTTTTTATGTCAACCATAGTAGAGAATGTTAACTCAGATAGATAGGATGTGGCGAATGGTATAAATATTTTAAAGTTTCTTTTGTAAGATCATGATAATCAAGCTCATCATATCATATCATATCATTTATTCAACAATTAATGTACACAAGATCCATAATCTTATAATAGTAAAATATGAGGAAGGTAATACATGTCTAAAAGCAAAATAATAATTCAAAAATTCCATCAAAACAAAAAACCTTTACGTTCGGTTTTTTGTTCTGATGGAATTTTTGAATTATAAGAATTTTAAATACTGCACAATTTAAATTTAATGCTCACACTTACAAAAAATTGTTTTAATTCATTGACAGAGACAGCACGTTGAATATTGGGAGAAAGTGAATTCCAAAAACTCTATGCAATCGTTAAAAGCAACTTCAAGCTTTCGTCGAGTACCGAAAAGTTAGGCCTCCACAAGAGAAATGAGGCAACAAAATAGTTCTAACATGCCTCAGACGCAAACCTGTTGGAAGAATATGAGCAGACAGCCACAGGCTTCGTAACCCACCATATATTTCACCAATCATGGAATTAACTTCATCACAACATTTCAATTGACTGTTGAGTTTGACTCCCAAGTTGGACAAACTATCGACAAAAGGTAATGTAGTATCATTGAGTAGGACTGAAGGAACTTCGTCCAGGTCAAGGGAGGAGTTATAAAGGACCATACGCTTTGATTTACTTAGGTTGAGAAGAAGCTGATTTTCTACTGACCAATTAAAAATTTCCGCGATGTCAGTATTAATCCTGTCGATGCAATCCTCGATTAATCCAGGAGGACAGCTTAAATACAGTTGAACGTCATCAGCAAAAAGATACAGATAAACATTATGAACAATATCACATATATCATTAATATATAAGCTTAAAAGAAGAGGGCCTATAATTGACTCCTGTGGAACCCCTTTGAGCAAGGGCAGGAAGGAATAAAAAGCTCCATTCACGTATATTTGCTGAAGTCTATTAGACGAGAAAGTTTTTATTAACTCAACAGCTGAAAAAGAGAAGAAATAACTGGTGTATAGTTTTTGGAGGAGTTAATCATGTAGGTATAACACTCAAATGCATTCGAAACATGTAGCAAAACTAGCACACTAAGATCTCCCACATCAAAAGCCCCCCGTAAATCCCATGTAACTCGAGTGCTTGCTTGAGGTAGATGTGAAACCATTTCTTGTAAACGTGACATAGTGTAATTGTATGTAACCTTATTATTTTATAGATTCTTAACGTCGAGAAACGTCGGAGAAATAAAGATTTTGTAAACATCAACAAAGGGTTTTTTTTTTTAAATTTGGTCTTAGAGCCCTCACCCACCACAATTTCATCATATCACACGACCACCAAAGAAAAGAATTGCAATACATTATGCAATTATTTATGGTGTGCAACAGATATGAGGAAATGTACGGAAAAATTCGCATTATGATTGACTTCATAAAATCCAACTGCATGACATCTTATTGACTTGATTGATCTATAAAGTCCAGCATACCCAATGCAACGAAAAGAGAAACAATTCATGTATTGTTCATGTAAAGGAAGGAAACTGTTACAAGAACTTTACAGGGCAGGCGCCGCCACAATGACGGGACAGTTCGTAAAGTGTTGATTTAACTCCTCAGGATCAAAGGTGTATTTAGGACTTTCATCATTGTAAACATTAGATTGCCCCACAGGGTTTGTGATGGTAATTTGGGGTCAAATTTAGAAATATGGTGAGTATTATATTTCTAAATTTGACCCCAAATGCCTTTCGAATCGCAGACGTAATTTGGTTACGTGCTTCCTTATATAGAAAACGATAATGATCCGTATTCAGTCGCTTCCATTGACGGTATAAAAATTCACTTTCCAAAATTAAAGAGCCAATTTCCTGAGAAAACCAGGGACAATGATTTTCCCGAACACGTTTGGTTTTAAGCGGTACATATTTGTTAAACAGGTGGGATACTAATCTATTGAATTTGTGCACCTGGGATTCTACAGACAGGTAGAAGAAGAGATCGTTCCATGGCAAGGATTCACACTCAACGAAAAGACTAGAAGTGTTAATATGATTGAAGTCACAGTAAGTAAATTACCTAAGTCTGATAATCTGCAGATTTGACTTCATACACTCCACTCTGTTCAATGTCTTTTGGTTATAGGTAATTCATTATTGCATATTAAGTTTTTTATATCATGTTATTAAAAAAGGTGGGTGTGATTTCTAATTTTCCATAATATTTTTAATCCTATACCTATAATCTGTATACCTTGTACAAAGGAAATTTTTCTCCATTTCTTCCCAACAAGTCCTGCCGAATTGATTATATCGTCCCTAGTTTTATTTCTTAACAAACTATATTTATGTTTTTTGTGGTAACCTTTCTTTTCCGCAATTTGTATTATAGTCCTTAATTCATTTTAAAAGATTTTTGTGTTAAAGGTACTATCAACAATCTATTAATTATATGGACTGTTGTTATTTTAATGTTCCATGGATGCTGAGAAGAATATATTTGTCTTTCCAGTAAATTAACTATAAGGTCTAATTTATTGTTAATAATTGAAATTGTTAAGTCTAAAAAACTAATACTATTATTGCTAGATTCTACCGCCAATATTATGTCGTCTTTAAGATTACTTAAAACATTCTTAAGAAAATAGTCCAGTTGTCTAATTGAGCCCCTCCATATGCAGAATATATCGTCCATTTTAGGTAAGTATTGTTTGAATTAAAGAGTATTTTTCTAAACCGGTCATGTAATACTCAATAAAAAAAATTTGATACATTCAGTATCCTTCTTTTTCTGAGCTCATTGCTAAGCCATCTTCTAAGGTAACCCCGCCTTTTTTAATAACAATAATATAGAAAACTTAATATGCAATAATAAATTATAACCAAAAGTAGAAAAGTGAAGTGTATGAAGTGAAATGTGCAGATTATTGTTCTGTGTACATTGGAAAAACTAAGAGAGCTCTATGAACTAAATTTAATGAACATGTCGCTAGTGCACAGAGCAATAAGTCGCTACCTGATATTTCAAAGCATTTAAAAAATTACCAGCATCACACGAATATTGACAACATAGGGCTAATTCAAATCCAGAATGGAAGGAGAATCTTAGATAAATAAGAAGAGCGAAAGTTGTAGGTAAACATATATGTAATGATTATACATGACACCCCTTTTTTTGAAAATTGTGTTTCTTTACACTTCCCGGTAGAATTAACATATTTCTAAAGTTCTAGACAGAAAATATGAATAGTTCCGTTGAATTATGCTAAAAAATCGCGAAAAATAATGTTGAACTGCTAACTTCACGCAGAAACCCTTTTTTTTTTGATAAAAAGAATTCTAAGTGCATAAATCGATAGAGAAAAAAAGAGTTCTGAAGTTCCTGATAGTTTTTACCAATAGTTCCGGTGAATTCGCAAAGTTATAGAAAAAAAAATTTCGCACCTTTTTCAAAAAATTTTCTAAAAAATGATTTATTGAGTTCTAAATAGCAACACAATAATTCTAACGTCAAATAATAAATAAATTGCATTAGTTAATAAAAATTGAATGTGGACGAAACGAAAATAACTGAATTTGCGTTCTCACTAAGTCGGAAAAAATATCTAGGGAGTTCTGGTTAGAGGTCTGAGTAGTACTCACGGTGCCAATGAACATTTTTTTGCTTTAACCTGCGACGGTTTGGATCAATTGGTTGAGCGGATCGACCACCATGCCATGGTTGCCCGGTCCGAGACCAGGTCTCCTCGTGGGTTTTTAAAAAAATTTAATTAAAAATTCCACTCCGTTTCTAGGCAATGCAAAAACATGGCACTCAAGTTTCCTCATTCCCCTTACCCTAATTCCCTTCTGGACAAAGGCACATCGTAAAAAAAAAACACGCTTTTATTTAGCGTGAAATCGCCAAAAGTACAGTAAAATGGGGTGTTAAGGGCCAAATTTAAATTGCCAACGAAACAACAAAGGCACATCGTAAAAAAAAACACGCTTTTAGCGTGAAATCGCCAAAAGTACAGTAAAATGGGGTGTTAAGGGCCAAATTTAAATTGCCCGAAAACTATGCGACACAGCTGCCACCTCATGCCCTTAAATGAAAGCGAGGAAAGCTTGATAGTTGTTGAGTTGCGAACGTTGTTGTTGTGTTGTTGAGAAAGAATAAACACACTATTTTTATGAATTTTTCAAACTTCCAGAAGATTCTGCTACCAAGGTAAGTTCGAATCATTTTCAAAATAAGTGAGTAAGTGTGTGTGATAGTACAATCCTTTGTGATAAAATAATCCGAGGTTAGAATTGGACAATCAGGGCACGATTTTGAGATATTTGAGGTTATGTATTGGAAAAATGTTTTTTTACTACTTTCATGAACTTCATAACTTAAAAAGGTCGTAACTTTTCAATAAAAAACCGTAGGTGATCGTTCAATAGCTTATTTTGAAGGGTAAGAGTAGCATTAAATGATGAAACTAGAAAAAAAAGACCAAACAAATGTTGTACATCCTGTACATAACCTCAAAAGTAGCAAAAAATTTTTCGAGTACATAACCTCAAATATCTCAAAATCCCCTGGACCTGATTGTCCAATTCTGACCTCGGATTTGGATTCTACGCAGCAAATTGCTTTAAAAATGACCCCCAGCTGCCCCGTAACAATCGTGACCCCATTTTTTGTCGCACAGTGTTATTAATGAAAGAGTAATACGTTTACCACCACAATGGGATTTTCATAAAAATTAGCTATTTTAGGAAATATTTGCAATTTTAAAAGTGACTTTATCATTTTGTAACGGACTATATAAGTGGTTACGTGTTTTTAACAACATCTACGAGTTACTTAAATCTAGTTAGGAGCCATCGAAATAATTTACGATTTAATTTTATTTTCCCATGAAAAACATTTTTATGGCTGAGATGACTTTATACATCGTGCTTCTCCTGGCAGAATAAGAGGAACATCAAATTAAACAATCACATTCTCGTCGAATTTCTATTGCTTTTCATGAAAATTATTCTAGTTCAATTATTTAAAGTGCAGACTTGATTTTTGTTCACTGTATCTTTTACTCAATGGTTATATCTACTGAAATTGGTGTTCATGAATATCTCACTAAGTAAACTTTTCTATGTTCCATTACGAAAATTTGAAAGCTGAGTGTATATATAGTTAAACAAACATAATGTAAATTGAATTCTGGCCCTCCAGGCGGGAAATTAAATCTCTAATGTTAGCTGTGCAGATCAACACCACAGTACAGAGCACAGGTACCTTCGTGCACGCTGTTTTACTTAATGTGCATAATAATTACACCTTAAATTATTATAGACCGCTGAGTTAAAGCTTTATTAAAGTGCTATCTCTCTCAGATAATGTATGAACACAAAAAATATTGACAAGACATAAAAAAAATAAGGTGTATGTTCAGTCTGTACGCTGAAAACCGATTGTAAGAAGAAGCGATTTATTGCTGATAAGATGGAACTTTATTCACTAGTCTATCTTATTGCACTTCATATATGTATTTCACTTAAATTCCTTAATGTAGCTCTTAAGTAACTTATCTATACACTAATATTTAAAAGGAGGAATTTAAAAGTATAATTATAACTAATTATTTAAAACAATTCAGCCAAGCTCTGAATAAAGTGTTAATATTAGTAGCAGGCAAAACAAATTAATTTGACGGAGTTGAATCAATTCGTGGAGCCGCACGACCACTATGCCATTGGCCCCGGGTTCGAGACCAGGTCTAGCCGTGAGCTTTTATTAAGAAATTAAAAAATAATCCACTTCGTCTCTGGGCTGTTGTCTAGCTCGCAGCAATGCAAAAAACAAGACTTTCAAGTTTCCTCACTTCCCTTACCATAATTCCCTTCCGGCCAAAACTATGCTCACGCATCAGGGTTGTCCCCTAGGAGTTGGCCACATCGTATAAAAAAATTTATTCGAGCAGCCAGGCACTGATATTTTTGTAAACTTTACTACAAAATTAAATATTCGCCATGGCATGTCCGGCATGATAACAATTAGGCCGCTCAATAAGATGTTAAATTTTGAAGGAAAAATAATTTGGGCATATAAAAAATACCAAAAAGAAGACATAGTAAATATTAGTTTAGATTCAAAAACAGTCGCTTAAATTCATAATAAAGAATTCAAACTTGGCTTAAATCAGCACTTGTTTGTCGTCAATCAGATAAGCAGGTGATTGTGAGGGAAAATTTTTAAACAATTAAATATAAAAAAGCATATTAATTGTTTAAATGTTAGAAAAGTCACTTAAAATCATAACTATGAATTGAAAATTTAATTAATTCACAGTTACTTAACTCCTTACCATGAAGCGCTGCATCGCTAGACGGGGAATCACCGAAATCAATGAGAAAGCACCCGAATATCGACTTTACTATTGGCGTGATATTTCGAAATTCGATTTTAAAAGCTCAATCTTTTGACCAGGGATCCACCAATCAATTTTGTTAACTCACTGTTTGAAAACGAGATATTAAAAAAGCAAAAATCAAGGCTAACTTCACGCTGTTGTTGTTGTTGACCCATCCGTTGAAAAAAAGTTATTTTTTTTTGATAAATTTTTTTTTATAATTCATATCAGCTGTTCAATGACTTCTCATTTTGGTACCACACCCTCATACGTTTTTTAACTTCATACTTCGTGGAGTCATCATTACAGCGAAATTAAACAATCACATCGGTACACCATGATAAAACATTTCAAAGACCTGGTAAGTGCTGTTCATAACCCTGGTAAGAGCTGTTCATAGACCTGGTAAGAGCTGTGTTGGCATTGGTGTTGGCGATATCTATCGAATGATTGATCACGCCAAAACAAAACAATCTCTAACCTTGACCTTCGGAATCACGCAACCAGTTCTATATCTACAGCCATTTCCTTATCTCTCCAAAAATTGTTATGCGGGTTCTGGACCAAATGAGAAATGTGCAAATATAAAATACCTCCCCCCAACGTTTAGTTTCAGAAATTTTTTTACATTAAGGGGTTTTCTACTAACAAAATGGCGGAATTTGTCGTTAAAAATAGCAGTTTTCACTTCAAATGACCACCAAAAATTTAAAAATTAAAAAAAATCAGAGAACGTTGGGGGGGGGGGGGGGAGGATTAAATGATACTTTGAATAAGTTTTAATGGATTTTAATTTCAGATAATTTCTAGCTGACGCAAATCGTCTATTTCTAAAGACGTTCTTGGAAAAGCTCCGTCACCGGCTTGTTTGTCGATATTTTCGCATAAAAAAAATTTGACAATGTTGTTGAAACTATACTTACTAATGTACAAAAGGTTTAAATAAATTTACTCAATCAATATTTATAAAAAAAATCACAAAGAAAGTGCTTTTTTCACTCTAAAACCCCAAAAAAACGAGAATTAAAAGAAAATTAAGTTGGCCATGGAAACTTTCTGTTTAATTAAGTAATTTTTCTGTTTTCTAGAATATAATAAATGGCCTTTTTAGAAATTGCAATAGGTTTTTTGAATTTTATAAGATTGTTATTGAATTTAAAAAAGATGCTATTAATTTTGAAAAAATGCACGTTATTGAAAAAATTCCACATAATTTTAAAAAGGTTTTACATGATTTTAATAAAGATGTACATGATTTTGGAAAACTTTTTCTTGATTTGAAAGTAGTTGAATTCGGTTTAGAATACCCATTTTTTCAATGTCGCATTCCAGAAGTCAAATGCAGAATTTTAACTTCTCTCGGAATCTCCTTCCAGGAGGCCTATAAGATGATATGAACGTCAGCGTGCTGGATGAGTAACCCCCAAAACTTTATCTGAAGATACTCCAAGTACTGTCGCTCTAACGTGTCCGTCTACTACACAGTAAATGTAAATTATATCCGCTTATTCCTTAAAAGTAAATTTTTCCATTTTATAATAATTTTATCTTAATAACACCCGTAATTACCGATTTTAAGTGATAACGTGTCGGCTTACCATTTTGGAGTTCCCAGGTTGGAATCCAGCCGACGGCGACACATGTTTGTTTTCTGCTGACAAAAAAGGCCGTGGGGTGTTGCAGAGTAAATGTGAGCGGTTTGGAATCCACTTTAAATAGTAGGCACACTTGCTATCGTTGTCTCGAATCGGATAAAGTTCTTCTCCCGCCCTATGCCTCACGACGGGTTACGGGAACTACCCAGCGGCGGATCTAAAATTTCATCATGGGATGGGTTTTGGATTTTTACATCGAAACCTATTATTAAGACATTATATGTATCAGGCGCGCATCTAGAATTTCGTTGAGCGGGAGGGTTGAGTTTCTGAAGTTTGGCCTGTCCGTCCCTCCGTCTGACTTTATGTCACATCCCTCCCTTTATCGTATTTGTAAACCTATTAAGATAAAATTTGCTGCACCAACAAGAATTTTAGTGAGATTTTCCGAAAAACGGGCGAGAAGTTCAAATACTGCAATTGGAAAAAAAATGTACGTTAAATATTTAGAATAAAATGCTGTTAATAATGGCATTTTTCCCGAACATTCCTTAAGCGCAAAGAAACGTCACGGTCTTCAGGGGGTGTTTACAGCCGACTACCCCCCCCCCCCCCCAGATCAGCCACTGCGTGTACCCTAAACAAACATTTTCGACCCTCTGTGTTAAAAACTTTACTTATGTAAAGACAAAGGATTTCTAAAGTTCTTCTAATCCTTTCTCCACCTTGCCATGTTTCATGGACATAAGAAAATTTGGGAAAGTGCTGAATTTTAGGTAATCGCAAAACACTTTTTTTACTTTTAGAAGTGACTGCACGTGCAATGCTAGGAGTTGCTGACAATTTTGAAAAGGACATTGGGTTATTAGTTTTTCGCCGTATCTTTGACTTGATCAAAAGTTAAAAATAACAAATTTATTTGCATACCGCGAAAATTGCAAATTTATGAATCACCCTGTAACTCCCAAACGGCTGAGATTGCCCCACCATATAATTTTTTGTTTGGTTAGGTAAGTTCTATCACCCCACTTATTTTGGCACACCAAAGTGTTTCAGCCTGTATTTATGCTTCCTACTTTCTACGTATTTGTCGAAAAAATTGGAAGCCAAGGGAATATCATAATGATTGCTGTCGTCATTTTCTACAAAGACTTTCAGACTTTATGAGAAAGATAATTTGATTTCGTTGTATCTTAATTCTGAAATAGGATATGTGTGGCTGTAAAAACAAGTCATTGCGTGGATAACTTCCTGAATGATACAACAAGGCCGTTTAATTTTTTTGGGTTCTACCTTTTTCTTTGTCCCCAGATTCCCAAATAACAGACATTGCCAAAAGTGAAATGTTTGGGTCCTGGAATTATCGTCCTTAACGAAAAGGTTTTTGTTATAGCTTGAAGCCATATGAGCCATGTGTTTATCAGTTACTGGTTACTCCATGAAAGGTTTCAAGCATTTTACACTTCCTGGTTTTTATTTACAAACTTTTATATAGTGCAGATGTAGCAAAAAACTTTTTCACGATTGACCTGTATTCGGTTTTATGGTATGAATGCTGCAGCTGTTCCTATCAGTATTCGAGACCAATTTTGCTATGAAATTGAAGTTTACTTTGTCAGGGAATACAGCTTTGTGAGCTAAGTTGTAGCGGGAGTTACGCGCTTTAATCTATTTAGATAATAATATATGAAGTGGTAACACCGTATTATATAAATGCGTACGTTTGAAAGTCTTTATCTCAAAAATTACACTTATTATAACGTTTTCCTAAAAGGTTTAGGAGGGCGAGCATATTTTTCCGACGTGTGATGGTTTCGAATTTAAAAACTATTAAATAGATTTTGATAGAAGCTGTGCCAGGAACACGCACAGGATTGCTATTCAGTACAAATCTCAACTAAAGATTTTAACGCACATTTAAGTAAAAGACTTAAATCTACCTTTAAAAAAAACTCATTTTAATATGGGAATTCTTTGAGTTATAACACTATGATACTTTCATTCTAATTTCCTTAATTTATTATAGCTCCGTACGACATCTTTTATGAGAATAGTTTTAAACAAACAACAAAAATCAAATGATTTTAAATTTGTCTACTCCTTTAAGCATGCTAATAACTTAATGGATGTTTCCATCAAATTTTCGAAAGAAGCAAAAGCTTAGACTCAATATTTTATATGATAAAATAGTTTTTAAGAAAAAAGTTGAATCGATTTCACAAAAAGCGCTAAAAAGCATAAAATAATTTTAAGTCGGTACAAATTAAATAAACAAAGCAACGACACCAACAATATTTAATCGTCCTTCTTCATGATCCCGTGAGCTGAGACGTTTAGGTAGTTTTATATAGTATCTTCGATAGCGGTTGGACAGTTGTTTTGTTTACTTAATTTGCACCGACTTTAAAAATTAAAAATTATTTTATGCTTTTTCATTTTTAAACTCTTCATATATATGATTCTAAGAATGCTGCTCATACGATCAACCCAATTTCAGAGAAGAGGTCTATAGAAACAGAACTATCCAAATCCGGCAACATATTATGAAATTAGTTACGATCACCCTTTCACACCAAAGTCTCTGTACAGCGCCAAAGTACTCTATACAGCAAGAGAGAATCATCCAGAGAATCGTTCTAGTCACTCTATGTACAAAATTGTTATCATTTATCAATCAAAAAACGTATTTTGTACAACAGAATCAAAATCATCCAAATCGGTCCAACTTTCACCACAAGCCACAATTTTTGTCAGAATACAAATATATACTCTGTGCATTCAGAATCATGTAAATTAATCCACGCATTACAAAGTTAGACTCTCCCCCGCAACCGTAGATCAAAATGTTTTCTCATATTAGCAATTGGGGTTCATACTGTATACAAAAAAAAAAGAATCATTCGAATAGGTCTATGCATTCAGAAATTGGATAACGCCCCCTCCGCACACTGCCCCACACCATAAATCCATTTTTGTCGTAGCACTAGTGGGGCAACATATTCTACACATAAAAAGAAGAATCATCCAAATTGCTCCACACACATTACGAAGTAAGCCTACCCCTGCCACACCACCATTCAAGTGCAAAATTGATCTTCGCATTAGCAATGGGGGATTATACTCTATATAACATGAAACATCATCCAAATCGGCCTACGAGTTAAGGGGGGGGGGGGGTTAATTTTCAAGATTTTAAACAAATTTGATGATTCTGTGTGAGTATATACAAAACTCACACAGAATCATCGATTCCCGAGGCACTGTATCTCCGGCAGATTTTCTCCAATCGACCTCAAATTTTAACTGTATACTCTTGATGAGTTGTACTATCAAATAAAAAAAATACCCCCCCCCCCCTTAAGAATTTGACAGCCAACCCCTCCCCTGCTACAACGCAACTATTTAAAATTGTATCGCGGTAGCAATAGGGGAACATACTTTTTACATAAAAAAATCATCCAATCCAATTCAATGATCCCATCGGTCCACTCGTTACTCTCTTGAATAAAGTGACCATACATTTTTTGGATAACGAGGAATTCGTGAACATGACAATTTCTAAATGCGATATTTTGGCAAAAAAAAAAGATTTTTGAGCGAACTCAATGGCATTTCAAAGAAGAAGAATATACTATGCTATAAGATGTCAAAAAACAGTGTGTTTGTACTTTTAGGTTAGAATATCTCAAAAACCTGACGTGATAGAGCAATTCTGAGCCCGGATTCGGTTTCAGCGGGAAGAATTACTTCGGAAACAACTATTCATTGTGCAGGTGGAAAAATCTCGCAGGCCTGTATTATTATTATTCGGAGACGAAGTTGAATCAGTTCGTTGAGCCGCACGATCACCATGCCATGGGTAATGGGGAATCATACTCTATACAACAAAAAAAGAATCATCCAAATCAATCGATACCAATATCGACAGCTTTCGATTATTTGTATAATTCATTCTCTTTCCACTCCCATCCCCAGAGGTGTTTTATCAACAACTTTTAAACTGCATCGAGAGTGTCAAGATTCATTTTACTGACTCCAAAAAGTATGGATTCGATACCAATATCGGTCGTTTTCGATTTTTGTGCATCTCACACCCCACCCCAACTCCAGCCCCTTCGATGACACCATAATATTGTATTGTCACCAGAAATGAATATGTATGCAAAATTTCAAAACGGTACAACAATTAGAAGTGGCTGAAAAGTCAGTTACAAAATTTGAACTAAATAAATATACGAAAGTGAAGCTAAATAAAACCATTTAAAAACTAAAACTGTGTAAAAATCGATTTCTTTAAACAATTTGCATTTTAATAAGATTTAAACTATTCAAATTTTGTACTAAAATTTTTAATTTTTTTTATCTTTAATTATTTTATTATTTTTACATGTTCATTTTCGAGTGGAAAAAAAATTTAAAATAAAAAAAAGAGCGCAAAAATGTATTTCTTTTTATTTCGAAAAATGTTTTTTATTTATTAAATATTAGAGATTCTAAGTTTGACCCGTATTTTTTAACGCTCCGGCAATTGAATTCTTTCTGTAACTATTGCCTAACTCGTACCAATGCACAAACTAGACAACAAACAGAATACCCGTCCGGCCAAAACCATGGGAAAACATCATAGGGTTGTCTTCTGTGCTTTAGCTACATCATAAAAAAAATTACACCAAATAAAGAGGGCTCGTGTCATAATATCTCAAATCGGAAAACGTCGGAAACACAAGGAAGATTTTAAATATTAATAAGCCAAATTTTATAGACTGTGGCAACAACATTGTATTTTGCATATAAAGATTGTGGAGTATGTTTTCAGATACAAAGAGGTATAGTGTTTTTGAAAAATTTGGTGAAATATTTGCGGTCACTAATTGAAAATGAAAATAATTTTAAACATAAGAAACATGAATATGCTTAAGCACTAAAAAAACAAATCTTTCACTTATTAAGAGACTGGTGGGTCATGACGCTCGAGTATTTCGCTTTTTAAATTAAATTACTTATAATAACAAGATAAAGATACACGTAGATATATATTAGTGCGTTCGGCTTACTTTTTCTATGTGTAATTTTTAGTTAAAAACAGTCTGTATTTAACATTGATACATACACACTCAGATGACATTACGAATATTATAACAGTCCTGACCATTAAAGAATACTCGTAATTAAATAAATGTTAATATTTCTTTTTAGTCTCAGAAATTTTAAACGCTGTATTGTAAAGTTAGCAACTAAGTCTTTTTATGTACCTCAACTTAGCAAAACACATTTCTCGAATCAAAAATCTAACACTCTCATAATTTGTTGCTAAATAATTGCTAATTAGTTGTGGAAAAAAATAATTTGTTGCTTTTTATTAAAAAAAAATGGATGTTCTGCTAAGTTCAGCTGAAGTTAGCAGAACACCTTCATGAAAAATGAATTTACAGAATCGGGACGGTGCCTAAATTATTAAGTGAATTTGTTGCTAATTAGTTGCCGGGAAAAAAAATATTGCTCTTTAGTTTTTTTTTTCAAAAATGGGGTGTTCTGCTAAGTTCAGCTGAAGTTAGCAGAACGCCTTCATGAAAAATGAATTTACAGAATCGGGACGAAGTCTAAATCATTCAGTGAATTTGTTACTAATTAGTTGTGCACAACGACGACAAAAAATAATGAACCACACCATTAGCATGGGCTGTTTTACCAGAGATATCGAAAAAATTATCATTATTTGGATTTTCGCGTTTTTTGCACTGCGGACAATTTCGCTACTCCAAATTATTAAAGTTAATAACATTTTTCAAAGAGGAATTCCTACAATTTGTGTATTTATGTTCTCGTTTTTTACTTACTTCAGTTCAAAACTGTAAAAACCAGAATTTTAAGGGCGATGTCCATCACTTCAGATTGAGAATTGTCTTCTGTTTTACAATCCGAGAGCTGTTTTAAATTTGATGGCATTTTTTTTTCACATTAGGACCACGTTACGTTAAATAGAAAAATTACAATGTACACTTTTGTGAATCTTTGGTTTTAATAGTACAGTTTTTCATTACATATTATATGTCAGCGTTGGATAATCAGTATAGGTATGTCATTTTGAAAATATAATGAACAGATAATAATATTATATTTATTGATTACTTTTTTATTCACTTTTATAATAGTTATTCCTTTTCCAAGCATTATAAAAATATCTTTTAAATTACTTTGGGTAATTATCACCAGGGCCGTCGAGAGGGGGGGGGGGGCGAAGGGGGTAAACCCCCCGGGCCCGGGCTTTCAATAGGGGCCCCGTCATCAAGTCATCAACAGAAAATTTTTTCCATTTTAATTATACATACAAAAAAAATGTTTCAGGATCGAAAAAGTGTAATATACTAGACAGATTTTAAATTGGAAGTCACTCATTCGATTGTATATGGGCCCGTAAATGCTTAGTCCCGGGCCCGAAATTCCTTTCGCAGAGGCCCGTATGTGGTGCCCCCCGGGCCCGAATTTTGTCTCTACGGGCCTGATTATCACTGTTATCATTATTATTACAACAAAACTTTTTTTCATCAATACTCAGTATGGAAAACAGAAAATCCAAGTAATGATAATTTTTTCGAAATCTCTGGCAAAACAGCCCATGCTAATGGTGTGGTTCATTATTTTTGGTCGTCGTTGTGCACAACTAATTAGTAACAAATTCACTGAATGATTTAGACTTCGTCCCGATTCTGTAAATTCATTTTTCATGAAGGCGTTCTGCTAACTTCAGCTGAACTTAGCAGAACACCCCATTTTTGAAAAAAAAAAAACTAAAGAGCAATATTTTTTTTCCCGGCAACTAATTAGCAACAAATTCACTTAATAATTTAGGCACCGTCCCGATTCTGTAAATTCATTTTTCATGAAGGTGTTCTGCTAACTTCAGCTGAACTTAGCAGAACATCCCATTTTTTTTTAATAAAAAGCAACAAATTATTTTTTTCTACAACTAATTAGCAATTATTTAGCAATAAATTATGAGAGTGTTAGATTTTTGATTCGAGAAATGTGTTTTGCTAAGTTGAGGTACTTAGTCTTTTTTATATGATTTTGTTATATAATGATCATATTTTTTTTAAATACATCGTTTACAAGCACTGGCCAGTACTTTTGAAATGTTGCAACTTATAGTGCTAAAAGGTACTTACCTCATATATGGCATTAAAGCTAAATCGATGTTAGAATTAGGCGACTCATCTGAAATCGTAAAATAGTTAAGGTTAGCAATCAGCTTTATGTTGATATTACTCAAAAGAGTCGGGGAAAGGGAAGTTTTTGCCGTAGTAATATTTTAAATTTAATTTTTTTAATTTCTATTAATATAATAAAATTCGGGTATCATACTCTAAAACTAGATGTCTCTTATAAACCTTCGGGCGTAGTAGAAGCAAGTATAAACCCAATGTAATTAATTTAAATTGTCGGTGGCTCAGTAACGAAGTTTATAGAGCTTTCCAAGCTTCATAAATTAGCTTCAGTACAAATGAAAAAAATTGTGGTTTCAATGTTAAATTCAGCAAAGAATTAAAAATCGTAGAAAGGCAAGTTCGTTCATTGGCGACTCAATTGTGAAGAGATCAGTCTGTTGGAGAGCAGCGGACGGGGAAGGGAGGTGTGTCATCCTTCTCCTCCTGTGGTTAATGGTTTTAGACAAAATCCTGGAAAGACTAGAGAACTAGGGTTTCATGGCCCTGCATATGCAGATGACCTGACAATATTGATATCTGACAGATTCTTGACAACGGTCAGTAAGGCTCGCATACGCTGAAAACTGGTAAAATGCGCCTCTAATAGAGGACTGACCGTAAACCCGTTAAAGACGAGAATTGTGCCTTTCACCAGGAAGAGGAAAATACGAGATAAAGCCAATTCCCTTGGTGTAATATTAGACTCCTAACTTTATTGGAAGAGGAATATAGAAGAGCCCACAGCGAAGGAAGAGAACATTTGGGGTCCTATGGGGACTCAAAGCCAAGGTGGTCCATTGAATATTCGGCCCGTTGCTTTGCTGCGGCTCACTAGTATGGAGGACAGCTCCATAAGAGTTGTAAGCTAGACTACAGAGAGCGGCAGGTATGGGAATAACTGGGTGTCTGGATACTATGGCCACAGCGGTTATCGAGGACACATTGCAACTGGATTTATACAGAAGTCTTGGGTTGCTGGTTGCTTCGTAACAAAATATTTATTTTATTTTATTAATTACTTATAATTCTTGAATTGAAACGGGCACACAAATGAGCTAAAGGCAATTGTTCATAAAAGTAATTTTGCAGCTTGATCCCTTTGATGTTCGTTCTGAGTTATTCACATTGATGACAAAGGATTTACAATAGCAATAGCATAATTTATTGTTAGAAGAGAATAACTACCGTAAATAAATCCGAACTAAGGAAAGTTTGCATAAAATTACTACATTTAATATTGTGTAATAATCGTAAACATAACCTACTCAAAAATATCGCCCTAAAAATTCTGCACCAAGTAAAAATCACTTGAGTGGAGTATTTGGAGTATTTGTCCCCGTTACAATAATGAGATAATAAAATTCATCATATGATATACAAGTGCAAATGTAAATATACTCCTAGACTATTATTTAATATTAAAGAGTCAACAGTGCCTAAAATTTCATTGCAAAGTTGTCATTTCGTACAAAATAGAGTTTCACTTAACATACATTTCCCATTAGTACGAGTCATGTAACTATCCGATTTTGAGTGAGCTTTCATAAGGACAGATACTCTGAATTGTATTTATCCGAGTAATGTTAAATGTGAACAAGTACCAATTTCGTGCATTAAGTGAATGTGCTGAAATGTGAATTAATGTCATATTTTAGCCATTCACAAATTTGATAGGTAATGACCTTACAATTACTGACAACTAATTGATTTAATATTAGCATAATTCTGACGTATGCTTAATTGAGTAGCTTTGAGCATAAATGTATTGAACTTCCCATAATTGAGAAAAGGAACACTTGTGGAATCACTTCAGTGCCTGTCCGTCAGTCTGTCACAGGCGTTTTTCTCCGAAACTTTTTAAAATAGACAATTAAAATTTGCACACGCAGTGCAGTTTTAAAAGCTAAATTTTTAATCGGGGGTTTTGGGGTGTGAAATCGGAACTGAAAGCAATTTTTGTTTTGCAATATCATCGAGTGGGGCGTGAAAGTTTATAAAAGTACGTATTCATAAAGTAATGTAATGTTATACTTGTACAAACGTTTCTTCATAAATTATTAAAAATCGCTATACCCCACCCTTTCCCTAAAAATACAACTGAAAAAAATTCAGGGTGGGGGGGGCGGAAGCAACAAGGAGCCATTATAGTTTCGGGATGTCCTCTTCATTATAAACCTATTAAAATGAAATTTGTTTTACGGACGTTGCCAACATCAGGTTTGCTGAGATTTTTCGAAAAATAAAACTGAATTGGCTGTTAAGCCTATAGCAAGACTTAATCGAAGAAGGGGTGCCATATATAAAAAATTTATAATCCTAAAGAAAAATAAATAGTAAAATTCAAAAAGTTAAGTCGAGAAGCAGAATAACTTTCTGTGACGAGCGAACTCTATTTATATCATTCCAAAAGCAATGGACGAAGTACGGTAGCTGCTTTTCGAATGGTATTTCTTGTGAGAACTGATGAAGCAGCTAATAGCTGCTAAATTTTTAAAGGAGTGTCACTGGGTGAGTTTAATTTGTTTAGGAATATTTTAATCAATTATGTTAATTTACAGGGATTAGCGACTGAGGAGGAATCTCGCGAAACTGGATCGAAATGGGAAGGATACTGTAATGTGAAAATGGTACAGGTAATATAATTTATGTTGGTTAATGATTTTAATTATGTTCTTTCGTATGTTGAATAACGCCAATGTCTAAAACTAAGTGTCTAAAATTTCTAGAAAAAAGCTAAGTACCATAAATAGAGCTGAGTAACAGACTGGTGAGTTAGTTGTGCTTTAATCAGTGAAGAGATAAACTCATAAAGGTGAAGCTAAAATTTTATTGTGTAAGAAAATTGTAAAATTTTGCGATTCAATTTGTGTTTTAATTAATCCGTCCAGGCTAGAGAGTCACAACTACGTAACAGTACTATTGCAATTAACGCGGAAGATGAAACTTTCCTGGAACTGAGCTTCACAAGGTATCGAAACATTTGTGCTCCGGTACACCGCTTTTAGCAGAATATTCAATACCTAAATGTCCGCTTACTCAAAAATCAAGTTATCTTGCTGATATATCCCTCCTGATATATCTTAACACCTCCAAATTGACCGCTGCCTTGATTTTTGCTAGACTACAAGCGAATCTAATAAAGAAACAAAACATATTAATCCAAAATGTTTAGATTTGGTATGATTCAAAAACGCCATTCATTGGATTGTGGTGATGTATCAAAATGCAAACGCTATATTCCTCATCGGGTACAGGTTGTGGTTGACAGAGCAAAATATTTCTGTTTTTGTTTTTGCCCCGGAATTGTTAATCAAGCAAATTTAATAACGAGCGATATTTATGCGTTTTTTTACGAGAGGATATGGTGCCCATGAAGGTAAATTTAGTCACGATGAATTATCGTGTGTGTTAATATATCTACATGCATCTTCGACTTTAGCACATCCTCCTTTAGTAATCCAGTTTTACATCTTATTTTACGATTTGTTCATAAAATTTAAATTAAAAAAATAAAGACACCAGGCTTTATCATTTCACTGCAACAGAAAATAAAGCTGCTGAAAATTAAAGGTTTGTACACCGAAAGGAATATTCTAGTAAAATTCGTGCATTAAAGAATTGCGATCTCTTCAACCCGAAATTAAAAAAATATCAACAGTAACTCCATTTCTGGGCAATAGCGCAATTTTACGTGTGTCTAGAGTACATCACCCAATAATATTGTCCAAAAACAGCGTAATTAACGAACTCCTGATATGAGAGACTCATTAAAAATTACAATACTTAAGTTTTACGTCTTAAATGTTGGTTAACCGAAAGGTTACAGCTGAATTAACGAGTGATTAAATAATGTCTTAGATGTAAAACCTACATGCACGCTTCAGGGCCTTTTACATCACTTCGAACCGAATTGCAGAAGCCCTGCTCCACGACAGTTTGAAAAGTCTGGAAGGGGCCCAGGTAGTATGTTATGTTGCTTATATGCGCTATAACGCCAGCTATTCATATGGAGACTGTCCCAAATTTAACGGGCGAAAGTTTTGTTCAAACATTACCAGGGTGGGGGGGGGGGATGATTGGATGTTTACATCAAAACTTATTATTCAGACAATTGTTCTTTAAAGATTTGTGATATGTATATCTCAGGAGTCAGGCGCAAATCTAGGTTTTTGTTGTGAGTGGGGGGGGGGCTGAATTATCAACGGAATGGAATGGAAAATAGATTTCGCACAATGACATGGTGATCGGCGAAGTGCTCTTCCAAACCATAGACGCTCGTTTTACCAGATATCTACAAACAGTAAATACACATATACTTGTATCACACTTTAGTTACCATTTGACTATTAATGCAAACATTTTAATTTAGCCTTTAATAAGTACTTTTAATGAAAACTATAACGAACGTTGTAGCAAAAAGAGTTTATGAAATATTTAGTAAAAACCCTACGAAACCCTATAAGTTCGACATGGTCTTAACCAATTTTTTAATTATATTATTAATAAAAGTATTGAATAATATTTAACTAATATGTTTTTAATCACTGCTAAAGAAAAGGAAGTAAGGATAAGGAAAATGAGTTAATAGCTGTTAAATGGACTACCGATGTATGCTTCCTTTGATAGTTTGAAGTTCATTGGCTTAATTACGGTTTAGTTTATAACGATTCATGTACAGAGTGAAAAGTTCGGTCGACGACCCCCCCTCCCACCGGCTCTTATTTGAATCCGCGACTGTGTTGAAAACTATGACCAAATGATAATGACGACTATAGTTTTTGCAAACTTTGAAAATTGCGCGCATTGTAGAGTGAAAACATCTGGGGTGTGATCAACAGCGCTCCAACTTCTACTTTCTTAAAAAATAGTATGACAGAGCGTATCTCTGGGAAGAAGTTCAAATGTTGTTGTTGATGAAAATTTATAGTACTTTTACATTTTGAATGACTTTTGCTAATGAAATTTTTTCCAAACATTCATTAAGGAGGGTGGGGCGGTTAAACGGAATCTTCCTTATTGCCAGAAGAGGCGTGCCGCAAATAATCTATTCATAACCCAGTGAGTGGTCTATATGGATGCGCTGCAAACTGGACGCCGCTTCAAGTCCGCTGCAGACTTGACGGTAGAATTGATCGTGTATGGCCTGCATAATGTATAGTCAATGTGCACTTGACTTACTTATCAACTTTCTTCTGTTCCTTCTGAAGAAAAAGCTCCTAGTTAGTTAAATTGTCCTCCCTAAGATTTGCCCCGATTCACTGAAACAAAAGCTGCTGATATTTTGTTGGGCATTTGCACAGGATGTAAAAAAGATACTCTTTTGTCCCCTCTTCTCTGCAGCTGCGATAAAAAGCGATGTCAAGCCTTGTGACGTGGTCCGCGCATATTCAATGACTCTAGCACACCGCCGTCAACGTGGCGAGTTCTTTCGTGCTGTTATGTCATAACTTGGCCACATCTGCCATGATATGGCGCAGGAGGTTAGGCCTCTCCATCTGGAGTCTACCGTTGAATGAAAGAGCGAGAAGATATTCCTCTTAACGGTCAAGGTGATGGTAAATCGATCGCTCAGGCGAGTTAGTTAATTGTAGCATCTCTCTACCCATTTAGATATAATAGTATTTGTGCCAAGATCCTGAATATCAGCCTGACTGTCCGACGACATTGTGCCTTCCTTATTCCTGCGTTAAAATATCGCTCTACTGGAAGTAGAAAGTAGAAATAAATATAAGTATAAAGTAAGGCTAATTCCTCATATTTTGCCTTGGGATGGGAGAAACGGCGATATTGAGACAATCGGTGTGCCTTCTATCTTGTTCATAGACATGACATGGCGAAAGGCAAGTGAACGATTGATCGATATTGTATTGAAAAACAGTGACTCAGGTCTTTTGAGTGATTTTACTGACTCGGTCAGAATGACCCAATCGTTCGCGACCGACATATCATATAGAACAGCTTTGTGATATGTGTTGCATAGAGGTCTGGTGGAAAGGCCAGTTTTATTAAACGTCCAAATAGGAATTTAAAAGTACGCAATCGTCATTGCCTGACAGAGTGCGGAATATCTTCACGTAGTCAGTGTAACAATAGAATCCTACACTCATCACTTGGTGAAGAATTATGAATGGCAATGGCCCGAAGTGTGTGCCCTGCGGTAACTCGGAAATGTCAAAAATACCAGCAGATAGAGCTCCATGAGAAGAAAACCGACGAATACAATTAGATTAGTAGGAATGAATACAATTAACAAAAACCTGTGGTTTAAGAGAGAGTTTTAAAACAAGATTTCGATTATTTATTCTGTTGAATGCTTTGTTGAAGTCGGTAAATATGCAGTCGAATGATGAACAACTTGAAAGAACAACTTGCAGTTAAAGTAGATATCATCGCAAATAGCAGCCTCAAAGTTTTTTGAAATAGAGCAAAAATTTGCAATTGGTCTGTAGTTCGAAATTTCGAAGTTATCATTTTTGTGAAGAGGAATAAGGAGACATTCCAAGATTTCGGGATATAGTGTTTTCCCGAAATCTTGGAATGTCTCCTTGTTCCTCCTCACAAAAGTTATAAGTTCGAAATTTCGAACTACAGACCAATTGCAAAGTTGAAAGATTATATAAATAACTCAGAATAGTAGTAAGAGAAGAACCACATCTTTTCTAAAATGAGTTGGGGATATTAACTGAAAATAGTATTAGTATGCTTTCACTGACTCCAAATGACAAAGTAGATAGACAGTCATCAGAATTGCGTATCAAGGTAACGAACCGCCAAAACGCTTAGGATCGACGTCAAGTTTGCTTTCATTTGGTTTATGTGAAGCGTTGTTTGCAAAACATTTCCTACGTGCATATGAATGCCTGTTCTTTGTCCCACCCACGACAGAATTTTGTGCTTTATTTCTAACTACCTATATAAAGTAGGTATATTTTCCTGTGGGTAAATTATTTTTAATTAAAGATAAAATTTGTTGCTGACTATATGTAAATTTATTGTGCAATTGTCCCACCCGTGACGATGGAATGCCACTTTTCTAAAATGTTTTGGTCGACTACCCCTTTTAATATTTCCTCCACATTGTATTGATTTTCGCCTGTTCCTCATTTCTGTGCGATATGTGAATTTCACGTTACGAATTCAAATTTTTTCTGTAAATTAAGCCATTTTAGATCTATGCGCTTTTGCACCTACATTTGTAGTAAAATATTTTAAAAAAAATAAGTTAATTATAATTTTGGGACTTAAGTTTAACTACTCTCCCCACAATTTCATCCCTTACGGACGATCCAATTTGACTGAGCTTTTCTGAAAATATTTCAAAGATTCCAGAGTTTTCACATCATGCGAATTAATGGATGTCAAGAAAGTTTTGAGTGCTAAGAATGACTTTCAGAACTCGAAGCACAACTACCCAAAACTTGGCTTATTATTATTATTACTTGGGAGCATGTTGCCATTTATAATCACCCGGTTTTTGTGACATATTCAAAGAAAATAAAGAGAGTCTTATTATTATGTTCTTCAGAGTTTGTGGAAACTGCCCGAATCAACTATGGTCTTCCTTATTATATATAAAATTTGTCTTATGCTGAAACTACTTTAAGCACATTAAACTTCGTTAAAGCAATAGCAAAGTGACAGAGTTTAATTTATTGATCGGCAAAGGGCAAATTTTATCTTTTCTTGCAATCACGAAGACAAGGCAGAACCAGAAGCTCTACTTCAATGGCTTGGAAATAAATTCCCTTCCAGCGTTAGTTACCATATTTTCAGGAGCCTTTTTTGTGCTACACGTGTCTCCTTTCAAAAAGATCCTGAAAGTTTGTCTTGTTTTTCAGTTTTATGTTCAAGGAGATGCAAATTAGTCTTGTAATTTAATAAGCAGCTCGACAAAAAGTATTCAGATTGACAGAGTAATATGCAGTACTGGGATAAAACCTGGAGTCCTTCTGCTTCAATGAGTGCTCCCATGCTACCGACAGGTGCCGAGCTTCTCTGAAAACGTGAGCGTATTGATAATCGATTTAACTGTCAAAAGCGTTATCTGTCAATTAATCATAGTGCGTCACATCCATGCGGGATCTCGCTTTTCTCAAGGGAAATAACCAATGCTTTCTGCAAAATCTCGATCCAGTTAAATCTTCTTCTTATCTCTTAATTGAAATTCGTTTCAGATGAGTTCGTTACTTTTTGTATTTGCTTTTTGTCCTTAAACAATCGATTCCGAGAAATAAAGAAAATATTCATTTATTTACTTCATGTTCAGCCTCAACCGTGCTGAAATGAAATCCGCAGGAATCGGATAAACGTTCTTATTTTGAGCTTAATCTATACTTATGAACTTTGCTTGTTAATTAACATTAATGGAAACTTTTAATATTAGGGTAGGGAATTGTGTGAATTAATTGCCAGGAAAGCTATGGAACTCCTTAATGGGGTACACGTTCTTTACCGGAAAAGAAAATTCACCATTTAGGTTAATTACGAGATTTAAAGCACGGACGGTAGTTTTTCCAAAGTGAGCAAATTACCACTTAGAAAAGTGTTATTATTCATACAAAGTGAATGAGGAGTGCGACTTTCTCTAAGAGAAAGTTATAATTGATTTTTTTTTTATTAAAAGGCATTCAGAATTCATTAGTTACTTCACTATCGCCATATTGAAAGTCCAACCAATTTAACAAGTGGGAAACAGAATTTGGTGTTGACCTGTTTGGCTCTGGTTATGATAGGTTAAGTTATGCCTAAAAATTAGGTAATTAGGCCCATTGTGATACCACAGTTGACGCTGTGCGCTCAACTCTAAAAACCCCTAAGGAAGAGGAGAGCGTACCTATAGCTCTCGGGGAGCCAGCAGATATAGTAAGCTAGAGAAAAAAGCCCTTTAACGTAGGCGGGAACCATGTAGAGCTCCTGATAAACCGAGCTGGATACCTGACATCAGTGGGGCTTAATTCGATTAACCCATTAAGGGAGGGCAGCCCAAAAACCGGTTTCTGCGGTTGGCTAGAGCTGAGCAATTGAAGAGGGGGTGGAGTTTGGTTTATGACGCTGTCAGTTTTGACCTAAGAGGAAGAAACTAATGGATATGCCCTTAACCAAAACCACCGTAAACCACCTACGTTACCGTTCTACTACATACTTATGTATAACGACTACTTTTTGGTAAAAAGTTAAAAATCTATTACTCTACTACCTAACCTCTCTACAAACTTTTTTTTGTCCGATTCTGTTACGTTTCATTTTATAAATTCGGGACACGGACAACTTTAGGTCTGCGAAGTTAGCCAACGAATCGAATGAAATTGTTGCCCCACCCGTTGTTATAAAAAACTTTTTATCTTTTGATATACTCAACACAGCGACATCAAACAAACGCTAAGAAACTACTACCACAATGACCTTTCTAAAATTATCAGCAATGTTGATCTTACTCGTACCATTGCAGGTACAATCACTTCCAAAAGTGAAAAAAATGGTTTGCGATTACCGAAAAATTCAGATTTTTCATAAATTTTTTCCGAAATTCATGTAATTAGTAGGTGCACCTCTTTTTTATTTTTATTGAATTTCTCATCTTTCCAAAGAGGTGCAACATGCCCCGGTAGAGAAAGGGTGTAGAAATTTATAAGTAGAAAACGTTTCGGGAAATATTTGAAAATCTGCAATTTAAAGAAACTAAACTCATATTAACTCTAAAACCCTTTTTATTGAATTCAAAACGTATTAACAATCTTAGTAGATAACAGAATTTGTTCAAAATTTCCGCCGCCACTTTGGATGCATACCAACAATCTCCCTGATTAAGGCGTATTGCAGCCAGCCTTTCCTGTATTTTCGTCACTGCATTCCCAATTCCGCTAACTAAATCCTCCCTAGTGTTAACAGGTCTTGAATAAACTCCATCCTTCATTGTTATAAGAAAAAGTCCAATGGGGTAAGGTCTGGAGATCTAGCAGGCCAAGGAATCGGTGCACGTCGTCCAATCCAGCATTTAGGAAATTTTTTACTTCGTATTGCCTTCACAATATTAGGAATGCTCCATCGTGTTGGTAAAACATGTCAGTTCGATCATGCACAGGAATCTCCTTTATTAGAAATTTGAATGTTGAGCACTTGGGGCCAAATGAATGGTCCTACCAAATGGTTGCCGATGATACGAGTTCAAACATTGACGCTGAATCTCTGCTGCAATAAAGTCACCTTTGCCCTGTGTGGGTTAGTTTACGACCAGGTATGGAGGTTATGTAAGTTCGTGATACCATCCCTGGTGAATTGAGATCCATCCGTCCACAGAATTCGGACCAGTTCCAGTCTTCTCTCGGAATATCCTTCTAGTGGTCCTTGGACTAGGTGATGGCGATATGGACGTAATCCCTCTCGATGAATAACCCTCCAAATCTTAGATAAAGACACTCCTAATCGTCTGGCGACTCGTCTTGTGCCCGTCTCAGGGTCTTGAATCACGATGGTGATTATTTGCTGCTCGACGTCGGCGGAAGTTCCCGTAGCTTCGGGTAATATTCCAGTACAGCCGCTCTTTTGTTTCCGTCTACTCCACATAAATGTGAATAATATCCAAGTATTTATTCTTCAAAAGTAAATTATAGCATTTTTTAATAATTTTTGCTTAAAAATACCCGGTCTTATTGATTTGTTTTTTAACTATGATAGATATTCTTGCTGACTGACCCTTTTGTACAGGAACATTTCCAGCAGGTACGAGCAGAACGCCAGGATACAAGGGTGTGAATTCTGACTAACACAAGCTAATATCGGCAATAAAACAATATTATACTAACGTTTTTATAACTTTTTTGCAGCAATAATTAAAATTAATTACCTGTTAACCCAAAACAAACATTTTCGGCTCTTTATCTTAAAAATTTTGTTTATTTAAAGAATTTCCCACCTAAAGTGCAATAAATTAATTAGGTAGTCAGGGATTTCTAAGGATGCGGTTTTCCTAATCCTTTGTCTACCTTATTATGTTGCACCTGTTGCAATAATATGAGCAAGCCAATAAAAATAAAAAAGGGGAGTACTGATTACATGAATTTCGGAGTAAACATTTGGGAAAATGCTGAATTTTAGGTAATCCCAAACAATATTTTTCACTTTAGGCAGTGACTGTACCTGCAATGGTAAGAGTTAGATCAGTAGTGTTGACATTTTTAAAAAGGTTATTAGGATAGTTTTTTTTAGCGTTTGTTTGATGTGGCTGTGTTGGGTAGATCAAAAGATAAAAATAAAAGAGTAATGTGCATACCATGAAAAACTAAAATTTATGAATCACCCTGTAACTTCCAAACTCGTCTTTGATGTCACTTCAGTTGGAGCGTAGCATTGAACTATTGTGGTTTTTCTTAATCTCGTATGCAGACGCACAGTGATAATCATCTCAGAAACTCGTGACCAGCGAATGAGACTTCTTTGGTGAGTATCATGCCAATGCCATCCCTATTACTTTCCGTTGGGTTAATACCAGAATATAAGAAGGATTCCTCACTCGGGCAGATATATTCACCCACATCGTGCTATCTGGTCTTGCTGAGTCCCATGACCTTGATGTTATATCGATTCATCTCGTTTAGGACTACACACAGCCGTCTATTAGGAAGCAGAGTTCTTACATTCCATGTTCCAATTTTTGTCCTTGATCGAAAAGTAAAGGTTGTCATTGTGTTGTCCGTCGTTATCCGTGGCAGTGTTTGCCGATTCGTGGCAAGAGTGTTCTTACGGGAGCGGGTTGCTAACCCTCAGCCCAACCGACATAAACTCTGTTTTCTGAGACAAAGTACTCGCCACTCGACCATCTCCCTTTTGCTCCTTCCGAAGAAGTTTCCCAGGGGGCACCGCGGCGAGGTCGGATTAGGACTTGCTAACAGGGCTGCTAGGTGTTTGGCTTCAGCGACTCTTCTCGGCATTTAACGATAAGCAACAGTCATGTACCTCAACTTAGCAAAACACATTTCTCGAATCAAAAATCTAACACTCTTATAATTTGTGACCAGAAAGTTACCTTTCTTATAATTTGTTGCTAAATAGTTGCTAATTAGTTGTAGAAAAAATAATTTGTTGCTTTTTATTAAAAAAAAAATGGGATGTTCTGCTAAGTTCAGCTGAAGTTAGCAGAACACCTTTATGAAAAATTAATTTACAGAATCGGGACGGTGCCTAAATTATTAAGTGAATTTGTTGCTAATTAGTTGCCGGGAAAAAAATTATTGGTATTTAGTTTTTTTTTCAAAAATGAGGTGTTCTGCTAACTTCAGCTGAAGTTAGCAGAACACCTTCATGAAAAATGAATTTACAGAATCGGGACGAAGTCTAAATCATTCAGTGAATTTGTTGCTAATTAGTTGTGCACAACGACGACAAAAGATAATGAACCAACCCATCAGCATGGGCTGTTTTACCAGAGATATCGAAAAGATTATCATTACTTGGATTTTCGCGTTTTTTGCATTGCGGAAAATTTCGCAACTCCAAATTATTAAAGTTAATAACATTTTTCAAAGAGGAATTCCTACAATTTGTGTATTTATGTTCTCCTTTTTTACTTACTTCAGTTGAAAACTGAAAAAACCAGAATTTTAAGGGCGATGTCCATCACTTCAGATTGAGAATTGTCTTCTGTTTTACAATCCGAGAGCTGTTTTTAATTTGATGGAATTTTTTTTCAAATTAGGACCACGTTACGTTAAATAGAAAAATTACAATGTACACTTTTGTGAATCTTTGGTTTTAATAGTACAGTTTTTCATTACATATTATATGTCATCGTTGGATAATCAGTATAGGCATGTCATTTTAAAAATACAATGAACACATAATAAAATTATATTTATTGAAACTTTTTTATTGACTTTTATAATAGTTATTTCTTTTCCACGCTATATAAAATATAATAAAAGCATTATAAAAATATCTTTTAAATTACTTTGGGTAATTATCACTGTTATCATTATTATTACAACAAATCTTTTTTTCATCAATACTCAGTATGGAAAACAGAAAATCCAAGTAATGATAATTTTTTCGATATCTCTGGCAAAACAGTCCATGCTGATGGGTTGGTTCATTATCTTTTGTCGTCGTTGTGCACAACTAATTAGCAACAAATTCACTGAATGATTTAGACATGAACTTAGCAGAACACCCCATTTTGGAAAAAAAAACTAAAGAGCAATAATTTTATTCCCGGCAACTAATTAGCAACAAATTCACTTAATAATTTAGGCACCGTCCCGATTCTGTAAATTAATTTTTCATAAAGGTATTCTGCTAACTTCAGCTGAACTTAGCAGAACATCCCATTTTTTTTTAATAAAAAGCAACAAATTATTTTTTTCTACAACTAATTAGCAACTATTTAGCAACAAATAATGAGATTGTTAGATTTTTGATTCGATAAATGTGTTTTGCTAAGTTGAGGTACATGCAACAGTCGGGTGTCACTACGCTCCGAGGTCTATGTTAGCCGTTCGCCCCTAAGTAGGTACTAAATAAGTGAAATTTCCGGAAAGAAGAAACATATAGAGACACTTCCAGTTTGCAAATCGAAATAGTCGTTGAGAGATTTATTCTCAGACCCGTTAAGAAGACGATGAAGCAGAAAAAAAGAAGTTTTGAATTATGAAATTTTTTCCGGTAATATCTTCTTGATTGAATGAATTTTCCGAACCCCGAAAATACAAATATCGATTTATCCAACCGTCACTACGAAATAGGTGTTAAAGATTGTAAAGTCGGATTTAGAAGATGAAGATAAAAGTTGAGTATCATCAAAATAAATATCAACTTCAATGACCATGGATTAGGCCTACAGGGGATACCACATAGTTAAAAAAAAACTCATTTCTTACTCAACCTTATAGCCCTTAAGTGATGCGCAAGAAGGTATATATTCGCGATCCTTTAGAGTTTTTTATCTCACGAATAATTATTTCTACGGAAAAGTACCTTTGACTCTCGGAATGACGGGAACTTTCACACAACATCTACAATACTAAAACTAAGCTGCCTCTAAATTGTCAGCCTGTATCTAATTTTTTCAATTTTAAATGTCTAATTTTCCTGGGATAGTAACAATGATCCTTTTGTTTTTACCACAAAAAAATTAAAAGTCGTTTTAGCAGTTTCCAAATAATCGAAAATATAAAAATTTTAATAGACCTGTTATTTCTTATCATGAATAGTCCAGAAATACCAGTTTCTATATAATCATTTATTACCCCATATTCCTTTAAATGAAAGACCAAGTTTAAAAAAATAAAAAAGTTGAAGACGCTAAAACAGACTGCGAGCAGAGATATTTTCGTATATGTATGTTTGTTTGTTTTTATCACTTGCGCTTTTTTTCTGATCTGAAAGCTTTACAGAACTACCAACATAATTACCGGAAATGTTTATATGGCGGCTATTTCAAATGTTTGAACTAGAACTTGAAGGAGATAAAAAGTTGATTTATTTTTGTAAATGTTGTTTAAACAAAATAGATAGATAGTTTAGATAGTCAAATTTTATAACCTTTTTCAAAATTTAGTTCTGTAATCCAACTTTATTGTCGGTTCTAAAATAACACCTAATAATCATTCTCGCAGTTTTTATATTTGTTAATTTAATTAATTTTGAAATCACTTAGCACTGCCGCGCAATTTTTGTTATTTAATTAATTCTTTAGATTTTGTTTTCTCTTCTTAGTAAATTTAAATAGTTCCGAATAATTTCTTTCTAAAATTAGATATATTTGCTTACGCATTTTTCCAGTTTTATTTTTATTTGGCAACTAACTAGGTAAATAACTGCATGCAGATAATCGCATTCTGTGTAATTTAAATCAAATTGAATAGTCATATTCATTTCAGACCCAGCTTTGCTTTAGAATAACCTAAAATAGTGTAATCCCACGGTATCGACCTGTTAATCTTGGAAAAAATCGAACGCAAGCTTTTTCGACTCAATACGAAAGTATTATATGTATTACCTTACACGAGTTTCAGTATCACTTGTATTTAGGAGGAAATAAAAGCAATTCTATAAATAGATACTTATATGTTTAATGTTTTAAATGCACGTGATAAATACTTGTAAGCACAAAAATATCTACATAAATATGAATACATATGTATAAGCTTTTAGCTCATAGTATACATACTATATGTAACTATCATATAGATATATGAAGAATTAATAGATTGCATTTTAGAAATTTCACGAGCAAACTAGGGTAAAAATAGAAAAATGGAAAATTAGCATAAGTTTATTGGAAGTTACTTAAACGTAATAAACATGCAAGAAAGTAGTAAAGAAGGCGTTTTGGCAGTCCAATAACATTTGGTTTTTAATTAAAGTCTGAAATTTATATTTTACACGGTTTTCTACTTGTATTTAAAAACTTAAAATTTATATATCGACATAAAAATAAAAACCACCAATTTCTCATAAGAAACATTTACAACGTTTCCTTATGATCTCGTGAGATATTTTATTTTTCACTTGTTAGTGTCTTCGAATGTGCTACTTAAAAAATGCCACTTGTATAACAAAGCAATTATAATAGTTGCAGAGGTACTGCACTCTATAAAAAAAACCAAAATAATTCAAATCCGGCAACACGTTACGAAGTTAATCACAGCCATCAATGACTCTACATGTAACATTGTTTATCACTTACCAAAGAGGAAACGTACAACCGAATGAAAATTCTTAAATTTTATTATTAAATTATTAGAAAACCAGGTCATGCCCCAGCTCCCATTCTCACCGTAAGCCGCAATTTCTATACATGATACTCTATTCAGCAATACGAATCATCCAAATGGATCCACGCGATACGAAGTGAGGCTCCACTCCTTTACCACCCCCACCACACTTTACAAAATTTTAAGCATGGTACTAATGGGGAAACATACTCTATTCATCACAAAAAGAATCATCCAATTCGATCCACTTGTTACGAAGTTAGACTCCCCCTCCCTACACCCATAACCTAGGTCAAATTCCTTCCTCATAGCAGCAATGCGAGATCATACTCTGTACAAAAATAAAAGAATTATCCAAATCTGTATGCGAATTAAGGGGTTAGGGGTAGTCAGAGGCGTGAAAAACTGAGTATTTTTAAGAATTTTTTTCTACAGTAATTAAATTTATTTTGTAAAGCTAACAATATTATTATTATATAGTTATTATATAATGTTTCAACTTGACTTCACCAAATGTTAAAAAAAACTAAAACTTTGGACTAAGTTATTGCCGTCTTTGTTGGACCCCCCTCACTAGTAGTGCTTTGCGGTGACCATCATAACTTTGTACTGGTTCATCTAAAATCAATCAAACAAAGAAAAGTCTTTAGTTTAATAGTTAATCTAGTACCCAAACGAAGTTTTCTTTTTTTTTTTTTTAATTAACAAAATGGTGCCGGCTAAAAGCTTACCCTCGAATTTTCAAGGAAAACAACAATAGTACTAGTTCTTTATACTTTCAATAAGCTGTAAAAATTTAATTCAAATCCATTGAGTGGTCTTAGAATTACAGTGGTCCCCGACTTTGAAAACAAAGTTTCGAGAAGTTTAAAGTTTTCGTCTTGGCGTTTATGAATACATAATAATAGATTTCATAGGATCTAGTACGCAAGTAGAAACCAGTAACGACTTGCACCTGCATACAGCTACCTGATATAGAGGGTTCAAGAGCCCCGAATTGTCGGATATCTCGGAAACTATGTATTCAATTGACGTTAAATTTTCAGGCAATATTTTCGAAATATCATACTGCAATAAAATGCAAAAACAAATTTGAAGATTTTGGAAAATTCTGACTACCCCTAACCTCTTAAGGAGCTGAGTTCCACCCTTTCCATCACCCCCATCCATCGTTAGTCCTCGTTTGTCCAGAAACGAGGACTAACGATGCACAAAGGATCTATGGAGTTTAAAAAGATTTTTTTGCAATTTTGGAGTTTTGGTGAAAAAATAATGCAAAAAAGTGTTTTGTCCGCCATTTTCAAATGGAGGTTGGACAAATAAAGCTAACGGGTGGACAAACGAGGACAAACGATGGACAAACGATGTATGGAAAAAATAATGCAAAAAAAGTGTTTTGTCCGCCATTTCGAAATGGAGCTTGGACAAAGAAAACTAATGGGTGGACAAACGAGGACTTACGATAGACAACCGATGTATGGAGTTCAAAAAGATGTTTTTGCAATTTTGGAGTTTTGGTGAAGAAATAATGCAAAAAAAGTTTTTTGTCCGCCATTTTGAAATGGAGCTTGGACAAATAAAACTAATGGATGGACAAACGTGGACTAACGATGGACAAACGAATCCGCCAAAAAAAAATTTTCAAATTCAAATAAGCGGGTGCCAACTTCACACTTTTTGAAAATTTATATAATTAATTACAATTAATCTGCGGGTGAACAAATGAAACTAATGGGTGGACAAACGTGGACTATCGATGGACTAACATTCTGCGGAGTTAAAAAAAGTTTTTGAGAATTTGGGGGTGCTGGTGAAAAAATATGGAAAAAAAGTTTTTTGTCCACCATTTTGAAATGCAGCTTGGACAAATAAAACTAATGGGTGGACAAACGTGGACTAACGATGGACAAACGTGGACTAACGATGGACAAACGATTGCAAAAAAAAATTTCCAAAATTCAAAAAAGGGGGTGCCAACTTAACACAGCTGATTCCTATCCCTCAGGCGACTGGAAACACCAGCAAAGCACCTTGCCGCGTTAATGGGTATTCGGCTACTTTCGGTACTAGTCGCACAACGTCCTATTATATTTTTTACAACAACTTTTCGCTATAAATCGTAAAGTTAATAAAACTTTTATGAGCTCTAATAAAATAAATTTTTATTTGGTTTTAATCTTCAATCGTTTTAGCGATGCCTTATTTTCAAAAGTTTGCAATCAGTAAAGCAAAATTGGGCAAAAACTAATTTGTTATTTACTCTTGAAAGACAATTTTTATCCGCACTTTATAGCTTTCCACTCTTTATATTTCACTTTTGTAGACAGTTTCCTCATAACAGAAATTTATTGTATACTTAAAATGGATTCTCATCCTTTTAAGATTATTTTATTACCTCCACTCTCCTTTGAGCGGCTTTATTGCTTAAAATAATCAATGTTTTGCCACTAGTGCGGTTCAATCAAATCTGAAGATTGGAATCGATTATAGTATCTGATGAGCTGATGGAATTCTCTTTCAAATTCATGTCTAGCATATAAACAATCAGCAGTGATGTTATCATTGGAATTTCCTCTTTGAAAGTTATGTCATTTCTGTTTTACGACTACCTTGGAGCTTGAGAAAAGCAACTCAGCCAAATGAAGAAAGAAGAGAACTCAATTTAAGGCGGACCATGCTTAGATGTGAACTGTTCAAATTTACTTTTATGGCAGATGAATGTTGCAAAAGTAGAAACATTTTAAGGAAATGAAATATTACAACCAAACAAAGTATCACATTTTGTTAGGATATGCACAATTTTTCGACAACTACGTTGAGTTTTAAAACTTTGTGAGTACGCTTTCATATTTTGTCTTGAAATAAACTGTCATATTTGAAGAAAATAGTTTATAAAATTGGTTAATTTGGAGACAACAAAAGTATGTTTTATTTCTCTATAAACTTATTAACATATGACGCCCTATGCCACAGAAGCAGTTAAAGGAACTTATGCATTGTGTCATTTTGTACAGAATGTAAATGCATAAATGTGTTATAAGAAATTTCAGTTCTCGGCTTGTGTTCGCAACAGGATAAGAGATTTGCAGTTCAATAAATATATAGTCCGTTCTCTTTACCGGTGCGAGCTTGTCTAAAAAGTACCATTTACGGATGGCGCTCGTGCCCTGTTGAACAGCCTTCTCGCAAGTTCCCTCGACCACCAAGGAACGTTCCTGTTGTGGGACCTTACTGACATCGGACAGCTTGCACTGAAGGCCGTCTGTATGGAATCGTTTACAAGGTCTGTCTCAAGTTCAACATCTTGCGTAGACTTGATGGAGCCCATCAACGCATAGAGTCTACCACCCAGTTCCTTTTTATAGGTAACCCAGTTGGTGTTCCTAGGATTCAGGTATTCCTTTACTTCATTAACATATTCTCCAACTCTGAAGAGAAGGTGCTTGTGGTCGGAGAACGATGGCTCGTCAGACAGTCTTCAGTCACTTACCAGCTCTGATATGTAGCTACTGGCGAGAGTGGTGTCAATTACCTCCCTCCGAAGGCCATTTTCAAAGGTAGGGTCAGATGCACGGTTTAGTACGACTTGGTTAGTAGTTAGCTAATAATCGATAAGGTACTCACCTCTTCTTTTACTGGAGTCGTATTGGAAGTACTGAGAGCAGATTAGCACCCAGTATCTGCGTCCCCCCGCACATACCTCCACTCTGACAGCTGTAAGGTCCCTTGTACACAAGTCTGTGGACGGCATACAGTTAATTTTCGTTTTGTTATAAACAATACCTGCTGTCCTTGGTATCATAAACGATTCCAAATCTAGCTAACCCAGTCCCGAAATCTGGCCGAAACTTACCCAAGGTTCCTGGGTGAGGGCCAGATCTACAGCTTGACTGGCCAGCAGCCTACAGAGAACTGCCGAGGCAGCCCTACTGTGTTGTAGGTTTGCTTGGACCACCTTCATCCGGATGCTTTGGAGCTACAGTGTCCTCCTCTTTCGCTCCCCCACTGGCTGCCTTAAACAGCACAGAGGTGATGCTAAAGAAGAGTCTCCTCTGCCGCTCTTTCAGTGCTCACATGGTCCCTTCGTCGATGGTGAGGGCCAGCTTCTGTCGGCTTTGTTCTGCTTTACGGCCGAATACTCTCCAAGAGGATGCTGGTTCTACTTCTCAAGCTTCCTCAGGACCGCTGCCCGATCCCCGTTGTTTTTGGGTATCCACAGTACTACCCTGTACATCTTGGATAGGTCATTCTCCTCAATAGCCTTGAGGGAGGCCCCTTCCCAAGGTGTAAGCTTGGGTATCACCCGCGCCAACCTCTGGTGTCCGCCGTAGCACAGGTTATCCTCAATGTGCCCCTGATACTCGAGATCCCCAGAATTGTGGGTCAGTTTCCTCGGCCGTAGTGCCGTCTATGGCCTGGTCAAGTCTTTTCTCAGAGCCTCGATCTGCTCATCGGTCAGCCTGTCTGTTGGGTATTCAGTAGGTATCTTCTTTTTCTTTGGGCTTTTCCAAGTAGATCCATTACCGTCAGGAAGGCATACATACTCACAACGGATGTAATTCTTAACAGCAATCAACACACCACCACTTGGATCTCTGCGAAAAACTTGGAAGCCAGTATCGCTGAGCTCATTGTCAAGACTACCTTTGTTCAACCAGGTTTCCGTTTAACATATAGAAATATAAAGTAAGTTTTATGTGCCTTGGTACGTAAGCCTCTCATGTTTTGGTATTAGATTCCAAGGTCTCTTAATGCAACTGGTTTAGTCAAATCAGATTTCCTTTTACCTGCTTATGAACAATAACTCCCTCTGGCCAAAATCCAATCGAGCAAACATTGTCATATTGCACTAAGATAATAATAAGTAATAAGAAATAAATAAAAATAATGAAAATAATTTGGTCTTTAATTCAGCCAATTCAATTGGCATTTTATTAAAATATATAAGTTTATTACAGGGCTAATGTAATACTTTGTCTAGCTATTACATAAACGCATACTTGAAAATATAACACTGAATTTAGGTGTTAAGATATTATCCATGTCTTACCAGAATGTAATACTTTGTATGGCTATACTATTTCACTTCCTGAAATTATTCGTACTTCCGCAACATTCATTTGCCATAAAAGTAAATTTTAATAAAATTTTTACATCTAAATATTGTCCGCCCCAAACTGAACTTCCATCTCTATTCATTGGGTTGAATTGCTTTTCTTAAACTTCAAGGTGGACATAAAAAGAAATTGTAGCACTTTCAAAGGGGAAACTTAATGATAAAATCTTCTTAAACTATTTATTTGCTAAACTTGAATTAGCGTGAGAGGATTCCATCAGTCTTATAATCATTTCCAAACTTCTGATTTGATTGAACCGCATTAGTGGCAAAACATTGATTTTATTTGAACCGATAAAACCGCGAAAAGGAGAGTTGAGGTAATAAAACAATCTTGAAAGGATAAGAATCCATTTTATGTATACAATAAATTTATGTAATGAGAAAACTGTCTGGAAAAGTGGAATATAAGAAGTGGAAAGCTATAAACTACCAATTAAAAGGTGTTCTGTCTAATTTTATTGTTTTAACTTTCAGAAATATAAGATGAATGCGTCAGTGATGATAGAAACTTAAATTAAGTATTAAATGAAGATAATAAAACATAGGAGCATGGTGCTGATTGTAGCCATAAGTATTAAAATCTTCGACTTTGCACGATAACATAAGCTGTCAAGTCTTTTTCGTAAGTAACATTTGTATTATAACTTAGTTCCTTAGGTTGTCTTTCTTTTTTTCCAAGTATCACTGTTTTGCTAATTCGCTTTATTGCAGTGAAGTGACAAATGTCAAATATTTACTTGTGACGTCAGTGAGGTTTTGTCTAGGAAAGTTGTTCATTATTTAATAAATTATTTGAGTAATGTTATTGAATTGTGTACATTTTCAAAGTTTGTGGACAGTGTTGAAGGCGATGGATTATTGTCAGGGAACAGGCTTATCTTCAAATAAGTATTTTCTGTACTTTTTGTATAGTTTGATTCTTTGTGGTTTCTATTTGTTTTGTTTTAGGAAATTATGCTAGAAGAATCTTTATTGGGAACAAGACATGGAATGCGGACAATGGAATAATATGAGAGAATAATTTGTATCAATTTTAATAATGTTTTTGCATTTTTTCCTATTTTTTTTTTTCGAGTCGGCGCAGGGACTCAACAACTCGTGAAGGGTTCAAATAACTAATTAATTTATGGGCTTAAATGATTAGAAGCTCTTTGATATTATTCGAAACACGTAACTGTTTGTAGGACCGTGATAAATCAAGGAACATTTACAATATTTTCGTCACCGTTTAACGTGCGCATAACATTAATGAAAGTCCCTTTACATCTAATGCTCAGTCATTTTGAGAAGGCGGTTGATAGCGTTGATCGCAAGTATATATGGGAAGCTTTATGTAGGAGAGGCATTCCGGAAAAAATTATCACCATTGAAAAGGAGTTCTACTAGGAGCCCAATGTCAGAGTCCTTTCAAGTGCTGAACTAACTGAGACAAGGATTCACACTGTCACATTTGTTTTTGCCGATCGCCATTAATGACGTATTGTGTAAATTCATAAATTTTATAATGAGAAAACGATTACTTGTTATTACATATTTATTTATTCCTCTCAGATTCATCATAATAAATTATTACAAAAGTTAAATATAAGTAATAAAATTAAACTAAAACTTAAACCCCGCATCAACGAAGGTACTGTTTGAGCAGGCCCTTCAACCGCGGCCTGGAGAAATCCAGATCAAAGCTGACGAAGTGTTGGTTAAAGAGGCGAGTCATCGACGTCATGGGCTCGTGCATGCCATATAGCGTTCGATTTATTTTGGGCACTTCGGGTCAAAACTAAACTTTTCTCAGAATTAAGTATTTCATTGTTTCAAAAAGATTAACAACATTCTTTTATATATTTATTTTCGAACTGTCTTAGGATATATTAGGACTCCCTTTTAATCAATTCACTCAATAATTAATTACATTCATAATCGGATACAATTTTTTTTCTTATTTCATGTAAAGTTCACGATACTCTCTTAACTAACTTCGATCTGTGAATCATCTTCATTTCATTTTCTAAGGGAAGGAATCTGTTTGTGAGAATCAAGAAAGAAGCTATGCATGTAAGAAAACCTTCGGTAAGAAATGGGGCATGAAATCGCATATTGTACACTGGATGTACACAGCGATCGTCAGGCCTCTTTTTACCCATGGGTCAATTGTTTGGTGGGATGCAGTTAATAAGAAATCTCACCTTAACTCTTTAGTGAAGGTGTAAAGGCTCGATTGCTTGGGAACAACAGATGCAATAAAATCCACACCACAAGCTGGTTTGGAAGCCATTTTACACCTTCAACTCATAGAACTCCACACGAAAAGAATTGCAACCTTGGCTGCTCTCAGACTTAGAGAAAACAGCCAATGGACACCACAAAGGTTTGGACATGCAGTCATACTGAACTTCTTTAATCAAAATGGGTTGCACCCCTCAACGGATTATATGAAGCGACAATATGACTTTAGAAAACCCTTTTCCGTTATCATACCTAACAGAGAAGATTGGAAGCACCCTGATTACATAAATAAAGCCCATCTTCACAGATGGATCGAAAACAGAAAAGGGGATTAGAGTTTTCTCGGATGCGCTGAAAATAAGTAAGTCGTATAGACTCACCAACGAATGCAGCATCTTCCAAGCAGAAATATACGCTATAATGAAAACTGCACTTACTGCCCAAGAAAAACAGATGTCAGCAACTGAGGTCACTATTTCTGTGGACAGTCAAGCAGCACTCAAAGCGCTGAAGACTGTATCAGAGCCCTAAGAAATATGGCATACCATACGGTTAGGCTCTGCTGGGTTCCAAGACATGCCGGCATAGAGGGTATCGAAAAAGCCGACGAACTGGCCAAAGATGGTTCAAATACAGACATAGACAGGGTACACCCTACCCTTAACACAGCAAAAAGTCAAATTGATAGACATTACTCCAACATGACTTAGGAACGTTGGAAAAATATCAATTAATGCTTCACAACACGAAGTCTTTGGCCGGAGCTGAATCGTAACAGAACTTCAAATCTCTTATCCTTCGATAGAAAGCGCATTCATACACTCGTCGGCGTCATCACCGGCCACTGCCCCATAGGAGCTATGACCATTAGACTCGCCGTACCATCGAATGAGTTCTGTAGAAGCTGCAGAGATGAAGAAGCAACTGAGTCCATAGTGCACCTGTTTGGGAGCAAGGTTCTTTAAAAATCTGGAGGACCTAGCTGAGATATCACTGGTGGACCTAAATAGATTCATACAGTGATCTCGATGGTTTTAAGTTCTGACCATGCTTCTTCTTTTTAAGGGCATTCACAATGGGTCTTCATGGCCTCCACGTGAACTGGGTACTTCTTAGCAACAAACAGCCCGACTAACCAACCAATCAAGTAGTACTATACAAATTTGTGCAAACTTTAATTTGATCTTGTTTGCAATTCCTTTCGGTCCAGGTATTGGTTTTGGTCCAGTTATACTTTTGTAAGGCTCCAGGAGATCTGGCTTCTCGGTTTCCTTGACAACATCTGGAATATCTATGAATGTAACTTACGCGCACGGAAAAAAATTGCTAAATATTTAGCAAGCAATCGAAAGCTATCGAGAAAATTTCTAGTAACAAACAAAAGCAAGAGAGAGCAAAAATGTGCGCATCTAATTTTAAAAATAACTATTAATGACGGCCAATTAAAATCTAGTGATGGATAGGCATATGGGGAAATTTTTCAGCATAGCCTGTTATTGTAAATCGGATAAAATCCGAACTAGAGACATGCTTGTTTTTACATTTATTGGATCACAAACATAAGGTTTTAAAATGCCTAATATACTTAGAATCGATAAAATTATTAGTAGAGCACTATGTCCCCAAAGTTAATATTCATTCACAGGTATTCAAATTTTGCACGCCAAGCCTTAAGTGCCTTTACAGAAGTTCAGTGCCAACCTGTACATTTGCTTATTTTGTACCCGACGTAAAACCAGATTCTGAAAAGCTAAAAAATTTGGCTTTAGAGAATAAGAAAATTTTTCATATCAAATCCAATGTGACAATGAGAATGGTAAGAAATTGCGGAAGCGGTTACTAAAATAGTCTACAAATTTTACTCTATGCTGGCCATAAAAAAAACGTTTCCAACAAGAACTAACAAAGTAATAAAAAATCTACTGTTTGCTTATCAGAAGTCGAAACCTCCAAGTACTTTAAATAGTCGTCACATACCGTGATATCATCACCTACTCGATAATGTTATTGTTGTGGGAGTCTAAAAAATCTGTGCAATTGTATTCAGCCATACTTATTGGATATACTACTATTATAATTTCTAGACTGTAAAAATTTAATTTTCTTAGTCCAAGGTCATTAGCTCGAGAAATTGATTACATTTCAAGTGTGAAAAGTATTTGGAAGTCAATATCGAAGGTAAACTTATCCGAATGGAAATCGATTCGGGTTCATCGTCATCTTTATTATCGCATCAGGTGGACCTGAAGTTAAGCAACATTAAGTTAGAATGTAGAAATATTGCTCAATTTATTACGCTGACAGCTCACGGGGTTAGAGTTGTCAGAAAAAATCGAAGTATGAGTTTTATTTTGAAAACAAAAGTAACCGCTTCGAGTTAACACGTTAAGACTTTATTGAGAAGATATTGATTCAGCAAAATTCAACCAGATTAGAAAAGTATGTTTAAAGAAAACAGTTTGAAATTCAATTCATTCAATTCATAGGTAAATATCATTTCGTTTAATAATAAAAATAATATTATGGTTCTGTCAAAAAAAGATAAACGCTGATAAATAGCCCAAAAGTATATTAAACCCAAATAGACACCCAGATATTAGAAGAGGCCAAAAACAAGCCGAAAAGTCGTCGATATATTATTACTTGGAGGTATCAACAATGAAAATAGGCCGAATATGCAACAATAATATTGACAATAGCAGTACATCGGTTACTACTTAAGTTTTGAGATATGGCAACACCAGTGGAAATATGTCAAGTCTGACATTGTCATCGCAAAGTTTAACATCTTTAATGGCAATCGTACTCAGAACGTTTTGTCATACGAGTGCTATTTGTGTTGTTTACAGGTGCTTGAAACATTCATCTTGATCAAAAAATTGAATTAAATCCTGAACATTTTCGTGCGATGATTTTCTAGGACTTTCGACGTGGATTAAACCAACAAACAGTGTGCCGATCAACTCGCTTTCACTTTTGGTAATTAAGCACCATCTCGAGCCACCGTGGTTTGCTGGTTTTCCGAATTCAATCATGGTCGCATTCGCTACAGGACGAATTTCGTGAAGTTCGTCCAAAATCGGTTGTTATGCCAGAAAAAATCGATGCTGTGCGTAAACTGATAGTTGTTACAAGACCGTCATGTGACATACCGTGAGATTGAGGCATACTTGAGCATTAGTTCCACTCGCATACATTCAATAATGCATGAACATTTGGCCATCAAAAAGATTTGTTCACGTTGGATACCGCATAATTTGACAATCGCTCAAAAAAAGGCTCGTGTCGACTGGTGTAAAGAAATGTTGAAAAAATTCAATCGCGGTGCTTCTCGAATCTAATCGAATCGACGAATCATGGATCTATGCATATGAACCCGAAACTAAACAACAATCGACTGTTTCAAGACGAGCCATATCCAACTAAATTTGTTCGCGCACGAAGCACTTCGAAGCAAATGGTCGCTTGTTTTTTTCGGACTAATTGGACATGTCGCCACCGTGAGACTACAGGAACGTAGAACGATCAATTCTAAATGGTACACCACCATTTGTTTGCCAGAAGTGTTCGGAAAAATATGGGAAATCAATCGCAGAAGACGAATCACCCTCCACCACGACAACGCAAGCACTCACACATCGGCTCAAACAAGTAAATTTTTGAGCATTCAAAACATCGAATTGATGGGTCATCCGCCGTAAAGTCCTAATTTGGCACCCAATGATTTCTTTCTATTCCCGCAAATCAAAAATAAAATGCGAGTTCAACGTTTTCCGACTCCTCAAGAAGCGATCGATGCGTTCAAATCACATGTTTTCGAGGTACTTCAATCGGAGTGGAAAAAGTGCTTCGAAAACTGGTTCAAACGAATGCAAAAGTGTATTGATCTTCATGAACAATATTTTAAAAAACAATAAAGCCATTTTCGATTATAAGTAGCAACCCTCGTGTAAACGTACAGCATACATTACAATTTGTGACAATTAAAGAAATATTTTTTTTAAGTTTAAAAATAAAATATGCTACATGTTTCAAAATTAAAAATTTTTATCTTAATTTGCCCCCTTAAGGGGGTATCTACATGATGACAAGTAAAAGAATCGATCTTTTTTGATAGTTATAAATTAATAAAAGGGTTTTGCGAAATTCGACTTACAAATTTTTTTATAACTTTAAGACATACCTCTGTTTATTTTGAGCATTAAATAATTGAATGATGAGCTTTAAAAGCGTTTTTCTCGAAGTAACATTTTCAAAGATTTAGAAAAAAGTACTAATAGTCAATGTTGAACAAAACCTGGATTTTTAGCGGGCGATTAAAATCGAAAATTTTCACTTTTTTGGAAAAAATCAATGAACTGAAATCGAACTTTTCCTCTGGTCCTGACGGTATCCCTCCAGCCTTCGTCGAGTCCTGTTCCATTGCCCTTCTTACTCCATTATTGATTATCTTCAATAGGTCCCTTCAAGCTGGTTAATTTCTGAATTCTGGAAGTGCTTTTTTATAGTCCCTGTTCATAAAAAGGGCCATTAGAGTATTATAACTAATTATAGACCATTCGGAAAGTTAACTTGCATACCTAAATTATTTGAATCAATAGTGTATTCGCAGCTTATAAATCGTTGTATTGGGTTAATCTCTCCCAAACACCATGCGTTTTCGCCCGGTAGATCAACGACTACTAACTACCTCCCACGTTATTTCTGGCCTCCAGCGAATCATGTAACCTGACTGTATATACACGGATTTCAGTAAAACCTCCGTTATTATATTTAGACTCCGGAGGCTGGGTTTCCCCCCTGTTCTTCTCGACTGGATTTCTTCCTTTCTAAGAGACAGACCGCTCCGCGGCTCTACCTTTTGAATCTTCAGGGCTTCATCTGGTATACTACAAGGCAGCAATCTTGGCCCTCCACTATTCGTTTTTGCCATTGACGACATTGTCCCTCTGATCTCGTACTATAATGTTCTAATCTACGCTGATGACATGAAGATCTTCTGTTATGTTAAGAATGGTGGTGACGCCGCCCTTATCCAAAAGGACTTAGATACGGTTCTGGAGTGGTGCGAGCATAAAGGCGTAATTCATAAGCTTGGGATTATCCGTAACCGATCTTGGTGTAAAACTTGATAGGAAACTTGACTTTACTCTGCGTATTAAGTATATCGTGTCTAGAGGCAGGTTAATTTTGGGTTTTGTTAAGCGTTGCTCTAGAGAATTCTCGGTTATACCAACATTGATTCATTTGTACTGCTCCTTAGTTAGACCTATTCTAGAGTATGCATCTCAGGTCTGGTAACCCTACTACGCTGTTCATTGCAAGCGTATCGAAGCGGTGCAGCGTAATTTTCTTAGATTTGCGCAAAGAGGGCTCCCGTGGGAAGATATGCTTAGACTCCCGCCCTACACCGACCGCCTACGGTTGCTCCGTTTGCCCTGGCTTGAGAAAAGGCGCAAAGTCGCTGACTTGGTCTTTATTCACCAGCTCTTGAACTCTAATATAGACTCGGGTTCGCTTGTTAGCAAGGTTTCCTTCAGACAATCCCAACATAACCTTCGAAGACTGCCTTTACTGCATGTTGAACCATCGAGATCTAATTATGGCATGCATAAACCTATTAACCGTTTATGTAGGGCTGTTAATGCAGTTCTAATTTTGATTTAACTCTTAGCCAGGTGTCGTTAAAGAGCTATCTATTTTCTGTGCTACCGTGACTCTCTGTTTTGCATGTTGTGTGCTGGGTTTCCTTACTTGTTTTCTTCCTGTTCCTTTGTTTGGCTTGTTATTTTTTTCTTTGCGTGTTAGTGTGGGAGCCTCATTTCATCGTGTTGATGAAATAGGTGAAGTCGTTCTGGGCTCCTGCCAAAGAAGTGCGCCTTCTGTGTTAGAAGGGTTAATTCTAGTCTAATTTTATTTTTTAATTGAGCGCCAGTAAAAATACACCATGGTGCTTCAATGATTAGTTTTAATGTATCTTTAAAATCCCGTTTAACTTTTTTATTTAAGATGATCTTGTGAAGAGATATCACTTGCACCGAATATATCTTCTTTTTTTTTCTTGGTGCCGTAAAAAAGAAAGATATTATAATAATATAATATATATTAAGTTTAAGCATTAAGCTTAAACATGGAGTAAGCGGTTTTTATATAAACAATAGTTCCGAGAAAGTTTTCCAAAAAATTTAGAAGACGCTGTGGTTGGGGCGACATTTCGATGAGGTCCCCGAAACAGTGTCTCATTGCTTCTGGGTTAATCCGGCCCTGTCCGGAACAGCATTTAGATAACGATAATTTTCACATTGTTGGCAATGTGTTGAAGTTTTCTTTGCTACCAAATATGATAGAGAAAATGCGGAAAAAGATGATAAATGTTTTTTACCATATGTTCGAAATCAAATTTAAATTTTTAATATTTTTCTAATGTACAACGTTATGTTTTACTAAAATGTCATTGAGAGGTGGTTGTGTTAGTGCAGGAAATCTTTACAGAGTAATAACATGTAAGCGGAGGCATATCTCCATTTTCAGATGTTGAAGAAAAGCTGTTTCAAGTTCTAAGTAGATATCTAGATAGTCGATATGACAGATACTTTTTCAAATAAAGGCTAAGCATTCGCCATAGCCTTGGGAAATGTGAATCTTTTAGCAAATGACTGTCATTGCTTTTGTCCTGCTCCCTAAGAACTCATAAGAACAAATTCGTGGCTCTTAGTAAGGATGTGATTTCCTCGTAGTTGAGATATCTTATTTCCGTAGTTTTGACAAAGTCTTTTAAGTTCGAGAATGTCAGGAAACATTGTGAAGGATCTATAATTGGAAGAGATAGTAGAAAGCTAATCGGGAAGTTGAAAGTAATAATAAATCGCATACTTATTTTTCAAAATGCTTGCCTAAGTTTTCTTCATATATATAGAAAGTTTTATGCGCTTAAAGCTAGTGAAACAATTTTGTCGAGTCAAACCCCCAATAGGCTAACGTACTAATTGGTTGTATAAAAAATATTGTAATAATTTTTAAAAAATAACAGGACGCTTCGCTAGCTTCAAAGGAAGTTGGAAAATATTAATAACTATTAACTATTATGCAACTACAGGTACTTCGCACAGATATAAAGATAGGTTAAAAGAGGTTAGTACTATATTTGCTACGTTAGATTTTTATCTTTCTTAACACAGCATGTTTAGAACGTAGAAACCAGAGTGGTGAAACTTCAAAAAAGGCACCAAATTTGTGACATATATGTTGGTGGATCAGCATATTATATGATATTTTTTTTCGAAATTTATAGTAGCCATATATGCATTAAGAGTATTACATATTTGAACTTTGAAAATTATGATTTTCAAATCCATTCATGGCTTTAAGTTGAAAATGTTGAAAGTTTAAAAAAACGCTTAAGCATGAAAGTGTCAAAAGGCTCAATACCTTGCTCTTTCTTTTGATGCTTTTTGTTCATGAACTTACACAATTGTATCTTACGTTTTCTCTAAGGATATAGCACCTAGAGCAATTTAATCCAAAAACGGATAAGAAAATGTTTTGGCACTTTCAGCATTCTCAACTTAAAGAGCTGAATGGGTTTCAAAGGCAAGATTTTCATAATCATATCAAAGGAAAATATCAAGAAAAGAATTTTCCCATGATATCAATCACTAATTAATATCTATACGCAGTCTGACCCGGAGTTTTCACGGTTGTCTGTATTGCAAAAAGTAAAGCGTGTAAAAGAATAAAGGTCGAAATTAATTTTTAAAAATAAATCAGTGTATTTCATCGTAATACATATTACATATCTAAAAGCATTTTCATATTTCATATTTAACATTTTTATTCGATTCGCCCTCCTTTGCCCTTGATGACACTTTCACAGTTGACAATGATGAAATACCTTAATATTTCTTGCATTTATTAATGCTAATATTTCTTAAACTGCCTAGTTTCCCGGGCATATAATAACCCCCCAACCCCCCAACCCCCCAACCCCCCCCCCCCCCTTGTAATTTCCCCTTTAATGTGTATTGTATCCAGCCTCTTCCGTATTTTCGTCGCTGCAGTCCCAATTCTTCTAAGCAGTTCGTCTCTTTTTTCAACTATTCTTGAGTAAACTTCATTGTTCAGGGTTACCCATAAAAAAAATACAATGGGGTAAGCTGTAGAGTTTTAACAGGCCAAGGAATCGGTGTACCTCGTCCAATCCAACGGTCAGCAAATTTTTTATTCAGTATTGCCTTTACAATAATACCAGAATGCGCTCGTGCTCAATCGTGTTGGTGAAACAAAGACTATCCATAGGGATGTCCTCTAGTAGATCTGGCAGTGTGTTTTCCAAAAAGTCCGCATAACTTTGACTAAGCACTTGTGGCGAAATGAATAGTCCTATGAAATATTGGCTCAAAATTCGGGCTGTAAGGAGATCCCCTTGTCTTAGCTGGGTTGGTGTCCAACCAGGTATGGAGGTTGTGGAAGTTTTTGATACCATCCCAGGTGAACTTTGATTCGCCTCCATGTCGCACTACAAAAGCCAAATGCAAAATTTTGATCTTCTCTTGAAATCTCCTTCCAGCAGGATAAGATGGTATGGACGTCATCCTTCTGGCTGAATAACCCTCAACATTTTTACTGAGGAGACTACTAAATCGTTCCGGTCTCGTTTCGGCGTCAACCCCGACCAGGGTGATTATTTGCAGATCGACGTCGGCAGAATCTTCCGATGTTTCAACTCGTAATTCTGTGCTGTATGAAGTTACCTTTATAATAACTGTAAATTATATCCGCGTATTCCTCAAAAGTAAATTCTGCCAATTTTTAATATTTTCAGCTTAAGACTAGCCGTAGTTATCGTGTTGTTTTTCAACTGAGATCGATATTTTTGCCACTTTTATAGCAAAATTACCATCACGTATTAGTAAAAGAACACCAGGATACTAGGGTGTGAACTCTGGCTAACGCAAGCTAATATCCACAATGAAACAAAATTACACTAACATTTTTATAACTTTTTTACAGCAATAAATAAAATTAATTACCTATGTACGAAACGAACATTTTCGAACCTTTTTCTTAAATTTTTTGTTTATTTAAAGAATTTCCTACCTTAAGTGCAATAAAATAATTAGATAGTCAAGGATTTCTAAGGATGCGGTTTTTCTAATCGTTGCCATGTTGTTCCTTTTTGGAAAGGTTATAAAATGGGAAATTTAATAAAAAAAAAAATAGGTGTATAATTGCATTATTTTCGGAGAAAATGAAAAAAATCCTTAATTTTAGGTAATCGCAAGACATTTCTTTTATTATGGTTGTGACTGTACCTGGGATGGTAGAAGTTAGACCAACATTCTTGACAATCTTGGAAAGGTCATTAGGACAGTGCTTTTTTTGGCGTTTGTTTAATGTCTCTGCGTTAAGTAGATAAGAAAGTATTAATTAGTCTCATGCATACAATGAAAATTCAAATTTATGAATAACCATGTAACGCCCAAACCGTTGAGATTGAACCCCCGACCCCATAAAATATTTTGTTTTGCTAGGTGAGATCTATCACCCCATTTACTTTGGCACATCAGATCTGAAACACCCTGTATATAACTAAATATCTATACAATATCCAAGTCCCGTTATGTAGCTTGGACAACTTTTATAACAAGAATCCAGAATCCGTAGTGAAAAATAGGAGAGGAGGAGGTTGCTCCATCGACGGCACCAAATATAAAAATTTAAAATTATTTTCTAAATTCCAAAAAATATTTTATTTTAGGAAAACTCCTCCATTCAGAAACAAAAGTTCTCTACTTCTGTCCGAGGAGGGTGGACATGGAGCGGGAGAGGCATTTCAGTAGATACAAACATTTCTAGTGAACTTAGGTGGATTCGGAACTACTAATATTATTTCGCAACTCTCAGTGGCCTTCCAGCGTATTATCAGCTAAAAGCGCTATGGGTATTCCAACTTGCGACTCTCTTGATGTTGAACCATTAGGTTATTCCGTACGATATCAACGCCATTTAAATTTGATTAAAATTCCTATGTTTCAATTCGAATCGCCAAAATGCTTTAACAATTTATGAGAATGAGAAGCTCAGAAAAGGTGAACACACCAGTTTTTGGTCCCTCACTGACGCTTTGTTCGCCTGCTTTAAGTCTTTACGTAAGTAAGTACACCACGTAAATACAGTGCGAATATGAAAATTTAATAAACTCGGAAAAAGGATGGCCTGTATAAGACACTCTCTCTTATTTCGGAATCATCCAGGTTTGCAGGCCAACAAATTTCTGAGTACGTACATATGTCAAGATTACAGTCTTAAGTTTTCTAAATAATGGCCACGTATATTTACATAAAAGAGCATTTGATAGCGAACAGTTTTTCATGCCTGTTGCTTTCAGCACATATTAGCAGCGATAAATTTTCATTTTAACTTTTCTTGTGATTGCGGGGTGAAGAGATTTGCTGAAAGCAACAAAAATGTAACTTATGCCTGACATGGTTCTGCAGTTGTCTTCTCCGTCTCAACTTCTGCTCTACAAAAGTAATTATAACTTGGAAAGCGTTGTTGGTGTCTCTCCATTGCGGTAAAGTACTAATTAAAGTCTGTTTTTTTCATCTTGTTTATCTTTGAAGTTATTCTGTTCTCTTCTGTTGATTTTACCACATCCTACATTTCCTTAACAGCCACTGTTCTTGCCTCCTGCTGACTTTAAGCACCACTGTTTGTTAAGAAACAATCGATCGATACAATTCAAAGGCAACGATGGTATGTTTGTTCTACTTCAGGTGACTATAAATACAAGTAGTGGTTTTAGCAAATAGAGTAGATACCATTCGATTTTCAGTAGGTTTTTACTCCAGCTTCGGCACGGCAACTAAATGTTGTAGAAAAAACTTTTACAAAAAGTTAGATAGAGCACAGAGAGTAAACATTGTTGGCTGATAATTAAAGTGCAAACAACTTCTGACCTTGAAAAAAATTCAGCCTCTACACGTTTCGTAAATTGGATACTTGATTCTAAAGCGTAACAAGTCGTTTGAGATTCGCATACAAAAAAGTGACTGGGGTGAAAGTGGTGGGGAGTGTGGATAGTCTAACTTTGTAACGTGTCGAACGATTTGGATAATTCTGTTTTTTATGTACCATATCGAATATGTTCCACACCGGCAATATGCCAAAAATGTATTAGGGTACGGTTGGAGTGGGGACGGGGGCAAAATACAACTTCGTAACTCTGGATATTTTTTTTTGTAAATGGAGTATGGTCCTCCATTGGTACTATTTCGTTAGTTATAATTTCAAATCAAGGATGTATACGCCCATAGTCTGCAATCTGTGCAATAATTGAAATTGTCTCATAACTATCTATTGCAATTTGTTATATCGAAAGTCTGTGATTGCCATTCACTAACAACAAAATACCAGTCTAGAACGTAGTGTAGGGTTCCATAGCCATTTCAAATTAAAATTTAATTTATTGAGGTACATCGCACAGAATAAAACATTCTTTTATAGATACCTAACCAGAAGCGCAACTAGATCTTTAAAAGCTAAAATAATAAATCTACAGAGAAAACAAAACAAAGAGAATATCCAGTTAGTTATATCAAGTTTGACATTTACGTAAACAGCGTTGTGATTATGAAGATTCAGAGGCGAAAGAATAAAGCAACACTATAACAAAATGAGATTGAACTACGAAAAAAAAATCTACACGTCGAACTTATAACCTCTTTGTTTTTGGGAAGTCTGTTAAAAATCAACGTTACTCAACTTCACTTCATCTTCTTTCAATACAATAAATGAGTTCGACTAAATATAATTCAACATCGTCATATAATAAATATTAGAAAAACTAAAGAACATCGGACCTAATATGGGTCGCTGACGGACGCTATATGGCAGAGGAAGTTTACATAAGAAACTTTTAAGAACTTTTAATTTCAGAAAAAGCGTATGAACTTAAATTATATCATTATGCACACTAAGCTCCAAACTTAATTGAGAAAACCGTTGCTGTTGTTGAAAAGAGAAGGAATTGCAGTTAAGTGCCGTCAGTAAATTTACTTCAAATCCTCCTCCAGAATTACAGTAAGCAGATAAGCACCGATAAGAATAATAAGATCAGAATAATCAGAATATTATCAGATTATTCAGATCTGAATGTTATTATCTGCTTTATTCAGACCTGATAATTTAGATCTGATTATTCTGATCTGATTATCATGATCTGATTATTAAGGTCTGATTTTTCAGACCTAATTATTCTGATCTGATTATTCAGACCTGATTATACAAATCTGATTATTCTGATTATTATCTAATATTTTAAATTAGACATTAGATCTTGGTAACCAACGAACCAACCTGATAAAAACTTCAGATATAAAATTTAACCCCAATCGTAACACGATGTGACTCTGAGTCACGTTTGAACTTTGGACTTGAATTTTTTGATTATTTCATATTGCATTTCCAAAAAAAATATATGGCCTGTGTATAATATTTATGTTTCTATATAGCTTGTTTGGATAAATAAATGAATTTAAACTATAAACAAAAGCAATAGCATTTTAATTATTCCCATGATTCTGTGAAGTGACTGAGAGTCAAAAACACGTGGTACGATTAGGGTTAAAATGAACATTATGAAATCATTTATAAAGCGCACTTAGAAAATTTCTCTAATATTTTAAACCATACATTAGATCTGGGCAACCAACTAACCAACCTTCTTTCTTCAGATTTAAAATTATATTTATAATGAACATTATGAAATCTAATTCTCAAGGGGTGCAAAAACGAAATCATATGAAGGTAAAATATCGTAGGGATACATTCATAATGTGTAAAACATTTGCAACTCCTAAAGATCAACCGCTTCGATGGTTTTCACATTGTGAATTTCGCCCGGATTTTGGAAAATGATTTACTCGTCCGGGCTAACTCTCAAGGTGCGGAAAAACGAAATCATGTGGAGCTAAAATTTTTAGGGGACATTCATAATGGGCAAAACGTTAAGATCACCACCTTCGATTTTGCTCACTTTGTGAAGTTAGCCCGGATTTTGAAAGTATATCAGTTTGAGGGTTGTCAAATTTATCGAAGGGGTTGTAAATTGTACTGAAGGGGTTCTTAAATTTACCGAAGGAGTTTTAAAATTTACCGAAGGGTTTTCGCTGAAGTCTATTCTACTGCAACGCTATCAACCCTTGAAAGCTTTTCTTCGTCATATTTCAGCGAATTATGGTATTTTTGTAAAAAGTAACATTTTGATACTAAATTTACTTTATTTTGGGAACGGGTAAAACGAAATAAATTGTGGGAAGAACATGGACTAACGAAAGCCTTTCGATTACGACGTTTTACCCCCCAGCCCGGAAAATGTTCCGGACTTTTATTTAAAAAGCAGTTTGTGCCATTGCTGCAATCTAATGAAAAACAAGCAAAATACTGAAGAGTATGAGGTGTGGCTAGCCAGTCCATAAAGGCTCGACAGGGGGGATAGAAGTAGAATCTGTACCGGAAATGTTTCGGAGAACTGAGAAGGAGTTCGGAGCCAAATACTCCTACATCGTACATCGGGGATGGAGATTCAAAAATCTTTAAAAGTATTTTGGTTAAAAAACCGTATGGCCCAGACTTTCAGTTAACAAAAAGTGAATGTATTGGCCATGTCCATAGGAGGAAGGGTATTAGACTGCGCAACTTGAAGACAAAGGCGAAGTAATTAACATCCTGATAAAAAAACTAACCGTGTATTACGGGTTAGCTATTCAGAGAAACGTCGATCGTGTCGATAATATGCGTGAGGCCAACTTATTATCATCTCTGCTCAACCAACCAGGAGCCGAGACACGAATTCTGTTCTGAGGGTGCCGATAGCTGGTGTAAATGGCAACAAGCCTCTTCAACTGGAAAAACAAAGGATTTCCATTATCCTCCACCACTACACCCAGTTGTACAAAAGCACACTCTGCCCATATATCAGGACTTATCACAAGATAATTTACGAGAAAGATGTCGCGGAGGATTTACCCAGAATGCCAACGAGAGTTTCAATTTAACTGTTTGGCACCAAAGCACTTGAACTCTGGACTGAAAATTGTTCAGATAACAAGTTGGTTGGCAGCTTCAATATTTAATGAAGGTCACCATTCGTTCCTCCGAGTTATGAATTTCTTGGAAATCGGGGACGGGCCCCGAGCGATGGATCAGGCCGAAGAATGTGACAACCAGCGGATACGACAACAGGAACTGCCTGCAAGTCTCGAAACAAAACTGTCGAGACCAACTCGAAAATAGGATGCTGCATCTCTCAAAGGCTTCCAGAAGGGCTGGAATATGAACCAGGAATAGCTGGTTAGCTGAAAACAAGGTAAATTCTTGTTTACATACACGATAATCTCTCGTTTTCATGTTTTCCCCCTTACCGAAAACTTCCTGCCCGTTTTCTCGAGTAGGATATCTGAAAATTGGTACACTTATTGGTTATACTTTTCTCTTAAATATGAACCTAATTTTATTCGAAATTATTTATAACAAATATTTTTTTTATTAACAAAACGCTCCGGATACTTTATATGGTCAAATTGGCTGAAATTTTAGTATGTTACAGGGTTTGACTTACTGATCAAAAGTCTCCATGTGCACGAAATCAAACCCTTTTCAAGCTACGTTGTTTAGAAGACTATAATTTTGCAGTGAAATATTTTTCCATTTAAAACACGGAGTGAGAAATGTGCCGCGATCAAGACTACTTGCAATTTTTCAAAAACAATCCATTTAATAGGACCATACACTTTGCCGCCAGTGCTTAATAGCCAAATTTATGCGGACTTTTTGAAGAGTACACTGCCAGATCTACTAGAGGAAATCCTTTTGAATAATTCTAGGGCAATGTTTAAACACGATTCCTTGGCCTTCCAGATCTCTAGGTCTCACTCCATTGGGCTTCTTTTTATGAAAAACAATGAAGTATGAAGTTTAGTCAAGGCCTGTTAACGATAAACACGATTAAGGTAGCAGAATTGGGACAACAGCGACGAAGATACGGGAGAGGCTGGCTACTATACACTTTAAACAGGAAATTAGAAGCAAGTTATTAGCATGCCACGAAAGTGGCGGAGGATATTTGGAACACCTTTTGTAACAGCATTAATTGTAATAAGTTTCGAATTCAATAAAAATATTTAACTATGAGTGTAATTTCTTTTAATTGCAGATTTATATAATATTTCCGAAAAGGTTTTCTACCTATAAATTTCTACATCCTTTCTCCATCTGAACATGTGCTCTTTTCCTAAGGTGCCCAATTTATGAAAAAGAATTTCAGAGAAAATTTGGGAAAATGGTGAATTTTAGTTGTAGTGAAAAAATAATCCAAAAAAAAAAGTTTTTTGTCTGCCAATTTGAAATGGAGCTTGGACAAATAAAACTAATGGGTGGACAAACGAATGCAAAAAAAAATTCAAAATTCAAAAAAGAGGGTGACAACTTTACAATCCCCGTGTTTTAAAAATGGAAAGAAACGACATTTTTATTCTTGTTTATGTGGCATTCTGAATTTTCGACCGATTTTACTAAATGTTTTTTTGTATTTGATGCGTTAGCATACCTTTGCCCGGAAGGAAATTTAGGGCAAGGAGAATAAGGAAACTGTTGCTGCATTACTGCGACCTAGACAACAGTCCAGAGACGGAGTGGATTTTTTAATTCAATTTTTAAGACCCACGGGGAGACCGGGTCTCGAACCCGAGAACCATGGCATGGTGGTCGGGCCGCTCAACTAATTGATCCAACTCCGTCTCCAATTTGGTTCATATCCAAACGGATGACACAAAAAAGTAATGTTTTTGTTTTTTTGTATTAGACGACTAGCAACGACGCTATTCTGCTCAAAGTGGGAGTTTCGTCTCTTACACAACCCCCAACCATCGCCGCAGTTTTGGAGTTATCGGAACAAAAAAAAAATCGTATATAGTAAAGACTGTGAATAAAAAGATTGAAAAGTTTCAAGAAGATCAGTGCATTTATTCTTTAAAAAAAACATAAAATAATCATTTTTTTCCTCTCCTAAACTGTAAACAGGTTTAAACCATCATGATACTTACTTTTCCGAATTCAAGAACGCAACAAAATACAGAGTTAATCGCTCAGAAAACTTAGATAAATAAATCTCTGGGAAGAATTCGGACTCGCTAATAAAAGGATTTAATAGGCAAATAGAACTTAACTTTTCTAACTTTTTACTAGGATCGCAAGAACAGCTAAAATTAATGAATCTGCAGGAAGCAAAGCTGGCGATTTATGGCTCGATTTCCCTTAAGTTCTTGGCTGAAAAGGCAAGTAACTACCAACTAGTCTTTGCCATGTCATTTTGAAGTGTAAACCTGAACAACAAAACGGTCTGAATAAATTTCCATAAAATTTCATGAACAAGTGCAACTGCTACCGAGATACGTAGTTCTCAAAAACTGAAGCCATTTCAGGAAAAGGCATTAAATATTGCATTTTGAATGAATTGCTGCGCCCGCATTGGTAGTAAAGTCAAATTCGTATGTTGAAACTTCAGACTGGTGAAACTTTTACACTTGTTCTGCTTAAATTTGTGTTTGTTTAATTTTTGATATGTTCCTCTGTGTACACCAAAGGGCAACAAGTAAAGGAATGCAACATGTATAAAAAAGTAACAATCACAAAACACACCTTAAAAGTACTGCATGATTCCCTAGATGATAAAAATTTTCAGCTGACTCTTCTTTGCCTTCAGGTGTGGGTATCCAATTTTGTTTTTGTTATGAAAATCCGCAAAGCAACACTGCACTTGGTGCATCCAAATATGTAACAATCTAGATTAGCAGGGCACTGCACAAATCTTCACAATGCGCCTTCGGGGATAATTCCCTTTCAACTTTTCACTATTTTCAGGATACTTCCTTTTTTCAAGCACAAACACATTTTCACAAGGCACAGAAGAAAAAACGCTTGAATTCTTTCAACTGAACCGTACGTAATCACAGTGGTTCACTAATTAGCACAATAACTGGCTAAGATTGCAAGATTGACCTCCTCACTCAACGCAGTTCACATGATTCTTTCACTTTCGCCACCAAAAGGACGTCACTTGCATACAGTTCTTACTTCACCCTTCACAGGACGAACACAAACCCGTCGAAATATGAAAAACGCATGAGATTTGTTTTCAAATGTCATAAAATTCACGAAACCGTTAGAATTGAACATTCCATTAGCCGTCTACTCCACCGAATTACCAACAAGCCGGTACGAGGGACAAAACAAACTGAAGCAGTTCACAGCTGAACATTTTCGAAGTTGTGTCAGGTTTCGCACTTCCAAAAGTTTCATTCTCGTGCCGGTTTAATTCCTTTAAAAGCTTTCTTTATACAAAAGCTTCGCTTTCAACATTTCGCGCAATTTTCATTGGAAAAACTTCACTTATTCCAGAAAGCTTTCATAATTCATTTAGAATTGTCCATGTGTATATTTTAACAAGTGTAGTTGTGTCGTACTTATAATCCTTGCGATATTAGATTAAAAACGAATTATATTGAAATATTATTATTTTTTATAGAATTCTGGAACATATATACGAGTATATACTGGATGTGGCAAAAGAACAGCAGAATAACTCTCTGGGAAAGAGACAAAAGTCGTAGGATTTTTCCCTGGCTACCCAGGGGTGACCTTGACCTTTAAGGTCAGTCAAGGTCAAGTCAAGTGTTTTGAATAATACCCCATTCTTTTGACCCTGGAAATGGAAAGAGTGGAAAATTTTACGTTCAGATATGACCTTGAGTGAGCCCCATTTTGACCTTGGGGGTCCTCTACAAGGTCAAATTATAAAAAGTCCGCCGCTGCTAGGTAGCTAAAAACTTGAAGTGGTCAGTTGAAGTTGAACGTTAAGCTCTACGTCAAATCCAGGCTTACCACTGGACAGCCAGGGGAAAATCCTACAACCTTTGTCTCTACCATTTTCTCCCAAAATGCGTTCCCTGAGAGTTATTCTGCTATTCGGTTACTTTTGCCACACCCGGTCTACATACATATATACAGTAGACTCGTGTTTGCGTAAACTGCGGCTAAGGTCAACATCCGGCTAACACGAACAGCAATTTTTAGCCATTGACCTCCTTAAAGCGTGAACTTTTCATCGCTCGGTAGCATGAACAAATTTTTTTAAGAAACTGGGATTTCCCGTAAATGAAATATGAAATGAATGAAAATATTTTGTGCAGGAAAGATATCCCACCAGTATCTTAGTATATTTTATTGAGACATGTCAAAGAAAAAGCCAGTTTTTCTTAGTTTAAGTGTAAAGGCATATATACTTGACGATCTAAGTAAGGGAGTAAGCTTAACGTTCATCGCCAAGAAACATAGGGTGGCGAAATCTACAATTTGTGGAATTCAAAGCAAAAAACAGAAGATTTTAAAAAGTTCTCAGCAACACGTACACTGTTCCAAAAAGAAGAATGACTTTGAAGAGTTATGAACTTCCTAGAATGGAACGCGCACTATATAAATGGTTTTTGGCGCAACGTGCCAGAAGTACACCAATCAGCGAAGAAATGCTAAAAAAAAGGCCAAGTTTCTTCATAACGAAATCAAGGAAAACTCAGGCGATTTTAATGCAACTGATGGGCATCAGATTTTTGCGGTGAAAAGCTTTCGTCTCAACCTGAGCTAGTCGATCCATTTCAACTGCAATTAAAGATGAAGATGGAAGAAATAAATTTGACACAGAAGCATGTCTATAACGCGGATGATACAGGCCTTTACTGGAAACTTCGTGTAAATGCAAGAAAAAACCGCTCCCGGACGAAAATCCGAATAACAGAGGATTACATTTTTAGCCTGCACCAATTGGACCAAAAATGGGAGGGCATGGGAGGCAAAAAACCCTCGACCTTTTAAAAATTTTACGTGTCGACTCGATTATCAGAACTCAAAAACAGCATGGTTGACTGCTTCAATTTTTAAACATTGGTTTTATCACTAGTTCTTACCTCAGGTACAACAAGGGAATATTTACCATATTTATGCCTCCGAATGTCACGTCCATTTTGCAGCCAATGGACCAAAATGTAATAAGGCTAACAAAAACTTTCTATACAAATAGCCTTTTGGCTACCTGCAAATGGTTTAGATATTGGACAGATCATAAAAAAAAATTACTATAAAAGATGCTGTAATGAACCTAGCCGATGCTTGGAATCGCTTAGATAGTAACATGATTTCTAACTGTTCGAAAAATCTTTCCAACTTACCGGAGAATGAAGATGTTGACGATGATGGCGACACTCCGATAAGTATTTTGAGGGCACGTATGATACAGGATGTAACTGTCCCACTCGAGTTACTGCAAGCAATAGACCCTCAGGTTTGTATTACTTTTATACGCACACCTTGTGATATGATTCATTTATTTATTCATTATATAGTAATAGGCCCATATAAAAATTTTGAGGTAGAAGAGTGGATAAATGGAGAGGTCTGGGAGCCAGAAATTGAAGAGAACGATAACGGCAATGACACAAGCGACCCTGAACTTATGATTAATTCTTCTGTCAGAATTTCTCCGCAAGATGCAATAAGTTCCTTGAACACAATAATTCAATGGGCGGAAGAAGGCCTATTTAATTGGAACGAAATTTCGGCCTTACAAATTTTAAGATAAAAGGCTATTTTGCAAAAAAAAAAAACCTAAACATCATTTTGCTAAAAATTATAGGATGTTTGAAAAATTGTTTGTTTGTCATGAAATATTATGTGATTGAAAAATTAAGTTTCGATTTTTGTTTTCTATACTATGTATGTTACGTTACACAGATACGTTCCGTGAGAAAAATAATACACTACAAGTATGGAAGAATAAAGATTGGTTCCAAACCTAATAAACCAGCAAACTAATACAATAAACCATATGAAAATTCATGTTGTAATCGTTTCTATGTGCTTGCTTCTTTAACTTCATAGATAATGTGGGGGGAGGAGTAGTCTAACTTCGTAACGCGTGGACCGATTTGGATAAATCTTTTTCTGTTGGGTAGAGTATGCTCCCTGATGATGGTGGGGGAAGGGGGGTGGAACCTAACTTTGTAACGCGTGGACCGATTTTGATGGTTCTTTAACCGTTGCTAATAGGAGAATAATTTGGGCGTGAACCGATTTCGATGATTCCTTTTCTGTTCGGTAGAGTATGTTCCTTGATTGATACCATGAGAAAAAAAATTTTTGTGAGATGGAGGTGGGGTAGGAAGTTAAACCTAACTTTTTAACGCGTGGACCGATTTGGATGGTTCTTTCTTCGTTGCATAGAGTTGAAGACAACTAACACGTAAAAAATAAAATAGTTTTTTAAAAAAAATTTGAACCGACTTCACAAAAAGCGCTAAAAAGCATAAAATAATTTTTAATTTTATATCTATTACGACATTTTGAAGTCGGTGCAAATTAAACAAATAAAACAACTACAGAACCAACTACATTTGCACCGACTTCAAAATGTCGCAATAGATATAAAATTAAAAATTATTTTATGCTTTTTAGCTAATTTTGCGAAGTCGGTTCAACTTTGTTTTTAAAAACTATTTAATTTAATTATATCTGCACTAAGAATAGGTTCCTCCTCGTCATTATCACTATGTTCTTTAGGACCAGTAGTCTCAACAACTGGAATGTTGATTTTATATAGTGTGTTTTAAATGTCCCGATAATACCTGGATCTAAGGGTTGTATCAAGGATGTAGTATTATCCGGTAGAAAACAAAATCGTACGTTTGGGAGTAGTAAGACAGGATGGCCAGGTGTATTGTCCAGAATCAAAATAACTTTAAATTCGAGACCTTTCTCCGTCATATAGTCTCTAACTTCTGGGACGAAGGAATCGATTTACAAGCAGTGGTTTCAACAATTGATCTTCTGAAGCGTTGGAACAAAATAAAAGTGTTGAAGTGTTGTCTGCGCTTTCGCTACGTAACTTCGATTTGGCACTTTTTTCCAAAACAGGCTGGTTTAATCCATATTCCAAACTTGATCAGGAGTGTAATCTCCATCTTCAATAATTATAGCTAGTTTTTGAGGATGTTCTTTAGCAGCCGTCTCATCAGGAGAAGCAGTTTCTCCTTTAATTATTAAATTATGAAGAGCATCGTCGTTTGAGAAACCCTTTCATCCAAGCTGTACTTGCACAAAATTCGTACGTTTGACCGTTTATCTATCGTTAAAAGTAGCCGTTTTTTCATTTTCCTAAAAGTGTTGTGAGTACGGTTTTTGAGATAAAATTTTTACTGACTTTACACGAATCTGAATGTTTAAAATAAAAATAAACAGCAACGCTAATCGATAGCCACTAAATTTGAAAAAAAAAACATAATACAATCAGATCATTAGTATTCGGGCATTTTCTCTCGCCAGTTCTAGAAAAACACAATTGAAAGTTTCACTTTATTTCTCGGTATAAAAAATTTATAATTTTATCTTAAAATTTAATCTATTCCGGAACTATACTAAAGTCCGCAACATCGTTGTGGTTTTTGGTGGAGGTGTTCAAATTTCTGTCCGCGACAAACTATTTTCGCGGTTCTCTGCACTGAATGGTGAATCATGTCAAAATTTTACTTGCACAAATTCTCAGTTCGAAGTTAACGAAACCTCTTCTTTTAAAAAATACTTGACGATACATAAAATAAGTCAACGGAACTCTAAAAGTTGAATATCCCTATAAAGGGTGAAACGTGTTCTTGATTGAACCTCATTACATCGATAAGAATTTTAGACAAAACTTGTATGACTTGAAGTTGACCTTGACATTCAAGGTCTTGTGAAGGTTAAATCGAATTTTTTATATGGAAACCTCTATTTTTGACCCAAGATTCGAAAAGAGCCCAAATTTTACCTTCAGATAGTTACTTGATTTTATTTCAAATGACCTCAGCTGAATATCTCATCAAGGGAGGCACAATCCAAAAACCGCCTTAACAAAAGTTATTGGGTTTGGAGGGGGCATTGGCTAGTGAGTTAAATTTGACCTTGACCTTGACCTTCAAGGTCATTTGAAGGTCTACTAATTTTTTTCAAGTAGGAATACATATTTTTAACCCAAGAAATATCAAAAGAGCGGAAAATTTTATAATCTAAATTGCACTTGACTACAGGATCCAGATTGAAAGTTAAAGGTCAAAAGCTTTAGGTATTTTATTATCTTAAAACAGTGATATAGCTTGATTTGGCTGTCATTATATCAAAAAAAGTTGGAAACAAAATTTGTACGACTTCGAAGGCGCAACCATACACCTAAACTGACACCACGCTAGTAACATTAAATTGAATTCCGCAATATCTGGTGCGCATAGTTATTGAAATGTCACGTAGTATTTTAGTCAATTTTGTTTTTTAAATAATAAGGCTGTGTTGTACTAGTAATAAATAACTAAAATGATTAAGCTTGATTAAAGCTAATTCTTAAGTGCAAATAATTTTCTGCTTCGTTTGACGAACAGGTGATCTAAAAACAACAATATTTTGGCAACGAAGGGTCATTTTGTTTTATACGTGTATCTCAAAATATAATTAGATACATGTTATTGTAGTTGCATGAATCTAAGGTCACAGAGTCTCTATTCCTGTTTTTCGTTGTGATATCTTATCACCTCAAAGTTTCACACGTTATTGAAAAAAATCCTTCGAATAATGAAGGAAATATCTGTAAAAGAAAAAATTAACATGGTTCTTATTTGTCGAGAATGTTTATAATGCCGCTGCTGTGCACGCTGAACGTATTCCAGATAGAGAACGATCACGTGCATCTTTTTATCGCGTTACCCAATAACTCATTTTTACAGGAAGTGTACAAAAAAATAAAAAGAATCGCCGACTTACGGCTGCTGGAACGAATACAGAAATTGATATTTTAGCTCAATTTGATGGTGATCTTCATGTAAGCAATCGACAGATAAGTCCCGATGCAGGAATTTCTCAAGCTAGGACACTTAAACGCCATAAATTGCACCCTTATCATACATCCTTGCACTCAGCGTGTCTTGTTTCGTGGTGCCCTATCCAACAAATTCTTCGTTTTTTCTAGGGTGCCTCAACGCAGCATTCTAGGACCACTCCTCTTTATCATTTTTTAATGATTTCTCGTTGCTCCGTTCTAGCTCCAAAATCCTGTGTTATGCACATGTCGCCAAAATAGTCCGTGTCGTCTCTTGCGACGACGACTGTGCTGTGATTAGGACTTGGGGGTGGTACTTAATTCCCGGCTTACCTTTGCGGGCCACCTTGCCTTCGTGGTGAGTAGAACTAATACCACACTAGGTTTTGTGAAAATGTGGTCCAGGGAACTTGACGATCCCCAACTAACTAGACTCCTCTTTTGCGCATTCGTTAGATCAATTCTAGAGTACGCTTCGGCCCTGAAATAACCTCTGAAGATCATTTGAAAAAAAAATCTGAAGGTAAAATTTGGCGCTCTTTTAGAATCCGGTGTCAAAAATAGGTGTTTCTATATAAAAAATTCGATATTTTCGATATAATGAGGTCCAATCAAGATATTTCATTGTCTCAAGATAAAAGATTCTCCCTGTATATACAAAGGGCAAAACTAATTAAGAGAACTAATCTTGTATTGAAGGTCAATTAGATCAACGAGTTGAGTTAACAAATTGATTGTAAGTAAGTACATCTCAATTCAAAAGCGCTCCGTACTATATAAAATTTTTTACAGGTACAGGTTTAATTCAAGTAAAACACTAAATCAAATAAGTATAAATAAACAATTATTGTTCTAATTTTATTTCGCCTTCTTTTCACGTTTTTTGATAGGTACAGAGCCGTCACAACGCCTGAACTACTATAAGTTGGTTTATATGAATTTACGTTCGGTAGGCTGCGAAACTTGCGAAAACTTGGCTTCAAGCACATGAATTTATAATAAATCTAATAATTTATCGGACAAGGAAATGCGTATTCAACGTCTTTGGATTAGTGGGATATCTAGCGAACAACACCTAAAGATAGCTTATTAAGGAAAAAGGATTTTACAGGAAATTCCTTCTTAATTATCATAAATGGCCTAATTTGCTTGGGCACCTTTAATTGTCTCGGGCAAAATTTATTATCCTTGAAAGGGCAAAACAGAAAAATTAATGTACACCCACTTCCAGGCAAGTCTCAAACTTCCTTTATGAAGCCTGCTTCTGAAGTATACTGAAAGACAAGTGCCCTCGTAAAAGACAAGAAGGTTGATAACTTCAAGTCTAGTAATCCCGAGGACATTCCTTAGGAGCTCATTGCCAATTACTTTATCTTGGAACTTTTTCCGTGCGATACAAAGGACTTCCCGGAATTCGTCTTCATTGTTTTCGCTATCTTGGAACTATGTTTTTCTGATTTTATCATTAACACAGCCGTTGTCACTTGTTTTATTTAAGTTGATTGCGTGAGAGTGTCTTTTTGGACAAATTTGAACGGATCGATTTAGGAAAGTTTACAGTTTAAGTTGCGGTGCTTGGTTACCAAGATATTTTCCTTAGGTCATCTTGTTAGCTCATGAATTATGTATTAGGTATCCTTTTTGACCTCATTCCGTTTAGTACACCCCATTTAATGGGGAAATAAATTGTTGTCTTACAGAATCGGGTCCAAATAAGAGAAGAAATTATTCAAAAAGTACCTAATCTCCGGGACGGAGTGGGCGCCACCAATTACTACTCGACGTGGTTTACCAAATCATAATAAATAGTTCGGGTAATGAGGAGGCAACTTTAGTTTTCCGGAAAAGTATAATATGAAAGACTCGCTCTGTGAGAAGGAGCAACGCCAAAAGTATACTTGGCTACAAATAGAAAAAGTGGGCATTTTGATTTATATAGTTGTTTGGAAAAACTTCCCAAGTGGTATATAATTTAATAAAAAAAACGTCAACCACATTTCTTATTTCTACAGTTACCAATGCTCCCATCAGCTTTAAGGTTTTTGGGGATATCCCGGTCGTTAATTTTATTGGACTGAATTTTATGTTAAGATGGTCTTGCTTTGCAAAGTGCTTCTCATAATAAATCTCAAACATACCACGTGAACAGTAGATTAGGACAGAATACTATTGAGCTTAGTTTTTGCAAATTACATTTCGCATTAAACAGAACAGAATATGCTCTATAAAATATGTACACTCGGTTTCATGTGTATGTATAAGACACCCCCAATTTTCGCCATTATTTCTTTGGGCGTTGTTTCTTCAGAATAAATTCTTAACAATTTTTTAAAATGTTGACATATTAAGTTGTATTTACAAAAAAGCTAAAAGTTCTTCTAGTTCTTTGATAAATTTCTACATAAATATTGTAGTTGTTCCTGTTTCACAATTATAAGAAACCCGACGTAAAGTGATGGTCAAAGCGGTTAGAGGTGGTATTTAAATAAGTGATTTTTGAGGGTTTTAATTTTGTCCAATTTTTTTATTGCTTCGTCCTATAGTACAGCTCTTTAAGAGTATCCGGTTACAATTTGAAGTCGATTGGAGCAAAACTGCTGGAGATACAGTGCCTCGGGTCTCCCTCCATTCGATACATCCCATATTAAAAAGAGCAGTGTTAAAACTTCAAACGCGTTTTTCTCAGATTTAGTTTTTTAAAGTCGGTGATCACTGTAACTCAAAAACTACTCATCCGATCCTTCTCAAATTTTGCACACTTCTTTTATACATAATTTACAAGGTAACAACGTTCAGATTTTGTATTTTGTATTATTATAATTAATTTTACAACAACAAATTCGCCGATTTTTATCAATAAATTTTCATAAATTCAAAATTTTTTTTATTTCTTAAAATTGAAAAATCAATAAAATAAACAAAATCTCGACGGGAAACTCATAAACTAACGAAATCTTTTTGGTTTTTTGTCAAAAGATGATCCAGTAATGAGTTATGATGATCACCGCAAGGCAACATTTTTTTTTCTGTATACGAAGATTTACTGTCAGTCGTTCAATTCACAATATTTTTACCCAACAATTTAACAGAAGACTCTTGAAATGTTGTACTATTATCTTCTTAACTTACAAATAAATTTATATTTACTATATATTTTGTTTGTTTATTTACAAATTTTTTTTAAATATTTAAAATTAACCCCACCCCCATAATACCAAGAATTTGTTTAAATTAATTAGCATGAAGTGTTCGGGTTTTTCGTGCGCAAATAAGTAGAAATAAGATGATGGGAAGTTGTTTTTTCTATAAATAAAATACATAACTCGAATTACTTCTAAATTCATTCTATAAACTTTTGAAGTTCAATTAAAACCTCAATTTATGGATAAAAGCAAAAGCTTCGTAAGAATATCTGTAAGGTTAACATCAAAACTGATTTTAATGTTTTGGGTCGTTGGTACCAGGAAGGCGTCAAACAAAATTTTTAGGAGGCATCGATAGGAAATCTTAAATAAGATTTAATCAATAAAAACCAAAATTGATGATTCGCTTTACCTATAATATAACGTCAAAATTAATGTGCAGCTTAAATATTTTATTCAGAGAAGTCAAAATCAAATTTTTCTTTAACGAATTATCAAGATTTGAAATTTACTTTTGGCGCCACTTTTAATCTGACTTAATTTACGCCTGTATTGTTGCTACCACTACATCGCTCGAAATTCTACTACAAAAGAAATTTGCTTCACTAAAGTCGAGTTACAGCTCTTCCTCTAGTTCTTTATTCTAATATCTTAAAGATATCTGGTGAAAATTTCAAGAAATATATCTAAGTTGTTAGTACGCGGGCCTCATTCTCGAGAGTGTTCATCTTCTTTAGATGACACCTGAAGTTACCACGTCCTGTTAATAGTGCTGTCAGCCATCTCAAGGTCCTACGATCCATATTCAAGACCTTGCTCTGTTCAACACTTCTGGTCGCTATAATCGCCATCTTAGCCTGTTTGCACGAGTCAACGCCGTTCCACTGTTATCAGAATTCCTTCGTGGCCCACGTTTCTAACAGGCCCTCTGCCGTGACCTGCCTAAGGCAGTAAACGGCTCCGGAATTTGGTAACTCGACTCAGCTCCTAGTTTTGCCATGCCAGTGTCATCTCATTTGATCAGGTTCAGTTGTTGCTACCACTGTATTCTTACCCCTTACCCGACTCTCCAGCAAGTAATCCAGTGCGCAGACCAGAGCCAGCAACTCTGCCTTAAAGACTGAGGTGTATGCCCCCAGACTAAGATTGATGTTCAAATTCAGGTCTTCACAGAAGATTCATGCGCCTGCTCTCCCAACAAAACGCCATTGTCGGCGTGGTTCGAAAGGCCCCTGTTATCCCTACACACGCTAGCCTCTGAACCTTATTCAATTGCCTTTTTACGGTGAATTTTGAAGCACTTGGCCATCAGACCACCGATACATATGATATAGTCGGTCTCACCATCATTGTGTAGATCCAGTACGCGACCTTTGGTGAGATGCCCCACCTTCGCCCACACAATCTCTCACATTGACGTAGAGCCCTGTTCGCTCTTTAGATTTTCTCCTCAACATGTCCGTTCCAGGTAAGTCTTTAATCTAGGACTACCCCCAGATACTTGATCGAGCACGAGACTTACATATAAGTTTTGTAAATATATGTTACTATATCTTTCGATTGGTTGGGTGAGTACCAAAAGAAGGAATGTTTGCAACTGAACGATTCAAAAATAAACAGATCGATAAGCCAGACTCAAATATCAGTCCAATGACAAAGCTGTTCAGCTTGTCGAGCTATCAATAAAGTTATGATCTAAGTGGAATAAAAAGGGAGGGTTACTGCATAAATTTGCTTGGTTGTTTATGTTTTAATTAGAGTAGCTCTTTTAACATTACTAGAACGTATAGATTATACTCAAAATCGTAAAGGAACGAAAAGGGATAGTCCAAGATGCATAATAAAAGTCACAATTTGCAAAAGTACACAGAACGTTTAAAATAGAACAATAAAACAAGCATATTAAATTAACAATTTAACACAGAGCTATACTCCTATACACCCTAGCTAATTTGTCTAAATTTGTATTAAAATTGCTTTAAACAAGCAGTGGATTTGTACGAGTATTTTAAAGCCACTTGGCAAGGGATTTCAACAATTTTCTTTGCACAATTCGACCACGACTTAGGTACTTTACCTGTTTCAAAGAGAAGTGCTTCCGAACATGAAAGCTCTTTCATCTTACAAGGTTGTATTTGTACATTACTCAGTTTTCAGATTGTGTCGAGATACATCAGACGATTTCCGCCCCTTGAATCTCCTGAACAAGGCATAACTACCTGTTAGCTTAAAGCGATTCAGTTCCGTAAAGTTTACTTTATTTTCCTTTATTTTTTAGGTATTTAAGGGTTTTCCAATTGCGGATGGTTTCAAAGAGTTTAAAATATCAGAACAAGCAGGAAGGGGCTTACCCGAAATAGCTAACCATTTCACTGCTAAAGAATCCAATTTCGATCTGATAGAATAACCACTTGAATCTTTCGTAAATTGTAATGGAATTAATTTAATCTTTTCTTAATTACGAAATTGTTTGTCTCTCATTACTTTGATTTCGAAAAATTACCGCGGTTTTTAAGTGGCTTTAGGTTTGGTCAAATTTTGATTTTTGAAATTAGTTAAATTTAATTTGCGAAAAGTAAAATTGAACAATTCATACACGAATGCATGCTATAAGAGTACTGTGGGCAACGGCTGAGTGCGTGCTTATAGTATTATTTAATTAACGCTTACACAGTAATTATTAGTATTATAATGAGAGACGGGCGTAATGCACAAATTTTGTAGTGCATTATGCGTTGCACTACAATTTTCCTACTTAGGGACATTGTAAATCCATTTTAATTATCACTGAACACGTAGAGACAGTACAAATTGTGCCCTCTAAATAATAGTGATAGTGCTTAATTATGTATTGTTGTTGCTTTCAAGTATCACCTTTCAGTTTTGCATATAAATCATCGAAATTGAAGGAGAATATTTAAGGTTGATTTGAATTAACAAATTAACTTCAGTACAGGTATATTTTAATAACATGTCTTTGACATAGTCTTCTGTGCACTGGCTTACAGTTTCCATTTAATATTTCTTTTGTCGCTCAAGTTTTAAATACAGTAGACTCGCGGTAGCGTGAACTAATAAATACTAAGGGTGTTTATTTATAAAAGAAAATTGGCCAAGGCTGGCTACTACAAATGTGATACATACATATAACAACTTATACCTAAGATAAAAATAATAATCAAAGTTCAACGATTTGCTTAAGTTGGGCTTTGAGCTGCAACCTGGAACGTCCGAACTCGATGTGGGCCGCTAACTCGTTGAATAGCCGGGACATAGAGGCTATGGGCTCGTGCATTCAATATAAGGTTCGGTGGCGAGGTACATGGAGGAAGTCATGATTCCTGAAGATCCGGGCCGGGACGGAAATGTTCACGTCGTTGAGTAATTCGCCAGAGTTGATCGACCCCTGCAACAGATCATTTTGGAGACCTTGCGTCTCTTTTCAAGCGTGTCAAGGGAAATCAGACTAAGTCTGGCAGGATAAGGAGGGAGGTGCCAGGAGAGGCCGCGAAGGGCGAACCTACGTTGAACTGACTCGAATCGGTTAATGTGCACTGCGAAGTAAAGATCCCAGACCGGACTGGCGTACTCCAGGATAGGTCTAACGAAAGTGCAGTAGAGAAGCCTCGTCAAATACTGATCGTCAAGCTCACTAGACCATCTTTTTACAAAGCCAAGCGTGGAATTAGCTCTGCCAACCACGAAATCCACGTGGGCCTCGAAGGAGAGGCGGGAGTTAAGAAACACCCCCAGGTCCTTGATCAAGTCAATCCTACTCAAGGTGCAACCGCCCATGGAGTAATTGAAGGAAATAGAACGAAACCTACGTGAAAAAGACATAACGGTGCATTTGCTGGCATTCAGTGAAAGACGATGATTGGAGCACCAAATCTCGAAAATGCGCATATCGGAGCTCAGCAGTGCACAGTCATCGTCGTAGAAGACCGCGCGGAAGATTTTGGCATCATCAGCATAACACAGGATTCTGGACCTGGGGAGAAGTAACGAGACGTCATTGATGTAAATTAAGAAGAGGAGCGGGCCAAGGATGCTACCCTGGGGCACAACAGAGGTGACCGAGATTTCGGTGGATAGGACGCCACGGAACAGGACGCGTTGGCAACGGCCGGACAGGTTAGATGACAGCCACTCCACGAAGAGCGGCGGAAGACCGAGCAGGTTGAGCTTATGAACGAGAACAAACGAGATCAAAGGCCTTGCTGAAGTCAGTGAATATGCAGTCGACCTGCATACCCAATTCGATCAGCGGCAAACAGTAATGCACGAATTCAAGTAGATTGGTGGTGGTTGACTCACCCTTGATGAAGCCGTGCTGAAAAGAACCCAGGAAAGACTTACAATGGAAGCGGAGCACATCACTAATCAGGGTTTCAAAGGCCTTACCAATGTATGACAAGTTGGCGATGGGTCTGTAGTTCGATATGTCTGCCTTGTCTCCCTTCTTGTGAAGAGGGATTATCACAGAATCTTTCCAGAGCTTCGGGAAAAAACCACAGCGCAGGGAGCTTTTCTCCGCTGACTGGCGTACTTATAGCACGTTGCGCCAAAAACCATTTATATAGTGCGCGTTCCATTCTTGGAAGTTCAGAACTCGTCAAAGACATTCTTCTTTTTAAGAACACCCCATGCTTCTTGGGGATGAACGTTAAGCTTGCTCCCTTACTTAGATCGTCAAGTATATTGGCCTTTACACTTAAATTAAGAAAAACTGGCTTTTTCTTCGACATGTCTCAATAAAATATACTAAGATACTGGGAAATATCTTTCCTGCACAGAATATTTTCACGTAAATTGCTAAAAAATGTCGTTATTACATTCACGGGAAATCCCCGTTTCTTAAAAAAATTTGTTCATACTACCGAGCGATCAAAAGTTCACGTTGTAAGGAGGTCAATAGCTTAAAATTGCTGTTCATGTTAGCCGCAGTTCACTCTAACGCGAGTTTACCGTATTTTATTTTGAATTTTTTTGAAAATTCACTCGGGTCAAGAGTACATTTCGTGCATATTTTGTGTATATTTTAAAAATATTTTGCCGCAAAGTTGGTGTGAGAGTGTAACTGGTCAGAATATGATCCAGCTGTCTAGATCGGTAATAAACTTTGTTGGATTAATATCTAGTTTTCGGTTTCGTGGGGGAAGCGTCTGTCAGCTGAAAAATTTTATATGGCAGGAGGGGGAGGGGGGAGCCAACTTCTACCCATTTGAAAGTTAGAGGGTGATTCATAAATTAAAATTTTTCATGGTATGCACTTGTCAACAATATTGAACTCCTACAATTTCAGGTACAGTCATTTGTGAAAGTGACAAATGTTTTACGATTACCTAAAATTCAACATTTTTCCAAATTTTCTTCGAAATTAATGTAATTAGTACACCTGTTTTTTATTTTTATTAAGTTGCCTTTCTATTACCCTTCTAATAAGGTACAACATGTGTAGGTAGATTAAGGATGTGGAAATTTGCGTGTACAAAACCTTTTGGGAAATATTTAAAAAACAACAATTAAAGCAAATTAAACTCAAATTAAGTCTGCATAAATTTTCCTTTTAAGCACTTGTGGCAAAATGAATGGTCCTTTTAAATGGGTGCCGATGATACCTAGATGTCCTAGTGGGTTAGTATTTATTTATTTAAGCTTAATACAAGCTATTACATAATAATACAAACATTACAAGCTATAACATAATACTAATACTACTAAAAGTATAATAAATGATAAGACATAATAAATAAATTGTAAAAGCTACAATATCAGCTATAATTATAGTAGATACGGGCAAGAAGGAAGAAGAATTAAGAAAGGCGATCAAGATAGGCGGGATCAAGATACAAAACTTTGTGAAGGGATGATTTACTAAGATGGAAATAAAAGGAGGACAGGTCGTTGACTTTCCGTAGCATCCTGGTAATTGGTTCGCTTTGGTCGTAGTTTGTGCCATGGCGGTCGAGTCGGAAAAAGGGGGTGTGGGCCTAAGGTTGCAGGGATTGGTACAGACGGGTAAAGATTGCAGGATTGAAGGGCAGTCTATGGCACCAGTTAATAGCTGATAAATGAAGAGAATGTCGGAAACATCACGACGTTTACTTAGAGGTTGTAAGTCGATCAGCTTCGGACGGTTTTCATAATGTAGAAGGTTGAATCTGTCTATCCACGGAAGATCACGTAGAGCGAAGCGAATGAACCTCCGCTGGACGTATTCAATCCTGTTAATGTGATTTGTCTATGTAGGTGACCATACCTGGCTGGCATATTCAAGGAGAGGTCTAACGAAGGAGATATAGAGAGATTTGGAATCATAAGGATTGGAGAACTCTCTAGACCAGCGCTTCACAAACCCTAGCGCTGAGTTAGCTTCGTTAATTATGCTGTCAATGTGGGAATGGAAATTAAGTTTGCTATCACAGATTATTCCTAGGTCACACAAAGAGGTAACGATAGGGACTGGTACATCGGTTAACATATAGAATCTCGGGGTGGTTGTAAGACGCTTGCGGGAATTAGAGATGAAATGGCATTTGGAGACATTGATTTCAAGAAAGTTCGTGAACGAATCGAGGTCTTTTTGTAGGAGAGTCGGTTATGGAGGAGATATGTTTTATTATTTTCATGTCATCAGCACAAATGGACAGCTCTGAGTGTTTGATGACACATTCAACATCATTTATTGTAATGATAAATATCAATGAACCGAGGTGGCTGCCCTGAGGGACGCCGGAAAGAGCGACAATAGGGTTTGAAATGGATTAGCTGAAAAGAACATTGTACTGACGGTTGTTGAGGTAGTTTGAACATGATAATGTTATGGGAGATCTTGTCGAAGGTTTTATTAAAATCGGTGGCGATAACATCAATATCTTTACCGTTTTCCAGTGCACATAGTGTTTTAGAGACGTCGTCCGTAAGGTTGGTGGTTGTAGATCTTCCTTTGAGGGAGCCAAGGAGTGAAGGACATGTGTGTGTATCTTGATAGACTACTTAACGTCATCACGCAGATTGGCCTGGGCCAACTCTTTGCTGGGTTCTATCCTATGTTGGTCCCGAGAAGTGCCTAGCCCTCACATAAGACTCCATCTTTATACATCCCTTGTTAGACCACTGCTCGAGTATGCTAGTCCGGTTTGGTCTCCATTTTATGGATCTCACATAAAACTATTCAATCCGTACAGCGTAGATTTGTGAGATCGTCCCATAGTGCTCTGCCATGGATTGACCCTCTTATTCAGCCTCCATATGATGATCCGTTTGGACTGCTACTACTTGCTACTCTCGAGAAGCGTAGCTGGGTTGCTGATATAATTAGTCTACACCAGCTTCTGCAGGGAAAGATTGACAGTGCGGATTTTTCTTCCAAAATATTACCTAGAAAACTGTCCTATTCCCTTCGAAACCATTCGAGCCAGTTAACCCCATGTGTAGGTTTGCTAATGATATTGGTGATGTTTTCAGCACTAACGTGGACAAGTTAACATTAAAGAGGAGCCTTTACAACTTGTAACCATCCTGTTGTACTCACTTGTTTTTTGTAAGGCGTAACGTTTTGTGTGTTGGCTTAAGCGTTCTTTGTTGCCTGTGTACCCCTGTACCCCTGATTGTTGTGTTTGGGTGTGTTTTGGCTTTTGTTTACTAATGATTTTATGCATGTTGGTTTGGGAGCCTTATCCACCTTAATATTTTGTATATTTTGGTGGGTAGGTCAAGGTCAATTGATTCCTGTCTTCTGCCTGTGAAGTGCGCCTTCTGAGTTAGAAGGGTTAATTCTATTCCTCTATATTTCTCTGTATGTACAAACATATGCAGTGCTTAGGTGAAAATTGAAAACTACATAGAAGCTTTATTAGATAGATCAACAGTAAAATGCATTTTATGCAAATTTGCTCATTACAATTGAAATCTTCTATTTCTATAAAGTGTTATTATTTCTATGCTCACAGGTCTGTACTCAACTGCAAATAATTCAAGGTTACTTTTCTACTGACATAAATTACAAGAATTGATGAAAAATGCGGTCCTTTTTCCGAACTATGCTCCACAAAGTGTTAGAGGGACTCAAATACCGAAACCACACAAGACCAATTCAATTTTATTTTACTTCCTAGTAACAAAATAATGAAAATTTATGTGGGGCTTCTAAAGTATCAATATGTATGTATGTAAATTCCAGCAATAAAAGTTTATTTTAATCCCTAATATAAACGAAATATGTAATCGTAAAAGACCTTTCTCACTGTTTTAAAGTAGGTCCATTTTCCTGCCGAAATTATCGCTTGGGACAGGCATTATAATTGGTTCTTTAAAAGATTTGTGTTCCCATTCTCTGGCCAGACATTTTCTTTCTAAGAAATTTTCGAATTCACGGTGAACTGAAAAATTATTTCGCTTTCTTACCTTTCCTCCTTCCTTAGCGCTGTGGACTTGAAAGGCTTCCAAAGCCAAGAGAGAAAACGAATATCGGAAGTTATTCCACATATATCGATTCAGGCCCTTAGTAAATAATCGCTGATGCGTAAGAATTTTCCGCAAATCCTGAAATACATCAATGTACCTTTGTGTCCACGTCCAGTGAAATTGGGTAACTGCTTTCCGTGTTTCGTGTTTTCAATATATCTAACCTTACAGAAATTGGTTTAAGTGCTTTTATGACATGCAGGAGACATAAATTCACATAGTAACAGCCTTGGATTCGAAAGATCTCAGTTCCAAATCATTGACAGTTATGGTGCTTTGCTTGCAATATTGAAAAATAATATACTCTGCCTTCAATATTTTCTGAACTGGATTTTGTTAAATGTGATGTGGTTAATTCAGCTTCACATCTGGATTCGTCCTTTGGAGCCTAAAAGCTGTTTTGCACGTATTCGTATTACTTACATTGAAAAGAAACACGAGCCACAAATGTTGGAAATAGTTTTTTTTTCGGAGAGGTGTTTAACTAGCAATCTTGAAGCGAATTCTTACCTCATTTGCAGGATTACCTTTGTACTTAGATACCTGCTTTCTTGCTTTCAAAATTTATGTTTTATGACCTACCTTAATATATTTAAAAGAAGCGATTTTTTTTACAAATTTTTAATCTACATATCTCTCCAGTTCCCATAACCCCTCGGGGGGCATGGGGCTAGAGAAGAATATCACCCTATCCGAGGCAACGATTGCAAGAGGACCTACAGTTTGAAGTGGATTCCGAACCACTGACATTGATCGCCGCCGGTGGGCTTCGAACCTGGGACCTTCAGCTTGATGGGCCGATACCTTGTCACTTACTCTACCGACGACTGCAATATATGTATATACAGTGGTGGAAAAAATAATAGTTGTGAACACAACTTAAATTTAAATAATCACCCATTTCAGAATTTTGCACAACAATTTTAATGCCCTCTGGTTTTTATAAATATAAATAAATAAATAAATAAATTTATTTGTGAAACTAATATTAAATATTTACGATATTTTTTTTTAATTCTTATATATTAATATAATTATTATATGAAAAATTTTCATTTTCTGAAGAAATCATGGGACGAGATAGACATTGTTCTGATGAAGAAAGGAGGTTGATTCATAAGGTACGCGCCGAGGGGAAAACCTACAAAATAATAGCAGAAACAATAGAATGGTCGGAAAATGTCATCGCCAACGCCTTAAAACCTCGAAAAGCGAGAGAAACCAGAGTTAGGAAGCGAGAAACAGAGAAAACTGATCGTCAGGTGATTAAAATGGCGAAGAAAATTCCGTTTATCACATCAACGGAAATAAAAAAGAATTGGGTTCGAATGTCACAACAAGAACTATCCGCAACAGACTAATAGATTCCAACCTCCGAGCGCGATGCACCAGAAAGACTCCAAATAAAAGGATTTCCCGCAGAACATCTTATGCGATTTAACGATGACGGTTTTAAAGTTTTTAAAAATATTTTATGGAGTGATGAAAGGTAAATCAATTTGTTTTGAGCTGATAGTAGACACTATATTAGACATCCAGCCAGCTTAAATACACAAAAAAACAGTCAAGTATGGTGGAGGGAACATAATGGTATGAGGGGTGTTTCTCTTGGTATGGTCTGGGGCCGTTATTTTGGTTAAAAGAGATACTGTCGCGGTTGGATCAATTCGTTGTGCGGCACGGGCTCGAGACCAGGTCTCCCCGTGAGCTTTTATTAAGAAATTAAAATAATCCACTACGTTTTTGGGCTGTTGCCTAGCTCGCAGCAATGTAAAAACAGTACATTCAAGTTTCCTCACTTTCCTTACCCTGATTCCCTTCCGGCCAAAACCATGCTAACGCATCAAAGGGTTGTCCCCTAGGCTTTGGCCACATCGTATTAAAAAAAATTTTTTAAACTGACACAGGAAAAATATGTTGAAATATTGGAAAACGTAATGCTTCTTTATGCCTAGGATAACATGCCGCTCAAATGGAAGTTTCAGCAAGATAACGACCCTAAACATACAGTGAGTAACTTTGTTATTCGGTCAAGCTGAAACTTTAAAATTAAAAAAATTATTTAATGATAATAAGTACATTTTTAGCAAACTATCTACTTCTCTTTTATTGTTCACACTGTACTTGTCATATAACACAAAAAAACATTCTGTACACAAATCTTGCATCGGGCAATACTCTCATTAAGTGGAAACAAACAGTGATGCACCGTTACTTTAATATTCGCTTTTCTCCCATAAGTGTAAACTACGTTTAGTTTCGTCGTAATTCTTGGTTGTAGTAATAGCGAAATCTACATTAGGAACTTGGTTTATGCATTCGTAGTGTTATAGTGTAATTATTTGTGCATTTAGATCATTATATTTTTGAAAATGGACAGAAAGGGAAATAATACTATTAAGGGCGGAAGTACATGTTAATTTCTGAAATCCTCAGTAAAAGTAGAAGCACAGTAGGTGACATGGTTCACCGATATCTTAATAAATAAAAAATTCAATCTAAGCCTCAGAAGGGTCAGTCGAATAAATTGAATGCACACCAAGAGCGCATAATAATAAGGAAAATAAAAATCCTTATTTAAGTGCACCGAAAATTGCAGCCGAAATTCTAGAAGAATGCGAAAAGGAAGTTAATCCACAAACAATTCGAAGGACTTTAAAAAGGCAGGGCTACAATAGTCGTTTGGCAAGGAAAAACCCCCTTGTGAATGAACGGAACAGGAAGAAAAGAATGAAGTTTGCAAAAGAGTACATTAGAAGAATCAAGATTGGGGGGAGAATAGTATGGCGTTAACCAAATGAAGAGCTTAAGAGATTTAATTTAAGACCAACTGTCAAGCACGAAGGTGGACACGTGATGGTGTATCAGCTCGCGGAGTTGGTTAATTATTATTTATTAGTGGGATTTTGAATAAGGAGGGTTACCGTAACAGAGAAACAGAATATTACCGACGTTTAAGTTCTACCAAGACAACGATCCGAAACGAAGTTACACTATCGCGCAATTACAATCTGAAATATCTCAGAAGGGGCACAATTAAAAATTCCAGAATTTCATGGATCTAATGCATGACACAACATTAAAGACCGGTGACTTAATTTTTTACCATACGTCCATAGAAGTGACTGTGCGACGGCCGCGAAACAGCCAAGACATATTTTTTGACCAAGATGTATTGTTTCTAGAATTAGGTTTTGTAGAGTTAGAGTTAGGCCTTGAAAAATCCCTAATGACTAAACCTCTAAAAAAAGAAGAAATCCCGAAAAAAAATCCTAAAAATCCATCAATTAAAAGGGATCGCGATAAAACACAAATTTCAAAATAGATTCGTACTTAATAATATAATAATACCTTTTAAAAATGCCTATTCTTTTTTCTCGTGTGTCCTCTTCACATATCTTTTGTTTTTTTTTTTCTTTTTATATTCAAGACGAGTTCTAATTTCTTCTTCCGAAATAATGCGATTTAACCGGTTTTTTACAGATAGTTGCCTTTGCCCTAGAGTAAAACTATTATTGCAAAATCAGAATCACTGTTAGAGTTCGTATGCCAAAAGTTGTAGCTCAAAAGCAGAAAATAAAAATAGTTCGAAAAATGGACCAAAATTCAGAACCAAAATATCTTGATAAAATTAGTATTCAAGACGAAATATGAGTCGTAGATGGAAATGATTCAGAAACGTACAACGCATTTTCGACGGTAATATGTAACAACTAATAATCGTTATCCCATTATACAATTTATAAAATTTAAATTAAATTCAAAATCTTTCTTTTATAAAATTCACAGTTATGGCTTTTTTAATAAGGGATTATTTGAATTATAAACTTTTATTCTTAGAGATATTGGGCCCTACTCTGTAATTTTTCGTAAAATTGTATTTTATGTTAGGTTATGGCGATAACATAAAATTCTTCATAAAATTAAAATAAAATTTTATGATAATTCGTATTCTGTCATGGTTGGATAAAATAATTTTATGAAACATTTTATGGACACGTAACATAAAATATTTAGTACATTCTGCTGTGAATTCTTTTACTTTTGAACAGCTGATCGGGCGATATTTCAATGACAATAAATATATTTCAATTTAAAGTAAAAGCGCCAGTGATTTGTTTTGGCATTTAGTATAAGGGTTCCGCCCGGGAGTTGATTAGAACTCTCTTGGTTTATATTTACTTATTTTATCGATATTACTTTTTTAAACCCCGACCAGCCCAGCCCTAGGACCGAAAAATCGGAAAAAGGGTAGTTTTCGATTTTGGGTGATGGCAAAAACAGAAAAAAGGGTGTTTTTAGATTTTGGGATTTTTGCGTAAACTCCATAAGTAATCAAAAACAAAATGAGTACGCCAGGTAAAAAAAATTGTCTAACGTGATAGTAAATGAGCTCGCGAAAAAAAACGGACAACACGACAAACAAAGGCAAAAGCATAGTATAATTATAAATAGTAGGCAAGCTTCGAACAAAACGGCAAATATTTCCTGGCACTTAATTCTATCTTTCATTAAATTGGTAATGCCGTTGTAAATAATTTATATAAACTCAAGCACAAGTACTTTCACAATGGAAATATAAATGTCAAATCGTACGTCAGTCACATAAAAGATTCATAAAATGACCTGCTGAGGTCCTTTTATGTTGACAGGAAAAATTTTATTTTATGACCATAACATAAAATAAAATTTCTCTAACAGAATAGGATCTTAGGAAATAATTTTATGTTATGGCCTAATATAACATAAAATGATAAAATTTTCATGATAGAATACGGCCCATTATCATTATGGTTTTCTTGTTTTAGATATTTTGTCATAAGGGATTTTATTTTTATAGATTTTGGCATTACGGATTTTCAATGCGGGATGTTATGTTTAGTTCATATGAACCAGATCCCTCTTTAACAGTGAAGGCGGTATGAGCTTGTTAGGTTTGGTCACCTTCCTTACATGAAATGTTTTTGGTGGGATCAGTTACTTCTGGAAAGGTTCAAGTTGTCGGTTTGTGAAATTTAGGTAGATAAAATTGTTGTGATACTGTAGGTATCTCCAATATCCAATAGATAAAGCGAAAATTTTAGACATTTTTAAAATATATGCAAAACAAATATTTTGAAACAAAAGTTTTGAGTTGTAATTTCTCGTAATTCTCGGATTGCATGATTATTTTTTTTAGGAATTGCTTAGCAGGGCTAAGTATATTTAAAGATATTTTTTTTCACAATATGTAAAAAATCTAATAATAAGATTCAATTAGAAATAACTAAATCTGTAATAAATATACCACCTACTTCCCCGGCAATTTTGTCTATATTTGTTTGTTTTTTGTTAAAATTTTTTTTCGGTATTTCCATATGACGTCATGGAATCACTTGCTGCAGGACAAATTTTGTGTATACAGGGTGCGTCATTTTAATCAATGTAAGCAAATATCTTGAGAACAAAGCAAGATTATGAAAAATCTTTCAAAACACCCGGACATTTGGGTGAAATCGAGTTTTTTCCCCGGACACCAAAACATTTTTATACCAGAAACAAAAACATCGCTTTAATTTTAATTTTTTTTTTATTCATTTAAGGGTAGGTTCTAGTCGAGCGGCCTGAAGAATAGCTGAAGATTATTAATTTTTTTCTCACAGAAGAAGGTAAATAATATATAATTCGAGTTTTTCAGCTATTAATACATTTACTTAAGTTCACACAAATATATTTTTTAATTCTTTAAACTGTAAAATTGTAGCGCTTTTCCGCCTTCCTCTTTTATCTAAAGCACACAAATCAGAGTTATTTGTAAAGTAGAATAAATTTGCGGGGCCATGGACTATTATTAGAAAAATTCAGTGATTTTTGATAAAATGGCGATCGTTTAAAAAAAAGCCGATCTTTTTGCCGTTTTTTTTTTGTTCACAGTGGTTAAAAAAATATTAAATAATAATATTTTTTGTTGGAAATGGTCCATGGCCCCTAAATTCAATAATCTTTATTTAAAAGAAAAAAGAAGTCAATCGGTTGAACGGTTCCACTGTAACTCTGCACGGCGGCGTGTCTAAAAACATGGTTTTGAGAAAAACGCGTTTAAAGTTTGACAAAGAAAAAAGTGGGAAAAATATAATTTTTGTTTCTTGCAGCTAGTCAGCTGTTCAAAACAGAACATGTAAAATAATTTTTTATAACTGCTGAGCTAACATGATTTTTGGCCGGTACGCGTTCGCACTAAATCGGCTGTCACTTTTACAGTTTTTCGAACTTCGTTTTAGAGGCTTATTGTATACACATGTAAGGATTTAAAATATTAAAAAAAAATAATAATTTTTCGAAATTGCTCGACTAGAACCAGCCCCTAATCAGCTTGTTTAAGATTTATTTATCAATGTTTGACAAAATCGACATATACTATCATTAAAACAATAAAACCGTTTTTCTAACTATTCTCCGTGATTATCGATAAACTTTTGCATATGTTTGAACCAATTTTTATTTCACATTTTCACATTTCCTATGTCGTCGGAAAACGTTGACCAGAAGGGCGTGGCCATTATATCCTTAGACTTAATCTTTTGTTTGTTTACATTTGTTTAAAGTTCAATTAAATAGTAAGCGTCTTGGATTTTGCACGAATTTTCTCAAAATATCGGTACCGTAAGTATGTTGTCAGTCGTTGTATGTAGATCACATCTACGTTTTTACGTGCCGCAATATACAGAAAGATCTTCCGATGGTGCTTGTGGTACATGGCTGGTCTAGAGATATAAGAATAGCTTTTATTGCAGGCGAAAATACTGTCCCAGCTTCCATCAGTAATTCTACAAAATTCAGTTCATTTAAGGCTTACTTTTCCATTTTTTATCACGTCGCACGTTATACAATTTTTTGTATTACGCCAAATGTTTACCAACGTCGTCATTGGAGTAAGTGAGAATATGTCAACAACTTTTACCCCGTTGTTTCGATTTAACCCTGAGTTTTTTTTAACAAATCAATGATTAAAAAAAATGTTAATTGCCGATTTGTTGAAAAACTAAGGGTAAAATCGAAAAAATTTTTCTAAGTCGCGTTATTCAAAGGGCAGTTGTTTCATTCGCCCCCCCGCCACATAGTTATGTGGTTTATGTTTATCGTACGGAAGCCAAAGAGCAATCATTGGGTGCCAAATCAAAATAATATATTGAGTTATTTCGGCAGATCTATGGGAACTCGCACTGTCATTGCAAATATCGATCCTGCATTACTGGTGTACTATTCAAAATTGACGGTTCAACCATCCTCTGTAGTGTAGTCACGTCTCAATTTTTCGCGAAAAAAACCTGCGACCATTTTATTAAAAGTTTGTAATTAAATTTGACTCATCTTCGACTGCTGTTTTCTTTCATACTCACATGCATTTAATATTCGTCACCTGTGTAGATGTTAGACGGCTTTTGACGAATCACGATTGCATTTTTTGGAAATTTCTTTGCAGCAATCGGCACGAGCCATTTTCGAGTAACTATTATTATCTTCTTCACGGCTAAATATTTATACAATATAAAAAAAAATCATTTCTTTGCCGCAGGAAAGAAACGGCCGCCTGCTCCGTGATGATTGGGCAGTTAAGGGATTCGGAGGAAGCATCGGCTTTCTTTGAGACGCTCTTTGGGAAGTAAAACCCACATAAAAAAAACTTCCTAAAATTTAGGATTTTTTCAAATTCGTGCTTTTTATATTTATCAACGTGGCCATCTTATTACCTTCCCAAAAAGGTACAACAGGTCTAGGTAGACAAAGGATATACAAATATATTTAGAAAATGTTTTGCTGAATATTACAAAAACCGGTTAACGAAGGATAAAAGATATTGAACAAAATTCGAGCGTATGAATACTCCTCAAAAAAATCGTAATTTTTCTCTCAAAATTGGACAATGTTTCATATCAAAAAAATTGAAAAAATGTCATATGGTCTTCATTTTAGGTCAACTGAAGAAAGAATGTGGTCACAACATGCAGTTCAAATTTCAAAGCAATCGAACCAATGGTTTCAAAATTATCACGTCAGAAGAATGGTACGGATTCTACCTGCGCGTCGAGTTTGTAAATAATCATCATAACTTTGGCAATATTGAGAATTTCGAATTGAAATTTTGCATACTCAATCTAAAAACCATATACTACAAAAAAATTCATTAAAAAAATTATTTTTCCGACCAAAGTTATAGTAATCCCCCTTAAATTAAAAACATATTGCAACTAATGAGCTCCCACATCTCTTGTGTCAGATTTAATGTAATCTTAAAGAAACTCGACAGCGTATGTTTGTTCCTTATGTCAAAATAAATCTGTCCACAGCTTACTCTAGATACAAGCCCGGAAGCTGACGCGAACAGCTGTGCATTGGTGGTGTAAACAAACCAAAACTTGCTACATTAAGGAATAGGACAACGTTGGGGAATTCTACTTTTTCGTAGTATTTCTCGCAGTACTTTTAAAGTCTCAACTTGGAATTTACATGACGTGAACCTACAAAGGTTCTGAACATTGTGGTCACGATGAAAAATTTCTCATTTACATTTTTCATGTGTTTTAATGGGAAATGTTCGTTTTGTTCAAGTATTGAGGTAAAAATACGTCAATGACATCAGCATTTCTTTTTGTTTTGGTTAAGACAGTGTGTAGTTTTATATGCGCGCAATGATTGGTTAATGTGTGGTATAAAAATAAATGAAATAATGACGACATGCCTGGTAGTAAAGAGCCAAACTGTCATGTTTTTCGGGCTTGTATCTAGTATAGTCTATGATCTGTGAGAACTGTCAGATTTCTGCATTTAATTTTATGGAATTGATTTAGTGTTTAGTAGGAAAATGGAAAATACCAATAACGATACGTACAAGTGGGGCTGTTCATATATACATATAGTAGTTAATTTGGAGGAGGATGAGAGTGATAACGAGTCCAATAAAATTAAAAGGAGATGTTGGGTAAAAGAATTAAGGAATAATAGAAGCAAGCTTTTAGTTTTTAACAAAGGAGTAAACAATCCAGGATGAGAGTTCATACCTAGATGACAGGACCGTCGATTGAAGACAAGGTAAGGGGTGATGATGACCATAAATAACACTAAAATGGAGGTCCATTCTTGGATAGGTGGTGGTACAAGGGGGGGGGGTGTAATTGTAAATAGACTATTTTAATTAAATTTGAATATTTTAAAAATATTTTAGGAGGTGGTAAAGGCTTATTTTGGAAGTACTCTGTAGGAGAGGGGGGATGTTAAAAATTATTTATAATTATTACAAAGTGGCGTATGATAAAGCAGCTGCCTCTTTCACGTAATATTATCAGCAAGTGGGTACATGGTTCATGAAATACGAAATACTTTACTGCCATACAAAAAAGACACCAAATGTACATATTTACAGTACACAATTTCAGTGTAAATTTCAAATTATTCGAAATTCTCGCGCGAAAAGTTAAAGGTAAGGAAAGTCCCCAACTGACTGCCCTCCAAATATCAACTGCAAAGCAAACAAAGTTATGAAAAACGCTGAATAGGACTCGAAAAAAAGCGTTTGTGGATCAACGGACAAAAGCGCATTGCCTCGCCAAGCAGCACACAAATAATCAAATTGAGTTTTAGAAAAATTTAATAGTTTCAGCAGAAAGTAAAGACTGCATTTCCGGCATAGAAGATGCAAGATTGTATAGAGCAAGTCAGGAGCAGCACTCCAAAAGAAAAAACATGGCGGTGGTAATTATGTAGAGTCGTTCGGGGAGTAATGTCGTTATGAAGATGAACATGACAGTGACCCGAAAAAACAGCCGAGATTACAAGGCTCTAGTTCCTTTCTAATGCTCCAGGACAGTTACCTAACCACATCCAACATTTACAGGATTAAAAGCAGAAATGAACTACACTCAATTACAATTAAGAAAATGCTAAAAACGGTTTATATTTTCAGAGGAGTGGGAGAAAGCAAATGCCAAGGAGACAGTGAAGGTCGTGAATTCGTTACTAAAACGGTCGTAAAGATTAATTTTTATATTTTATCCTACTATCCTCCGAAGATGAAATCACTTTTGTATGACTGAAGATGATTAGTTCCATCCCTCGCCTGTTAACGTAAAATATGATGTTTTTAGAAAAAGACCATAAGATTTATGATAATTTGTTACATCCAAATGGTGACATATAATTCCTGGAGCTAGTTGATCAATGTAACAATCATTAACCTCCCTAGAGATTGTGCCAGTGGGAAAATAGTTCTATTGACAAGTTGCCCAGGGGCAACTATTATGGTTCGGTCAATAAATCAGAGAGAAAATTATCAGCTCTTATCTTTCAGCAGGGTGAAATAAGAGACATTATTTTTTCATCATATAATTGTCTATTTAGGGACATGGAAACAAAAATGCTTTCAGTTCAACCTAGGAGTTGCCAAGGCAGTGCATTAAGACAAAAAAGACAGAAGTTAAATCTTATTTTTATTTGTTTCCATAATTTGTTATACTTAAGGTTTATGGTATAGGTATGTTCGCGTTTTGCAAAGCGCTAGCTCAGCGTACTTCGTGCTGCTAGACCGGTTTTTTTTTCAGCGCCCGATAATTGTGATTTATTTTAAATTGTTAAGCTTTATAAAGGTTAAAAGGTTTTTTAATATATAATTCAAGGAACAAACCATCATTCAAATGTAATTTATTGTGTATAATGCCTTCCAAGTTAGAGGGAATAGATACATGTCAACTAAATTCCATACATAAAACGGTATTCCACAAAAATCTATACTATCCACTGCCCTCTTTAAACACGGTAATAGAATTACAAAACACTATCTGTACGCTGTGGACTGAACCAACCTTCGACAACGGGAAACAAAAGGAGGTATGAGGCTTAACCCTAGCTATTCGGTTTATAGCGGACACCGTTTGTGGCTGAATAGTCTCGTATGAACCTTTGTGCTCGGACCACAAACACATTATATTCAGTATTGGCGGAAGTGTCATACTCCAGGAATACTGACAAAGTTACCTTTAGAGAGATCTAGGCAGTAGTGATATCATGGACACGATCAGGTCCCCAAACGGTTGACGGTACTTAAGCAATATTGCCTTACCATGGTAAGATCCCATCATAGAGACGTTTTTCTGGTGGAATAGTGGGTATTAGAGCTTAGGACGAGCGCTAGAAGGTTATTCAATACTGTAAAGGGAGGAGGGTCCTGCAATGCATACAGACGCAACCTATCCTCTTACATCCATGTGAGTCGATCTTAAGCAATTTTGGAAGTTCGTGAACTTAAAGCGCAGTTCTGATGACTATCCACTATCTTTGTCTTTCGGAGAAAGCGTCAAGCAATGAGCCCTTGACGAAAGCAAATCTTAGATATATGTATAATAAAAATTATTTTATGCTTTTTAGCGCTTTTATTGAAGTCGGTTCAAATTTTTTTAAAAACTATTTTTAGTCATTATTATTATCATGACCAAACTTGTGGGTCATTAGTTATTGGGAATATCATATAGCCAATGACGTACACAGTGAACACGCATCTATACGGTTGAGATTTTACATATACATAACCCACGCGGTGCGTCACCAGTCTCGAATATGTTAAAGCTAGAACGCATTAATAGAAGTGTGCAAATATGGGGGGCGATTTTTAAATTTCTGTGCCTGTAGCGGGATCGTGCATACCCATGTGGCGGGTGTATTTGTCAATTTTTGGGCCGGTAGTGAGAGCGGGCATAATACTTCTGGACGCATTTGTTCGCTATGCGTGTTCATAACGGGCGCGTATATACTTTTAAAAATACTAACGTCTGTACTTACTATGGGCGTGAATGTAGCAACGCAGTTTTTTTTACTCGGGAACTTGCTTATTAAAAAGTTACGCAAGCTGTTAACTGCTGTTATACCTTTACGAAATAGAGGCTATAGAATTTATTGAACGGTAACCATACGCTGTTATCCAATCCGTGATGCTTCCTTTCTTTAAATTATTATGACTGATTTCAAAGTTTTCTCACGCTCCCCACATCACAAAAGTTGAAAAATCAATGACCTTCATCGTTTCCATCTAATAAAAAAATATGTTAGAAAAATCTTAGACTATTGGATAAATATACAATTCACTCCCCCACCATTTCTGGGTTCAAGACCTAATAAGAGTGCTACATGCCCAGCAATTCAATTTACTACTTCATTTATATCTAAAACTCTAAAGGCAATTCTCTCCCAGTTTGGGAATCCAAACTGAATTAAGTTGAGCACTTTTCAGCAAAGATCTTTTATCGGATTGAAAAGCTATAAAATACAAAACATGGGTTTGTTGTATGGTTTCGGAAAATCTAATGTATCCCTTTGTGTCCTTAAGAAAGTCAGAGGAAATTCAATATTTTTCGGAAAAGATTAGAAAGAATTTGTGCTCGGAGACGATTATTTTTATTGTATTCCTGAGCCAATTTCGATGAATTGGATACAAACAATCTGCTTTAAGCATTGATTGATTGGCTTTAGGTTTTTATGCCATTTAGGAAAATTGGTTAAAGAGATTTTCGATTAGCAGTTAAGTTGTGAAACAATTTTTTAATTTATTATGGTTTTATTATGGAAGCTGAACTGCATTTTTATAGATGTAAGCTGAGCAATTCGGAAAAATTTATCAAATAATATTTTTACTTATGCCGAATGCAATTTTTTTTTTATTTCTCAATCCTTTTACAGAACCAATTTCCAAACTCAGCTTGGGTAATTGGTATCACAAATTTCATGTTTGTGAGCTCTTATTAACTCTAGTTCTTAAGAAGTTTAACGCTTAGTAGTTTATCGGAGTTGCATAAACAGTCAATCAAAAAAGAATTTGGACACTCTAAGGAGACATATGAATATTAAAAAAAAACAAAAGGTTTAATTCACTCGAAACTAAATAGGGAGATCGGGTATGGTTGACTGCAGCTTTCCAATCTTTGTCATATCAAGGAGAAGAAACCCCCTATTAACTTTATATTTATAATAGACTTGGTTTTACTATTGTGCTTCACTATAACATTGTCATTGTGGGTTGGCACAGAATTAGGGTATGGTCGGCACATAATTTAGCATCTAAACACGGAATATCTTTAATTAATTAAAAAAAAACTATATTTTTTATTATTTTTTATTCTTAATTAGACGAAATCTCACTGTCACAATTTTGACAAGTACAAAATTTATTTATTTTATATTTTTTGCTAAGCTACTTGAAGAAGTCTCAACCCAACCAAGACATAAAGACTCCACACTTTTTTTTCTCTTCTTCTTTTCCCCCATTAGGATTTGTTTTTTAGGTTCAGACCTACATTTCTTCTTACTTTGAAACTCCCTTTCTTTTTCTTCCAATCCTTTTCTCACAGGTTAATCAGTTAGTATGGCAGTCTTCCTTTTTCTTGTCTTGTTTAAGGTCGGTTTTCGTTCCATTGCCCTACGAAATGGTCGGATAGTCCTGAATTACATGAGAGAGATTTTACCCCATGAGTGACGAAAACCTGTTTTTTTCTTGGTGAGAGAAGTGAGGTAGCAAGAGGGTCATCTGTGAGTGTCAATCACGAATCGTAGGGGGTTTGCTTGAGTTTTTCCTGATTTGCTTTGGTCCATTTTTGTAACTTTCTTATTAGGGTTCGAAAAAATTTTGTGTCAGTTTGATTTAGTATTGCTTGAGCCGGTGAATACAAATTTTCAACCCTGCAAAACACTTATGAACCGGTTTTTTAACGTCAGTCAAAGCCCCTTTCGTAGCAACACTCTGAGGGTTTTTCAACTTTTGCACAAAAGAGAATTGCCGTGAGTTATGGGGCAAAATCCCTCTCGTGTAATTCAGGACATAGCTTCCAACTGTCACACACTATGTCACGCTGTTGACATATTTCTTTAAAGGTCCGTACACACTTCTATCCAATGGTTGCAGTCCATAACATTTTTACTCTTGAATATATTTTCCTGGAAATTTCGCATTGTAACGAAAAAAAATACTTGTGGGTTGCGCTTATAAACCTTCACGATGCAACGATATGCATAACTTTTTGAGGAACTGGGTGCTCTGAGCTGTAAATATTCTAGTATTATCTTGCTAGGTGACTTTATAATTAATCTATTGCAAGAAAGTTATCTAAAACAACAATTTGTTAACAATTTAAATAGTTTAAGTGTTGTAATTATTAATACGTAGGTTGATACTAAAGTTTTGAGATATGACAACACCAGTGTGAATATGACAAATCTGCCATTGTCATCGTAAAGTTTGAAATTTTTAATGGTAATCGTACTCAGAATGTTTTGTCATAAGAGTGCTATTTGTGTTGTTTACGTGTACACATTTTCGTTAAGTGATTTTCTATGACTTTCGACGTGGATTAAACCAACAACAGTGTGCCAATCAACTCGCTTCGACTTTTAGACATCTCGAGCCACCGTATTTCGCTGGTTTTCCGAATTCAATAGTAGTCGCACTTCGCTACAGGACGAATTTTGGGAACGGCTGTTAAACGCACCTTTCAATGCGCGTATTTCGCCGGCTAGCTAAGGTGTGGGTCAGGTGTCGACGCAGAACAGTCGTGGGCGAAACGTGGTTTTTTTCCTGTTGAGTCCACGAACTCCAATTTGCCAAGGTAAAATAAACAAACCCTTCTGACAAAAGAAATTATGTCGATTTTATTCCTCCAAAAGAATTACGCAAGTTTATGATCTGAATTCGGTTTTTTTGAACAAACACTAATAAGCCTTAAACGCGGGCAAGGCAGTGCACAGAATCTTCTTCTTATCTTTTCTGTTCTCCAGAATCCTCTTAGTGCTTCACTGCTTCCTCACTATCGGATCTTCCTTTCTGTTTTTCTCGATCAACTACTTTCACTGACTTTCTTCGTAAATACCTTTCACTCGACTGGCTTGTTCGTCTCTCGGTGACATTACATTTATGTACTTTTGCCACGTATTTTTGATTTTCTGCGGAAATTCCAGGCTAATTTCCCAATCGGTTCATCGGTTTTAGGGGATATAGTGGCAAGATGGGGTACTTAAGCTTTAAATTTCAATAAATAATAAAAAATTACAAAGTGAAACAATCATATTTATTTTTTAATTAACAACTAATTATTATTATTGTAATATTTGGTGTCATTAGGAACTTTTGGTAACACATTTAAGAGAAAAAAATTAAAATAAAAAAAGGTGTTTTGCCCCGTCTTGCCCCATGGTGCTGGTAAGATGGGGTACCCCCCTGAGGTAAAATGGGGTGATGAGAATGATCACAGAGAAAGATGATTATTTGACCTGGCAGAACTCGCAGAAATGGGTGGCTTCGTCATCATCATCTATTCCTGCGCAGCTATTATGAGCCCATCTTCCACATAATGAGCATGATATCTACCCTTCAATGGAAACGGAATATACTTCCTCACAATACATACATGGTGGGTCCTCCTCTTCTTCACTTTCATCTTCAGATGATCAGACTCTTCGTCGTTTTGCTGTTTTCGCTGATCGGCTATTCTTCTTTGATTTTTTATTTTGAGCTTTTGTAGTAGTTTTCTTCTGTTTTTTTAATTCATCTTTTCTCTTTTTTGTTTCTATTTTCTCTAGTTTTTTCTGTTCAGCATCTTTTTTTTCTGGGCGATGACTTCTAATTCTTGTTTGTAAGGAGACGACGTGATAATTGCTGTTTTGCCACGCTTTTTAGCAACACGAGAGGATTTTTTAGTAAGCGGAAGTGGAAAGAGTTGTTTTGGAGAAGTCAAAACAGAGCTACCGTCGCTTTTATCGCATGTGGGCACATTAGCCGGTTGTGATGTCTTTGGTTCCTGACCAACAGGGTTTTCAGCTGGTTCTAGTGAGTGCGTCTGCTGGTCGGATTGATTTTGTTCTGCTTGTGATGTCTTCGGTTGGTCTTTAGTTTGATACGGTGCTGATGCCTGATTAACTAGCCTGTCTCAGTGGGAACACCCTGGCAAAGAGTCATCAACAACGTCTCTGCTAAAAGTCGCAGCATTATCAGCTGTTTGTGCAGCTACTGTGTCTGAAGTTTGGACAGTTGTGACATTGCTTATACCTTGAAATACTTCTCGGTTTGTGGAAGTTTGACCGTCATTTAACTGGATCTCGGTTGTCAAAGAAGGGACAAAATCTGTTTCGGAAAACATGTTTGGATTATAGGGCCAAATCCCACATTTACGAAATCCATTTACTGCTGTAGACATAGTGGCTGCTTGAACAAAAGCATTTCCAAATACTTCAGCGACTTGGCGGATAGTAACGACTAGTCCAGGGTTAGAACGCAGCCAGGCTGTAACGGCTTGTTCATAATAAACACTCAATGCTCGCATGAACGCAACATCCGCTACTTGTAAACGGTGTGTCGTGTGTGGAGGAAAACACCAAAACACCATGAGCTCTGGCTTCATTGATCAGGTCAATATTCTGAGTGTGGGTGCTGTGCCCATCCAGTAAAAGAAGCACGGGTCTCTCTTTAGATGCTCCACTAAAAATCACAAATCTCTTAAACCATTGGAGGAACGGCTCGGAAGTAATCCAGCCCGAATCACTACATGTGCCCCAAGCACCACTTTATGAATTCACCATCAGCTCTGAATTCATCCTTTTTCTTGGAAAGATAAGCATAGGTGGCATGTAGTTTCCAGCTGTACTGAAGCATATCTCGACCGTTACCGTCTGTCCTCGTTCTGGTGAAACTATGACCCCAACCTGTTTCCGTCCTCTTTTAGCGATTATCTTTGAATTTGTCTTTGGCACAACAGTAACCCTCGTTTCGTCACAGTTGTATATACGGTCAGGAGTTAGTTGGTGCTCATTGTACACTTTGTCGAGGAAATTAAAGAATTTTTCGACTGCAACTTTGTTAAAACCAGTTGCTCTGGCAGCAGAAGTATTTTCAGGCTTTCTAATTGAAAGCTCTGGGTGTCGTTTTAGGAAGCCATTTATCCACTCTCTACCAGCTTCTTTTTTCTCAGCGTTGAATGGATTAGGCTTATTATTTTTAATTGCTAACTGGTATACTAATGCCTTTAGATATTTAACCGTAAGTCCATTCTTCCATTTCTAATAAATAGGCGCAAAGCTCATTTTTTTCAGACACAGAAAAAACAGGCAGCCTAGGACCCAATGGTACTTTCTTTAATTGGTATGGGTAAGTTTTCATCAGATGTTTCGTTCAATACTGGGCGAGCAGCCTTGACTTTTCTCTCTAATGTCGTCTGTGGCACATCAAATTGTTTAGCTGCTTTATAATAACCCATTTTTCCATCCAAAACCGCTTGAATTGCTTCCCGCATGGATTCTTCGGACCACGACCCTCTGACAGTCGTGCGTTTGTAGTCAGGAACCATTGTTAAAAGGCAAACAAAAAACAAACTAATTTTTACGGAAAACAAACAAGAACAAAATTATTCTCATTGGAGGTACGATGGTGTACCCCGTTACCCCATCTCGCCTGCAGAGCCATTTTTATAAAAAAAAAAAAAAAACAGCCAACAATCTTAAGGAAACACAATGCCTACCTATTATAGGTTAGTTTAAGCGTCAATCACAGCAACACCTCACCAGCTAACGTTATTTAACTGACCACAGTCACGTGTCAAACCAGAAGAAAATATGATAAACAATTTGCAGTAAAACACTTTTTTTGAATTTTTTTCGACACTGCGCACTTGTGAACCACTAACCACGGGGCGACTGACAAGTACCATGGCATCACGTCGAACGATGAATGAACGAGCGTGATTGGGCAATTTGAACTGTGAATTTCGCTAGGTACCCCGTCTTACCCGCTACCCCGTCTTACCTCCTTCTCCCCTAATTATTTAATATTATTTTCTTGTTTTTAGTGTAAAAATGTTCTCCATATCTTTAGCTTCTTTTTAATATAATTCGTTGTATCTAAAGATGCGTAGTTGCCTAAAAATTCCGTCGGATAACAAAAAATTGACAGGTGACTTTACATTGATATTTATTGTAAATAATCCGATTTTGGGTCCTAATTATTCCTGAAAGATATGCCTTGGGTTACGAACAATCCAATTCCGTGCCGCGTTTTTCTCGGGAAAATGAAGATCACGCCGAAAATTCAAGTTTCGTGATGTGTGTTTTCAGGTTAAGTGCAAGTGTTTTAAGTGCTCCAAAAATCACCGAGGGAAGGAAATCCAGACCACGTCAGTATTTTTTTTGTCTGCGGGAGAGGTGAAAATCTTCCAAAGGACACCAGACAGCCCGTGTCCTCCGGTAGTGTGAGATTCTTACTCACTAAAAACATTACCGAACCAGACCACATAACCGGGTCCCTTTTCGTCCCCTCCCAGTCTCCCTTAGTGGGGGCAACTGAGTATCCACTATCGCCACTAACCTCGGTTTCTTGGGTCACTGCTAGAATCCTAGCCTATCTGCATAAATTTTATTTTAATAAATAAGAGTAGTACAGGGAAAAAGTATATCATAAAAAATAATTTCAGAGAAAACAATTATAATAATGATTTTTTCTCTCGACAGTATTAGCAAAATACTCGAAATAAAAATACAGGCTAAAAAGGTGTTCCACTACTGATAACAAAAGTTGTCTCAAAATGAAATAGCATATATGTCGGTCCATAGCTATATGTCAGTGGTTATACTATTAGACTAATGTTCCTTCCCAGACTTACGTTAACCTTAAGTTATTTTGTTTGTCTCTTCAGCGCAAGGATTTGAGACGCTTGTCGTGTTGCTCATGATAAATATCTTACTTTAAGTGTCAAGATACTGTCAAATAAGACTACCTTAAAGTAAACCTCAGAACTTTGTAGATGACATTACTATGTTTCCATGTCTCCATATCGGAAACAATTTTTAAAAAAAAGTAACTCATTTCTTGTTTTAATTAAAACTTGTAACTAGCTTACATCTTAACAAAGACTGTCTTCCGATTTATTTTCAAATACAAAGTTTAACAATACTGTTGATAGATAGGAATATGTACACTAGTATGTGTACTACATCAAAGTATGGATGCGTTTATAGGTAGTTAGTTTTAAATTAAGCTAAGTCAGACATGCCTCTGATTTATTCCTTCAAATGCTCCCAAGCAAATATTAATTAATATATAAGTACTTTAATATTTTGCCTAAGTCACTCGTAGAAAGAAGCATATTTCCTCTGTCATTATAATTTTAATGACAGGTTGAGTATGCTCATGACGAGGTTCAAGCGGGTATTTGGGTAAACCTAACGTTAAATATTAGCTCTATCTATGTGTATAGGTATCCCTGATGTTAGAGTAGACTTGAAAAATACGAAGCAAACAGGATCTGCTGCTAAAAGCTCCATTTCACTAAAGTGCTCAATGAAACCTATGTACATTTGGATCGCTGGGATTTGCGGAGTTGGGCAATAAAGTGAATTTGTGAACGCTTTAAGGAGGTTTCAATCTATGTAAGAGGCTACGTCTATCAATAATATAAATGTTAATTTTTCATAGAATTCCTTGATGCAAGTTGATAGTTCTCAATATGCGAAGGGGTAATTTATAAATTTCTAATGTACGACTACATCCAATAGGCTATTTACAGACATCTCTTACTTTAGATTTCCTTTCATCTCAAACTATGTACCTATTTACTAACTAAATATCAATAAAATTTGCCCTAACTAAAAAATATCTCTTTTAAAAGGCAGCACCCGACACTCTGGAGAGTTCCGTCAAAGCCATGTACCAGTATTGACTTTTCAGGGAAGTTTTTAAAATTTAAATGCTTTGACATGTCGTAGCCCAGAGATAAAAAGAGTTTACTTTGTGAGCACTAAAAAGTTAGGAACTGCTCAGTTTAAGTGCGCGTTAAATTTTTAATGGTTTTCAAGAGTGTTACATTAGCACTTAGACGTAAGGATTTCCTTAATACGATTTCACTTTTGTGTTCCAATATAAATCAAATTCATTAATTATATGAAACTGGATAGAGGAGGGCTCTTTCAATCTTTGCTAGAAAGGTGGCGGTAAGGAATATCAGGATATAATATCAGATCCTAACCGTATTTTGAATGGTGACGAAACTGAATTTCTCTTATGTCCAAAAGTTGGGAAAGTGTTAACAGCGAAAGGCAATCTCTTAAGGCAAACTATTTTTCAATATCTGTTTCAATTTTCTTAACGTAATTTCTATGAAATTGACCGTGCTCAAGCAAAAGATAACTTAACCGGGATGTTTTCATTTTCGGCATGAGGATACGTCATTATAGCCATGCTAGTGTATCCCTATAAAGGGATGTAGCAAGAAATTTCGAATTCTTTGCTAAACGACATCAAATGGCAGAAATCTGACACTGGGTGCATGACAACAGAAGTTTTCTGTCATTATGTGGGGGACGTATTTTGTAAAGATTTAGAGAAGTAAAATACGATATTCTTTGTGATTTTTTTTTGTTGATGGTCATAAAACACATATGACTTTTCAGCTGTTAAGGTTGTGTGATAAGTTGCTGATCGTTTCAATTTTTATGCCAGATTTACACGAGCGACATATTTGTCATAATTTTTGTCATAAATTGTCACCGCCGTACAAACGGTCCTTTTTTTGTCAATATTTCGGTCTTAAGAAATGAGAATAAACTGTTGTCACTAAATGCTGTCATGTGCACTATGTGAATGTCCTGCAGTGGCCAGGCGCAGATTTAGCCTATTTGGAAAACCAACCCTGGTAACGAGCGAGCTGAATGACTGCCGACTGCGAGAGCTGTTGAACCTCTTCAGAGGGACCGGCTGACTATAAGGAGTTGAGAGGGTTAGCCCAATAGACCCCAGTGACCGCGGCGCTTGAGAACCTCACACCTCCAATTTAATCAAATCAAATCAAATGCTTTCATTATGACATTGATGTGCAAACGCGTGTTGTACATTATGACTGAATAGTGACAAGCCGCGAAATAAAAATGAATTTTCGCATTCTTGTATGACAAATTGTCATTGATACAAGTGCGGTTGCGGTTAATTTATAAAAGAAACTCAAAGTTGTTCACTGTGCATCAGTATACTATAGTAGTCAGAATGTTGAGGGTGAATAGTTTTTATCTAGGTGGGTTAGTGAATAGGTGAGATGGGTTTTGGCAAAAGGGGTGATAAAGTCATTAATGATCAGAACGGCAGAGGTAAGGCAAAGTCATTAAGTCACGGTTGAAGTTGAGTGTGGGAATGGTGGCAACGTTGACTTTTAGTGGTTGTATAAATGAGAATGGGTGACGGGTGAAGTCGAAAGGATGGATTTTGTGAAAGAATGGTTGTGTTAAGGCAAAGGATGAGCCGCTTGTTATTTCCACGTCCTTCATTTCGAAGTGATTGCATTGGGCGCAACATTTATTTTTCAGTAAAAATAAGAATGCAAGTTAAAATCATAAAATTTTCATGTTTCAAGCCATCGCAACCGAAATTCATGACACCGTTAGGAAGGAGCTTTCACCATATGCAATATAATATACTTCGGAGCCTGCGGATGCAGCCCAATCTTCAAAAAAGGGAAAACGCATGCCAGCGCTTCCACTCACCCCTCCACAAAATCTTCACTCTACCGCTATTTCGAATTTAATATCTGGCTTCCTCAAAAGCCAGGAACAAATTCCAGATAGATGGAAAAATAATTTTCTGAACATATACATATATTGCCAATTGGACAGAGTACAAAAAGTACATCGACGCTCAAATACCTTTATTTTTCTAATTTGATTTTTCTAATTTTATTTGCATTATAGTTTTAAAAATAAGTTAACAAAGGTTTGTATGGAGTTCCAACCAGCACACAGCACTCGCAAGAAATCGAACCCTAATCGCAAGACCTTCTCTTGCACATATTGATTTCCGCAGTTTTGGATTAGTGACACGATTCTTCTAAGCAAGAAATCAAAATCACCAGATGACATTCTGTAGAAATTTGTATATAGCTCTGGATCATTTTTTGGAAGCTTAGCACCTAAGTTCCAACTGATAGAAACCGCTTCCGTCTGAAAAGAATAGTCGAACCCATTCAGACCTTTATTTTCTTGCTCGTTTAGAATGTGCGGTATACAAGGCTCCTTCTTCCTCCTCCTCTTCCAAGATCAGTACAGCTTTGTTGCTACGCTTGTCATTGTAAAATTGAAATTCGCCATAAAATTATGAAACGTAGTCAGAAACCTCTCAGTCAGTAAATATTTGTCATTAGTTTGCGTCTTGTAAATGGTAAGTCATTACCCAATGACATGAAGTCATAATTATTGACACTTTGTATCATTCGTATAAATGCGGCATTAGACGACGTTGCAACTCCGCCGCCGTCAAGAACAAGCTACCGACAATGCAAGCGTAAGAAATGTTAAATAATATCTGTCAAAGTGAATGTTTTGGAAAGTTTTGTGGTTGATTTGATTCATCTGATATTTTAATAATATAACAAGTTATTTTAATATACCGTGTAGCCAGCTAATTAACGCTATTGAACGAAATTCCATCTGTTTTTGTTGACTAAGCCAATTTTTTTAATACTTCTGGGGTTCCACAGGGCAGCCATCTCGGATCATTGCCCTTTATCTTCTACGTATCTTTTATTCTGTCTAATTCTACAATTCTGTGTTGTACTGACGAGCGTTATAGATTGACTTCTTTTCAATTCTGTCGACGACATCTTCCACAGCTGGTGTTCAGTCAACCGCCTTCTACTAAACATCAGTAAGTGCAGAACTATGTCCTTCTCTCGAAAAAAACCCAGTGAAGTCTAATTTCACCATCAGTAGCTGCCGCCTAACGTCGTTCGAAAAAAACTAGGGATCTGTGTGTTTGGTTGAATTTAGGAGTTAGATTGCTGACATTTTTGGAATGGACAGTAAGGAAGTGGTTATTGGGTGTTTGTTTAATGTCGCTTTGTTGAAAATTACCAACTTATGAACTGTTAATCCCAAACGGTTGAGTTGCCCCTCTTCCCACACCCTTGTCCTACAATTTTTTGTTTGCCTACGTGAGAGCTATCACCACAAGCTATTATTACAGTGCGCACAGTAAACTTATCTTATTTTGGCAATTTTTCGCTTTACCAAGTTATTCCGTGGTACCATGGAAATATTTTTATTTTACTGACAGGAAGTTCGCTCTCATAAAAGTAATTTAAAGAGTTTTTTAGAACATCAAAAACAACACCCGGCTAATTTCCAATTTACGTTAACATAACCCTAACTTATGGTCTTGTCATCGACCTGAAATATTGTCGACATAAAGGCTCTTTTGAAGTTTTAAAACTGTCGGTGTTGTAATGGACAAAATGCTACCTTTTCATCATGAGAACAAAGGTATGTATTTCGCCGGCGGCAACTCATGATTACTTTTTGCTGGCACTAAATACGCTGAAAATCCATAGGACGAACAGAGTAATATCGTGTTTCTAAAATTGGCCTTTAGCTGTATGTCCACTTTTAATATTTGTGACTGAATCGATTAACATACTTAAACTTACTATATTTACTTAAAACTTCTACAAAAACTTCTTAGGACATATTACAAGGCTGTGCAAGAACTTTATGTCTACCTCCAAGTTGACCCTTCTCTGCGCCACGGACTTGAATTTAATGGAAGTATCCGGTATCTTTTTCTTAATTTGAAAGTACCATTTGATAAGAACGAATCTTACTGTATCTGTCTGAATAAGTTTCTTCAGCAAGCGCTAATTTCTAAAATAAGCGAGGCATCAACGGATCCTGCAAAAGCACTACATCTCCCGTGTATATGTCTAGCCGCGATGTACAGATCGCAGTTATTGGATATACTCATCCTAAAATCTTTTTTTAAAAAGCTCAATATATGTTAGACTTAACGGTATTAACTCTTAAAGATCGTCAGCTTTCAAGCGTCGAGATTTAAAAAAATTTCAAATCCGATGATCATGGTCTGAAACTGCCATAATTAAGTATCCATCGCAACTATTGCGCGATGTGAACAACATAATCAAAACCACCAAAATCGATCTATGCGTTACGAAGTAATGTGCCGCCCGTCCTCTCACCCTCACCCTAAGATCAATATTTTTGTCATGATACAAATAAAGTAATGTACTATAAACAACAATAAGCGAGTAATTCAAATCGGTCCACGTATTCCGAAGTTAGGCTGCAACATTACCCCCACTTCTACCCTAGGTGAAAATTTTTTTTTTAATAGCAGCAATGGGGAAACATATTTCATACAATAACAAAAATAAATAATCATTCGAATCATTATGAAATTAGCCTTTCTTTCCCATCCCCCTCCTTCCTCTTACCGTACCCAAAACATCGATTCATGAAATAAGAAGTTAGGCGTTACCTCTCCTCTCCGCTACTCCACTTTACGTTCGCCAGACCCCACCCACCTCAAATAAATATTTTTTATCTTGCTACTAATGAGAAAACACACTCTATATAATAGAGACAAAATCAGCTGAATCGGTCTACGTATTACAATGTTAGGTGTCGTCCCTCCCCCCACTCCCTCCTTTATTGAATCACTTGGAATATGGTACCAATGACGCAACATAGTCTAGAATCATTCAAATGGTTTTATGCTTCGAACTTAGGTTCAGCACTACCCCTACCCACAAAATTTTATACATGGTGTCAATGGGAGAACATAATGTGTACAAAATAAAAGGATTGTTCAAATCGGCGCCTTGCAGAAGCAGGAGAACTTCTCCCGATTCGATGTGCTTGTAATGTAAGGAGGATTTCAAGTTATTGACAGAAATTTTACCTTAAATTTTAATGTAAATGAAATTAAAATGTTGACTGTTCATTATTCAAGGCGTCGGTGGAGTAAGTGACAACGTGTCGGCCTACCAATCCGGAGGTACCAGACCCACTGGCGGCAACCCATGGTTATTTTCTGGTGACAAAAGATTACGATAAAAACGTCATGGGGTTGCAGAGAAAATGCCAGTGGTTCGGAATCCACTTAAAATTGTAAATCCACTTACAATTATTGTCTCGAATCGGATGAAGGTCTTCTTCCGCTCGATGCCCCACAAGGGGTTATGCGAACTAGAGATAAAAAAAAGTTAATTATTAGAGATACTAGTTTATAAGAGAGGACTTACCACTGACAACATTATTCTGATTCCGTCACATATTTACTACTTACTATTTACTACTACTGCTTCCAACTATATACATACGTATATAATACTATAAGCATTTACTATTACCTTGATTGAAAGGTCGACGAAATGATTTCGCTGCCAGTGCTATCGATAAATTTTTCTAAAAGTCATAAACTTTACAACCCTTACTTTAGCAATAAATTTTCTGATTCGCTCATCAATCTCAGTTGAGGGCATTTCAAAATTTATGGACGTCTGCAACTAAGTAGCAACATAAACCCAAGGAAAGGAGTACAAAACTGCCAATTACACACTGACCCATTTTGGGTTCATTCCAAATTCTCCCCAATTCAAATCAATATTTTCCGAGTGGTATATCTTATTTCAAATGGTCACCCAGAAGTTTTTCAAGCACAAAATTGTGTTCTAATGGCATAAGAAAATATCCAGCAGACACTAGATTAGAAAATTTATATTTTTATGGTACTTTATTCTAATGGAGTGTGAAGGTATTGCTTTGACAGATAAATCTTGATTTAAAAGTTTAGACTGAATGAAAGAGCTTTATCTCTTAGTCAACGCACTGTTTTGAAATTTATTTTCACTTCTTTATTTTAATCAAATTTCGATTTATGAAATGTTATCTATATCAAAACAAGAGGCAGAAGGCACTTATCTTTAATGTGGCAGAAAATTAAGGAAAGTTTGAAAGTTGGCAAACTTTAATTAAGATTTCGAAGTAATAATCTCACCTTCTCTAAACCTTGCGAGCTTTGAGAAGTAAAGAGATTAATTTGTTAATGCTATTGAATTCCGTAAGAGAATTATCTTTTTGCAAAGCCTTTTTATACTTTTTTAATCCTATAATTTATTATAAAGCAATCTAAATGTGAATATTTTCTTTTTAGCGGGAGAGATGAAAGTCTTCCAAAAGACACCGGACAGCCCGTGTCCTCCGGCATGGTGAGATTCTTACTCACTGAAAACACCTCTCTGGGGATTAGCCGAAACAGACCACATAGAATCGGGTCCCTTTACATCCCCCCCAGTCTCCCTTAGTGGGGGCAACTGGGTATCCAGTTATGCTACTGTCGTCGTATGTCACTGCTAGAATCCTAGCCTATCTACAGGAATTCATGCTGTCCCACCGTCTCCAGTGTTCCTTCTTGGTCCATGGGTTAATTATAACCTTCACCCCTTCTTTGTTCACGGCATTGAAGGGTTCCAGGCCATAAAGCTTGAGTCCAGAGCTAGGACCAGTAACTTTCGCAAGATTAACCTTACCTAACCCTTCGGAAGACAGGTCTGCATCTTCTCCTGGTGCGTGTACCGCGGAGATAGCCAACTCGTTAGAGTCTACCATCTCTGCACCGCCACACCTGAGGAAGTGCAAGTTATTATTTTGCCAACGGCATCTTCTTCCAGGACTGCTACAGGAGTTTCAGCCGGCGCAAGCCAGCCTCCATAACCGATGCAGAACCTTTAAAAGGTAATTTTCCCAAAGTGATTCTGTTGTGTTATGGGTACTGTGGGTATAGCCAACCTGTTAGCGTCTACCATACTATCCACCCCCACTCCTACAGAAGTGCCTCAGGAGACGCCATTCGCCACCCAATTACCACTGGGTCCTGCAGATAGGGGGACACCACTGCAGACTCTCTTGGCATGGCCAACTACAACCTTGGAGTTTTTTTTTTATATATGATGTTGCCAAAGCTCAGGGGATGCCCTATGATGCTAAAGCACAGAAAGGCAGAAAGGAATTAAGGATGAGGGAAATGGGTTAGGAGATTGAGTGAAGGAGGTGTCAATGTACGCCCCGTTTGAAAGTTTCAGGCTCATAAGACGAGGGAAAAACTGAAGATGGTAAACTGTTCCACATTCGTGTTGTTCTGCTTAGAAAAGATTCCCGAAATTTGACGATACGTCCAAATTTTACCTGGAGAGTATAGGGCGATCTAAAACCAAAAACGCAAGGACAGAAGAGATCAAAATATGCAATAATTATATTAGATGTTATATATTAATTAGACCAAAAACCTTCATTGAGAGTCATTTCTTTATATCGTTTTTTCCAATTTTCTGCGCGATTCTGACCATCTCGAGGTCGAGAATTTCCGAAAACATGCTTAGTTGATTCCGCATTATTTCGAATCTGTGTAAGCGGCGCAAATTCGTTCATAAGATAAATTATTACAGCAGAAATCATTACTTAAGTCTAAAATCAAAGTTGAGTAGTTGATGTTACACACAATTTTTATTTTTAAGAAATTTTTTAATTTTTATTTCAGAGGACGTGAAGCACTGGCCACTCTAAAAAATCCGGGCCCAGTCCCGCCTCCAAGGTCCGGAGTTCTGATAGAAGACATAAAATACATTATTTTTAAATTATCGGCATAATTTAGATGAACAAGGTTTTTAAAAAGGGCACATAAAACCAAAATACTATGTTTACTATTCTTCCTAACGTAGTACGGTAAAAGTCAGTTTTATGTCACTCGATTCGAGGCATCGATTGCAAATGAACCTACAATGTGACGTGGATTCCGAACCATGGTGTTTGGATTCGACCCTAGAATTTCCGGGTTGGTAGACCGACACGTTATTACTTACTCCACCGAAGACTTACGTCGATTATGACTTTTACATATTATTGTACTGCTTTTATGACAATCGCGTAAAAATTTCAGAGCTCCGAAAACATATTTCTCATCAACTTTCATTGTAAGATTCTTTTTTATGTATTCGATAAATTTAATAAAACGAAAATTTTCCAACTTTCGGAAGATTATTTCCACACCATTTCATTATGGTTGAGAACGTCTTAAATTTGATTTTAAAGAGCTTATGCATATCCTTAAAATCCCTCTAGGCTGTGTGATTTATCATCGAGAGCTACGACGAGAAGTTCTTTTGATTTATTACGTTAATGGTGCGAAATATGATAGGATACGATGGAAGAAATATTTATTTCCTTGTAAAGATTTTAAAGGCTTAAAAAAGTTACATAGAAATTGATTTTAAGAAGTTCCAGTAAAGCGGCATTTAATTTGAAATTAAACTTTTGAATATATGTGAACACATTTTACCTTAAAACAGTCAGCTAAATAATTTATGTGTAATAAAAGGTCGGTTCAAGCTCAAAACGAGCAGTTGTTTCCTTCCAGAAGTTGATAAGTTACCTAAGCAAAAGGAAGACTTAGTTCATAAAAACAATATGTTCACTAAACATAAAACACGTTTCAGAAGAACTTTCTATCTACATTTGGCTTGACATCAAATTATGTCAGAACATAAATTTGAAAGCAAATTTATAGACGAGTTTTGTATACAAATCTTACTTTGTTTTCCATAATTGAAAATGTTTGCCTATTCATACCACACTAGCTGTTGCTCGCGACTTCGTCCACGAGAGCTGCAAGCAATTTGGTTTGTATAAAATTTACTATATACTAGATATCTCCTTTAATATGAATTTAAAAATATTGTTTATCAATAAGAACGTAAACTTATTGCAATTTTACTTGGCTCGGAGAACATTCAGTAGACATTGCCATCAGGAATTATGTGTAAATGTATGTCTGTCTATGGCAGGAAATTTTATAGTTGGCATTAGATATTTTTAGGTGAAGAAGTCGTGGAAAAATTTTATATACTAGATATTTACAAGCTCCCTACATACAGGGTGCTTCACACATGATGTTCCAAAATAAGTGGATAAATCTCACCTAACAAAATAAAAAATTCTCGGGCAGAAGGTGTAGCTAATACATATGTTTTTCATTTATATTATATCGCCTATCTAATTACCTTTCCATAAAGGCGCAGCATGTCCATCTAGAAAAAGGATGTAGAACTTTATACGGAGAAAACCTTTTGCTGAATATTATAAAAATAACAGCTTAGAGAAATTACTCTCATACTAACGCTCGAATACTTTTTATTGAATTCAAAACTTATTACAATTAATGTTAATTATTGTAACGTAAATGGGGCTCTTCAGGCTCGACGGATTAACTGAGACATTATTTTCAATCGCACAAATTAATTCGTTTCAATTTTCTTCATATGTAAACTCTTCGCAGTTCAAATCAAGACTAAACTAAACCAATCTGCTACTCAGCCCTATAAGTACTCAGCTTAATTATAGAAATTCCCCCCCCCCCTCTTCGTACGAAACAGCTCTCACCCCTTACGGCCTTTCTGGAGTTCTTCTGTTTTAACAATCTTACATTGGCCTTTGTTCCTTCTGGCAACAACGAAGAGAGGGCCAACATGAAGGAATTTGAGATAAGTGATCTTAATTATTTCTTCGAAGAAAAGAAATCCGATGGACGATTAGAGAAACAGTTGAGATCTGAGGAACGATCTCAACTGTTTCTCTAATGGTCCATCGGATTTCTCTTCTTCGAACAAATACTTAAGATCACTTATCTCAAATTCCTTCATATTGGCCCCCTCTTCGCGCTTTGCTTGCATATTTGTACATTTCTCTTCTAGCTCTCTGTTATTTAGCTGAAGATCCCTGTAGCACTATGAAAGCCACTCCTTTTGAGAACGAAGACTTTTAATGCATTCTTCTGCCTCTGTCTATTTCCGGTGTAGTTGAACAATCTCCTCTTCCTCCGTTTGAGTGTTAATTGGCTTACATTCTTGAATTTCCAACTCCTCCGTGAATTCAGGTCTTTCTTCCATTGAAGTTTCCATCGACTTCAGGAAATCTTCCAGTTCCTGATCCACAGTCTACAGTAACTGTTTTCCTTTTTTCCATGCCGATTAGACAGTCAGGCTTCGTACAGGTTCAATCTTCTCGTCTGGTGACACATTCCCATTATTCACATAATTCACATCTTCTTCTCTGCACTTCTAGCAGCTTCTTGACTCGTTTCCTTTCTACGATATTTCTTTCTTCATTCCTCTTGAGTAGAAGATAGCCATTGACGAACATTCACTAAAATTCTCAAGAAGCCGAGATTACAGCAACTCCATATTAAGAGAAGATTAGAGTTTGCTGTATGTCCAAAATAGTTCTATTTGGTCTCACGTTGTGTTCAGCGACGAAAATAAATTCTATCTGGACGGACCAAAAGGGTTTCAATACTATTGGCATGACATTGGAAAAGTCGAAAACAAATTTTCTAGACGTGGACTAGGTGGAGGTTCTGTAATGAAATGGGAAGCTTTCAAACGGGATCAGAAATCAACAATTGGTTTTGTTAGAGGGAAAGCCTATGCGGTCAGGCTTACCAAGCTGTACTAGAAAGTTTTCTTTTCTTTCCCATTAGTAGAGGACGCTGAGGACAATGACTAAGTTTCCAACAGGACAACGCGCTCATTCATACTAGTGCTACAGCAAAACAATGGTTTCGTCATAATAATATCCCTGCTTTAGATTGGCCAGCCTTAAGTCCTGACTTGAACCTCATAGTAAATATACGGGGTATTATGTCTAGGCCGGCCGGAATTGAATCAGTTGCCGAATTAAAAGGTAGAATTGTTCCCGCTTAGGCTAATATTCCTCAGAGTGTCTTAAATAATTGAATTGGTAGTATGTCTCGAAGGCTTATAGAAATTATAAAAAATAAAGGAAAATCTACTAATTATTAATTAAAATATCGGCGTAAGTTAAGTGAATTTACATTTTTTTTTTATTTATGTTGGCTAGGAAAGACTATAAATACGTTTTTGATTTTTCTACTACCACTCCCTAAAATCTAAACTTTGTTATTAAAACGAATAAAATCTTGTTGAATTAATAATTATTTCCGGTACTGTATATATGTACAATAAACAATAATAACAAGAATTTTTGAAGTCGGTAATAAAATAAAAGAAAATCTTACAAGTGACTTAAAAATATCTATGAGATATCTGTTCTGTGCTTTCAAAATGACGGAGGATATTATCCTATCCTATTTTTCCTAGCTCTTATTTTTGACCTGGCTCTTACTAAAGATTTGCTTAAACGATCTCTGTTATCAATGCACCCCTGATTGTTTTGTTTGGACGTGTTTTGGTTTTTTGTTTACTAATATTTTTCTTTGCATGGGTTGTGGGAGCCCCATTCACCTCAATATATGTTATATTCTGGTGAATAGATCAATTGGTTCCAGGCTTCTGCCTGTGAAGTGCGCCTTCTGAGTTAGAAGGGTTGATTCTACATATAAAAAATATTTTAACTAGTTAATTTGACTTTCTTTTCAGCACTATTAAAAACTCAGTTCTTGTTAGACTCCTAAATTTTAATAGAAAGAATAAGGAGGCAGGTATCATTTTTTCTTAGAAGGGCAGGTATCACCTGTACGTTTGGCCATGTAACTTGAGAATGGTAAAAGATTTTTGTGTGCTTTAAATTAGCTTTGAAGGAGAATACAACCGACACTATTTTAATCCTAAAAACAAAAAATTTATTAGAGGCAAATTTTCAAAATATTTCCGTTTAAAATGAAAACATTGATTTTTTTTCCAAAATTTTAGTTTAAAAATCTATTTTTTTATCCTTTAGCGGTAACAAAAAATATTACAGTCTTTAACCCCATTGTTTGACTTAATTTTTTATGATAATGTGGATACAGTGAGAAATTGACTCCCGCTCTCTAAAAAAGTACGAGGTATGTAATGCTTAAATGCTTAAATTCTAGAATAAGGAAAAATATTCGATACGTATTTGTTTGTTTGTTTGTATTTCCAAATTAGACGAGATGCAGCGCTTTGATATTCACCGCCAGGTGATGTCATTTCCACGGATAGTACATCTACATATTGTAATCTTGAAGCTAGAATATCTCGGAGAATAAAGACTTTTGGGGCAAATGAAAAAGTACACCTATAAAATATCTTTTCATTTACTTTTTTATATATCTCGTACTTTTTTAGAGACCGGGAGTCGATTTCTCATTGTATCCCCATTATCATAAAAAATTAAGTCAAACTTACATCGGGCACTCGTTCTGTGTCATCATCTCCAGATGAAATTGCACCTTCTTCTTCAGAAATCACTTTCACATTGTTTCTGCATGATCCACATACTTTTGTGATGACAGGAAGGGTCGGAAACTGTTTATGAATTTGTGAAGTCACTTTTCTCATACCCTTGTTTTTCCACGTATGATTCTTCTCCTTCAAAGGATTGCAACAATACTTTATATCTTTCAACTTGTCTAGCATTTTGACTATTTGTGGCGATATCTAACTATACTGACTGTGAGAATACTCGTTAATGCGTCATCTACATTTTCTTATGTTATGTTATGTTCATCTGTTCTAAGCAACAAACAAGCAAAAAAGGCGTGCGCGGGCTTTCAAAAATCAAAAATTTACACTTACCTTTGCTTTGCTTTACACTTTCATTCGAAAAAATATGAAAAAAATTTATGATCAAGTATTTTGTAAAAAACCAAAAAATATTTTTCAAAGTCAAATTTTTTTGTCGGAAAATTATATTTTTATTCGGTACAGCATGTAACGACCTTTACAAATCACTAAAGATCACCGTTCTAATGCAATGGTGGCGAAAGTTATGAATTTTCAAAAAAGATATGATCACGTAAAAAGTGTAAAAATGCAAAAGTTTACAACCCTATAACTTTTACACAACATTTTTTTTTTTAAATTCTTTAGCACGATAATTACTTATACCAGTAACAATATTTTGGTGAAGTTTGAACAAAATCGGAGACATCGAATTTTTTACCTGGTACACTTAAGGAATTTTTCCCATATAAGTTATTCCATTTAAAATACTCTATAAGATATGTGAGGCATTTTTTACAAATTACAGCTAAACCAAGGACTGCTAGAGGCATAAAGTGTTCAAAATCAAAAGATCTTTCACATAAAGTTGGTTAATAATTTTAATTTTTTTGGTAAATTCAGAAAAACCACCAATTTTGACTAAAATCGGGCAATATCTCAACCATTTTTGAGCCTGGTAACTTCGAAAAATCGATTCTCCGTGCCGAAAAACATAAAAATATGACAAGTTACCGAGGGGACCTCAAATTGCATACATAACCCCCCCCCCCCCCCCCGCATTGCGCCCGGACTACCACCACTTCTTCAAGTATTTTCTTTCATTTCTTATTCAAGCATAAACAACAACCTTTCATTTGTATAGCTTCTTTAATTGCACATTCAAGCGTAAGCAACGATGGCTCTTGTGAATATGACATTGGCTTTTATAACAATAAGATTGACAGCATTACAGACCATACTAAATACCATCTTCTTAAATACCCTTGGAAACCTGAGAAAGGATACATTTACCACTCCTCCACACACAAGAAAAGAGGACGGGAAAAAAGGAGATGGGTAAATGAAGGCCATTTTGAAAAATATACTTGGCTAGTATTTTCAAATGCTAAAAAGGGTTTATTTTGCAAATACTGTGTTATTTTCAGTAGAAAAACTTTGACGAGAGGCAAAGAAGTTGCCAACTTTAAAAACTTGGTAACAATGGCCTTGAACAAATATTCTAAATTGTTAGGATAAAATGGCGATTTGGAATCACACAATTCTGCAAGTTTTCATAAAAAGGCTATGCAAGATGGAAAATCCTTTATTCAAGTTTTTAAAACTCCTCAGCTAGATGTTAGGAACCGTTTGAGTGATGCCAGAAAAAACCAAGTCTTGCAAAATAGGTCACGTGTTGTTCCTATTGTTAAAACAATTCTTTTACACGGACGACCGAATATTCCTTTTAGAGGACATAGGGACGATGAAGGCTTACTTGATAACAATGACAATCCTGTTATTAACGATGGAAATTTTCGAGCCCTTCTTTGTTTCCGGATTGATAGTGGGGATACTGCACTTGAAGAACATATGAAGCTAACTGGATCGAATGCAACTTACGTCAACAACAAATGAATTAATTGATTGCTGTGGTGAAGAAATCCTTACTATAATTAAAGAAAGAGTAGCTGCAAAATATTACAGCATTATTTTTGACGAAACAACTGATATAGCACATATATCTCAGTTGAGTTTGTCTTTGAGATATATATTTGAGAATACTGTGAGAGAAGACTTTGTGGGGTTTCTTGATCTCCATGAGAATAATTATTCAAGAACTGAAGAATGTGAGCCACTTGTGCCATCATTTTGGGCCAAACTGTTCTCAAATCCTTGAAAAACTTGGGACTAAACATTTAAAATTGCGTAGGATTGGGATGCGATGAGTGCAGCGTAAATATTTTAAATATTTTTATTTTCTCACACATTGCCAAAGCTCTTACAGACATTTGTAAATGTAACGATATTAAAACAGCGTGTAAGGCTAACTGTTTACTGAAAGCTATTTGTGATTATTAATTTGTTATCATAGTTTTTGCTTAAGTGATATCATGAGCGCTACAAGAAAACTTAGTGTCATTATACAGGCCAAATGTGAAGCTAAAAGAAGTTAGAAAATTTTTGCAGGAGAAGATAGTAAAGGCAGATGAAATCTTCTCTGGGATATTTGAGGAAGCGACAATTCTGATGAATGATTTGGATGAGGATGTTGGAGTACCTCGACTAGGAAAAAGGCAAACACAGCGCCCAGATTCCCCAAGAACTGGACAAGATGAAGTTCAATCTTACTGGAAGCAATCAGTGTTCATACCTATTTTAGATTATGTCAATCAGCTCTTGAAATTTATGAACACTGTGATTCTGTCAGTTATTCATTGTTGAAGTCACTGCTGCAAGTATTAGCCACGCTTCCAGTATCAGTCGCGTCTGCTAAACGCAGTTTTTCAATGTTAAGAAGACTTAAGACTTGGATGCGTTCTAGGATGAGTGAAGAACGTTTGACCGGACTCGCATTGCTTCATGTGCATCGCGATATTCATATCGATATTGAAAATGTTAATAATAGATTTGCCAGCTCAAGGAGTAGGAGACTGGAATTTGTACTTTAGTTGTGTACATAAAATAATATATTTCTGTATATTTTTAATGTAACTTATAATTCATGTATATATAAACTATTCAAAGATATTTCCGTAATTTTAGTTCTCGCCTCCCCCCGTAATGAAAATCCTAGATCCGCGGGGTGAGATAGACGCCCCCTTACAATTTTTTTCTTTTTTCACCTAAAACTGTCGGTTCCTTCAATTTGGATTTGTTTATCGTCACCAATCGATTCATTGATCCAAAAACGAGGAAGCAACAAGTTTTCAGAGTGGGTCTCAAAAACGGAAATGCGAGCGGTTTTTTGCATTTTCAAAGCATTTTTAGAATTATTTGAAACTTTTTGAGATAACGGAAGAGACGTAAAAACACTATTAAATTACAAAATAAAAAAGAAGGGAACTTGCAGTCTGTATGAGCAAAGCAGTTTTAATTTAAAAAAAAAAAACATTTTTAAAAGCATAAAAGACTTTACACAAATACAAACTTCTTTCAGCAGCTAAGCCAGCCTAATATGAGTAATATGCCACTTTCGTTGAATGAATTTAAATTCTCGTTCTTTCTGTGATGTTCATAACAGCTCATATAATATGTTTTACTGCCTGCACTACGTGCCTTCCATTGATTTCTAGAGAGAGGATTTTTTCAATTTTCTTATTTTCACAACGTCCGCGACGAGACACCATGTGCGAAATAGATAATAAAACTTTTCCTATCAGAAACCAAGCAGCAGGAAAAATACTCCTCACGAAACCCCATTTGCCATTCCAGTGATAAAAGGCGAAAGCAAATATCTCTTTGGATCAAGAAGTTGTCATGAATTTAAATCAAATTCATGTTTTGTGGCATGTAAAGTAACTTATGTGCATGTCTGACTGAAAAGATATGAATATATGCAGAAAATCCACCTGATCTCACCTTGCCTTAAGTTATTATATACATTTTATTTATTTTCAAAATAATTTTGATACAGATATTTCTATTAGTATTTATAGAGGTAATTTTGCAGAAGAATTGCTTGAAATATGTTCAGAATAACATTATAATTAAGTTTTTTAAGTGCGCGTGTAGTGCGCGTGTAGTGCGCGCTCTTCAAATCGAAAATTTGTTACAAAAAATTTCACTTAATTGAATTTATAATTTAAACTAATGCTTTTAAGGAAAATATTTTTTGGGTACCCTATTCTATGTAAAGTTGGTTAGTAATTTATCATATTTAAAAAATAGAATATCTAAATACATATATCAGAGCAACCATCGAGGACTGAAATGTGAACCGAAAATTTGACTTTTAATTAAAGTTTTGCTTAACATTACTAAGTCTTAAAAAGAAAAAAAGTAACATATTTTTTAAAGCGATAGTTAATGGTACCAATTCAATTACCAAACTTGCTTCAATATTGAATAAATATAATATAGTCAATCGCCCCGATTAATTTTTTGTGAAAAAGTCTAGAAGAGACGAAATTAAATTTATAATTTAAAAGTATAATTATAATTACAATATTATTTTCTTTGTTAAAGTGAACTAACATCTACATATATTGTGTTGCCAGAGATAATTCTTGGTGCTTCTGTATATAGGGAGATGTGGTCTAATCCAGCCAGTCCTTTTCCTTCGCGTAGCGATCCTGGTCCATCGCACAGCAATCCTGATACATATAGCACGAAAAGAAATTTCATTATTTTTCATATTATATAGTTTTTAATGTGTTATTTATTATATATAAACATCGATACAACGACTCTCAGCCAGTATAGCGATTCGAGAGACGGTGGAGATGTAGAAACACCCAGAAAAGTGCAAAATATTAATGTAGGAGCTCAACTTCGGCAAATTAGGGAGAAAAGGAGCCAATGTTACAAGGAATCTTTGGAATATTTCATTCCTCTTAATTTAGTGTAATAGAGTTGCCTAAACCTTTGCTTTAAAAAAAACCAAAGGTGTATTCAATTATTACACGCGAGGAACTTAGTTTTCTGTTACATTGCTTTTGTGCACTTGTGAATTGCCCGTTGTTTTTATCTAGTGTTATTAATAATTTAAAACAAGGATCAGCCGAGTCCACTTAAAGGTAATAATTGAAAAACATTGACGATTTAGGCAATTCTTTATAATAATAAAAAAAATTTACCTTGACAAAGAGTTTCCGAATTTCGCAATACATGGCTGTCATGAACAGATCCTGGGAAACAACCACAAATGTTAAGAAATTGTGCAGCTTCGTCACAAATTCCTTGCAGAACTGTGCTATAACTACATTTTCTGCTAATATAGTTATCTTTTCCTCTTTTAGGAGGGTCAATAACGATGTGAGTTCCATCGATCTCACCTATAAAATTTTTTTATTTATATTAATATTATCGAAACACTGAATGAAAAGTAGTAAGTCGATTTTTTCCTTGCTTCCGTCTTTCATGTGGCCATTTAATTATCTCATCTGCAAAACAACTTAAAAAGTATGTAACTCTTTCTATTATTTTTTAAACTGTCCACAGAGATATGACAAATCTATCTTAAATGTCTCTGTAGGAACACGCCACATACCTCATGCTATTTCCACGGCGCTTAAATTACTAATTTCGTTTTCATCACTTGAACTTTCATCACTACTCTACTAGAATTTACAAAGATTGGAACTATCAACTTCTTTAGTAAGTCTTTATTATTTTTCTTTACGTTTTTTAACAAGCTCTCTCTCTCTCTTCTCTGTTATCATCAATTTACCCAAAAAGTATCTGGTAACCATTTCCCCTTTATCCCCCCTACCACAACATAGTTTTACTTGCTTTTTACCTTAAGTTAGACAGACAGACCTAATACGTTTTTCTATCCTTTCCATTATAATGCTTATTTTTTGACAAAACAAGTATATTTTTGCAAATATCATCAGTATTGTCTTTGGTCTCCACATCATTATCAGCTTCAGTATTGCCTATATTTTCTGACAAATTCTCCGTTGCACATCTGTAAATGGCAATTTTAGTTAGAATGCCAAAATGCATTTAAATTGACAAAAATATGACCTGCGAGATTCTTTATTTACTCCCAAGTAGCATTATACTACTTTTCTTATGTTTGGGGAGATAAGTGGCGTTTTTGTTTTTGATAGTGGGAACAATACTGCTACTTTCTCCCCGGTGTAAGAAAAGTAATTTTGAAGGTATGCAAAGTAATTTAAATTAATTCAATACTTTTGTTTTTATGCAGGAGAATTTGAATGTATACTCACTTTGCATCAAAAGCAGACGTTTAAAATTAAGTGTAGGAGTAACGTATTTGGCAGTGTTGCATCGCTAGAATTTAATTAAACATTACATGACATTGCAAATTTTTTAGGTATTAAACACTTATTAAAATAACAATCAATAATGAGACTAACCGCGAATTGGATGAAATTGAAGTATCTGTAACCGAGAAGTTTGTTTGCTCAACTGAAGTACTTGATTTTGTAACTAATAATGCCGAGGGTGTCTCGCAACTGCTAAAAAGATATTTATATTAAAATTGGTTATTCGTAATGCACACGAGAACTTACCACGAATAAAAAAAGAAGCGTCAACATTTTTTTTTTAATTTTCATCGAAATCCAACAACGCTTCTTAAAAAAAAACAGCTCTTTACTGATCAAAATGAAGACATGCAGTGTAACAGTCAATATAGAACCTTATTACAATTTATAGGAGCAAAATATGTATACATGCGCGATATTATTTTTTTCCTAAGAAAAGATCTGAACAAATTTCTTTACCTCAACATTACAATAAAATGCCAATATTCCAAGGAATGTTAACTTGAAAGTACAAATTTTTTATTAAAGAGGAATCATATTGAACCAAAAGCCAAAACCACTTACCACAACTTCACGATACAGACATAAACCTGCAGAGTTCACCACTGACTTATTCAGTTACTTCAATGTGGCCATCCTCCTCCTGAATGCCCCGCCTGTTCCGAAAGGAAGCTGCTATCAACGAAGCTTTCTATGACGACTTCTTCCTGAACTTGATAGTTTGCTACGCTCCAGGTCCATATATCCAAAGCTGTCAACAGCAATGACCTGAACATAAGATAGAAGAATCCTGAAACCACAATAAAGATAATTAATTAATTAGGCGAAATTTATCAAATATTGTAAAAATAAAAATGAAAATAAATTAGAAAATATTAGTAAAAAAATTTATGCACTAGTGTCATTATATAATAATACACATATATAATCATAAGATAAATATTGTACACCATATCTAAATTCGAAAATTCGGACATAGGCAGGAAACTATAAAAACCCGACCACCATTTTGATCCTCCCTTTTTTGCTCGAGAATCTGTTAGTGTGAAAAAAGAGAGATTCCTAGGGAGTCCCGGATTTTAGCTAAACAGGTCACCACTCTGAAGCCTAAGCTGTCAGTCGCTTAAAGATTCTTGCGAGCACCTCGGCATAGCATACTTGCTACAGCAGCCACACCTAAGGACAACATACCTGCCGTGCATATATCAAACTACAAAATTAACACCAAATAACACTGCATCTCCAAAAGAACACATTCACGAAAAACACTACACAACACAGGCAGACACGATAAAAAATAACATTACACAGGTAACAAATCACTATTGAAAAATTATTTAACGAAAACACTATACAACACTCGTTTCCATTTTAAAGACTATAGCACTATATAGGTTAAATTTATCTTATTCATGTGCTTAACCGAAGAGACCTTACCTCAAAGCTACCCGCAATATTTACGTCCAAATTGCATCTAACCAATGTGTACACATCATCGCTTATCGCTCATCGTTTACGGCTCATCGCATACCGCTCATCGCTTATCGCTCTTCAATATGTAAGTGGCCTTACACTATTTCTGTGTAAGTAAAAAACGGATCACTATTAATTAATGTGCAAAACCATAAGACTTAAGAATGAAACAAGTAAATTGACTGGATAAAATCCGCTCCGCCAGTCCGTAACAATATTTTAGAATTAGTATAGTTGTTTTAAGGAAAAAGTTATAAGAGTGTTGAAGACTCGTGATAATTTGTGATTGATTTGATTATCTTTCTTCCGAGTAGTTAATTTTTTAAATGGACATCTTTCTAGTTCCCGAAACCCCTTGTGGGGTATGGGGCGGGAAAGGAACTTCACCCATTTCGAGGCAACGTGGATTCCAAACCACTCACATTTTTTCTGCAACCCCCATGGCCTTTTTATCGTAAGATTTTGTCAGCAGAAAGCAACCATGGGTCGCCGTCAGTAGAATTCGAACCTGGACCCCGGGGTTGGTAGGCCGACACGTTATCACTTACTCCACCACTGGAAATATAGCACAAGAATTTATTATTCTCTGTTTTGCTACGGCTAAATGTATAAAATATATATTTCTTCCTTTCTGAATACAAAAGAATACTTTCAAAATTATATAAAAGTGAAACGCACTAAATGCCTATATTATCTTTAAAAATATCTTACGTCATTTAATAAACCTGATTTTACTTAAACTTATTATTATCAGCTTGAAATTTTACATTATAGATTAAAGGAGATATTCTAAAGAAATTATAATACACGCCTGTATTGGCGTTTCTCACATACTAAGAAGACTTATATTGCCAAAGAAATTTCACTACGGAAAATTTTCGTATCAGCCTTTAATATTTATCTTCTAATCTAAGTTTTCACTCATCACGCAAATATGATAACTTACGACCATACCATGAGGGAGAGGGGGGGGGCAGGAAACAGGAGGGTCAAAACACTGATCTCATCTTTTGTTTTTTACATTTGTTTTTATATTTATGCTTTAATTTTTTATATTTTATATAAATAAAAAATAACAAAAGTTCAATTAAAAACTAACTTGGATCTTCCGTGAATTTTCCTAAAATATCATTTTTAAATTTATGTTTGTTTTCAAGGACCCATTTTCTATGTACACTAAGCATACAGAGACCGTTGAGTATGTTTTCAGTCATTGCAGATCTTTGTCAAGTTTTAACGCGCTGCAACATAGAGAAAGACCTTTCGATAGTGTTTCGCTCTTCGCGGCCTCTCCTGGCGTGACCCTATTCACCTTCCTCCATATCCTGCCAGGCTTAGTCTGTTTTCCCTCGATACTTTTGAAAAGAGCGCAAGGTCTCTTAAATTGTTTTTTTTTTTTGGTTTGTTGCAGGGGTCGATTAACTCTACCGAACTACTCAACGACGTGAGCATATCCGTCGCGGCCCGGACATTGAGGAATCACGACTTCCTCCATGTGCTTCACCACCGAACCTTGTATGGAATGCACGAGCCCATCGCCTCTATGTCCCGACTGTTCAATGAGTTTGCCACCCTCATCGAGTTCGGACGTTCCAGGCAGCAGCTGAACGCCCAGCTTCGAGTCGAATGAAAATCGAAAATCCCGAAAGGGGCCAACAGCTTTCATTGTAGCCGGAAGGAATGTCTCCCTAAGTACTTCTACTTAGTCTCCTTAAGTACTTCTACAAAATTCAGCTCATTTAAAGCTTCTTTTTCCATTTATTATCACGCCAAATGTTATACCTTTTTTATCACGGCAAACGTTATACCTCCTTCGTTGGTGGAGTAAGTGATAATGTGTCGGCCTACTAAACCGGAGGTCCCAAGATCAGATCCCACCGACGGCGACCCATTGTTGTTTTCTACTGACAACAGATTCCGATAAAAAGGACGTGAGAAAAAAAATTTTGGGTTCACTTGCAATCGTTGCCTTAAATCGGGTAAGTGATAATGTGTCGGCCTACTAAACCGGAGGTCCCAAGTTCAGATCCCACCGACGGCGACCCATGGTTGTTTTCTACTGACAACAGATTCCGATAAAAAGGACGTGAGAGAAAAATTGTGGGGTTCACTTGCAATCGTTGCCTCAAATCGGGTGAAGTACCCCCCCCCCCCCCCCATGCCCCAAAAGGTGTTACGAGAACTACAGAGAGATAAATGTTATACCATATTTCAGCTTCATCAATAATATTTTCAATATTGTAATACTCAAAGGATCCTTGCATTTTTAAATTCATTAAATATCAATTTTAACATTAAAAAAGAGTGCAACAAATAATAAAGAATAAGCCTGAAGATTGTTATCTGAGATATTACTTGTTACAACAGACGTCGCTAAGTTGAAATATGTTTTATATAATGACTATAACGTGCTCTGAATGTTTCACACAAACTATTTTGTAGAAATCAATGTCCCAAATGAAAATTGTGTAGAATTTTCTGCTCAACAAAAACGATAGTAATACGTGAAAAAATGAACTATAAGTGAGATATTTTGAAAACTGTATATACTTAAGATTCTGTCTTTAAACTCCTGGCATTCCCAAAGCTGTAAAGATCGCCAACACTGACCTACACATTCGGTTGACACATTAACCAACGCAAAAATAAACCACTAGATTTCCTACACAGCTTTGGGACATATTAACACGACTTTAAAACTACTAAATCAAAAAATGTTTTTTTATTATTCAGACAAAGAGACTTGGGACAAATGTTACAAGGTACTAAAAAAGAAGGTCAAGCTTTATTTTAACGGTTTCACTGGCTTTATTTTCGACAAATATTATCGTAAGTTATCACAAAGCATAAGGTCCTTTTGCTAAAGTAGCCCGGAGCCATAAAACAGTGCATTTGAGCACATTTTTTATAGCAATATTAATAAAAGTTTTTACTTGTACTCCTTCCATCAGTGTGAGAACCATGAAATCTTTTCTCTTTCCAATTTCGAAAAGTTTTCCCTCCAATAAATTTTTTCAGCTTTCAATAAAATTACTTTAGATGGCGCCATTCTTCCCCATGACTTTCTTCTTGAATTATGGGAACATTTCCTTTCTTAAAGCTGACGTCAAAATCCTCTCCTATGATATACAACAAAAATAAGGACGAAATCAGACTCGTTTTAATTCGGGCAAAATGTTTGCTCATCGCATCACTCCAGCATTTCATGCATGCTTGGGTTCGCTGAATCCTGACTCCTACGAGTACGAAACCGCCTCAATTTCCTGCCATGTAATTTCATCTCTCTCATGATTTCGCAACTTCAGGCTGCTGACATATTTGCAGAACTGGTGCTTAATGACGAATTTTATTTTGTGCACAATGTAAGGGAGGTAAACAAGTTTGTGTATCACAATGCATGGAAGTCAGTGCCTCCGGAAAAGATATACGGATATAATATAATCTTTGACAAAGGAATCATATCATATCAGCGTGGGAGTTTGGGAAAGGAAAACGTCAGTAGAAAATAATATAATACATTTGCATACATTTGTAATTATTAATGAGCGGTATCACGGAAAGGCAAAATAAGAAATTTGGAAGTTAATAAGGTAGAAAATAAATGAAAGAATTACCATTGTTGCCTGATTCGTATGCCAACGTGCTCGTTATTTATGTACCCATTCAGATCTTTTTATTGGCCGATTAATTTAGGACATGCAATGGAATTTGTTCTGTACGAATAAATAATTAAGTGGATACAAATTCATGTCGCAACTCCGTGATTAATTACATATTATAGGAGTTTTTTAAGGTTCGAATCTACTTAGAACTCAAAAACATTTAAATGGCCAGACGATTTTCGGTATCACTTGGGAAATTCCTTATAACTGCATTGAGGAGAAAATATTTTTCACCTTAAAAATTCAGAAGAAACGAAGTTTTGTTTCATTATCAAAATAATACTGGGTAACTAACTATGTTTGTTTTGATTTTCCCAGGGGATTACAGATTACCGTAAAAATTAACTCGCGCTATTGTACACCAAACTCTGCCGTAGCTGGTCCCAAGCCTTCCCAAAAGACCTGTGAAGGTTCTAAGGAGGCAGAATACAAATCTCACAAACCTAAGCTGGACTGTCTCAACACCAGCGTTGCTAATGCTTCAAAAATATTTTACCATGTTTGGCCAAAATACCCTACCCAAAAAAAATTTACGCATTTTGCCCTACCCGCAATTATTAATAACCCTGTAACTCCCAAAAGGTTGAGTCGACCCTTCCCTGCCTTACAGGTTTTTGTTTGGCTAGGTGAAATCTATCACCGTATTTATTTTGCCTTACCATATGCGAAACACTGTATATTGAGAAGTTATCGTCAAGAAATTTCATGGTATTAACTAAGCCGATCACGGCTCTTTAATTGTGTGTTCGGGTAGCAGTTATTCAAAATCTTTCGGTTGCCGGGGGGGGGGGGGATTCCACCCCTACTTAGGTATATGATCATCCCTGAATGTATTGCCAGCCTACAATAGCTAAAGTACTAAGTAACAAAATGTAAAAATTCTACAAGCATTCTTTGTTTACGTAAGCCATATTACAAGACTTTTATTTAAGCAGACTCCTGGTGAAGAAGATCTTAATATTGCAAGCTCTGGAATGCGCAAAGTTGTTATGTGGCGCGGTTCCAGAGGGGGAAAATGGGTCCATTAGCAATTGCAGGATCTTGTTTGGAAATCTTGGTTCGATATTTAATTTTTGTAATACCGCATACAATCTAATGTTGTTATATTTGAGAAGACGCAAACTAAAAGTTATTTGCAATAATAAGTCAACCGATTATTTACCTATCTTAAGCGGGGTGTCTCAGGGATCTATCCTCAGGGATCTATTCTCTTTTATTTTCAATGTTTATTAATGATCTTCCACCTGTTGTACGTTTCTGCAACTATAATTTCTAATAATGTATAGTTGTATTTTTCTAGATCTCTGCACCTGATGGAGATTGAATAATGATCTGATTAATATGTCCAAATGAACTGGTCAAAAGGCTACTATAATCTACAAATCTAATTTAGTGATTTCTTCATTTCGAAATATTATTTCTGATAAATTAGTTATTCACAATAGTGGTTCAGTTAAAAAGTTGGCATTATTATATAGTTTCTAAATTATTCAAATAATGTATTTACCTAAAGCTTATACGCCTCAAGTTAATCGTTTTCTGCTTGCTGCTGCCGTTTATGCAGTTTAATAAGTTGGAATTGGTTTCAGTTGGTAAGCTGAATATTGCTTTCAATTCCACTGTGCAGTATACGTTTGGACTACGACGATTTGATCATATGTGTATCTTCCTTTCCTGAGTTTGCTTTGGGTTTTCTCATGATTGTTACTTGAAATTTCGTACAATAATATTTCTACGCAATTAAATTAAATTTAACAAATTGGAATTCACTCAGTCTAGTAGATCTTTTTCATTAAATATTCCGCGTTATTCCACTCAACCCAGTGAACGCCACTTTTTCGGTCAATCCCTTAGCTTGTGGAGCCTTCTTCCATTCAAAATGAGAAGGCGTTACTTTAAAGAAACTTTTTTTTGAATATTTAAAATCGACATAGAATTGAATATTTGGAATATTCTATTGAATTTTTTTTTATATTTAAATTCTCTGATTATATACCCGAAGTATCCAAGTATTCCTAGCTATCTGCTTAAGGCGGATGGTACTTGGACCTCATCAAGCGCAGAATCTCTGGAGATTCTCTTGGACACTCTTTGATAGCTATAGCTATCTCGGGCAAATTCCTGCCTGTTTTAAGGGATCTTATGCAGAATGCCCTCACTAAACCCACCAATTGGGCGTTAACCCTAATAAGACCTCATGTTGAACCTCTGTATCTGAATGGGGCACCCGCCTGGCGTTTACCGAGGAAGATAAATATCTGGGTATCATCCTGGAAAGGAAGCTCAGCTGGAAGCCTAATATTCATGAAAGGGTCAAGAAAGCAACTCTATAGCAGCTCTATACTCCTGCAAGAGGGCGATCGGTGGGAAATGGGGTTTTCAGCCCAAGCTAACTCACTATTTCTATGTTGCAGTCATTAGGCCAATCCTCTTGTATGGTGTGGTTGTCTGGTGGCCATCACTGGACAAGGCCACTTACCTCAACGTTTTGAGAAATGTACAGAGGTCGGCCTGTATCTGTATTACCGGGGCACTACGGACCACTCCTACCGATGCTCTGGAGATATTTCTTCATTTACTTCCATTTGATCTGGTGGGTAAACAGATGGCTGCTAATGCCTTTTCGCTCCAAGTGGGGAATCTTGATTACACCACTCCTAGCTACTCCTTTGTCAAGCGGTTCAGATCGACGATCCCAACCAGGCTTGACTGGGATGGTGACACAATTCCCTGTGGGAAATCCAGGGCAAGATGAGGGTGGGGTTTTCTCAGAAGCACTGAACATCAGCCTGTCCTTCCGTCTTCCGGATTATTGTGTGTTTCAGGCAGAGGTCTGTGTGTTAGTGTGTTTCAGGCAGAGGTCATGGCTATTCAGGAAGCCTTGTTTTGTTTGAAGGGGAACGAAGTTCCTGTAAAAGACATCTGTATCCTTACAGATAGCCAGGCTGCTTTGATATCCCTTGATTCTGTCCTATCGACGTCTAGGACTGTTAATAGCTGTCGCTCACACTTAAATGAATTGGCTGAGTAGTACCAAATTCACCTGTGCTGAGTACCGGGGCACAGGGATATTCCAGGAAACCTTAGGAGGAGGAAACTATTTTCCACTTCCTTTGCCGGTGCCCTGCACTGGCACGCAGGCGGAAGTCTTTCTTGGGTGACTATTTCCTCGATAGTCTTGGTGATCTTGAGGCGACTGACGTTGCAGATCTCTGGCGCTTCATAGATAGCTCCGGATGGTTCCAGTGAGGAGATGGTGGGACTTCTTACATTCCCGTGGCATCACAAAGGGCCTATTGAGGTTTAAGTGTGTCCTTCAGGACGGCCACATGAACCTAACCTAACCTAATCATACCCGAAGTTTAGAAATTGAAGAAATTGTTTATTACTTAATTAACTTTGTCTATTATTCATTATTAGTGCCTATCATTAAATTAGTTTCTTTCTTAATCTATTCCTACACTTAGCTTTAAGATATAATAATAAACAAAACAATAAAATTATTACAATTTTAAAATAATGAAAAACATTCAGTCAATTTTCAAAATTTACAAGGGTTACTACAGTGAAATCTCCCTATTAAGAGGTGTCCGCTTTTCAAAAGTGGAAACTGATGCTTGGGACTGAAAAAAGTGACCGCTTTAAAGAGGTGTACACTTTTCGAAGGTGTCCCTAAAGGGTTGGTTTCTACAAAATAAAATAAATAAAGCTACGATATTTATGTCCATCAAAGTAATTAAAGAAAACATTGAAGTCCTTACAATATTGGAAGCAATCCGACAATCTCAAATCCTACTGTATTACCAGGTTTAGTTTCCACAACTCTTCAGACGATATGGTTGGTTAATGTGTCGTGCCTATTTCTCACACATCAACATCGACCATTTATTGTCCATCTTTATTATAACCCCCCCCCCCCCCCACCCCTTCATTATTGCTTACATGCTACTTTAATGACAACTATACTCTTGAGGAAATTATGTTGTCAGGCTCACACAGGGCATTTCATCGATTTCATTTCATTACGTATTGGCTCTGTTACAATAGACAAAAGAATAATAGAATAGAAAGGACTGAATAGTTGTAATTACATAAAAGTAACGGCTTTTGCAGTAGACAAAGCCACCACAGCTTTATCTCTGAATAAACTTCATAAAGCTGTAAACTTCTTGCACTTTTCAAACTTCTGCCTTTGTTTAAAACTTTTGAATAGCTTTACTCTTCACGAAGTATTTTGAGCACATTTTGAACTATAAGCGATTAACGAAAACTTTTTCTTAATTTGAGTGTTCATTAAAGTTTCAGTGAGATTCTTTCGATGTTATTGCTCCACTTTGGTAATGATTAATTTCGCCTTCAACAACTTAATTTGTTTTAAGCTCATTTGTTGTAGCGTTTCTAACTTAATTTATTATCAACATTAAGGAATTTCTTTGACTTTCTTCATTTATAGTGGCATTTCTTGTTAGCTCAAGTAATCAGAGCAGACTGTTGTCAATTCTACAATTTTGAATTTAATTTGTTGTGTTGCTCTTTAAAATTGTAAATTTCAGTCGTACCAGAGATGGGCATTTTTTATTCGAATAATGATAAAAGCTAAAAGCTCAAATAAATTGAAAAATCGAATAAAAATTTATTTGATTACAAATATTATTTGTTATTTGGAGGATTATTCGCAAATAATTATTTGTTATTTGGTGCTTTTTATTCGAATTTCAAATAATTATTTGTTATTCGATTATCAAGTAATTATTCGATAGTTGATGTCTCTTTATGGAATACTTATTTGTTTCATGGTATCATTTACTACAATCTTTACTGTAAACATTGAAACATAACAAGGCAGTTTTAATTTCCTAAGTACGAGACACCTTTTGATATGAAATGAAAGAAATAATTTTTTTGAAATTGAACTAATGGAAACCAACAACAAATAATTATTTCATAAAGAGATATGATAATTATTTAATAATCGAATAACAAATAATTATTTGAAATTCGAATAAAAAGCACCAAATAACAGATAATTATTGGCGAATAAATCATCAAATAACGAATAATTATTTGATTATCGAATAACGAACGATCGAATAACAAATAATTATTTGAAATTGAATTAAGGAGCACCAAATAACAAATAATTATTTGCGAATATCTTAAAATAAATTGACAATCGAATACAAATTTATTCGAATAATCTTTTATTCGATTTTTAAAAAAAATCGTTATTTGATTGAAAATTTATTCGAATAATGCCCATCACTGAGTCGAACTAACCAACTTATTGATGAGTTGTCAATTTTTTAGCAATACAAATATTTTGTTAATTTTTATTTCACTTGTCAGAATCCGATAATAATTTTTATGTAATGATAATAGGTCTCATGTGACAAGATATATTTTTCCCAATCTTATTTTGTGGGTTTTCCATTTATCCTTTGCTCATCACAAATTACCCAAAACTTGACGTGGCTTAGTAAGCTTAACAAGGTTTATACGTATTTATGAATTATTTGTGACGATATCTGCTGGGTAGGCTTATGACATAGCTTTATTTTAACAAAAGTCCCCTACTGAAATCCTAAAAGGAATACAGCGGGAAGGAAATAATGAACCCCATTATTGTAAAATACCTCACTTTTTACTAATGAAAGTCCTAAAGGAGGATATATTCTCATTCATTTTTCTTTCTCAAACTTCACCAACCCCACTGATTTCATTTAAGGGCATTCTTTTGGCGTAGTTTTTTAACAGACCAAGTGCGAAAAGAAAAAAAATACTGACATAATAAGTACTGGCACTCGACGTAAATCACAGAACAAAGCTCAGCGGAAATTTTCCATATCCGAAGTGACTTTTTTTAAGAAGACTAGAAAAGTGGTAAAGTGAATGTGAATAGGAAAAAATATGGAAATCAGCCATCACCGCAGAAGCTATTTTCTTTGGGATATCAACATAAATCCCGAAAGACTTTAACTGAGAAATAGTTTCTAAATTAAATATCACACTGGTGCAAGTCGCACGTTCTTTAAATTCTTATTCTTCCATATTCCAAGGCAGAAAGCTTTTACTTCCATTTATATTGGCGCGCTTTTCATTGGAAGATTCACGCCTTTCGTTAATGTGATGAACGCAAGACTGAAAATGAATTAAGCCTTTCCATTGAAATAAATTTTGATTGTAAATACAATAAAAGGAAAACAGAAGTGTACTCTAATAATAATAGTCAAACAAAAAATTACATGGCAGTGGCGTCAATCTTAACCGTTTGGGAGTTACAGGGTGATTCGTAAATTTGCAATTCTCATGGTATGCACATCACTATTTTATTTTTAACTTTTTATCTACTTAAGGAAGTGTCATCAAACACACTCTAAAAAACGACTACTCCAATGACCTTTCCAAAAGAATCAACAATGTTGGTCTAACTCCTAGCAACTTATAAGTACAGTCACTTCCAAAATTGAAAAATATATTTTGCGATTACCTAAAATTCAGCATTTCCCATAATTTTCTCCGAAATTCCGTAATTAATACAACTAGTTTTTAATTTAATTTAATTGCTCATCTTATAATCTTTCCAAAAAGAATTTCGGGCTATGTAGTGGAAGCAACAATACAGGCGTAAACTAAGTCAGATTCAAAGTGGGCCAAAAGTAAATTTAAAATCTCGAGAATTCGTTAAAGAGTAATTTGATTTTAACTTCTTTGAATAAAATATTTAAGCTGCATATTAATTTTGACGTTATATTATCAGTTAAGCGATTCATCAATTTTGGTTTCAATTGATTAAATCTTATTTAAGATTACCTATCAATGCCCTCTAAAAATTTTTTTAGCGCCACCACTAGAACGAACACCCAAGGAACAACCACGGAACATTAAATCAGTTTTCGTGTTAACCTCACAAACATTCATACGAAACTTTCACTTTTTCAGCAAATTAAGGAATTAATGGAACATGACATATTTATAGAATAAATCTAGAAGTAATTTATATAACGTATTTACCGGAAAAGCGATTTCCCGCCATGCTATTTCTAATTATTTGGGCACCAAAAAATCTAACACTTCGTGCTGCTTTATTTAAACAAATTCTCTTCTTTTAAGCAATGTCGGTTTACGAAAATCACAAAATAGTCTAATAATTTTATTACAATGATAATATACACTTTTAGTAGGAGCTATCTTAACAAATGGAACAAAATTTAACTTAATTCACTCGAGGAAAAATGTGTACGCAAAAAGTAAACAACCTTTGACAGTACGAAATATATTTGTCTCTGTTATGTAGTATGCTTTTGTCTCTTTAATTGAACACCCACAGCTGATTTTAAATTCCTCGAGCAGCTTCACTCACGGATAGGAATTTTACACGGTACAGCGCTTCCTCTAGTATCCAACCAGGTATGGAGGTTGAAGGTTGTGGAAGTTTGTAATACCAACCTCGGTGAACAGCGATTCATCCGTCCACAGAATTCGACAATTCAAAATGTTAATCTCCTCTCGGAATCTCCTTCCAGTAGTCCTTGGATTGTGATATGTTGATATGAACGTCATCCTGCTGGACGAATAAGCCTCCAAATTTTAAGTAAAGACATTCCTAATCATCTTGCGTCTCGTCTTGTCCGACGAAGATGTTTATTTGCTGCTCGACGTCGTCCTTACTGTTTAAAGTTTTCTAATTGCCTTCTGTCCGATATCCGATTGAAATAATATAAAAATAGTTCTAAAGGATCTCAACGCTAAGATTGGTTCTAACAACATCGGCCTGGAATATGTAATGGGGAAGTTTGGCCTCGGAAACAGGAACGCAGTGATGGGCACTATCGATTGATTCCAACTAACGATAGTTAGTATGAACGATTTTAACTGTCGAACTATTTTATTCGTTCATTGAACAAAAGTATTTTAAATAGATTGTGTTTTGTTTGTTTAATTTGCAACGACTTCAAAATGTCGTAATAGATACAAAATTAAAAATTATTTTATGCTTTTTAGCGCTTTTTGTGAAGTCGGTTCAACTTTTTTTTATTTTTCACTTTTTAGTGTCTTCTTATATACGACTCGACGAAGAATGTTGCATGTACGAAAAAAGCAATTTCAAAAGTTGCAGAAACAAAATCATCCAAATCCGATAATATAATACGAAATTAGTCCCGGTCATCCTTTCACACCCTCACCTTAGAAACAAAATTCTTACCATGGATTTAGGGCGCCACCGTACTCTATACAGCAAGAGAGAATCATCGCAGTCACTCTAGGTAGTAAATGTTTACCATTTATCACTTAGGAAACGTATTATGTACAATAGAATCAAAATCGGTCTATGCCTTACGAAGCTAGGCGCCGTTCCTTCTGCAACTCTCACCACAAGCCACAATTTTTGACAGAATACATTTAGAATCATCTAAATCAGTGTAAGGGTTATTATGTTAGACTACCCCTACCCCACCTCAACCCAGGGTCAAAATTTTTTCTCATAGCAGCAATGGGGGGCCATACTGTATACAACAGAAAAAAAATCATCCAAATAGGTTAGGTAACGCCCCTCCCCACCCCACCCCATGAATTTTTATCGTGATACAAATGGGGCAACATATTCTACACATTAAAAGAAAAATCATCCAAATCAATTCACACGTTATGAAGTTAGGCTACCCCCGCCCACCACCACCACCCTTGAGCAGCATTTATCCTCACGTTAGCAATGGGGGATTATTCTCTATATTACATAAATATAATCACCCAAATCTGTCTACGCTTTAAAAAGTTGACATCCACCCCCTCCCCCACTATATCGCCACCGTTTAAAATTGTGTCCGATACCAATCGGGGAACATACTCTATACATCAAAAAAAGAATCAATCAAATCGGTCTATGCATTATAAAGTTATACTACCCTTCCCTCTCCCCAGCCCACCCAAGGACCAAATTTTTTCATTATTATCAATGGAGGATTATACTCTATATAACAAAAAATGAATTACCCAAATCGGTCCTAGCATTACGAAGTTTCACCTACAACGGGAAGATGGGACAAATGGGAAACGGCGAAGTAATGTAGTCTGATCTGTGCTAGAGAAAACGTGGGACAATTAGAGAGCGGAAGACGACATTACTTAAAACTATTCCAAGTTTCAGGTCGATGGCATTAGTAGTTGCTGAAATAAGCAACTCTGAACGACAAGCAGACAGGTAGACAGACAGACGAAGTCGCACCATAAGGGTCCCTTTTTGACCATTTTGAACGCTAAAAATTAACTTTTTGGCCTTTAATGGAATTTTCTGCTTCAGATTTTTATTGCTCAAATAGGATATGGTTTAAAACGGGAACCAAGTTAAATAAAGAAAAGAACTATCCACGTACATTTAATGTACTTTTTTTTATACGCTGTATGCACATATACATATATGAAAAGCTTTAAAATTTCATTTCGCAAAAGGAATTGAACTCAATGCCTTAAGCAAGATTCTTTCTTAACAGAAAGACTGGAGAAAATGCAGTCGTTTCACAAATTGAACAACTGCAAAAAGGCGCCTTATAAAGAGAAAATTATACTTTTCCTTCAAGAGAAACACATTTCATATGTAGGAAAATATTCGTGTATTTTATCAAATGATTTTCATAACATGCTGCTACCGCCGCAGCTTTAAATTGAACGAGGAAATGCAGGCACTTCGCATTCACCATCTATTCTCTTCATTCCCTCCAAGCTTATTTTCACCTTTATTCGAAGGTAGGAAAAATCATAAACCCCACATCCTCAATTCTATTTCAATTTTCTCATCCCTAAAGTGTTCTAAAGAGTTCAAGTTTTTTTCAGGCAAAATAGCAAAAATCTATACGTTAAATGTGTATCGCGCACAAAAGGACAAGTAAAACCTTCGAAGAATATCCTTAATATTACTACATAAGTCTGCCTTATATCTTCTTTCATCTTTTTACTTTAGTAATATTGGATTTATATGCTTCCGTCAGAAATTTTCTTTAAGAAGCCTTGGTTAAATTAATAAGATGCCTTCCAACCTAACTTGATCTATAAAAGGTAATAGCTTTTTTCTCTCACTTCGTGGGAAAATTTTTCAATGGTTATCTTTGTGTAGCATGAATAATTCATCGGAAACCCTTCTCTAACCTATTACCTTCGTAGGCGCACCAACAACAAAATAAATTAAATAAGAATAAGAAAGAAGGGAGTATAAAAAATGACTGATTCATGCTAATAATCTCAAAAATTTTGCAAATCAAATTAGAATTTACAAAAGAAAGAACTCAGTAAAAATTAATTCTTTTAAAAATTTCTGAATTTTTCCTTAAGGTAAATTCGTTCAAAGAAATTAGTCGTTATTAGTATATTGTATTATTAGTATATTGTAACGTAAAGGGTTATTCCAAAAGCGTGATATAACTTGAATAAATAAAACCAGGTATGATATCAATGATTTTTTTTATTTATTAGAAAGATCATTTTGTAAAGTGCATTTTTTCCCTGCAAACATTTTGTCGTAATACCGAGGCAGAGGACCGAATTCGGACCGAGGATAGGGTCAAGAGTTCGAATTGTACCTCTTTCCAGGATTTCCGTGTTTTTCTGTTTTTAATTTAATTTTTCAAAAAAATTTCATCTTTGGCAACCTATAACTGAAAAAAAATGTATGGGACTCAAAAAGTTAGCACACTTATCTTGTAGAAAATTTTATTCCAATAAAGTTCATTAGGTTTAACTCCCAATCCTATCCAACAAAAATTTTTTTTTAAATGGCACCAATCGGGAAGCATGCCTCATTATACCAATTAAAAATACATTTTTGTTTATAAACAATTTTCTTTGGAAAAACATTAACCTAACCTTACCAGTCTCCTTTAATCCCTCGTGGGACATAGGAAGGAAACAGTTTCCCTCCAACGGACTCTATTTTGTGCGGATTCCAGTTACTGCGGCCTCTGCTAGCAGGGTTCTCCTCCAAGTTGCTTTTGGTCTACCAACCCGACGGGTTCCTTGTGGGTTCCAGTCGAGGGCCTACTTGGCTATGTTGTCATTGTCGCGTCGTAGTGTATGTCCAATCCAATTCCACTTCCTTCGCCGATTTTCGTCGTCTATCCTTTCCTGGCCGGCAAGGCGCCATACTCCGTCATTTCTTATTCTATCCTGCCAGAGTATTTTTAGGATATGACGTAGGCATCCATGGATGAAAACGTGAAGGCACCTTGTGATGGAGTGGGTGACCTGCTACGTTTTGCAACCGTACAAAAATACTGCCTTTACATTGAAGTTGAACAGCCGTAACTTAGTTTTAATTGAGATCTCCGTTGATTTCCATATTCGGATCAGTTGTGAGTAGGCGCCTCTCGCCTTATTTATTCGGGAACTGACATTTACTTCTGATCCACCATCTTCGGTAATGACACTACCGAGGTAACAGAATTTATCGACCAACTCCACGTCTTTGCTATTTAGCGTCGAGCTTGAAGTGGTGCTCGCATTTATCCGCATTTCTTTAGTTTTTGTCGGATTTAGCTTCAAGCCTATCGAACTACTTTCTGTTGCTAAATTTTGTATCATGTTGTTTAGGTCCTGCTGTCGATGGGCAAGCAAACAGATATCATCTGCGTAGTCGAGGTCTTTGAGGCGATCTAGCAGTCCCCATTGTATGCCACCCACTCGTCTATCGAGAGCGCTGACAAGTATGTCGTTTATTACTATGAGGAAAAGTAGTGGCGAAAGTAAACATCCTTGTCGAACACCGAAGCTCACTTCAAAGCTGTCCGACAGCTTTTCGTTGTGGAGAACTCTGCATTTGGAATTGCTGTATTGGGCCTTTATTAATTAAATTATTTTCCCTGGTAAGCCGCGTTGCCGCAAAGCCTGCCAGATTAAACCCCTATTTATCGAGTCGAACGCCTTTTCATTGTCTACGAAGGCAAGGTGGAGGGGGGATCGTAATTCAGTAGATTGCTTCACAATGATCTTCGAGGTGTTAATTTGATCTATACAGGAGCAACCTTTTCTGAATCCAGCCTGCTGCCTTCGTTCGAGGTTCTGCCTCCCTTATCCCTTATCCGACCAATGTCTTAAGGGGGTACATGCGTTAAGAATTGATGTTTCCGACTTTGATGTGTCCAAGTACTGTCAGCAACCCAATACAAAAGAAACTGTAGAGCAACTCCTATGTCATTGTCCTGCGCTGACCCACTTTATTGAGAGCTTAAAGGAAGCCTCGAAAATTAACATGAAAAGAATTCTGAAGTTCGTAACGTAGACGGGTACCTTTGATGCTAATAGGGTATCTCTCCGACGATCGCAAAACGAAACCTATAGGACGTAGGGCATCTTATTTGTGGTAGCAAAGCACTATGGACCCGATGTGGTCTATGCGAAGCTTTTTGGCCGCCATCGTAACCTAACCTCCTGTAAAATTGAAATCAGTTCTGATTTTAAAGCCAACAAAACCTCCAGACGATCAATCTACCTATCGACCTATCAGTTTACTTAGTTAGGTTTGTAAAATACTGGAAAAAATTTTGAAAACAAAAATCGTTAAACTTGTACGTGACAAAAATCTACCTCCAAGCAATTTGGGTTTAGAGATGAACACAATACTTTCCATGCCGTCACTAGAATTACACAGTATATGAAAAGTAGCATAACCGAGAAAAAGTCAGTCCTTTTAGATGTTCAAGCAGCCTTTGACTCGGTATGGCATGATGGTCTGATATAAAAGATGCACACAATGGGTTTTCCTGTACATCTCATTCGAATTTTTCAAATTTTTCTAATAGACATTTCGAAGTACATATTCAAGGCATAGCCGCTGTCCCGCAGAAAATCGTGGCGGGTGTTCCGCAAGGTTCTATTGTAGGCTTAATTTTACTTATTACTGATGAAATAACAGCCTCTTTACACAATTCGTTGAACATAATATCTGGCTACTTCTAACGACGGAAAATTAAGGTAAACTGTAGCAAAACACAAGCTATGTTATTTACACGCACGAGGTAAAATGTCACTTACCCAGACTCCGTCTCGTCTAGTACTTGACAAAATATTGTGCTCAACCCCTTGATTCGGCAATTAGACCAATATAGTCTTTAATTAGATGTAGTTTAGGTAGGGTTACGTCTCAATAGGATTTTGTTAACTTTTCCTCTTCTCCTATTCATGTTTACGCTAAGTGAAATATTGAAGTACTGTAGATATATTTCAGTTGCAAGAAGAAAAAAAAGGATTCAAACCTGAACTATGATTTTCACTTGATTCATCGGACAATTCTATTATAGAAATGGGGGTTTTGATTTGCCGCAATTTTTCTTGTAGAGTAGTGTAATTAAACAGTGAAATTTATTTCTTTTTTACATTTTTTTATTTATTTACTTAATTCAAATAATAATTTACCAAACGATCTCAAAATAAAAGGCAGTATGTATAGAACGTACTCATATCCCAATGCTTCGAAAATGTTTTGTACATATTATCCTATAAATGTAAAGGTTGAAAAGGGTTCCGTCATTCTGTAAAATTTATTTACATATTATATTAAAAAGAAGGAAAGTAAAAAACTTAAGTAATTTTTCTTCAGGAGAGAAGCAAACTGTGGCAAAAATGTGTTTGAGGTATAAATCGTTCTTGGTAAACATTTTCTGTTCCTGTAAGAGCAAAAAACTTTTCATTCGAACACTGATGTCTATTCCGTTCTGGTATGGTCCTGTGAAGGTCTGCGCTGTTAGTGACCTCCGGCCAATGGATGTTAAGGATATGCTCGAGACACCGGTTGACAAAGCCTTGAAGTTTTGATGTTATTTCACAAGTGACTTTCCATGTTGAACAGCTGTACAACTGAACAGATTTTACGCTCAATTCGGAGATCCGGAGTTTTGTGCGTTGGAAATGTTGTTATTGCACCATATTTCAGCCAGAGTATTAAATGCAACTCGGGCGTTGTTGATGCGAGCCTGTACATCAGCTTCAGCTCCACCATATGCTGTAACTATCCTTCCCAAATAACAAAATACGTCTAGTACGCCTCGGATGTAGAACTAATTCGTACTAAATCAATATATCTCTTTCTAGGCATGGGACGTGAAAACAACGTCCCCCGATTCGATAGAACGATTGCAATTTAAATGGATTCCGAACCACTGACATTTTCTCTGCAATTCTTATGGCCTTTGTATCGTAATTTGTTTCCAGTAGAAAACAACCATGGGTCGCCATCGGTGGGATTTGAACCTGCGACCTCCGAATTGGTAGGCCGACAGGGTATCACTTACTCCATTGACGACTTTAAATTAACATATATTCATTAGAAGAGTTCCACAACTTTAAAGTAAATTTCCACAATTTCCACAAAATCCGTCGAGAAAGAAGGTAACTAGATCAACAAATCGTGGCCACATTTGAAGGCGTTGGAGCAGAGCCGGACCAGGGTGAGAGTCGGTGAATTAGACGCCCTATGCCCCATAAAGGCTGAAAGGAACCAGAGAGAGAGAGAGAAAAATGCCAAAAAGAACTGTCAGAATTAGTTTGACTAGTAACCGTGTCTCAATGAAAACATCGTTTAGTTCGATTTTGCACTTAAATACATCATTAGTTTATTGATTTGCAACTGCTTCTCTCCTTCTAGTTCCCGTAACTCTTATGAGGCATGGAGCGAGAGAAGAACTTCACCCCATTCGATGCAACGATGACAAGTGGATCTAGCAACTGTTTTCTTAACATTTAATTGTGCAATAGTTTGAAATGTCATTCCATCATTGTATAGCACATGACAATTTTTATGATGAAGTTTACATCAGAATAAGTTTATTTTCTTTCAAGCTAACTTTCTTCATTTCTTGGCCCATTAACTACGTGAAACATTCTCAGCAAACTCGCAATTAAATTTGTATTTGTTTGACTTCACTAAAGATAAGGTGGAATAATAACCATAACACTTTCGGTTTCAGTTCGTAAATCCAAATTTTTGCATTATGAATTTCGTACGAGCAGGTACAATTTAATCTAAACTTTTAGCCATAAGACATAATTATTTTCTTCACCGACCAGTGAAGTAATCTAGGGATACCTTTGAATTAATTAACAGGACAATAATTGTATGCTACGTTAAGTGATAATAATTGACTAGTCAGACGAGATACGAATGTATCTGTGTGCCGAATTACCAGCCTCCCGGTAGAAATCAAGTAGTGAAATATGCTGAATCCTTACCTCAAACGGCTTATTCGCTAACACACATTATCAAGCTCTTACTTATGGTGGAAATGCGTTGCACGTGCTTAATTAGGAATTCAGGTCTGATATAAGTGTACCACAGGAGCTGTTCGAGCATCGATTTCCACATGAACCACATGACGTTCAGTACAAGCTGATGTACATCACTAATTATTATATCCGTTTCTAGTTACGTACAAATTAAGCATTAACTGAACCTATTGGTATTACGTGACTGTTAATACATATTCATAAATTATTACCAATTAAATACTCGTAATAGAAGATGGAAACAAGCATCAGCTAATAAATAAGTTAAATTAAAAATAATAAGTACTTTAAATATAATTGACGAAATATAAATATGAGAAAACAACATAAAAATTACGAATTTTAAATAAAAGGCATATACAGGATCAAAAAACTAAAATAGGAACACCTATTTTGTATTGCAGAATCGTATTCTTTGTGTAAACGTGAAAAACTTTTGTCACAAAAAAATTTTTTTTTTTTTTGAAAACGTAAATTTTTTGAGATTTTTGAAAACTTTGGAAATTAAAAGATTTTTTACTCGAAAATAGTTATGTTTACAGAAAAATTGCATAGGAGTAAAAGCGCTTAGACTTGTACAGGAAATCTGACCAAATTTTGTGAGAATTTTTTTTTAGAAAATTTTGGATAACAAATTTTTTTTCAGAAATTTTGTATGAACAAATTTTCAAAAAGTTTTGTCAGATTTCCTGAAGAAAGTTACGCACTTTTGCTCCTTTGCAATTTTTCTGTAAACCTAACCATTTTCGAGTAAAATAAGTTTCCAACATTTTCAATATTGTCCCTTAAAAATCTCAAAAAATTGACGTTTTCAAAAAAAATCCTTGAGACAAAAGTTGTTCACGTTTACGCAAAGAATCCTATTTTATCCCCCTGCGAGGCAAACAAATTTTAATTTTAATTTTTTGCAGTGATGCCAAATCATGGACTTTGTCACCAAATCTGGTGTTTTTGAATACCTTTCTATTGATTTTGAAACTCTTCTGATGACACCAAATGTTCTCCCACTCTTTAACGTAAATATTCGGCATTTCTCATTGTTTTTGACTATTCTTGTATGTATTTGCTGGGTTAGTACTTAATTCAGTTACAACCGGTGTTGCATCACACATTCAAGAGGGCCCATTTAATACTTTTGTTGTTAAGTTCAACGCATGTGTAAGACAACTCGAACAATTTCCTGTGGGACTTCATGACTTTCCAGCGGGACCCTGAAACTTTCAACGATACTCATTTTCTGTCACTTACGATAAGAGGATCGCCCACAAAATCAGAACTTTATCACATTCTAATAGTTCTCTGTTTCTCCTTCCTTTCCTTTTACAGATTGAAAGGAAGAAATTACACGACGCTTAAGTTAATGAGCACCATTAAAGGTAAATACGCTTGTGATTCAGGTAAATACAGTCTTTTATTGAGTAGTAGTATTTACATTTTTGTTATTTAGAAATTTCTAATATTATATTGGAAGCAATTTTGAAAAAAATATATTATTTTGTATCTGGTGACTTTTTTTAAAAAAAAAGGTGTCCTTTTTAGTCCCTATCTAGTGACATTCTTCATCGACGACTTGGCAACACTGGGCATCAGATATTTCTGTTTAGTATGTGAAAATTATGTCTGACTGTATGTCATCGTTTTACAACATAAACTTAACAGTGACCACCTTCCACTTGCATCCATAAGGCTGAGAACTGTTACCATATCAAGCCAAGGGTAAAGGATTATCTATTTCAACGTTTTATTTAGCTTTTTACGCAGTCGGGTTTTTATAGTTTTTATTAACTTTTTTTTTATTTATGTCGTTTTAATGTGTTCTTCTTGCTTTTTGATGAATATTAATTAATAAAATACTCATCAATACCTTCGCTTTGATACCTATTTCCAATTGCTTGGAAGAAAAATTACACATACGACAACAATATGGCGGCTGATGGTATGATGATATGAGTTGATTTTTTGGTAAAGAAATATTCTGTATTTTGAGATATTCCACTTTTGGGTTTTCGGTCCTTTTCCCCTTTGGGACTTTGCGTTTCTGTTTTTCTATAACTCCAAAAGACCGATCGCACGAGAAATAGCCATGTCCTGGTTCTGAAAAATGATAAACTGCGATGATGCGTTCTAGTTTACCGAATCTAACAAGTGAACCATAACGTTATCTTTGTTTTGTGCACCGCAGTTGTCGGAAAAGATATACTATAGTTCTTTGACGCCGTTCTTCATAATATTACTTAGAAAATGGTAAAGAAAACTAATTACTTCATTTTGTCCTTTTCGACCTAACATTTCGTCATACATATGCATCTGACATATCCGTTTGACAATGATTGCCTGCTGGCAAGAAAGCTTTCGTTTAAATGGTTAAACTTATTCCGAAGGACTGCTTCAAGTTTAGCGAGACATAATAAGCGCTATAAGGAACTCTATAGAGCTAAGAAGGCACACTACCATGTAAAAACCATGGCTAAACTAAAAGAGGTAAAAGTTTCGAAATCATGGTGGAGTCTAGCAAATGAAATTATTGGTAAGAAATTCTTTACCGGTGCATCTATAAAGGTAGAGGATTTTAGAAAACATTTTAAATCATTATTAAATCCTGTACTCACTTCTCACACAATTCTCTACGCAGCCCCATTATTTCAAGACGATTTATTGGATAGTAATTTTGAAATTAATGAGCTTCGCGAGGTACTAGACAAGGCTAAGAACAATAAGGCTCCTGGTATTGATAGGGTACCGTATGAGTTCTATAAGAACGCGCCTGATAATTTTTTGAACTGTCTTTTGAAATGCTACAATAGGATTTATGAGAAGGCTGATATCTCACGAAGTTTCATTAAATCTGTAATTTTCCCAATCAATAAGAAAGGAAATGTAAATTGTGTGGAGAATTATCGAGGGTTGTCTTTTATGGACTCTGCAACAAAGCTTTTTATTGGTATGCTTCATAATAGGGTGACATTATGGGAGAATCTTATCCGAAAGCCAAGCGGGGTTTCGCTCTGGTTACTCGACGGTGGACAACATCTTCAATTTACTAAATGTTATTAGGCTTTGCCATTTTTCAAATATTAAAAAGGTATATGCCTTTTTTATTGACTTCAAGTCTGCCTTCGATACTATAGATAGAAATTCTCTATTCTTTAAACTTTATAAAGTGGGAATGTCAACTAAATTTATAAAAGTGTTACAAAGCATATATGAAACTACGCAATCCCAAATCTGGAACGGTGACAAACTTTCTGAAATATTCGTTACTAAGGCAGGCGTCAGACAGGGTTGTATTCTAAGTCCGTTGTTATTCTCTTTCTTTATTAATGATCTGGAAGAAAGTCTGGGAACTGGAATTATTGTTGAAGATATGGAAATAATGTCGCAGATGACAAAGTTATTCTCTCTGACGACCCCGTTAAATTGCAGAGAATCCTTAATCAAGTGGAGGAATATTATCAAATGTGGAATCTCGTTGTAAATTTAGAGAAATCGAAGGTCACGATTTTCCAACGTGGTGGAGGAAGAAGAAAGTATTATGAGAACTGGAAATTAGGTGACAAGGAAATAGAAATTGTGAAAGAATATACCTACTTGGGTATTGTACTTACACCCAAGCTTTCCATGACAACAAACTTCAAGAACCGCCTGGACTCTGCAAAAGTAAGCATAAATGCAACATGAAATAATTTTTTCAGAAATGACAATACAAAGCATTCAGATAAACTTAAGCTTTTTGATGGTGTCTCCAAATCTATTCTATGTTACGGAGCACAGATTTAGGGATATGAGCAGAACGAGATAATTGAGAAGCTACAAAGATTTTTTATTAAAAAAATGTTTAAGTTGCGAAGGTACTGTATAAGTACAGTAGTGAAAGACTGCCATATCGTTTAGCACAGAGAGTTAAGAGATAATATTAACTTTATCAAATTAAGACAATTTAATATGAAATATTCGTCACCTTAAACTGTGTTGTAAATGCGAAGTGACGTACTGACACTGACTAAAAAAGATTTCAAATTTTTCTTTTGATAGCGATAAGCTAGTTTCTTGCAAGTCGTTATTTCTCCAGAACTTTGCAAACCTACAAACATTATGATATTGGGGCGTCCTTTAATAGGTTTTTATGGTTTAACACCAGGATCTACAAGCAATATATTCTGTTCAATATAAATCTATAAATTTAGACGATGTATCCTTTAAGTTGTTTAAAATGTTGCCAGATCCTCCACGAATAGACTAAAATAAATCCTCCAGGAAGCATCATGTTGTTTTGTTTGTTAGAACTGTCAATTACTTAACCAACACATATGTCCGCTTATACCAATTAATCGACGAAAAGGGAAATTTCTCTTCTGAGAGTTACAAAATTGATTCTCGCTCACTAATTTTTGACAGAAAGCATTTACTTTTTGGCATTTAGGATTTACTTTTCCATACAAAATTGCTACAATTGCCAAACTATTTCGTTCACGTTTGACCAGGGAAATTAAAGGAGCTGTTCTTCTATATGGTATCTATTCTAAGCTTTTAGCAAATATTACTATTACTAGATAAACGGCTTCGAACAAAGTAGTGACAAATTGTTGGTTGCTTTTGTATATTTCCCGTATCGGGCAACCCTGCAGTCAGAATTAAAAATTTGTTTTCCGGGAGAGTTTGCGAATAAAGTGCGGAACACAATGTGGTGCTGGCGCTCGTAGCTGGCGCGGTAGCCAGACCTGTCAAAAGTTAAAAATATGGAAATTAAGAGATGGCGGTCAAATGTGTAGCTGGCGCTGTAGCGCAAAGTTCAATATTTTTAACTTTTGGCGCGCGCCAAATTTGACATTTCCGAGTTAGCTACAGCGCCAGCTACGAGCGCCAGCGCCACATTGTGTTCCAGCCTTTAGAGACACGTATACTTTTCATATATGCATTTACAAATATCAAATGTACTTCGCTTATTAAAAGATCAGAATACATCGACAGTTTACGCACATAAGTAACTAACTCAGTCATGTGATTCACATGAATTCTTTTTATTGGTCGTACTTTTTGGTACTTTTTGGTACATTTTTCTCTTTGACAAGATTTGGCGGTACTTTTTTGACAGGAGTATGTAATTCTCTCCGAATGAAAACAGAATTTCGACAGGAATAAGTGATTCTCTCAAATAATTTTAACAGGAGTAAATGACTACACACTACCTGTACTCTTTATTTGCATGTATATTCTTATGACTTTAAAATCTGGATATATTTCGTATTATTGTGGTGCCAGTCTTACTTTTTCAAGACTAGCTGGGTATTTTAGGGAGCCGGTTATCTAGTAGTAAGTAATCTTTGCTTTTAGTTTTAATTAAATTTAATTGATCACCTTGTAGCTTCAAATTGGTTTTGTTAAATTTGTTACGAAGTAATCTATATTCTTTGGCACGACTCTTTTATAGTGTCACATTTTAGAGAAGTTATTGCATGTAGCGGCGATATTCCGCTCCTGTTTAAACCTGTATAGATATATAGATAGACGGCCGCGGTCGGCCCGACAACCACCGTGCGATGTTTGTCATTACTTTTATTTTATATACCTTATCTATTACCCCGTATACATGCAGGGTTGAACCTAGGTTGAATCTGAGTTCAACTTCATGTATACGCGGATCGAGTCAAAGTAGGGTTGACTCAACTCAACTCCGCTTAGCAGGCTGGGTCGAGTTCAAATGACAGCTGTGATTGCCGTAAGGACGCGGGTTGAGTAGTCGAGTTTGGAACGGAATTTTGTTTGCTGTGTTTTTAGGTTAAAATATTTTTTTTGGTTTTTTTTTTTTGTATTCTGTTTTTCGTGCTGCGATTTAAGAAATGGCCAGAGAAACATTTGGGATATTAATTATTAATAGGCGATATTAATTGTCTTTGGATTAAATTTAAATAACTCGCCCAAGCATTTACATTAATATCGTAATCTCATTAGTGATGATTTTAACATAAAATATTTCGATAAAATCACACAAATATAAACTCAAAGTTTTGAAGATTACTTTCGTGTGTCACTTCAACTATATTTCAACTAGAACTCAACTCGATCTTTCAACTCTGCGTTGCCATATACGCGGGTCGAAAATTCAACCCAATCTCGACTCAATCTTTCAACCATGCATGTATACGTGGTATATACTTATATTTTACTAAGGATGTAAAAATGGCTATCAATTTATTTCTTGTTATTTATTTTAACTTTCATATAATGAAAATGGGTCACAATTCTGTCACTTTATATTAAACATTTTGCGGACCCCCCACCGTTGTCCACGCACCAAAAAATTATTTTTAATTTGCCACAGCCCCCTCGCCGGTAATCAGGATCCCTGGGGCTCCGCAGGAACCACTGGTTTACACCAAGAAGGAACGATTTTCTTTATCAGTGTTATTTAAAATAGTTTTAAAAAGAAAATTGAACCGACTTCACAAAAAGCCCTCAAAAGTATAAAATAATTTTTTTGACTTTGAAGTCGGTGCAAATTAAACAAACAAAACAACTACAACAAAAGTATTTAATGCTCCTTCCTTATAATCCCGTGAGCTGAAATGTTTAAGTAGTTTTATGGAGTATCGTCGATTGTCGTTGCGTAATAGATATAAAATTAAAAATTATTTATGCTTTTTAGAGCTTTTTGGGAAGTCGGTTCAACTTTCCTTTTAAAACTAGGTTGTGTTTCGAACTTAAAGCTTTTCCAGAAATGATAAATTAGGTCTGTTCCCGTACTTCTGCAGCTGCAGCTGGCTGCAGTTTACTTATTTATGTGGTGGGGGTGAATTCACTTCAGTACGGAAACATCCGGCTGCAATTTTCTGAAAAAGCAGATTTGTTTTTGAGAAAAAAATCTTTTTCTATATATAGAAACTAAACAATTACAGTTCTTCCTTATAGGCTATTGCACTTCCTTAATCCGACGCCTAACTTTTAGGATATAAATTTCTATAAAAGTATTCACCAATTTCAAATTCACTCAATTGACGTTTGGGCAGTTGTCACTTTGACGAAGAAGAAGATTTTTTAAGCATATTGCAGCCTTAGAACAGAAAGCGAAAGGAAGTGCAACATGCTCAAAAAGTTTCCGAATTTTCCTTATGTGTTTGAAAGGTGTGAATGTGTTAGTTTTCACCATGGAAGTAGTATATTTTTGACTCATTCGAAGTGGTCCTCGCAAACATTACTACAGTCGGATGGTATATAATCAGTTCTACCGATGGATTTTGGATGGTATTGCACTTCCTTTCGTTTTCTGTTTTAAGATTGCAGCTGGTCAAAGTAGCTGCAGAATTCTTAAATTTTCTGCAGCAGGGGAAGTTGTGACGTAGGCAAAATTTTCTTGGAGAAGTGAATACGGGAACACTTTTCTGCAGTTTTCTGCGAAGCGCTTATAATCTCTGCAGGTACGGGAACAGACCTATTGGTAAGAGTATAACCGCTGTAAACAAACTTCTAAACATAAATCTGATCAGAATTTTCATTGTTGAGAACTTGTCGTGGGCATGCAACTATAGTAAAGAAGAAGTATGAACGTCAATAAGAAATTCGCATTTTTCTTGTTTTGATTTAATTTTAATAACATGGGAGGTAAACAGGAGAAAATTGAGACTGCGAAAAAACTAAATGATAAAGAATTGGAAAGGTTTGACAAATAACAAATCTGTTTATGTTCTCTGTTTAGAGTAATAATTTATATTCAAATATATACACTTCTGCATTGAAGAATATCACTGGATTAAAAAAAATATAATTACTTTAGTTTACTCCTTTCAAAGTACTTAAACAGATGTAATTATAAATGTTGATAAGAAAATATTTTTTTTTTGCAGAAAAGCTATAGAGGAAATATATAAAGAAATTGCTGTAAAGCAGGTGCGAGCCAAAAAGATTGGCCCAACTGGCTGGTTGGATTGTCCTTTGACGAAAACAAATAAACGTTTTCTCAGTAAAACAATTAAAGCAGCGGTTTCTTATAACGAAAGGAAGAATGATAAACGAAAATTTTCTTCTGAAAAGAAGTTGCAAGAACTGGATTTCGAGAAAAAGCCCTCAAGGCGACCAAAATTTGGAGACAGAAAACACATTTATAATAAGCCATATAAGGAGAAAAATTAGCTTCGCTTTAAATTAAGAAATTAAAGATGTGACAAATTGGACTTTTTGGCAATAAAAAAAGCTGACGATAATATGTATTCGAATATTTTGTCAAAGGACTTGGAAAGTGTTTATTTGCACTTGGCATGTAACCGTGTGACTCAAACGTCAGCTAAGACCGAAAAGTGGTGTACAGATATTCCCTCGTACAAGGTCTTCTTCAAGTATTCTGTAAAAGGCAAATTATAGTTTTCTTGTACAAGTATTTTCTTATAATTTTCCTTTTACAGAATATTTGGGTAAGACTTTTTTGCAAGGGAATATTTGTACACCAAAATTATAATTTTATTTTACACTTTCATGTAAAGCCCAAACTTCTCCAAACAAGTGTAAAGATGTAAGTACATGATTACACATGAATATACGCGTAATTCACGAAGCCAGGCCAAGTGCATCCCAGGTGTACACGCGAATTTCGAACAAGGTAAGAATACGCGACATGCAAAGCCGAGCGTGTGACACGGTTACGCGGTGTATACAGGATTTTTCTTAGGTCATGTGTAATAATGAAGGAATTGATTGATCTAGGCGAGAAATGAAAAAATAGGGGGGGGGGGCATCTACCCCTTTCCTATAAAAAATATCTTGACAATTTTCTCTTAATTTTTTTTTATTTTCGGGATTAAATTAGTGGCCCATGTGTCCCCTTTCAAAGGCAATTTAAAACACACAAAAATCTCAAGTTACATGGCCAAACGTACAGTTCATACCTGTCCTTCTAAGAGAAAAATCTACCTGCCTCCTATATTCTTTTGAAGTAATAATCCTAATTTGAATGGATTTGTAGATCTGGTAGTAAAACGCCTACTACAAGTCATAAAATAATTGTTTTGAAAACAGGGAATCCTATGATCTCTAGGCATAAATTGAGATGCAAACGCAGGCACAATTTTTAATAGCATGTAATATTTCAAAGTGATAAGTCGTTTTGATAGTTTGCAATTAATAGTTGCAAATAGTGCAGTTTAGATATAAAGAATACGCTGACATAATTTTCTGTTACGGACTTAGCAACGGAAATTCTCTGGAAGCAGAGCTTGAATGTCACCCGCTATTCGCAGAAAGAAGGTAACCAACTAAAAAAGTTGAATGGAAATTACGGGGGAAGTGAATACGGTGACGTTGTACTTTAAAACAGTGGCGATTAGACTCACACTACTTAACACATTACTTAAAGGCTTTAGAAACATTTCGTACTGTTTAGACAGATGTTATATTGTAATTGATTACAAAACTACTTAAAAGTGAAGATTTGTTTACCTTTTGTATATTTTTACGATTAAAAACTCAAAAATAGGTAACCGAATACAGACAGACAAGGACATATTATACGAATTTAAAGTTGCCCGCGGGCATAGGTTTGGCCATTACTGCTTTAAAACATCAATGAGAAAAGAGCAAATATTCCCATTTGAAATGAAAAAATTGTCTTTAACACCATTGTGTTACGTGTCAACTGATATATTCATAACGTCTACAACATTAAAACTGTAGAACGCGTTAAAATGTATGACTGGGAGATATGCCCCTCCAAGCTACAGGAGTTTGAAATTTTTTTTACAATGAAATTAACCAGTCTTACATTTTAACAAATATTTTCTAGTTATGTTATAGACGTAGGTACAATGACTTTCCACGTGACTGAAATTCGTCCATTTTAAAAAAATGGATAAAACAACAAAATACAAGATAAATTCCAAACTATTTAAAATGCTCACTTATTACAACTATTTTTAATCACAAAATAATTACCACATGTAGTGAAACAAAATTGCGTCTATTTTGTAATTTTCGAAAAGAGGAAATAGGGGTACGATTTCCATCGACTATTTTGTAATTTTCGAAAAGAGGAAATAGGGGTACGATTTCCATCGACTATTCACGGTGACAGATTTTTTGCTGGGAACTGATATTAGTGTGAATTCCATAGCTTTCGTGGTAGCTGAAATAAATAATGACTGTGCGGGTGCCAGTCGATGCTGTGGAGGGAGTAAGACACCACATGGAGTTGGGTTGTCAGGAAGATATGTAAAAATAATCGAAAACGACAGATAATAGTGTCGAAGCCGTAGTTTTCTGGTCCGCTGGGATGAATAATGACATTCCCGAAGCTGTTTATTAATGCGTTGTGGTAAGACACACTAGCACCCCTAGAGATAGGGGTGAGATGGGAGTGACTTGTAAAAATATTTGAAAAACACGCTTATTTACCAAAAGCAACGCCGGCCACGTACAGCTAGTAATTAGATGGTTCGATTTGGAACAGTAAATACTCTTCTCATTGGTTCTTCAGCGAAACTGATATAATATCAAAGAAAAATTTCTAAAATACTTGTATGCATAAATTACTTAATTTTTATGTAGTATACAAAGATTTGTTAAATAATTTCCGTAAGTAATCAATCAATGAGCTAATTCCCATTAGTTAGTTCAAATTAGGGAGCTTAGAAAAGAACACTGGAGCCAGTATATTTTACCAAAGAATTTATAGAAGAAAAAGGACAGGAAAAGCTGTTGTTAAAATCTAAATTCACATGTAGGCTTGGTGTTACTTATACTACCCCGACGCCAAAGAGTTCGCCTACCTCTTGTTTGAATTCATAATTGCAAGGAAACAGAAAATATTGGCTTTGCTATGATAATTAAGAAAAAAGAATTATATCCAGTTTTAAGCCTATTGTATTCACATTTTAATAATTAATAATAAAACAAAAATTATTCATCATTTACAATAAATTAAATAAAAATAAATTTCCAAAAACAAATCAAAATAGTTCGCCTATCTTAAATAGAAAGCACAATAGTTCGCCTACCCTACAAATGAAGTTTTTACCACTTGGTAACGTCACCTTTACTTTTCAGTACAGCTTGGATACGATCTGGCATTGTATTTATCAGCTGTCTGCAATTTTCTGGCTCTGTAGAATCCCAGACATTCCTTATTTGAGAACGCAATTCGTCCTCGCAGGTTGTTGGAGCATTCTTTTTGTCATTTTTCCCCACAAGGATTCAATAGGCTACAGGTCAGGACTGTTAGCGGGCCATTCATTAAGGGGTATGTTTTTTGAGCTCAACCACGCTTTCGTTGTTCTGGCAGTGTGGCAGGTTGCGCCGTCCTGCTGAAAAATATACTCACCTTCGGGAGATTCCAACAAAGGAATCGAAGGTAGTAGTTCTTTCTGAAGGATATTTTGGTACTTTGCAGCGTTGACAGTGCCATCAACGAAGTGAAGCCTCTCAACTCCCCGCTCCGACATGAAACCCCAAACCATAAGCGAAGCAGAGAACTTGACCGATCTTTTCAAACAATCTGGGTGGAAGGCTTCTTCCGGCTTTCGGATGACCCTTTCGCCACTTTGTCCCACACACAGCGCAAACCTGGACTCATCGCTCCAAATTATAGACTGCCACTGTCGAATTGTCCAGTTTTCGTGTTTCTTTACAAACTCTAATCGTTTCCATTTCTGTTTCATTGTTAGGAAGGGTTTCTCTCTTGCCTGTAGGAGTTTAGTTATGCAATTAAGTTACAATTATGTGTGAATAAATTTAAATAAATTATACCTTATAAAAGCCGTATTCTAATTTTTTTAATGAAAGCTTGCAAGTATCGACGGAAAGTTCATTTTTTATGGATTGCTTCCACTCCGCGGTTATTTCGGCTGCTTTCACTTGCCGTGTTTGCTTTACAATTCTCTTTAATACACGTAGATCTGAGAATGATGCTATAGCGTGGCGTCCGGTTTTTTTGTTGGGTGTAACTTTGCTTGTTATTTTAAATAATTTTATGTTATCTCGAACCGTAGACCTTGACAAGGTTAAATTTTTAGCTATCTTATACGCCGATTTTCCCGTTTGATAACTTTTAATTATAATTTCCCTTACTTCCTGACTGTTCCGCGAACCATTTTGCTTAAATAATTCACTTGAATGTACCACGTTTTACTGAACAGTGAAAAATAAACCGTAAATGTTCACAAAAAATCAATTTGAGCAGATAAAAACAGTTAACATTCGGTCATGGATCGAATGAATAACCTTTGGTGGTATTTTTATAATAAATATATTCTCATTTTTTGAAGTACATATACAAATAAACGCTTAGAAATATCCTACTTCACTATAGTCTTTAAATCTTATTTAAAGGAATACTAGTAATAACGTGGGGCAATCTGGCAGTAATATTCGGATGGCATGCAGTATAATATAGAACCATAAATATGATACCGACAAAATACATTCCAATGGAAAACATACATAAAGGAGTAAAAAACGAGCTTTCTCTTAAATTATCCTTAGCATATATAACTGCCAAGACTACGCAAAGTATATTCTCTAATATGCACACAATATAATAGATCGCAAATCGGTATCTAGTTTTACCTTCCTTTGGTATAATATATGTAAAAATATAAACAATTCCTAAAATTAAACAAAACGCTAAGCTATGAAAAATTGTCATTGAACAAAATTTAGGTTTATCAAAAATAATAAGAACAAAACTTGTCAATAATACACGACCACTGAATGTAACGAGCGTCCACAAGGGAAATATACTGGCAATTAAGGACATACAAAGTACTCTGGAAACTAAAAGAAAAATAAATTAAATAATCGGAAATTAAAATGAACTAATAAAGTATTAAATTAATAATTTCTATAAAAACTACAAACTTTTTTTCCGTAGAGCTTATATTACTTTAACATACAACTGACACATACACAAGGGAAGAGCATAACAAAATCCATCTAGGTTTAGTGGTTTCGGAGATATACTTCCTCCGTCCCACAATAAGTGAGCCGTTTCTATTTCTGGCTTAAATTATTTAATAGTGAAGCACGTGATGTCCCGAAATGCAATATGCAAATGTCTTAATCGCAATACTTGTAATATTAATCAATAAATGTCATTTGCAATTATGTAACTCCTGAATTTTGACCTTACGAAGTACCATTAATATACTTTAACAAATGACTCACTTATTTTGGAATTTTTAACAAGGAATAATAGCTCACTTATTGTGGGACAGAGGTAGTATGAATTTACTACATACATTTCCATAAAAAAATAGTTTTCTCCACCACTTGAGGGATTTTCTCAAAAAACAACATTTTGCAGCATATTGATTGGCCCAATCTAGTCCACGCATATTCTTAGTATAATCAATAATTTTAGTTTTGTCTATATTTCCTAATGCACCACCACGTACTCTTCTATCTACTGGTGTTAAACTCAGGGCAGGGTGGTGGGGGGGGGGCAGGGCGAAGGGGGTTAACCCTCGAGCCCGGGCTTTCAAAAGGGACCCCGTCATCTAAGTTATCAACAGAAAATTTATTCCTTTTAATTATATATATAAAAAAATGTTTCACAATCGAAAAATTGTAATATACTAGACAGATTTTAAATTGAAAGTCACTCATTCGAATGCCATTCGCGGGGGCCCGTATGTGGTACCCCCCGGGCCCAAATTTTGTCTATACGGGCATGGAAACCCGCTACATTACAGATACTTAACAAAGTCACAATCTATTTGTCCTTTCAAGCGAGTACTAGTTTGTAGGCTATTTTCTTTATGCCCCTTACAAATTTCGTTTTTTTCTATTAGAGCTGGTAAATATTTCCGGTTTGCTTTTATAGTGCCGGTAAGAAATAATTTCATCTTTAGCAATTCCTCTGCCAGGAGTATACTCGTATAATAATTATCGGTATAGCTTTAGAAACGTTTCGAACTATTTGTTTAATTAAGAACCCTAAAAATTATGCAAAAGGCTGTGTATTTTAAGGTATTTAAGGTCAACATTTTTTAATTTTTGTATGTTTTAACGATTTCAAAACGCAAAAACAGGAAGCCGAACAGACCCAAACAAGTGCAAATAGGAATTAATAAAAGCTCACTTGCCCGCGGTCATAGCTTGGGCCATCACTGGTTTAGTATGATCAATTTCTTATAGGGGTTGTTTTTTATGCAAGGGATGATTTTTTCGATAATCAATCCCGGTCATTTTAAAGCACTTAATTTTAAAGCTATTATTTGTTATCCAAGGCCAATTATAACCCCGCCAGGGGAGGGGCCGTGCTAGCTTTCCGATGTCTGGTACGATAAATTACAACTGCAATTTGCCATGTTACTTATCGGGCACAAGATAAGCCCATAAAGAGTACATTTTTTTTGCAGTAGTTTTTTTTAATTTTTCATAGGTGGCGGTGCCAGCTTGACCCACCCGATTTTTAGTGGCATTTGAACAAAAGTCCTTAAACTGAAAAATTGCTCCTTATAAAAATTATTCGTTCTAGCCTACCTGCTATTGAAAAATGCCAACAGCATTGTCCTACTACTCCTAATAGGGTTATTTGCTCTTTATCAGCTTGAGCAAACCTATTGTATTTGTGGTAAACAGCCATACACCATGCCAAACTGCAAACGCACCCTGAGATGGCTGCAAATTGAATCCCTGAGAAATATAAATTTAAAAAACGTTATCAAATTAAAGTGACGACATATACAAGTAAAACTGTGCCCTTCTCGCAATATTATCGAAAGCTGCAAAACTTTCTGTGGTGCAGATTCCAAGAAGCATTCAAATATTCTTATTAAGGCCACATCGCTCTCCTCCTTAATCATATTTTTGTAATACCTAAACAAAGACATAATTATACGTCACGATTTTATTTAATGCAAACTGACCCCTTCTGATTTTCAACATCGCCTTTTTGCTCCGCATTTCTGCTTGCTATAGCATAAGTGAGTGACTGGCAGTAACTAAAAATAGTTAAAATTTTAAGACATAAATCACAACTAAATCAATTACCGAAATAGAAAGGGCAATAGAATAACAAACAATAAAATGCCGCAGGAGTCATATCGCTTCCTTGACTTTTTCCGCCCGTCCTGTATATACCTGCGTTAAAAGTACAGATTTAGAGGCAAATAATATTTAAATCTTGCATAAAACCAACATGGTAATGGATAAAAGTGTGGTAACGACCAAAGGTATTACAATGCAGCAAGTAGTCCATATAAAGTGATTTAATTCATTGTTTCGATAGTACTCGGCTGCAAGGACAATATTTAGAATTACGTTACTTAAACGGGTTACAATTGAAACCACTGTCCAAAATATATCTAAATTCGTAACCGAGAATTCTTCGGTATTTACAATGTTGTCTATCACCGTAGGCTGCAACCTAATAGCTCGCTGTTTATAATTTTCTCTAGGCTCCATTTTAGATAAATGAGAATCATCTTAATAAAACAATAGAATATCGTACTTTGTATTGGAAAATTAAAAACATTTCATGGTCAGTTTTCACGATAAGCCTTTTACGGTTTGTGCTACTTTCAAAGTTTCAAGCTCAACTGACGTTTGGCATCTTCTTCTTTCTTGCTACCCGTTCGTAAAATGGAAATCCCACAAAAGCCAAGCCAAAAAACATTTGGTGTTAACTACTGAGTAAATACAGCGGTGTACTGCAAAAAAAAACCTTTATTCGTATGTAAATCATTTTAGGTTTTAAAACCGGGCTTGATGATTTTGTAGTCAATGAATTGCTTATAATAGACTTGATTGCATTTTAAATGAAACTGCACTGTTCTATATTCTAAGCTCGGATCTTTGTCCGCAAACAAACTGATTTCTCCCCGTACTTTGTTATTTGGAGACTTTGGAGATCTGTCGAGTGGTAGGTGAAGTGTCAAATAGCTGTCAAGGTATCTATGGATGAAATCAAAACAAAATTTTTGGATTTAATCCATTCACAAGTAAGATTACTTTAATTAATGTTTATTATCTGATAATTAATAGTCAAAATCAACAGAGTCGACAAATGAAAATTCCGTCAATGGGATTTTCTGACTACTTCATACAGAATGTGTCTGGAACCCCGGAATCTACTGAAAACATAGACAAGCAAGTGGAACAAGATGAATCTCATAAATTATCCGACCAAGAAATCCTGGAAGGAATTGAAGGCATATACTTTGAAGATAGTGATAACATAGCAACGAACGAATTAAAGGTGCTTACTGTGATTATAAAAGTATTGAAATAACATAATCGTTTCAAAATGTTCCCGTTTCTGGCCTTAGTAGAGGTTTTTGAGGGCCAAATTGGGGTTTCTAGATGAAAGTCATATAATAATTAAATCTAACCCTTTGTAATGCATGCTAAAATCGATGGTAAAACTCGCAAGTGAACACAAATTTAAGGCAAGGTTTCGAATCAATACTAAATTTATTTCCAAAGCGTTACCTGTAGCGTCCGAACCAGCACTGTATTGTAATATGATTCGAATTTAATAATAATCTTAACAATTACATCAGCTCCCGAGTAGTTCGATATTGTTTTTAACTTTAATGGCACAGAATTACTCCAGAGGGAATATTTGGCTCGAATATCGATCCATTAAATTAAACGATTAGAACTGACAATTATTCGAAAAGAGCTATCCCGGGGGTAAAAGAAGTGCAGTTTATGGTATATAGAGATGTAGAAGAGTTGCATTTTCTAAGTGATTGCCACGAATATTCCTATAATTGATTGAATCGATGTCAGGCGCGGAATTGTCGATTTTTGTTCCTTTTGCGAAAATTTCTGCTGAATGCTCACGCTGTATCCTTTATTTTCGATTGAGAGCCGTTATAAGTTAAAAGAATTCTCAAAAACGTTTTCAACCTTAAGAAATTTAAAAAAAAATTTCCTCAACTGTTCCCATTTTGTACAAGCAATAACATGTCGCGTTTAAAATTTGAGGTCTATGTTTTTTGTCGTATAAAATTAAGCTAGGTAGCGCGCTGTATATTGCCGTAACTTTGTTTCTAGGGAAAGGAGGGGAGGGCAGTCTAAATTCGTAACGCGTGGACCGATTTTATTGATTATGATGCCCCATTGGTACCACGACAAATATTTATTGGGTGAGGTGAGGTGGAAGGGGTTGTTACCCAATATCTTAACGCATAGACCTATTTGGATGATTCTTTTTTGTTGTATACATTGTATACGACCAAGGTTTGTGGCGGGGATAGTCTAACTTTGTAGTGAGTTTACGGATTTAGTTGATTTTGTATGCATAGAGTGTACATATAGGAAATAGCATACGCAGTAATAAATGGGCTGCCAGAGCTTTGAACTCTAATATGGTACAAAAGTTACGCCTGCATTATTGGTTATTTCCATTTGTTTTGAAAATTAAAAGTGCGAACTCACTGAAAAATTCTGGTCACAGAATTTCTTGGTTGAAATTTGATCGTGCTTACTTGAAACTGTCGGTGGAAACAATTTTTGGATTAAGTTATGAATTACTAACTGCTGCTCATTAAGATGCTAAGTTCTAGTGTTGGGCAAGATTGAGTTGGCGTTGGTAGAAGAAGGTAAGGCGACTTTAAAGGGGTGGCCTACAACATATACAAAGACACTAAAAAGTGAAAAATAAATAGAATCGACTTCACAAAAAGCGCTAAAGTGCAAAATAATTTTTAATTTTATATCCATTACGACATTTTGAAGTCGATGCAAATTAAACAAACAAAACAACTACGCAACCACAATCGACGATACTATAACTACCTAAACTTTTCAGCTCACGGGATCATAAGGAAGGAGCATGAAATACTTTGGTGTAGTTGTTTCGTTTGTTTAATTTACACCGACTTAAAAATGATATAAAATGAATAATTATGTTATGTTTTTAGCGCTCAAGTTTTTTAAACTATTTTATCTGTTCTCTACATTTGTTTGGCTCGAAAAAAGGCGTAAATTTTGTCGATGCTGTCCCCTTTAGCATGAACTTGTCCAAAAAATAATGCTGGTGCACATTCTTGCACGGTTTAGGGGAGTTACCTATTTGTGTGTAATTATTATTCTTTGCATTTTTATGACTTCAATTTTATATTAAATTCATATTGGCCTTTTTTTGTTTCTCGTTCATATGTATTTCTAAATCGATTGAATTGTGAACAATTGAAGTTATTTATTAAATATGATTTTCAACAGAAATTTTCCGAAGAAGATATGAACTGTGATAATATAGAAAAAGCTATGAATATACTCCGACAGCAGCAAAAAGTAATCTCGAAAAAAGTCTTGCAGCATATATTAGAGCAGAGAAGCTCCTGCAATGAAGAGTTTCAAAAAATAGTTGAAGCTGAAAAAGAATTGGGAAAAGCTCTTTGGACATGCCGAAAGGCTCGATCTTACTTAAATTATGCCAAAAAGAATTTAACTACGACAAGTTTGGAAATATTAGCTGCTTATCGTAAACGAGAAGTGCTAGTTGAAGTCCTATTGTCGTTGAATACAATTAAGGCAATAGTAAGTAAAAATAAATATGATATTTGGTATCCTTTTTTAAATTTTGAATAATTTTAGAAATCTACAGATATAGAGTTACAAAAGTTGCTTTCTGATGGCAACTATTCTGGTGCTATTTCTTTATTGTTAGAGTGCAAAGCTTCAGCATCTCAGTATACAGAATATAATTGTGTGCAATCATTAAATCAAAAATTGCAAGAAACGCTTATTTTGACCGAGTATCAATTGGACACAGTTTTGAGTGATGTACTTATATTTGCGTTGGGTCGACTGGCGTAACTATACCTATATTCTTTCAGATGATTCAAAACTTTGATATTAAAAAATATGGAAAACTACAAGAAGCTTACAAGTTACTTGGCAAATCATTGATGGTAATGGATCAGGTAAAAGAGTCTTTTTTTAATTAGAAAAATCACTTCCTAGCAAATTGTTAATGAAATTTTATTTAAAATTATAATATGTAATGTTTGTTAAATTTCAGCTGCATATTAATTTCATTTCGGCGATCCACTCCACGGTGAATAATATTCTAAGAAGCTATAATGATCAAAGCATTGATGATAAACAAAAGTTACTTTTTGAGCAGCTGTGTGAATGTTTGCCTGCAGAGAGGTATATTCCTTGTCTTATAAACTTATGCAAGTCTTTTTGGACAATTCTGGCATCGTACTATCAAATAACTATGTGGCATCAAAATTACAAACTCTTTCCCGTTGAGTCAATTGACTCGCAAGATGTGTATATCCAAGAAAAACTAAAGAAAGGTCAATCTCGATTATGGAACGACATACTGTCGAAAATATGTGTTTATCTGTCCAGTCCCAAGCTAAGAATGTTGAAATATGAACAATTCATCCAAGTTTTAGCAATAACGCAAAGGTTGAACAAAGTTGGATTAGAATTTTGTGGAGAAATCTCTGAAAAGCTTCTTGAAAAAATGCAGTTACAAAGTGTAGAGTTTTTCAATAGATACCATCTTTCTTGTTTGGAAGAAATTTGTCTATTTCTCGATAATGAATCATGGGCGCCTGTAGAATCGTTCACAAATATACTGCAACTGCAAGTAATTGCAAAATTCATTAAAATTTTATAAAGCTATTGCTTAACATTATTTATAATACTTTCCAGGAATTTAAATCCATTAAGCATTCATTGCAACGGCACAAATCATCAAGTGTGGAAGTAAAAGTTGCAATATTATCAGTAGACCATTCGTCGCCAGTAAACTGTGACTCAGTATCCGTACACTCTCAAGACGGCAGTTCAATATATGGATCGTGTAGCTACTTTTTGAGGTTTTCAGAAAAAAGTTCTCCGTTCGATGGTGGCTTAGACGCTGCTATGTTGGAAGAAGACATTTTATCAGGACTCGTGGACGAAGCTTCTTGTTATTTCTCTGAGGAAAGTGAGGACGACGAAAAGAAAAACAGTTTTCACGGTAAAAGCGAAGATGAACCAGAAAAATCGTAGGTTTCCTTAAATTTTTGTTGAAAATATTTTAATACCTGAGCGTTTAATGATGCAGCCAAATGCTTACAAATAGTACCACTCTAAATGTTTTACGTTGCGTGGGGAAGTATTTACAAATGTGTAAATTGCTACACTGCATATCACCACAAATTGTTGCTTCAATGTTAGAGCTCATAGATTTTTATACATATGCTGTTCATGAGATTTTTGCTAAAGATTCTGTAAGTTATAGGGTCTGTTCAAAAACGCAGATTTTTGTAGCAACTGCACAATTCAACTAAACAAAGGGAGTTGCTGCGTTATGCAGCTACAATTCAAATCTGCCTTAATGAACAGGCCAATATTTTCTTTTATATATGCAACATGTTACTTTTATATTTTTAATAAGTTCAGTTTATATTAATATTAAAATTACATATACTATCCCCTTCGGATTATTATCCTTTTGGTTATTCAGTTTTGTATTATTAAATTACTTTGTCTTACAGCCAATTCCTATGGAAAATTTATATGGTGAAAGATTAGAGAAAAAATTAAAGTATTTAACAGTGGAGGTTGTTCCGAAAGTCAAAGGCTGGCCGTTAAATTTTTCCTCTTTGGTGAGTTTGAAAAATACTTTATCTTCTTGCAATACTTGAACTATTAAATTGCACAATCACATATTTCTGATGAAAATATGTTAACAACACGATTGCAATTCTAACCAACAATTTAAATTCAAATATTATTTAAGACAAACAATGAACTTTGCAATCCGGACACTTTATTTGGATTATATCAAAGAAGTGTTGCTGTTGAAAGTGGGATTGGTATGGTAAAACAATGTGAACAGCTGCAATGCTACCTTGAACATTTGTTATCACCTATCGAACGGCAAGTTATATTAAACATTACTGAGCATTTAGATTTTGCGAAAGACATTGCTAAACCTGTGTACATTTGTGCAACTGCTAAGACAACAGATTTACAAGGAATTCTAACAGCGATGGCAAAGGTAAAGTGGGACATCAATCACGTTAGCGTACAACACAGTTCTTATGTAGATGTATTAAACAGAGTTAGTATATTTAATGGTATTTGATATTTTGTTACTACAGTTTCTTCCTTTTCCCAGAGTATACAAACATTTGCGATGAGGTTGGAGGAAATATCAAATGCAGTATCGATCCCAGTTGAATCGGTTTGGAATAGTTTAACACATGTTTGTACTCATCTTTTAGTAGAAGGGTAAGTTTTTAACTTCGTCAGTATATGAATAAATGTATTAAGTCGTTTTGCCACATAGGTTTTCAAATGTAAAGAAGTGTTCAGCTGGTGGACGCGCTTTAATGCAGCTAGATTTTACTCACTTCATGTCAATATTAGAATTAATATCTGGCCTAAAATTTCCTGAGTACAGATCATACGTCGATTCGTATATTAAGGCCTATTACTTTCCAGTCGAGTTATTCGAAGAGTGGATAATCAACCAAAAGGACAGTAAGAACTTTTCTGCTAAGCAACTTACTAATCTTATTACATGCGTTTGCTCTAGTAATAAGAAAACAAGACAAAAATTATTAGGTATTATTGGAAATCTCAACGATGGTAGTTAAAGCATTTTTTATACTTTTATATTGTTAATTCTATATTTATACTTGAAAAATAGCGCAAAGTATTTTATTTAGACATTCCTTTGTAAAGAATCTGCACTATACCATGAACAATATTTGTACAGTATGTATATTATGTATACTTAAAAAAAATTGTATTTGAGAGTTGTTTTATTTTCATTCAGTCTTGCCATCATCTTCATAAAAAATCATTCTCTTCTGTTATGAATGCACGAAATATCGATGGGTAAGGGAGACCGTAGTATGAAAAAAAATCCATTTTTTCCATTTTTCCATTCGCCAACGGAATTTTATTGACTAAAATTCGTGAGAGATAATTATTGCCAGAATTATTAGAATTAAATTATCCATTCGGTAATGACGGGAACGCGCACAAATGAAAAAAATCTCATTCTTCTGTTTACTTCTCACTCATAAGACGAAAAAACTCCATGCGTCAAGGAATTATTTCAAATATTTTTCTCAGAAGTAAAAAAATCGTTTTCTGGGAGATTTTTTTTTTAAAGTGGGGTTTTTTTATCATTTTTCTCACAGATGATTCATATGCGTTCATCAAAAGAAATGAAAAATACTTTTTATACTCCATTGCTTACTCAACATTCACGAATAGAAGTCAGAGATATTATTGAAAACACCAGTGGTAGTGAGAAAAAACTTTTAGTGAATAGTATGCCAATTATAAATTATGGAGAAAGTTTGATATCTTGCGAATAAAAATTCTTCTCTTATATAAGAGATACTCTAAAGCAATCATAGTAACAGTTCGATTATACTTCTGAGTAGTCTTCACAATCATATGCAGACATTAACCATTGAACAAAATGCTTTTATTAGTAACAACTTAGAAAATGAAATGTAGTATACTTTACTGACCTCCTTTTTTCAGATAGTACAAGATTAAAGCAAAAGTATCCTGGACGCAACCGAAGAAGTCTCAATAAACCATATAATATATAAAAAATAAATAATTAATAAAATATTGCAGCTTTTGCAGTTACACACACTTTGATATTAAGATTACGACGCATGGAATCGAGTCAAATCCTTAACGAGCAAAAATTTATTGCCAACTTGACGACGACCAGCAGGTTCATAACAAATTCCATGAAAACTGCCAACGAATTCGTTAGAACATGGACAGAATATTCGTATGATAGTAACTTCTGACAAAAAATTTTAAACGAAACGCAAAGTTTTTCCTTAACAGATATAGCATACAAAAGAGACCCCCTCCAAAACCTCACACAACCCATTACTCTTTCTGAACTAAGTGGAATACTTAGCTCTTGCAAAGGATCAGCACCCGGAATAAACAATATCTTTTATGGAATGCTCAAAAACTCCTCCGCTGATTTCAAGGTTAGAGTCATTGCAATCTACAACTCCATCCTGGAATGAGGCATTTTTCCACAAAATTTGAAAAACGCTATACAGATTCCTATTCATAAGAGGATAAATTCAAACAATACGCTTAGAGATTATAGACCCATTTCTTTAATCTCCTGTCTTTCACGGACTTTCAAAAAGATCTTAGGAAAGAGACGGGGCCTTGTCCTGGAGGAGTTGCTAACACCGGAGCAACATGGTTTTCGGCCAGGGAGAGGTACCTCCTCTCTATAACTGGACCTAGAGAACGATTTGAAACTGTCAAGAGCTCAAAAACAGAATACATATGTCTTCTCCTTGGATCTAGAAAAAGCATATGACGGGATGTGCAAGCACCAAATAGCCAAACAGCTTGCAATATGGGGAATTGATAGCAAATTCATCCGCCTCATCCTTCATTACTTGTCACCGAACTTTCCAGGTTAGATTCAACGGCCACATTACTAATGGGCATAATTTAAAAAATGGCATCCCCCGCCTATCCACTTTCCTTTCTAACACGTACATACATTCCCTTTAACAATTCCTGGACCAAATCGACCAGTCTACACATTACATCTATGCCGACCATATATTAATAACGGCAAATAACCGCCAACCAATGGACATACTTAGACAGGCTCTGACTTGTACGGACAACTGGCGTATGGCTAGAGCTGCAAAATCCTAAAGAAAAGGCGGAACTTTTGGTAGTTTCGTCCACTAGAAACACAACGAGGCGTCACTTTGAAACTGTAGGAATGACAATCGAGCGCCAGACGAAGTGTAAAATACGAGGCATCACATTTTCTAACAAACTAAAATGGGAAGACCATATTCAATATATTTTGGAGAAGCTGGGAAGAATTGTCAGAATCGCGGAAGCCCTGGTGGCACGTAAGCGTGGAGCTACACAGAATTTCTTGTTTTCATTAATCAATTGCTAAATCTAAAGTTATTAGCATTTCTTAAATTATAGGGTTGACAATCAGATACATAAATTATGTAAGTTATCTCTAAGGTAATTTGGTAGGTAACCATTTTTAATTTTATATGCAAAGAATAATACATTATAAAACACTCTTTGCTTCACACTAATCCATTTTAACGTGGAACAACAAACAACAACATCCACCTCATTGACGCATATCTACTGCACCTTAATATAATTTTCATACCCTTGTTTTAGAATAGATACCTATGAATACCTAGAATATCTATACTATGTCCTTGTTCTGTAATTTCTGTAGACGAGAAAATGCCTCACCACTTATTGTAAACAGGATAGTTGCACAGTATTCAAAATGGGGTTTTACTATTGTAAATATGTATTCCTGTCTGTAGAGTAATATTCTTCCGTATTCTTTTAAAAAAACCTATTTTTTGGCAAACTTTTTACACATATAGTCCACATGACTTTTGAAATTTAAATTGTTATTAACTATTACACCTAAATATTTTATTTCTTCTACTCGCTTTATAATTTCACCTTTTATGCTCACATTTCCAACATTAACATCATTCATAACTAATATTTGTGTTTTTTCTACATTCAACTTTACTTTGTTCATACTCAGCCTGAACGAATGGATATTCAAATCATCATTCAGCATTCTAACACACGAATCATAATAATCACCAATTATGCACACAAGAGTATCGTCCGCAAAAAAGCATACTTTTTAATCTTTTACCACATTGCCGATGTCATTAATATAAAGAAGAAATAATAAAACTCCAAGCACCGATCCCTGCGGTACTCCAATGTTTACTTCATTGTGTTGAGAAATGAAGCCATTTACTTTTGTAGGCTGGGTGCTTCTCCTTAGATAATTTTCCAGCCACTCGTTTTCCTTTACTTTAAATCCATATTTCCATAGTTTCCTTAGTAATATATCATGGTCTACGGTCTCGAAAGCTCTTCTCAGGTCCAAAAACACAGCAACAACAATGTTTCTTTTATCGATTTCTTCTTTCCACTTTTGGATCGTAAAGTTTAAAGCCATATCACATGGATATTTTTTCCTGAATCCTGATTGGTACTTATTTCTGATATTATTTTTCTCAATATATTCTCCAATTTGTATTTTTGCCACCTCTTCCAAAATTTTTTCATATAAGTCCATCATATTTATATGTCTAAAATTTTCACACCTATTTGTATTTGTTCCTTTTTTTATTGGCATCACAAAATATTCTTTCCAATTTTCTGGAAATTCATCACTACAGAATGATCTATTAATAGGTAAAAGCGCAGCATAAACTTTCAATATTTTGTTTCAGCACGTCAACATTTAGCAGATTGTGATCCTTTTTCTTATTCATTTTATTTAAAATTTCATTTAATTCTGCGTAATTTACATATCTGAAACAAAAGGCAGTTTCCACTTCCTCCATCCATTTTTCATTATATTGCACGTAATTGATCGACGCATTGATCTCCTGAATACTTTGTATGAAAAATGTGTTAAATCTTTCTGCTATATCTTCGTCATTCTCATAACATTCGCCGCTAAACACTACAGATGATATTTCTTCTTTATCTGTTTTTAGAACAAATTTTGTTATCTTTTTCCACATTTCTTTCTGGTCAAACGTACCACAATTTTGCATTTTGATAATTCTCGTCCGTTCCTGAACTATTTGAAATGCAAAATTATCTCGCATGATTTGTTCTATTTTTTTATAAACCTCATCTTCCAACCAATTTATATTAAAATCTCCAGCTATTATGAAATCAACATTGCTCGCATTCATCCCTTCTATAATTTCTTCATATAGCTCACAGAATTTTCTCATACTACCACTTGGGGACCTATACAGTGCACCAATCAAAACTGGATATTCCTTTAAAGTGACCTTAACTGGCACCATAGATTTCCTCCCACCTCCTTTATGTCCACTATAACACAATTCAAATCTTTCTTGAAACAAATTGCAACTCCGATCGTTGTTTTGTTGTCGCTATCGCATCTAAGAATTTTATATCCTTCCAAACTTATTTCCGCGTTATCAATATCTTGGATGAAGTGGGTTGCCGAAAGTACAATTGATTCAAATTTTACGGTACCAAATACGGGTCCCTGCGAAAGGAATTTCGGGACAGGCACCAAGCGCTTACGGGCCCATATACAATCAAATGAGTGTCTTTCAATTTAAAATCTGTCTAGTATATTACACTTTTCGATCGTGAAACATTTTTTTTATATATAATTAAAATGGAAAATTTTTTCTGTTGATAACCCTTTTGAAAGCCCGGGCCCTCTTAGCGGCCCTGGTTGAAGGCTACTAAATTTAGGCAGATCAAAGCCATTCAGAGTAACAGGTGGAACATCGGTGACTTCACAGGATTAAGAGATAAGCCGTTCAGCACAGACCATTCACATTTCTCTTCTAGGGTATTTTATACGGTATACGCTGTGCTGATTAATAAATTAAGTTTAATTCATGAATAAAAATATATTAAACCACGAAGTAGAGCAAAACATGCGTTTTTCTTGAAACCACAATTTTTCAGCTAGCTCGATAAAAAATACTATTTAACCGATTTGTTATTTTATAAATTTAATATTAAAAAGAAATTAAATAGTTAGCAAGAAGACGAAGAAGAAGAAGACCTTTAGCAATAAATCATCACCATTTTGTGAAGGCATTGACGTAGAACCGGACCAGGTGGAATGTCGGAGTAATAGACGCCCTATGCCCCACAAGGTGTTAAAAGATTCAGAGAGAGATTTCGAAATTTAGTTTTTTGGTATTGCCGATTTAGAATCCGATTGGATTTTTCCGGCTGAGACATCACCAGAATATGTAATTTTTACGATTACAATTATTTTAAAATTTAAAAAAAAATGCTACTGTATATTTAAGTTTGCTAGCCTATGAAAAAAACATATTATTTTGCAGCTCGCTATTTTTATATCACCGTGCATATAGGAAGAATGCCTTTGGACTCTTTAGACGCTCTGTTACAAAAAATCACTGAATAAAATAATATTGTATAAACTTTTTCCTCAACTAAAGAGTTTTGGATAGAGCTCATTAAACAGCAAGTTCATTCGGTTTTTGAAACTCAAATCTACTAAATCCCTAGACCATAGTATAAATACAAAGCCTAGAACGTTGCTAGACTATTTCATTCACGTTTGACCAGGGAATTTAGGAAGCTGTTCTTTTATCCAGCAAATTTCTAGCCTGGATTTTAATTCGATGCATATTGTTTTTCAACTTTAATCGCTTTACAATATTTATTGCAATGCAACTGGACTCGCCTCAAATCTTGGGTAAAATAAGGTCAAAAGTAGTTAGTGCCGCCCATATTAAAAGAAGCCCACTTCATATAAATTATAAACAAAGAGAAAGTTATATTAAAATCATGACAAGGTGAAATACCATATATTTAAAACGCTCCCATCTTTTACGTAATTGTACTCGGCTTGAAAACTCAAACTTTGGGGGAGCTTAAAAAGCTCATGCGCTTTATCATCGATTCGATACCCAGTGTCACTTCAACTAAAGTCAGTTCAAGAATAATTGCGCCATAGACTCCTCCATGATTTTAGTCGCTCTCGCCAAACTGGCATTAGCAATTTGTTTGTAAATAACCAGATAATTGACATCTGTTCGCTGCATTTTCATGGCAAGCTGGATAGAATACACTGAGCCAGAATGGGATGGCCTGCGGATGAACCTAAGTGTAGATCACGCTTATCTGCGAATAAAAGCGTATTTAAATAAAACATTTTGGCTATACTCCCTTTCTGAAGAATGCTATACAGTGAGTAATAACATTTGCCTAAATTTCGTCTTAAAGTACTAATAATTTCTTCCTTTTAGTGTCCATACACCCGAATAAGAACAATTTCGCCTGGCAGACGCAGTGTTACCAATTTGGACGTGTCTCGTTCCTTATTGTTAAAGGTCTTTGATGAGGATGTTGGCGTTTACGCTTTCGAAAACGAGTAAGTCTGTTAATTTTCGAATTATTAAGTTCAACTTAAACATCACTTTTAGGACGGCATACTGCACTGTATCTCCTGATATGGAAGAATTTGGTGTTTATAGCCTGTCAATAAACAGCAATAGAACTTGCGGATTTGCGACCGATAAGGAACCGGTTAGCATATATTTGCGTGAGTATTTTTAACCAAAAACGGTTAAGTAAATATTTCTTTTTCGAATCAGTAGACAGAATCATAATCGAATATATATAAATAGAAATTCACAATTAACGCCTTAAACACTTGATTCCCCCAAGTATTCTCCATGTTCAATTTTGTTGCTTTAAATTCATTTTCTTTGAATTTTAATATTTTTGACTGCCACAGCAATATTTATTCAATTTCTGATAAAGGTGAGTGGTCAGTTTAATCAGTCGAAAGACACAATCAAAAAGATAATAGTGGCATTTTTATTTTGAGGGTCAAGAGCATTTTTATGTGAACGCGATCAATGTTATCTGATAAACACTTTTTCGCTTGATTTTGCGATAAAAATCAATTTCTTCTGTTTCCCATATTATAAGGCACTTTATTCACATGTTCTGGTAGGGTATGTGTCCCAGTAAGCTTGAATTAATACATATGACCATAATTATTTTACAAATAATTCTGCAATTTCTTAGGGCCTTAAAACCTACAAAAAAGAACTGAAATTACCCTACCGTGTAAAATTGTGTCTGTAATGAAGTATTTTAAGGGGAGGGAAAATAAGGAAATAATTTGTTAATACAAACGTTACTCTAAACACAAGGCTGGGAAAAAAGAGTTGCGACCATTTTAGCGATTTGTTAGATATGTGAGTGTGATAGGTCTGTTTCTTTGCTTTTCTTGATGTTCTGGGTAAAAACCTATTTGAGCAGAGAGGAAAATTTTTTTCAAATCCAAGAAAGTTAAGAAACTGTAGCTAATACAACTTTGTAATTATCATGGATCGAAAGCTTCATTAGCTCGCAAACTTTAATTATTTAATTTTCAAATGGAAGAATTTTCTTCTTCACACTCGCACTCATGAGAAGTGTGCATAAAACATGTTCCCTCACTTTTTCGTATTTGACCCACAATAAGTTTTTACTCGACAAACGAAAGAACAGACGTCGTGCAGAAATGTGCACCAATAAAATTTCTTGGCCAAGTTACGCAATACTAGTGAATGTAAAGGTCTGTCTGCTTAGTTAAGTTTTTACACAAAACCGAAAGTTTTCGTCCGAACTGCGTCTGTTTAATTTTGGGCTTGAGCACAACCTACTCTAGATAAAAGCCTGGAAGCTGACACGAACTGCTGAGCATTGGCGGTGTAAACAAACCGAAACTTGCTACAGTAAAGAATAGGAAAAGGTTGGGAAATCTTACTTTTTCGTTGTATTTCTCGCAATATTTTTTAAAGTCTCAACTTGGAATTTACTTGACATGAACCTACATATGTTCTGAACATGTGGTCACGATAAAAAAAATTTCTCAATTACAATTTTCATATGTTTTAATGGGAAGACTCTCTCTCTTGTGTTCGTTTTGTTGAAGTATTGAGGTAAGAATGTGTCAATGCAAAACCACCGTAAACTACAAGCCATGTCTGACATTTCGTTTAATTTATATTGTTTCTTATGGCAGCCGGGGGGTGATTTTTCTTTAAACTCGCCGTAGTGTCTAAACTATTGCTACCATGAGAAAATTGTTTTGTTATACTTGAAGTAAACAAAACAGTCTTGCGAATGAAGTAAAAATATTCATACCCTACTAAAGAAAATAATAAACATTTTTAAGCCTTAAAGTGCGGAAGTGGAAATTTAAAGAAAATACAAGCGATAGAGCATGGTCGTACCATGACTTACTGCTTGTGTTCTGGATGAAAATTTGGTTTGCGCTAAAAATTTCACGTTTAATCAAAGATTTCTTGTTATTTTGCTTAATAAAGTCTACATGTTGTTACTTTATTAGAAAGATCATTTAGTCTGCCTTAAGTTAATATTAGTCTTTTTTTCATAGAACTAATAGTTTTGGTGGTAGAGCGAGTTTAAGAAAAATCACACTCTGACTACCATAAGAAACAACGCGTTTCTTGCCAGCCAAAATTACGGAGAAAATATCGACGTCATATATTCCCCTACTGCACAAACTTACCCAAACTTTTTAGCAAAAGCACAAACAGCTGTTCTGTGTTTTTATTAAGAAATTGAGGTTAGGTTGAGTGACTGTTTCATAGTGAACTGATTGAATAAAGTTATTAATAAAAGACAATTTGCTGATTAAAATTGATTAGATTAACAATTTATAATTAGAAGTATAGTTTAAGTAAATTCCATGTGTTCCGTGAATTTTCTCCTTGTCGATTTTTATGAGTTTACATGAAACATGTTCCCTCGAGTTTTTGGTTTGTGGGAACTTGTTCTCCCACCATATGTGGCGTGGAACGAGGAAACGTACCTTACAGCACCTTTTAGCTTTTCGAGAAAAACGTGTTTGAAAGGGACGAGTCTGTGGGTCCCATTCAAGCAGAAAACTAACACATATTCAAATAGTTCAACTCTATTTGGAATAAAGTAAAAGTTTTCGATGGAAACGCGAAACCGAAAGGAGAACTCGATAAAAAAATGTTCACGTTTTTCTTTCGATGGTCTATCTCCGGCTGGAGGGAGTGGACCTTTTCCCCTCGCGCGAAGCTCGTATTCTCAAATAGGTTTTACAAAATGCGCTATAGATTTTTCAATTTTTATCGCACAAACTTGAAGGTATGCTCATTCGATTCTACGTACTTTCTTCATGCAGGTTCATTAAAAACCTGAAATTCGATTTTTGGTGCTGTAAGGTACGTTTCCTCGTTCCACGCCACATATAAGTATTTACACGGAAAGTTTGTGCACAAAATCTGTGGAACATAATTAATGACGACAAGCTTGGTGGTCAAATGGCCGACCTGGCATGTTTTCCGGGCTTGTATCTAGAGTAGGCGTGGCTGTGGCTTGAAGAAATTTGACAGTCGAGTAATTTCCCCTTTAACCCAAATTTTACAATATTTTCAAGATTTTGTTGGGGTCAGACGGTTCCACCTGGATCTAAATCTCGGTTTGTTTGGGATCCTGTCCTTTAGAACAGCCTCGATGTTTACTTCCTGGCCAGACTTCACCTAAAAGGGAGATCGCCTGACTATAAAGCTCCGCAGACCTTTGGTCTACTCAAGCGACAAACTTAATGTAGCCTTGGTGCCAGCCAGTATCTCAACAGCAGGGAGCAGTTTATGACCGCTCGGTGAGATGCTAACTTCTATAGAATTTTGTCTGTGCAACAAAGCAGTACAGACAAATGTCGGTGCGTTAGAAAAGTCGGAGGTATGCATGAAAGTCGGAAGTAAGTATGTTATACTGCGTATTTTTTGGAGTAAAGGTGGGTCCACACGATACATACTTTTGTTCGTACAGATATCTGTACGAATAAAAGTATGTATCGTGTGGACCCACCATAACGTGGCTAGCCCCTTTCCTTTCATAGAAAGTTCACATGTATCAATGAGACTCCGTTAGAATGTAGCTCGTTACTGGTTGCATACCATCCAATATCGCATAACACTCTGAATTAGGGGAGTTTTATTTAATAGAATACCTGTCACACCGTCCGACAACCATTAGCCAGCACTCCTAAAAGTCGACACTTCAGGAGTCTTTTATCAGTCGTTGCAAGTGGATGGTTAAGTTGGTCCTCGAACAATACTCAAAGTTACGGCGCGCACATTAGATGTTTCATGTTAATTCCCCTGTTAGCCTGATGGCATGAAAATGACGTTGTAGATATAGGCAAACTGGAAATAGTAAACAGTTAATTTGAGGATAACTGCGATTAATAATCACTTCTTTTACTCTTTTGTCTACTTATTAAGACAACAAACAATCATAAAAAGTTAATCATTAACTAAAACTATTCTAAGTGTTTCAGAAACTTTACGTTTGCGCATTTCCCTAGGGTTCAGGTTAAGCCAATTCAAAGAGTGCATCGACTATTTGATAGAATTGCACAAAGTGTACCGTCTCATAGTAATGAAAGTTGCGCAGATATATAAAAATATTGCTATCGACATTAATCATAACTTTAGGCTCTTTGTTGGTAGTTTTTGATTAAAATCAAAGGTGCGCTTTTCATGTCACGCATAACAGAGTAGCTTTTCTCAGCTTTTCGTACGAATAAAGGTGTCAAGTTATGTCAACTGGATGGCTTCACGGTCGATAGTTCTCTATTTTCATGAGAGTTTTTATCTTGAACAATAATGCGGTTCTACAGAGAGCGTCTCTCTCTCTGGGTCCTTTAACCTCTTGTGTGGCATAGGGCATCTACTACACCGACCCTCCACTTGGTTCAGTTCTGCGCCAATGCCTTTAACTGTTGACAGATAGCTTCACCCCATCGTAAATCCAGTTTACTTCTTTCCGGTTTCAGTTGAAATGGAGTTTTTTTTGTTTAAAAAAATCCAAAAGAAAGATTCTCAACAAAAATTACCAGCCTTGTGCAGCTGCGCAGCTTAAATATGCACCAATACCCGAGAAGCATCCGAAACAAATCTCAGAAATTTGTAGTTAGCTACTAAATAGTGATGTTCATGCTGATGTATGGAATAGTTATATTCTGCAGAATGTGGTCCATTTGAGAAGTAGTAAAAAATATCATAACCTAAGATTAAATAAAATAATTTTTTTTCAGCACTTCTTCTGGTAATTATCCTGTTGCTGTCATTTATACTTTCAACGAAAGTATCTTTATTTCTGTGGCGAAAATATCGCTCTTCACCCCATGAGGAATCAAACGACCGAAATCCGGAACCGCCGGTAAAGAAGAGATTGATGAGCTTAGATGCTTTTAGAGGGTACGTAACTATAATAATATTGTAAACATCTTTCAAACAGTTTCAAAGTTAACAGTATGTCCATAGTTTTGATGATATTTGTGAATAGTGGTGGAGGAAAGTATTGGTGGATTGAGCATGCTGTGTGGAATGGTCTTCATGTAGCCGATATAGTTTTTCCCTGTTTTTTATGGATCATGGGTGTTTGCATCCCAATATCTATAAAATCACAACTGACTAAAGGTGCATCTAAAGCAAAAATGTGTCAACGAATTTTATGGGTAAGAATTTTATATTATTTTCGATAAATTACGATAAAATGATGTCTTTGCTTTAATGTTCATTCAAATGTTTGCAATTATTCATATTCATATCTATAAAATTATCTTTTCGATAGAGATCTACTAAGCTTTTTCTAATTGGACTTTGCCTTAACTCTATGTCGGGCCCAAATCTTGAGAATCTCCGTATAATGGGTGTACTGCAAAGATTTGGCGTTGCATATCTAATTTGCGCTACGCTTCATGCTATTTTTTTCAAGATGCAACATACGCCGCCTCAGGTATAAGATTATAGACGCACATTTTTTACGTAATTTTATTATTTCTACATTGAACATTTTAGACTAGGTTGGGACAGATGCTATTTGACTTCAAAATCATGAAAGTGGAGTTGATAGCTAATATAATACTTATAGTAGCTTATCTTGGTATCGTTTTTGGTTGGCAAGTGCCAGATTGTCCAAGGTTTGTAAATAATACGTATTTTAGGCCTCTCCGCATACTTTTTCTCCAAATGATCTGCATCTCCTGTAAAAAGCACGTAACGTGTACGTTTAATCTGTTGGTTTATTCTTAAACGTCGTTAAATCTATATAAAAATGATATAAACTTTTTTAAAATGTATCGAAATGAAAGAATACGCAAATAGACCTTTTATTTGATAAATGCAATCAAACATGCCTTTGAACTTTTTTAAAGGGGATACATGGGTCCTGGTGGTAAACATTCAATGGCTGCGTATCCGAACTGCATCGGAGGGGTAATCGGATACATCGATAAAAATATATTGGGAGAAATGCATATTTACCAACATCCGACTGCTAAATATGTTTACAATTCAAAACCATTCGATCCAGAAGGAATTTTTGGTAACTTCCCAATACAGGTAATGGTTTTTGGTGTTAATATTTACGGCCATTTTATTTAAAGGGTGTCTACTGACTGTAGTACACGTTTTGTTGGGAGTCCATTGCGGAGTAATTTTGACTACTTTTTCGGAATGGAAATCAAGAATATCAAGATGGTGTATATGGTCTATTGTGCTGGGCTTAATGGCGGGCATACTTTGCAGTTTCTCAAAGGAAGATGGATGGATACCTGTTAATAAAAATTTATGGTAATTTTAATTTTTAAATAAAACATAATTTATACTAGAATTATTTTTTGCTTTAGGTCTCTTTCTTATGTACTCGCTACAGCATCCATAGCTTTTCTGTTGCTGTCATTGTGTTACTATTTTATAGACGTAAAGACAATATGGAGTGGCTATCCGTTCGTAGAAGCAGGAATGAATGCAATTATTATGTATATTGGTCACTCGGTTCTTCATAAAATGCTTCCCTGGCATTGGCGTGTCGGAAATATGAATACTCACTTTTTACTTTTGACTGAAAGTGTATGGAATACAGTTATTTGGGTGTTAATAGCTTTATATTTATTTAAGAATAATATATTTTATAATTTATAACATTGGGCATAAGCAATTAATAAATTTATACTTTTTTTATAAAGTTCAAAAAACTCAGTTAATGTGTTCAGTAATTGCATACAAAAGCAGAGATTTCGACTCTCAAAAAACTGCTCAAAACGTTTAAATTAATTTATATGTATGTATTCTTTTCCTTGTTCAAATTCCCCGTGGATCCCGAATTATAGAGTTTTAGTTTTTTACAATCATTTTCTCTCTACCTTTTATTTAACTACAAGTAAATTAAAAGTTTTTTTACAAAGCGAAATGGAAATCAGTATTTATTTTCTAAATTAATATGTGAGGTAATATGAAATATAATAATTTCGATCGTTTGGAATAAGGGAGAATGTTTGGATAATGTAATACTCACAGCACATTAAAGTGCAGCAGCCATATAACAGCTTTATAATTTCCTTCTTTCTACAATTGATTGTCTGCACTGGATTTATTTTTGCTTTCCGTTGATTGGTCAGATTCAAACCTTTTACCGCAAATTGCTGTCAACTTAAACTAATTGGCTTCCACAGGAACAATGAATTTTGCAAAATTTTGCATCACTTAACTTCAAATAAAACGTACGACCAATAAACATCGAGATAAGTTTTCCCCATGCACAGAATATGATTGTGTTAGCGCACCTAAAGAACGAGCTTTAATTTCGTTTGTTTACAGTCAAAACTCATTCCTAAGTAAATAAATTAACTGAAAATAAGACTAAACATTCAAATTACCTTTACCGGTACCGTCAAATTCTTTTAAAACATTATTCCAAACCCGAATACATTTCCTTAGTGGGCCGTTATCGTTGTTCATGGTATTTTGTGAATTTTTGTGTATAAATAAGCTTTCCTTCACATCAAGAGAATTTGTATTTTTCACCGCTTTTTCCAGTTTTACCTTACCAATTTCTACATCATAATGATTCATTGTAATCATGTGTTATGCTACAGCTGATTTCAAGGGTTGGTTATTCTTTGCATGATTTAGGTGTTCTTTATATATTGTCTTAATGTTACTTCTTGTTTGGCCGATGTACACCTTTTCGCAAATTCCGGAACTTTATAATTGTACCCTATTGTTTTTCCTGTATTATGTATGATAATGCCAAAGCTCAGGGGATGCCATATGATGCTAAAATGCAGCATTTGCAGGAAAAGAATTAAGCGTAAGGGAGTGAGACAGCCGACATTCCGTTGATGCTCCAGAGAGTAAATGCTCTCAGGGATGAGGGATCGCAAATAAGCTTAATAGCCTTAGTGCCGTACCACACTTGTCCTGCTTCCGCGCGATGAAGTCCGCACGAGTGCCCACACCTGTCGTGTCGGATTTTGTGTAGAACACGTAATGTAGCGTGTGTAGTGGTAAACATTAAAACATTTTCCGAACCCAAATAAACCAATAAACCATGCTTTGAATGTATGCGTGCCGATGCGACGATAAATAGGTAAGTTCCGTGCGGATTTATCTATATACCCCTGCACGCCCTCTCTCCAGCAAACAGCGATGAAGCAGGACAAGTGTGGTACGGCACTTACGTTGCACTTTGTCTAATGCGGACAATGCTGTGTCCGGCTCCTGCTCAAAAATGAGAGTTATATTCGAGTCTTGGCTTGATGTGGAACTTGTAGATCAGCGCCAAGTCAGACGTGGTGAAGTATTTCTTACAATTCTGTAGAAAACCCAAGCATTTCCTCGCATTTTTGGCGGCAGAAAATATTGTACATGGTCCCGTAAAGTGTCATAAGTCAAAAATTTTTAATTTTTGAAAATTTGTGTTAAGCCAGTAGTACACGACATGTAAAAAGCCACATGCGCATGCGACATGTAAAAAGTCATGTCGCATGGAAACGTGACTTTTTCACATGCCGTGTACTACCCTGTGAGTTGTGACATGTGCTACATTTTTACATTCGCATGTGGCAGTCACAAAACATGGGCCTGTGCGAAATTAGGACATACCATGTATGGACCGCATGTAGCCATCGAACATTACTTTTCAGAATTTATTGTGTTTGGTTCAGTTTGTTTTGGGTCGTAGTATTTTGTACAGAGTGAAATATATATAAGTATAAGTGAAGATTTCTGAAAAAAATATTAAATAAGTGATGTCGTTTCAGTTAATTTGGTTGAAAATCTTAAAACACGCAGGACCACGACAATGTTTAGGGCATTATCCCTGAACCCTTTTATGAGTATGTGTAGTATGGTCAGTCGAGAAAGATTATCTAGAAAGTGTTTAAAATTAGTTTGTTTGAGTTTTATAAGTTGACGTAGCCAGGTGTTTTCTCCTACTTTCAACCATATTAAATGAAACGGCACCACTTACTTGATATTTTCTTCACAGATTCGGAGATGTTGGATGAATTGGTTAACGAAGTCGTAACGTATGAGAAACAAAAATAAATATTATATGTATAAAAGAAACCGGTATTTTAGAGAGTGGGGATAAAAAGATGGAGAGCGCGAGGCAGCTGCGGAGAGTCGAAATCACGCTACGAAGGCGGTCGACTATAAAGTGCTGTAACTTTTTTTCTATTACGTATTTCTTTATAAAAGTAGGTAGTAGGTTGATAGTATAAGGAATCGAAAAATGAAAAAAAAATCAAATTTTCTGAAAAATTTTTCCGATAGTAGTACCTTAAACCGGAAATTTTAGTTGCAAACAAAATTTTCATCCAAAATACAAGCAGTAAATCATGGTCCGACCATGGTATGGTGCTTGTATTTTTTTTAAATTTATACTTCCGTACATTTCCGCGCTTTTAGGCTTAAAAATGCTTGTTATTTTATTAAATACGGTATGACTATTTTTCCTTCATTCTAAAGATTGTTTTGTTAACTTCAAGTAGAACAAAACAATCTTTTCAGATATCACACCCCCGCGGCCCTTCCTTCTGACGTATTCGGGAAAAGAAGGTATTTTTTGCACGCCAGCAGTTCCTTTCTTCAAGGCACACTCACTTTTTAGTTGTTTTTGTACTACTAACGTCTGGCTGTCATATCACATTTCAGATTTCTAGAACTTTTGGAAGTATCTTCCCAGAAGAAATTTTATACACAGAAATGCACCACCTTTATAGGGGTTTTGAGGATGAAAGTTATACATTTTTTAATATTTCCGTTGTTTGCGTGCAGATCCTGGTCTGCATACCAAATTTAAGCTTTCTAGGGCTCTTGGTAGCTTGAAAGTTATCTGATGAGAAATTGTTATATAATACAGAAACAGACCACCGTTTTCGAGGGGTTGGAGGATGAAAGTTACATATTTCTTAATTTTTTCGTTGTTTGTGTGCTAATCCTAGCCCGCATATAAAATATCAGCTTTCTACAACTTTTGGAAGTACCTACCAATAAGAAATTTTATATATAGACCTGCAGGGAGGGTAAAAGTTACAGATTTTTTAATATTTTCGTTGTTTGTGCTAATCCTAGCCGGCATACCAAATTTCAGCTTTCCAAGGCATCAGGAAGTACCCCGACGGAGGTTTTGGTGACGGAGGATTTGATGATCATAAGTATCGAAATCGACGTATTTCAGGTATTAATAAAATCTAAAATATAAAAGGTGGACAAATGCAACCTAGTGTGTTTTATTAGTCTGGTACCTAAATCTTATTCTAAGAATTTGGGCTCTCTGGTATTATCCAGACCGAAGCTATGAAGGTTCGAAAATACGACAAAACGCTTCGAGAAAAGGTAGGTAGTGCCCAGCAGGGTTTTGGCCAGAAGGGAATTAGGGTAAGGGAAGTGAGGAAACGTGAATGTCTAGAGACGGAGTGGATTATTTTAATTTCTTAATAAAAACCCATCTGGTCTCGAACCCGGGGCCCATGGCATGATGATCGTGCCGCTTAACGAATTGATCCAACTCCGTCTTCGTCTCCGTATTGAGTTTTGGATGCATTAAACATAACATGGTTTGGTCTGCCCCAAGCGAAAATCATAGAAATGTTGTTTAATGATCCAAACATGCGTTCTCGGTTGATTTCTGTACTTTCCCACAAGAATTCCTTACAGAATCAATGTACATCGACATTGATGCTATCGAAAGGTGAGCGACGGCTTATTTCTAACGGAGAAATATTATAATTACCACCTTTTGCCACCCCCACAACCCTAAGTCAATAGGGGTGGAGGATTTTTTCTAGAAAATTGCCTTCTGTAAACCTAAAAAATATCCAATTCAGGAAAAATTCGCTTATTGATCAGTAAAACAACATGTACAAAAAAGCATTAATAAAAAATTACTATGGCTGTTGGTATATCCGGGTTTGCATTAACGGCCATCTCATTAAATTTTACCAACTACAACACTTCGAGTCTCGATTGTTCAACATACCGAGGAACATCTGTTAGTTGTCAAATTTATGAATTCTGTTGCCCCGAAGTAAGCAAAGTTTAGATCTGTTTGGATTTATCTGACTCTAATATAAAGCGAGTACAACTTGCAAAGAAATACGCTAATGTTTCTGATTTAATATATATATATATACAGATCCGCAAAGTAAATCGTAATATCATAATTTCGAAGAGTTTTTTTTATTGTGAGATATCTTTCGATGATTCTTCAGGCTATGCATGGAGCAAATGGCATCGTAAACAAGTAAGTACTAATTAACTTTACATTGCATATAAATTTAGAAGGAAAACTACGTTCAACGAAAAAAATATTTTGAGAAGCCGTCCTATAGGGGACCCGGTACCGGCATTTAATCTAATTTTCCTTTAGAATTTTTATGTCCATGTGGTTTAAGGCGTATGGTCTTTAGAGGGAAAATCATGTTTGACGCCTCTGTTCCTGAAGTGTCCCAATTCTAGATAATATGTTGATCACCCATCCTGAGTGTGCGGCTATACCATTTCAACCATTAACCATTCATTATATGTGGCCCTATATTGTAATTTAAGGTTGTGCAACAAGGAACAAGCTTGGGATTTGGCCGCAGATCAACTATTGTAAATGGAATAAATTTTAGTTCAGAAAATTTTGAGGCTGTGACATGTTTTTCAACTGATAAATTTACAGAATTGTTTAACACTTAAAATGTAAGGAAGTGTTATTCACTTTGATCTTTTGAAAAGTGAAATGCGTATAAAATTGTAAGAAATACTTTTGAAACCAACATGCAAATGATAGATATGCAACTAACTCACGGAGTATTTAGACTTAGAGTACCTCTTCGAAAAAGTGTTGAACGGAATTCCCACTAATTATAGGTTTCTTTGTTTCGTTGCAAGGAAAATGCAGAAGTAGTGTAGAGTGCAATAGATTTCATCTAAAAAGTGTAGCAATTTACATTACACCATTGTCAGTCTCTGTCTGGTTCCTTTCTGCATGTGTGGCATGTTCGTCCAAATGGTGGTTCCTTGGCCTGTAAATCTGTGTAGCTCTTCGTTAATAATGATCTCCGGCCAATGGATGTTAAGGATGCGCCGTAGACATCGGTTGACAAAGACTTCTAGCAAGAGTATTAAATGCAACTCGAGCCTTACTAATGTGAGCCTGTACATCAGCTTCACCTCCGCCGTCTGTTGTAACTATGATTCGGAGATAGCAAAATTTATCCATTAGCTATTACAGATAAATTTTATGTTGTCTCTTGCAGTCCAAGCTCATAAGTTTGGTTTAGCAGCATTGATCTTATCTTGTTGGATAGGAGACATACATTATCGTAATAGTCCAGGTGCGTAAAGTTATTACAAATTTGTTGATGTTACAAGATGTAATATAATATGTAGCCGACTTTAATGGAAGAAACTACATGTGTCTTGTCTATAAATTTAAATCACTTCACTTAGGCGGACAGCCGCACTCTTGTGCGATATTTGTTGCATTCGATATAAGTATTTATGAAACATTTAAGACAACAGTTGTTAGTTGTCAAAACTTCAAAGAGTTCCAGCGAGATAAAGTGCAACAAGAGTTCCAGTGAGATAAAGTGTAACAAAGGGAAGCGTAAAATTAAATCAAAATATTGGATGCACTAATTTAACTTTAAGAATAATTTGCATAGCCCTGCAGTTGTATCAAAAGAAGGGGAGATTTTAGTTTCCGTGGCACATCGATTTGACGATGAATTTCGATAAAGCAGCCCAAAATAAAACTAAAATAATAAATAAATTGTTTTTATACATATATGGCTTAGTTTTGGAGATATTCGATCTTAAAATTTTAAAAACACATCACTTCACGACTTGTCAAAAGAAGTGTATTAATTGGGCTTTTAGGTGTTTTATTAACTAACCAATGAAATATATGCCTCTGCAGGGTGGAAGGAGTTAATAAAAGAACTAAAAGACTTATTTCTACACCTCTTCCTCCCAGAAAGTTTAATAAAAAAGTTCGCGCTATGTTTAAGTTCGGCCGTGTGTTCCTAAAATTTCAAGATTGAATATCTCCAAAACTAAGCCAGATATCAAAAAAATTTATTTAATATTTTCGTTTCATTTTGCGGTGTTTTATCGAAATTCATCGTCATGTGCCACGGAAACTAAAATCGTGCCCAAAAGAACTCCAAACATGAATATAAATTAAAAGTTACTACAGAATGGGAAAGGACAATTTTAGTAAACATATGGGCCTAAATCGAATGGTCAAAATTGTGCTTTTGCTACTGGCTTTTCTATTGCTCATTATTTTAATAAAAACTGACACAGGTCCCTATTACAATCCGTCAGAGGCTATGCGACAAATATATTAAAATCAGAGGTGGGACCGCAAACTTATGCGATATTTGTCACATTCAGATTGCGAGTAGTATTGTAACCAATAGTAGAAATTACTACTTTTTATAACACCCCGTCGGGAATTTGCCAGACAGACATTGCTTTTTGTCCTGTCTTTGTTAGACGGATCGGCGAAAGAAGTTCCGGTCGTGTTATTTATTGACGTAAAATTTTACGCTTGGATTATTATATTTTTACCGCATAGGGTTCTTTTCATTTACTGTTTTTTTCTTACAACTACTTGAATAATATTAAAATTCAGAAGTTTTTAACTTCAGTACAAATTATTACTACAAATTCATTTTAAAATGAAACTGAAGATTGAAGTCTACTTCATTCAGATATTTAAAAATGATACAAACACCTACACAATCAATCAATCAATATTCACCAACACCCTCCGAATTATTATCGAGCGATCCGCCGAAAGGAGGTCCCCTTTACATCTAATGTTCGTCGATTTTGAGAAGGCGTTTGACAGCGTTGATCGCAAATATATATTGGCAGCTTTACGTAGGAGAGGCATCGCAAAAAAAATTATTACCATCATAAAGGAGTCCTACTCAGGAGCCCAGTGTCACGTCCTACTCAAGGGAAAACTGTCGGAGCCCTTCCAAGTGCTAAATGGAGTGAGACAAGGATGCATACTATCACCTTTGTTTTTCCTGATCGTCATTAATGACGTATTGTGAAGCGCCCTAGACGATCATCCATTGCGAGAAATTAGATGGAAATTCTTTAACCACCTTACGCACCTGGACTATGTCGACGATGTATGTAGCCTATTTAACAAATAAAGTCATGTAGCCCAAATGTTCGAAGCCCTGAACAGAGAATGTCGCATAGCAGGGCTTAAGATCAATGCTGCTAAAACCACATTTATGAGCTTGGACTCCAGGAGACATCATAAAATTTATCTTGAAGAGCACCAAATAGAGAAGTGGACAAACTTTGCTATTTCGGAAGCATAAATACAGCAAACAGCGGAGCTGAAACTGATGTACAGGCCCGTATCAATAAAGCTCGAGGTACATTTAATACCCTTCCTGAGATCTGGCGCAATTACAACAACTCTAGACGCACAAAACTCCGGATCTTCGAGTTGAACGTAAAATTTGTTCTGTTGTACAGCTGTTCAATATAGAAAGTGACCTGTCAAATAACATCTTAGCTACAAGCCTTTGTCAACCGGTGTCTCCGTCGATAATAGTTAGGCCACACACTAAGAAAAGGGCCTGCGCAGCAGGCTCTAGATTGCAATACCCACGGAATTCAGGGAAGACAAAGTTGAAGGCGTTGGTGCAGAACCGGCTTAAAATTGAAAAATTTAAAAACTCTTGTGTGAAGAAAAGCTTCAGTTACTGTCCTATCGCAAGTAAGATTTGGAAGCTTGAAATATAGAGCATCTCAATCAGCCTCAACGCTTTATATTATACATATACATACAGATCTTACTTATTATAGTGTTAATATTTTGAATATAATTATATTTTCTTAATTTTTAATATATATTTTTACAGTGACATTTCCAGGAGAGAAAAATGAAGACTATGTTGGACTATGTGGTAAATCAAATAAACTTCTAGATAGTTAAAGTTGCATACGATTACAAGTATGTACTGAAGTTGAAGCTTTTTATTAAAGAAAACAATACAGAAAAGATTATACATATAAGCAGATTTTGATTTGATTGGATGATAAAAGGGATCAAAAGTTAAAATAAATAGTATGTCGCCCAAGGTTTCTGCGATAATATAATATAATAATAATTCGAGGAATATCTACGTATGAATGTGCAGGAATGCATCTTCAAAAAATCTCGAATAAATCGCTCACTCCAGTCAGATAATTTGAAACAATAAAGAAGGTCAACTTAACTACATGATTTCGCTTTTGACTTAGAAAGGAAAAGTAAATTACAATTTATTTGTTTGAAATGTCTGAAAGACGAATGCGTAATTTGACCCAGCTAGTAGTGGAATACAACGCAATGATGATGGGCAAAACCGTCAAAGCCGACGCCTTCGATCCCGAGATGTGCACAGGATGGCCCGATTCAATGAAGCAAGAGCTGGTGCCTCATGGGCACAACAGGTTGATACTGAAGAAAGCTACCAACAGGTACTTCAAAATTTACCGCCTGAACGTCGACTGCCAACGAAACTACTTTTCGATGGTTCTTTAGTTGGAAGCAAACCAGTAACTTCCACATATGGGCAAAATTTTGATTTTTCATCGTTTCCTCTATTGTGCGAACGCACTTATCAAGTCATAGAATCGAAAAATGGTCACTTAGGGAGACAGATGCCCTACTGTTTTTTTCTCCATGCTATGACAGAGTTTCTCACGGCTTATTTAATAACCGTGACAAAGTACGAGAACGCCGATTCACCATTTGCAGGGTTCACTGATCCATTACAGTCAATTCGTGCTGCTCAATATTATATACCCCGTCCAATATTTGAATATATTGCAAGCGTTGGTCAAACAATAACGGCCACAGGTATTAAGGTAAGCTTTAACTATCCGACTGGTGGAACACCCCGCGGACCAGATGGTGATATAGGATCAGGAACATTCGGTCCATGCACCGCATTGAATCACAATGCTTATGAATGCTACGTCAGTCCCTATGTCACAAGAAGGTTAATAGAGCGCACTTTACAAGTGAACACGCAGGTAGCACCAAGAACTGGAATTGATCAACGATTTAGAGATTAGCAACCACTGCCAGTAGGCTATTTTCCCCAAGGAGCAACGCCTAATAGAAATCTGCTTGGCTACCAAATTCCAGATATGCTAAGTCAAGATGGTGTCGCAAAGCTAATGAATCTTGATTTCTACAACGATGATACTCCCTTAGGATGGATTTGCCACTGCAGTGTAATTCTTGCGTGCGTTTGTGGTGTACTTCAGAATTATGCAAGGGATTTTGACATGACCAAAGCTGATTTCAAGGATTCCAAAATGAATACAGCATCATTTATCTTCGCCCAGTTGAGCGATGAAATACCGCCTGACGATACATTAGCTGACTATTCCGCAGCCTTAAAAAGTCCTGAAAACTTTGGAGCTAATGCAGCGAACAAAGCAAATTACTTCGCGTATAAAAGAATGAGGACTGAAAATGCCGTTGGACTTTGTTATACGATTAACCATAAAGAGATACCGGGTTGGAGTGAAACTCGTAATTCTAATTTCCAATTATTTGCACCGTTCAACGCAAGGCCGGGATTCTCCGATTGCGCATCATTAAGAGATGAAAACCACTTCGAATACCCCATCAGCGGCAGTAGAGGTGCCGATCTCAGTCAATGGCTATATCGCCATTTTATTAAGAAGTGGTGAAGTGTAGAAATATTCACTTGACGAGGAATACCTCTCAATGCTTACTATAAGCATGGAATACCATCCTATCTTGCAGTGTGGAATACCACCTCAGATACTGTGAAGTAACATAAAAAATCTATCTAGAGGCAAAAAATGTACAGGAATAGATAGCACATTTACACAGACGGCACCAAATCCGACCTCCAAACATCAGCCGCAGTCATAGTAAAGCACCCGGAACCCCCAGAAGAAGAGGCGAGCAGGCAGAAAATAACATTGAGGCCATAGCGTCGTAATATTTTTAGCCTATTATAAAATGGTTGAGAAACACGATTATAACCAGACAAGGCGAAATTATACTCGAATGGATACCAGGACACCAGGGTATTCCGGGGAATCAAGAAGCGCACATGGAAGCCAAAATGCCATTACCAGAGAATGTTAATCTGGTAATTCAAACATACATAAAACGAGAAGCTAGAAATGAAACAAAAAGAAGATCAAAAGAAATGTGGGGCAGAAATAACACACTATCATCCCATTGAAAGAATAATCAAGCAAATAATATACAAAATGTAAATAAAAACATATAATATAAAAAATAGAAAATATGAAATGTAAGAAAAGAAAATGAATATAAAACTTTGAACCTACATCAATGTTAAAATAAAAAAGTAAAATCCAGTATTAAAAACTGAATTTAAAATACAAAATAGGAACAAAAAATTAAGATCTAAGGATTTAAAAAATGTAAATATAAATAAATAAAAGTAGTATGCAAAAAAAACATAATGTTAAGAGGAAGAAAATGAATATAAAATTTAGAGCATATATTAAAATAAAAATGTAACTTCAAGCTAAAGCTAACAATTTAAATCTGGAAAATAAAAAATAGAATTCAAAGATAAAAATTAGAAATTAAAATTAAAGTTTAAAAGTCTAAAATCTATAATATACAAGTTGAATGTAGAAAAAATAAATTAAATGAAACATAAGATTTTAAAAATTAAAATTTCAAACCAAAACACAAATTCAAAATGTTAATAGAAATTAGAAAAATATAACTAAAAGTTGAATTAAAGCTTAGAAACTGAAAGTTAGAAATTAAAATTTTGAATAATATAAGATTGTAATGAAAAATATAGAAGTTAAAAATTGAAATATAAAAACAGAAACATAATCAGAATGTAATAAGGGTAGAAGCTAAAGTCTAGAATGCAAGCTGAATTAGGATGGTATAATTTAAAATCAAAAAGAAAAATTGTTTGGATAGGCTATCTTACAGAAGGCGCTATGTACGTAGATTAAGTTATTACTGTAAATTTATTTAAAATAATAAATAGTAACTGAACTGAACTTAATTACATGTAAAAGTAAAGAGAGAAACTTGTATGCACACGTAATTTAAAAAAACAGTAGCGTGACAACATTTAATTTACCTGGAGATCTGTTGATACTTTAAACATTTTATCTACTATTAGAATTGAAATCAAACTACATACTACACTTGTTACAATATTCAGCTTAACAGATTAAACAAGAAAATCCAAACGATATGTAATAAGGACTATGAAAAATTCAGAACAAGATAATAATCTAAAGAAAGCGAGTAAATATGATATAAGAAATATGCAAAATGCAGTTATTGAAGCTCTATACGAAAAGGCAATGAACAATTATTTGTCAGAACATTCATAATAATAGTAAAAATCTTGATTTTTTTTATGAAAATTATTGGTAATTTTAAAACAAATAGAACAAACTACTAACTTGCAAATATGTAGCTGAAAATCAAAAACAGAAGTTTATATAAAGTCCTCTGAAATTCGAGAAATTTATTTAGAGCACTACTCGTCTAATTTAAGAGACAGTTCACATAATATTCTAAAAATAAGCACTTTTTGTACAGTTTACAACAGCAGTAATATAAAACAGAGTTCCCAGAAGATTTTACAAAACGCAGGTAAATTATTGTAAACTAAATTTATCAATTTTAATGACATATTGTTACATATCTACACAGGGTTACAGAGGGATGTTAAAATATAAAGAAACATATTTTTAGTTGTTAGAAAAAATATCACGCTTGCGCGGTTTTTGTACAGTTTACAACAGCAGCAACATAAAACAGAGTTATGGCAAGATTTTACAAAACGCAGGTAAATTACTATAAGCTAAATTTGTCACTTTTATTGACGTATTGTTACACATCAACACAGGGTTACACAGGGATGTCAAAATATCAATAAACAAATTTTTAGTTGTTAGAGAAAATCTCAGGCTTGCGCAGTTTTTGTGCATTTTACAACAGCAACAACATAAAACAGAGTTCACGCAAGATTTTACAAAACGCAGGTAAATTATTATAAACTAAATTTATCAGTTTTATTAACATATTGTTACATAGGTAACACATGAATGACAAAATATCAGGACTGGAAAGTTTTTCTATTGTTTACAACAGTATCATCGTAGAAGTGCGGTATGTACAAGTTTCTTAAATAGCATAAGTGTTCAATATAAAAAAGTGGACTAGACGTAAAGCTTCTTAAACCTTAGCGTAAATTAAATTATGTAAAATGTAATAAGAAAAGTGAAAATGTTGTTAGAACATAAGATTATCCCTTATGTGATGTGACATGTATTACTTGTACCGAATTGAATGTGATACAGTATAATTTTGCTTCGTTTTAAAGTTTGTGGTCTACGACTACAGATTATTTTAATTTTTGTATATTATACTGTTTTGGATTTAATATATTTAAACACCAAAGAACTAAAAACAATAACAATGTTTTAAACCATTTAATTTATACAGTAGAGTTCCAGTAATCTGAACCAATTAATTGCGATAGCATTTCAAGTTTACAGACACAATCACATTGAAGCGCAATATTCACATTAATATTGACTAACTCATTTTTAAATACAACATAAAATAAAAAATTAACATAAAAATAGTAAAACGTTCACTAAAGCCAGTTAACCGATTGAGAGCAGAACGTGTTTTTAGTCTGCTGAAAAATTATGCTACATAGCGCCTTATCAAAAAAGGATGATAATAAAGTAAGTCGAAAAAACTACCGTTCGGTCGCACTTTACTACATACGCTGTGTAACTGCATAATTTACACCAAAATAATATATGGAAGATTTGTTGGCAGCGCCTACAAAATAACAAATCGGGTCAAAATGGGCTTACACTTTTTACGATTTTTTTTATTTTTTCTAGTTTTAGTATTTAACTTAGGCATTCTTGTTCTAATTTAAATTTATTTAGTCTTTCACAATTTTTTTCTTTTCACATTTATTAGAATCTCCCTACTACACTGCAAAATATTTCGCCTACCCTTAGCTTCAAAGCATTCTTTAACAAATATATTACAACGGGTACGTTTGTACAATATTAATGTAAAAATATTACTTTTGTTCAATAATATTTTAATTCAGCTCAATAAATTGGATTTAAAAATTAGTAATATAAAGACTTCGGTTATTATCTCTAAATTAGGTACCGTTAAATTGCAGATATTTCTATTCTATCACAAATGTTTAAACGTAAAACTTGATCATTGATGTACCTAGCGAAAAATGGTTAAAAGATTTTTATTAGTAAAGCAATATTTTTATGATTTATTCCAAAAATCATTGTGATGCATATTTCATGAGCGTGGCTGTATCTTCATGTATGACCGCAGTTTAGATCGCTTAGTAATAATGAACTGAAGCGATTAATTTAAATCTACTTCCTCGACATCGAAATAATTAACTGCTTTTATGAAATATCATATATTCTTTGCGGACATTGTTGTTTTAACATTCACTGATAACTGTGCGCGCGTGTGCATGCAACATAAAGTTGCCGCGGGATATCGAGGTGGCACGCTTAGCTTGCATACGGGCTAGCTCATCGGTCTTTAGTGTAGGTCCTTGGACATTCAAGACACAAAATTGAGGGTTGTGGAATCTGTCCTGTAATGTATGTGTGCGCGGATGAGCAACGTGAAGTTGCCGCAGGATGTTCAAGTGGCACGCGCTAGCTCGCAGCACGTCCTAGCTCGCCGGTATGGGGTGTAGGTCCTTGAACATCCGATTCACACATCCACAACAGAATTCCGCGTGCCTGTGGCGAAGGAAGGTTGTGGTATCCTTCCTTCAGGTCTGCCACAAAAAGAAAAAAAAACGAAAACAAATGAAAGGAAGAACAACAGGTCTGGTGTCACCTGTTGTTCCTAGTCGCACTGAACTGTTATGACAATTGTACCAAAAAGAAAATTTACCCCCTAGACTGACAGTTCAGGTCACTAACCCACGCCATCCCTGGCTAGGGTACAGGCCCAACCTAAAAAGGGTGCTGAAACAAACAAGAACAAAAATAAAAATAAATTAAATTACATGCATTGGGATAAGGGGAATCCTGAAAAAAAAAAAAACTAGAACGTCATTTTCTTAATCACTATGTGCAAGTTAACTATATTCAGGAAAACAAATTTTTTCTTTTTTTCTTTTCTTACAGCGATCAACTAACTTAAATACTTAACGCCGTTATGATCTCGTTAGATTCCTATTTCATTCCCAAAAGTAGACAATTCATGACCTGTAAGCCTCGTTTGGCCAAATCCCTAACGTTGAAGGATCACCCTAAAGACAATATTCGCTTATAACATAACTTAACTTAACCTGGATTAACATTTTTCTATTGAAGCCTGAGTGAACTCATTAAAAAAAACGAATAATAGTAAATTTTGGACAAGACTAACTAAAGTTGTAATAGATTTAGATACCAAACTAAAACCAAAGTGAAGTGATATTTGAACCTATACGAACAATTAATAATTTAACCTTATGCATGTGCGTCTGATTTCTTGGAATAATCTCAGGCTTATGTTCTAGTAAAAAGGAAAGTTAAAAATAATCAAGAAGGGAACGTCATAGTCGTAACAACCAATATAAGGTATATATCTTTTTCTTTATAAATCCTATCAATCGTTATCGTGATGCATATATATATAATACGTATTCTCAACGACACATGCGGTTACTTTATTTTTCAATTCATACGTCGCGCCTTATAAATGAGCCCAAGTATAGATTATATAGCTCATACCTTACATTCGCATGAACACTTTTTTTTCAAATCAATTCATATTAAATTTAAATTGCTACTATCATATGTCTACTCGGATATAATTTTAAATATACGCCAAATTTGACTCGCTTAATATTTTTGGGTATCATTAGCAATTTTATGTTAAACACGACAGCCTTAAACTTTCCTGAAATCACTTATCATTAACCTATAATTCATATTTCAATAATAGGATCTATATTCACTATATATAGCGGGGTAATTTATAATTTGAAGAATGATTACATAATACGGTCTAAATACGCTTGTCGAGAAGCGCCTAAGTCAAACAACAACAAAATAGTATTCTGCAACACAAGTTCTCAAGTTCTTATAAGTAGACCTGCATGGTCATCGTTCACTTTCAGTTAATCTGACCTATCTGAAATTCTACAAATATTTCTCCGGCGGATTCAAAAATTTTTTTCTTTTTAAAATTTCTAACCTTTCTTAACATGCTTAGTTAGCTTAACTACCACTTATGCTATAATTAATTTATCAATGGGGTTAGCCGCTGTTTACGACACAGCCTAGATAATTTGATAATTTGACAACACACTTCTAACCTGTACGAACAACGTTTCTCTGTGACGAATAACCTAGTGTCCTTTTCCTTTTTCTTTTGTTTCCTTTTGTTATTCCTTTTTGTTTCCCTTTTGTTATTCCTTTTTGTTTCCCTTTTGTTATTCCTTTTTGTTTCCCTTTTGTTATTCCTATTTGTTTCCCTTTTGTTTTCTTTCCTCCTTTTACCTGCGGAGACTGGTGGGGCAAATAGGTTGAGACTCTTACACTGAAGATTTCATGGAAAGTGCATACAAATTGTGTGGGAAAATCTTTTGTGATTTCCTTGAACATTTTTATGGAAGGAAAAGAGTTACCTTTTTGTTCCTGTTACCTTCTTTTTCTTCTCTCTCTTCTTCCTGTAGTGCCCAAAGAAACAAGGGGGGGGGGGGGTGTGGAGGGTGTGGAGAAGCAAACAACGACGGATTGTGCTAGCCAAAAAGGGGGCTGCCTGATTGGAGCCTTCTTTGATTATAGCCCTTTTTCTTTATACCATGTACTTTGTCTGCAGTGATATTACTGCCGCTTAATGGGACGATGGCAGAAATACCTCAAGCACCTTGGCCTCCAATGAGGGCGAAGAAATATTTGGAAGGCTAACAGCGTGATTAACTCGTGCACCCCAATTGGTGTAACAGTGCTACCTTTCTTCAATGTTCTCGATCTCGAACCGATGATTTGCTGTGGGAAATTGACTTAATACGAGCTCATCCGAGTTCGGATGGCTCGGATAAAAACAGACAATATTCATATTATTTTTTCACTTCCCTCGTTTTGTTGGCCGTCCTCTGGCAGCCGTCACTAATAACGCTCTTCTTCTTCTCTACAAGAAAAAGAAAAAGGTGCATACTAGTTGGTCATGTACGGGTCAAGGGACTTTATACTCTTGGCTCACAGATGTACTTTATGTGGAAGGCTATGAAAAGGTTTGCTGGATCAAAAATACATTTGATGAAGGAGTAATAGTATATACTATGGAAGAAGAATTGCAGTGTCCTAATATAGAATGTTTTAAATCTTTTTATAGTAACACCTCCTGCTGTTTATGTCGTCAGGGACAATGTGCTCAATAAAATGTGTACCTGTTTAAAAAAATTTTAGATATTGTAATAGCAAGAAATAAGAAAGAGATATATAAGTTTTATATCAATAAATGAAATTATATATAATTTTTTATTAATTTTCTTTCTCAACATTCATTTCATTTATTTTATAATGATTCCAAGCATATGTGGAAATGCCATCTTCCCGAATAAATCTTTTATCGTCTAAATAACTTAAGGCTATCTTATTTATAATTTGCGTGTATATATTATGAACTATAGATTTAAAGATATACATACTTCCATATATTATTTTCTTCTTATACAAACAGTCTCTATAACTGTTTAAATCAATATTATCTTTGGTTTTTTTTACATTTTACATTATACCCTTCATTTTTTTGTTTCTTCAAGGTATTTGGTAAGGGTTATCGAGTGCATATTCTGAAGTATCAAAATATGGTTAATATCATTTAAAATATCGTTATAAAAGTCATCAGTAAAAATAGTATATATAAAGGAATCAGTGTCCATATAATTGAGCATTACATTTTGTCTGTATTTAGGTTTCATATATCCATAATTAACGTCATTCATTTTCAATTCTAAAACGCAAAATCCTAAGTAAAGGGGTTTGTTGTAATATGATTTGGTTCTATTAAGTTGTATTGCGACTAAATCCTCTGTAAAATGAGTGGAGCTATGAAAATTGGGCTTCGCTATAAGAGCTCGTGCCCCCAGTGATCTACCCCTGCTTTCCTATTTCGTATCAAGTCGAACATCCTTTCGTTTGTCGACATTTTCCATGATTTTTCCATATACGGCATTATTTAATAATTAAAAAAAAAAAATTCAAAGGCATTCTGAGCCTGAGTTCTATTATAAGTATTTTTAGATATATAATTTTTAAGCCAGTCTGATTGATTAAATTGCAATACTCTAGGAATCTTTTGAAGCTTCAACCCATTTTAGACACTGCTGAAGATTTAAATAATGAATTAAATAGCGTGATTTCTTATTTAAATCTGCTATTAGTTTAGAAAACTTCGATTTTGGAGGTGTCTTGTTGTTGAGTCGTTGTGATCATCATGTAGGATAGGATACTCTAAATCCACTTCAAATATGTAGCCAATATTAGAATCTTTCGAAATGTTTAAAATATCGATATTTTCGGATTCAACTCATTTAAAACCGGAGTGAAGAAGGAATTGGGACATAGTCCAACCGTATAAATTATTGGCATCTAGGTAAGTTATATAGGAAGATTGCTTGGTTTTATCAAAATCTGACAAATATTTACTATTGGCTTTGTGCCCACCTCTCCCCTTTTTAATAAAATTGTACATATTAATATCAGTGAGATTGATTTTGGTCGTCTTTAACATTGCATCCCAAGACAAGCCTGGCGTTGTATAATACTTGCAGGGATCCAAAGAATAAATATTTAGACAACGTTTTCTAAAGATTTCAAATATATCTGTTAAAACTAATACGTCGGTTGTTTAGTAAATCTCCAAATAATCCCACAAATTTCTGTATTTGAATTTATTGCATACTTTTTGAGCATGCTCACTATTCATTCACTATTCACTATTAGAACATTGAACATTGTTAGCTTATTATCAAATTTCTTTTTGGGTGGAAGAATGGTCTCATCCAAACGCTGCCAAGAGTTTATGTATTCATAGGGAAAACCCCCCTTTCGCCTAATTAAACTTAAGGCCTCTTCATCCTTATACACATTTCTAACGGCTTTTAGATCTTGAGGACTTAAATAACTAGCTAGCATTTCCAAACTCGATTGCATAAATCGGGTTGAATCAAAAAAGCGTAATTCTACTGAATCAGTTTCACTGATATATATTCGCTTGGAAAGCGAAATATATAATTCTTTGTTTAGCGGAATAATACTTATTTCGCCCTCAATTTGAGAAAGTGCTTTAACAAATAGATGGCAATCATATCCCAAAAATTATGCAAAAAATGGGGAAACCTTAAGGTACACGATATTTTAAATTACTCGCGTTGTGAGCAGGGCCTCTATATTGCCCCGCTACTCGATCAGAACCTAATTCATAATTACAAATGTGACATATTGCATTTTCTTTTTGCATGCGTATCTCTTCCCTTGTTAAGGATAGCATTGGCTTGGGTTTGCTTATATATTCGGCATCAAGATATTTTATATCATAAACTAAATATTGTACAAATTGCACTGCAGAATCTTTACCCTTATAAATTTTAAATTTATCAAACTTAATGTCAAACGAACATTTTATATTATATGCAAACGAGCACGGAATATGTTCCTGGATTATAGTTGTTGATGAAGAAAGCGGATCAGGAACACAAGTGGCTACATCTTGTAAGATGCACTCCAAATCGGCGTAAATAACAAATGGAACCTGGTGTTTTTTATGATGACCTTCGAACTTCAATTCAGCTTTCTCCGGAGACGAGAGAATAGAGACAATTTTACTGCACTCAGTTCAGTGAATATCCAGGGCTTTTTTCGCATAGAAATATTGAAGGCAGGTGTTGCAGAGGTAAATCTGGTTCCCTGATAACGTCACTTGATTTCGAATCAATCTAGAAAGTAAAAGGATACATTCAAATATAAATATATTAATAAATGTTTTCTCTACAAACATATCATACCTTGAAATATTTTCAATCCAAGTGACTTCGTGTCTCATCTTGAATTAGCAGTAAGTTGATGTGCGTAGCTTTCTGTTCCTTCGTGCAATAATATGGCCCCACAATATTATATCATTTTGCTAGTATCCAAACACATTTACACTTATTGAGGGGTTCAATTCTTCAAAACGTACTAAGTTCGGAAGTCGGAAAGGAAACTTTAACTGACCAAAATGAAGAGTAATTCCATTTCTTAGGGTTAAGGTGACAGCGGCGATATTAATAATTCAATACGATGAGGGACGATCACTGCTGGAATTCACTGGAGTCAGGGCCGAAATAATAGCCCATTTAGAGCGGTACTCATCTGAATTTCTAACATTTATACAAGCGTGTTATCGGTTTATACTGATTCACATTAACCTCACATGGACAATCCTTATTAGAGACCAAACGCTATCTCTCTCTTGAAATTCCTCCATTTTGGAAATTATTTTATCAATCATGTTTTCATAGATTTCTGACAATAGTTCCCTACTGCGAATTACTTCCATTTTGGATTAGAAAGATTCAATTGACGACACAATATCATATTCTTCTTTCTATTCATCTTTCTCAGTCATTTTATGTACTCTGCAAACAACTCGAAGTTAAATTTATATGAGTTATGTTTGCTTAATAAATACAGCAAAGCTTCTAGAATTAGGCTTTTTTTCAACTGAAAAAATTATCTGGTATCATTTTCAAATAGAAACGTTTCAATCCTTTCATTAAAGGAGCTTTTTATAGTTTTAAAAGCAGCATTTATAGGCCCTGCGATGTAATGTATGTGTGTGCGGAAGAGCAACGTGAAGTTGCCGCAAGATGTTCAAGTGGCACGCGCTAACTGGTAGCACGTCCTAGCTCGCCGGTATGGGGTGTGAGTTCTTGAACATCATCACACATCTACAAACAGAAAGAAACAAAAGAAAAGAAATAAGATTAAATTATAACATAAGGCGGATGGAAGGAGTGATGAGGGAGACAAGAGGAGGAAGAAGCTTCATGCGGGGGGGGGGGGGGGGGGGGGGGGGGGGGGAGTCGTGAAACAAAGATAATTAAAATGCCATGATTAAATTACAACAAAAACTATCGACTTTTCTTTAATCACAATCATAATACCTAATGCTGGATCTTAAAGCTATCGGATGTAGTGCGTTTACATTAGAGATCTACATTCGAGCACAAGTTAAAGAAAAAAAAGAAAATTTTGCACTTTTATTACTTCGTATATCCAAGAATATTCTAACCACATTAATGCTGACCGTTCCAGCTTACTTATTAGCTAAGGTAAAGGCAACAGGTAATTCAAGTTACATACACATGTTCTCTCATCTTAACAATTTCAACTCACTGACTCGTGAGAGAGTATTTTATTATTATATGACTATTCACTAAGTTGATCCCGGACGAAGACAAAAACCTTTTCGAATTCGCGAGGGAGTTAGGGTATCGTATTAAATAATGTTAACAAATCTTTGCCTAAGGTGGCTCTGCCTAGCCGAATTAGAAATTCCACGCGGATATCTCAATGAAAAACTAAGATACTTAAAACAATTCTTTCCAAATTCTCACATAATATAAATCAAATGACTAAGTCATCCTATTAAAATCCAACACCAAACAAAAGAAAAAGGTTACCTAATCTTGACTCATAAGTTATAAGCAAAGTATTCTGGACGATCGCATCGTGTCGTGTGATTCGAAACAATTCTGATGCAAATTTCACTAATTATACTTAACACAGGATAGATTTGTACCGAACTACCGTATCGTGTCTCGCAATTCAAAATAATTCTATGGTAACATTTACGAATTAGGAGTAATAATTTCAACAAAAAGAAAAGATATCTTAGTTCTATTTATATATATGTATTTATCTAACTATTTATCGCATTATAACCAGGTATCAAGCCGGATCGGGGAGATTCCTTTAACTTCTTTAACAAACCGAATCTTGTTTTTACTATTTATCTTCCTTTTTTCTATCTTCTCTGTTTTCTGTAGTAGTGGGCTCGAAGGACTGGCCTATTACAGGTGTCGTCAATAAAAATCATGCAGGGGCTCAACGCCAATGTGCCTTCACGAATGACGTCTGCGCTTCATCTCGTGTGGGGTAAAAATATAAATTTACAATTTCGTCACTAACCTTGTGCTTAGGGCTTGTGAAGGGGGGGGGGGGGGGGGGGGGGTGAGTTATATGTTAGGCTCCCTGCCTACTGCAGGACTTATTTTGTTAATAATTTTTCTTTTTTTGTCTTGCTGAGCCCGATGGTTGTCCCAATTCCTTGAAAAAGGGGAGTCTTCACGCGGGTTTCAAATGACCCTTGTAAATGGAATTAGTTTTTCCTTTTTATGATTTCCTTTTTCTGTAGCAGCTTTTTACTTTAGTTCGCTGTTTGTTTTGTTAATACTGTAAATGTTAAAAGTGAATTACTTTTTATGCCTGATTTGTGCGTTAATTCATACCTGTTTATCGGGCTCAGCGCTAGATGATAGGATTGGACGGTGGTCGGCAATATTTAAGGAAAGAAGAACGCTTAGGTCCGGGCAAACGTACAAGCCACTGTCTGGCAGCCAAGGCTAAAAACTTGCCGCTGCCTCCCAAAATTTCTTTGCTGATTTAAATCTCGGCACGACTGAGCTGCAGTTGAATAATTATCACCGGTGCAATGAAGGTACGAGTTTGTAGCAGGACGGCTATGATGAAAATTTCTATTCATTTACAGAATAATTCAGCCCACTTACCACTCTAGCGTGTTGCTCCTCTGCTTCAAGTGACACGGAAGGAAAATGTGACATCTTTTTCTTGATTTATTCAAGGTGAAGTAGCACATTCGTTTCGTTACACCAGAGGCAGCGGTGACAACCACAAAACAACCATTTTGTTGTCGGTAAATTGGGATATCCATGCTCACCGACAACCAACAGATGGCTGCATGTGTTTTACCCTGCCGCTCGTGCTTTCGTCAACCTTTGCGTTGACGGGAAGAAACGGCCAGGGGAGTTGATTACAAATGAGCCTTGTCTTTGTTTTTTGTTTTCACTTATCGAATGTTTATTTAAAAAACAATGTATACACTGATTGGATTATTATAATGAATTTGTCACTTAGTGTATTTTTATAATAAACTTGTCACAATTAATTGCAAGTACAGTAATTTACAAAACTTTTAATACGAACCCTTTTCTTTTGTTGGGATTTGTTCTCACCTTGTTAAGTCAAAATCAACTGAACCTCTGGTCTCCTTCAGGCTATATTTATGCCCATTTTATTTACCCCTTAATCAAGCATTTCTTATTTATTTTGTATTTAAGTTCCGATTGGTTCATGGGAACTCGCATCGATTGAGGAAAGCGTACATAATTACACGCAACCGAATTATGTATTTACCCAAATCATGTGAATGGGTTAAGCAGGGGAAACTAGAGAGCAAAAGCTCTCTCAGATTAAGCCGGCTTGGCTAACTTATGTGCCTGCGTATGTCATTGAAGCGGGGAAAACAATCGCAAGTTAAAGTTAAAGGTTAAAGACCCAGCGCACACCGTGCCATCGTAAATGACTTGCTCCAAGAGGCATATACATAGGAAAGTTTTTCCTATGTTACATGTGGGATTATACATTGGGAAAAAGGTCACATTGGGCTTTGTGAAGGCCAGTGCAATGTGCTTTATGACTTGCATTGGAAGCGAAATTATTGAATGAATTATTGGTTTTGACGGAAATTCGGCATTATATTTCAAGACGAATTTCCGTCGAACTGGTTTATTCATTGAAATAATTTATTCATTTTTGCAAGATAGGAGACATGTGCATATGTGCAATGTGGACTTTAAGGATCGAAGGTTGCTGGGTTTGTTATGGTAATGATCGGGTTACCGGCTCATTACACATGTGAACATGGATTGGATTGAGGGTTGTGAGCACCACTAAGTTGTTTGTCACAACCTAGTCATAGCTCATAACCAAGGGATATAGGAAGGTTTATGGGAAACACCGGGGTGAGCGTTATTCGCCGTGCAGACTTGGTCAGTGACCGAAGAGGTGAGGGGCCCGCCTAGCTAGCCGTGCTTAGCTCGCCGGATCGGTGTGGGATCTTGCCTCACACTCATCGGTACACTCACCCGAACATAATGCGGGCACTCTTTGTGTCCTATAGCCGGACCGAAGACTATTCAATAAAAATAGGAAAGCACACAAATTTTAAGGGAGCAAAATAAAAGGGATAGGATAAAAGAGCATACACTAGCATGTTCCTGACGGAAGAGCAACCTCAGCCTCCAGTTGGTCTGAGGCTTATAGGGCTAACCCTTCCTATCCTGTACAGCGCTCTGTTTACTATTACATAGTCCCTTTCGATTGGTCAGCTGTCTGGAACTAGGAGAAGAAGAGAGCGGGTCTTGAGGAATTCGGCTACTCTTTAGCACTCCATCATTCACTTAGTTAGTGATACTCGAATGAATACAACAGACTTACTACTTGACTCTGACAAAAATCAAAATTTCTACCATATACAAAAAAAAAATCATCAAACTCTTCATTAAATAGAGGGGATAAAGTCAACAGAAAAGAATAAAAGGATATACTGACAACATAAATTTATTTACTTTTTGTGGAAAAGTAACTAATTTATTATAAGCTGCTTCGAATAATTATCTTAACTTAATACAAACTTCAAGTGGAGTAATTTCTTGATTATATTTGATCGGTTTCTCGATTTAATAAACAATTCGAATTGCGCGGCGACTTCTTTTCATTTCAATACGTCGACGCAATAGACATATATTATAAATGAGTAGAAATAAAATTATAAGGCTGCGTAAAACTACAAGGATACTCGGATTTGCGGTGCTTCTTCTTTCATCATTCCCAATACTCTTCTTATAAATACAGTAAATTTTCCTTTTGAAAACAAACAGAATTATTTTACAAAACTAATTCCTGCAATCCATGATATTGTCTTGGCTTATTATTGTAACTGGTATTACAATTTTTTTGTTAATTTTATATTCATGATCTACGTTCATGCCAATAGAAAAGACTTTCCTCCTTTTTCTACTAGCCTAATTGAATCTATAAGATGAAATAATAAAAATAGATGTTTGTTGGTAACAAAAGGTGCGTGGGAAATTTTATTTTATCTAGATATGGCTTTACATAATAAAGAGTTCTAGGAGCTCGTATTTTGTGTAAACAAAAAATATTCAATGGAATTCTTAAGCACGAGATATCTATAAACTTATTGCTAGAGATAATATAGTAAAAATCAATTCAAATAGTTAACTAGTATATTTATCAAAATTTATTTAAACAGTAGACTATTGTCTACTGACTCGTTGTTAAAACGAACTAACGAACTAAGAAATATAGGCTGCGAAGGGCAGACGCCAGCTTTATCGATGGGTTCTCCACTATAATTGTTTCGAAAAATTTTGAATTCAAACATTAACAATCACCCCCGTATGGTAATTGAATTTTATTCTTACAACCAAATTAGGAATTAATAGGTAACATACCGTCGAAGTCTGTCCCTTGCACTAACTTTTCGGATAGATATTGGACACTTTTATATTTTCCGAACAAATAAGTTTAGTATGAATACGCTATAATATTGAATAATTAGGTTAATTTACCAGTTCACATATCCCACATTATTCTATATAAAAAAAAACAAGAATTGAAATAATTTTGTTATCTTATGTTGTATCAAAATCCCTCAGGCTAGATTTCGGATCAAACCCCCCAAAATCCATCAACAAAAATATGAAAGTAACATGATAGTTACTATAATTAAATAAGGGGAATCGTAAGATTTTCGCACTTACAATGCTCTGATCATGTGCTGCCTGGGAATTTATAGGAATGATTTGTGATGAATTTTAAACGTTAATAACTATAATGTCAATTGAATATTATCCAAAATAATGGTTAAATAATTATTTTGATGTGTAAATCTTCCTTCGAATTTAAGGATACTTAGCTGTCCCCACGTGGGCCAATTCACGCTGAATAGTTTTCTTCTTGTTTACGAATATTCTTGTGAGATACTCACTGCTTACAAAGCTCCGTACCCAAAAAGAAACTTGTTGCCAAAAAAATCACTTAAATGAAAACTGCGATAGTCACAAAAAAAAAATTTAAAAAAACCAAAACTCCAAATTTCTACGGCTAATTTCTGTTCTTGACGAATTCTTGTTCTTCAGTCTTCAGGGCTTCACGTCCCATCACTTACTCACTCACTCTGGCTCACATTACAGCGGCATTCTTCTTATGCTTATTGGTGCAAATGTGATATTTCCATTCTTGTGGATGAATTTCTGCTTTTCACGTCTCACAGTATTTAAATGAAACTTCATCAACCCTAGAGCTACCAGCACCCAATTAATCTTGATGAGAGATAACCAACGCTGCGTCTATACTTTGTTTTTCACCTTGACTTTCACCTTGATTTAACAAATTCACATTTTGTTTTTCACCTTGATTATGAGCACTACGCAAATGCTTCCGAAGACCATCCGATCTTTTAAAAAATTCTCCACATATATCTAGAGATGCGACAAGGGTAAATACCCGATAGGTAAAAATGGGTAAATTCCGGTAAATTGGGTATAAAAGGGTATTTACCCATATTTTTACCCAAATAATGGGTAAAAATGTTAAAATATTTCAAACATTGTAGTGTTATGCGTTTTAGTGAACTAAAGCAGATGAAGGTGTACGTTCTACTAGTATTATTATTCAATTCCAAGTTGTGTGGTTGAACCACAGTCCTAACATATATGTATGTAACTATGTAAGGTTGAAAAGTACTTGACAACGCATGAAATTGATTACCAACTTTTATTTATTTGCTTTAGTGGAATACAGTAATGATAATGATGAAACTAAAAATGTGTATTATAAAATTAGTATTTAAGATATCTTTAAAATTTCAGACACTATATAAATATAAGCCAAGTCTTCTCTTAGCAATTATAAAATTAAACTGTCATTCTATTCACTATCGCTATCAAATGTTTCGTTATGAAAGTTAACATATTCAAAATCATTATTAATATTTTCAGTCGATGTTGAGGGTTGCAGTTCATCTATCTGCATCTTTGAACTAAGTATTGACGTTTCTTAATTGGGTAAATCTTCATTATCTTCACTGTCTTCATGTTTGTGGAGAAGGTTCCAATTGTAAGAAATAAATCTTATTTTGGCTGCTCTTTCTGCAGTCAAGCGATTTCTTTTCTTATTGTGAATGTTTCCTTGAACGCTAAAAGAGCGTTCTGTAGCTGCCGATGTACAAGGAGCAGTCAATATGCGCACCGCCACTTTACGTCAAAGTTCAAGTCTTGTGACATCTTGAAGATGAACTCCATATCCTGAACTTTTTGTGTCTGATCAAGTTGAACTCCTTGAGTTCTAGGATCTAACACAATAGGTTTTACACAATCGGTTGTCCTTCTATCGGTTGAAGCTAAAATCTTTTCCTTTTTCTTATCATTAGGATTTCAATTGTAGGTAAAATTAATTCCAATTTAAATTTTAAGTCCTTAAACGCTATAAATACGTTACTTATGTTGTATCCATTTCACTGCAATTTAAAAATCCATTCTGTAACTGGTTCCAAGATAGTTATACAATGCTGTGTCCTATCCCAAAAATTTCCAATGTAATGTAGATTTTGTTTCCAATGGCAGTTGTATGTTTTCATGGACGGCTAAAGTTTGTAAGGCAACTTTGGTGTTATATAAGCTTTTCAGAGCAAATGCTCATATCTGCTTACTGAGATACTGGCCTGTATGACGGCTATATTCAGTATTTAAACTTTCTATAAAAACAGGATCCGGTTTCGATATCAGAAAGTTTATAATGCCTTCGTTTCGAATGTTGCTCCAGCCATCGCCGTGTAAATGTAAATAATTCGCTCCGTTTAGCTCGTCATTCAATTCCTTTCGCATCTCTGAGTAAATCCTGTCTAAATGTGTTGTAGCGATGGCTTTTCTCGTCGGTAATTTATAGGAAGGCTGAAGTTCCTCCTTTACCCACAAAGGATGCTCGACCATAGATAGAGGCGAGCCAGTGACGAAAATAGCCTTAGCTAGTTGCTTAGTTAAATTAATTCTGTTTTCTTCAGAGAGAAGTAAAGAGTTAGGAGAAACAAAGGAGCTTGTAGTAAAACTATTTGTGCTAGGCAAATCTTGCTTTAGCGATTGTTGTGGGTAGTTCTTGTGTAGTTGAACCTTACTGCTTCTTTTCGTGAGTTCTTCTTTTACGATCAGCGGACATTTAAAGGAGTTAATAAGATGCGCACACATTTTATTTACGTTTCCTATCTTGTACTCTTTTTGACAATATCTACATACAACTGCTTTGTTTGTCAATACATTATAGATTCCATATGTCTGCGATTTTAGGTCTTCCCATGATTGGCCTAGTACAGCAAAGATACACGTAAACATTAACTTAACGTACTGCATATTTTATACGTATTTCACATACATATACTTACAATCAGTACCTTGTTCAGCGCTTTATATGGTAGTTTCTTAATAAACATAAACATTTTAGCTTTGATTTATGTAATGATATATTTTAAAAATAATAAAATGCAATCCAAACAGACAGCATAGGGGTACATTTTCCACATAATCAATAAATACCCTAATATTTACGGGTATTTACCTAAGGTAGGGTATTTACCCGGGTGTAAACCCATCACTACATATATCACAGGGATGACCGTCGCCATGAATAGCCCTATAATGTCTTTTTAACGTCGCCAACTTAGCGAAAGCCTTTTGACATGCTTCACACACAAAACTATTCATCTTGAGAACCTCGAGGGATAAAATTCCGAACTAAACTGAAATAACTTTTGTGAACTTACGCGTCTTTAATTAATCGAATTTATCACATTCTTTTGGGTGTGTAGCGGCAAATAAAAAATAATAAAAGAAAATCAACCAACCAAAAAAAATACAAAATCAAAATCGTCCTGAAATTTGAAAAGGTTTTTTCGAAATAATAAGTCGTAAATTTGCGGCTTTAATTCAAATTAATTTATTCATAAAAAACTCAAATGAAATTATAAAAACAAGAGAAATTCAATAACAAAAAAATATAAAGTTAACTTCTTTTAATCTTTATCTAATTATTCGCAATTATTTCAAAAAAAAATTAATAAACCAAAGGAAATTATAGTTCACAAAATAATAATCATAAATAAAATGAAAGGAAATGAAGAAAAAAATTATAAATTAAAATTGTAGCACTTGCTGAAACAGAAAATGGTTATTTAAAAATTGCAGAACTGCACGTGGTGGTCAAAATGCCGTCTTTGGAATTTCTTGACCACTGTAGTCAGTTCACTTACTTTGAAAATAAATTGTCACAGATGTTGCCTCGCTGAAAACTCACTAAGAAAAGAGAGCGATCTCCCCAGGAACACTGCTTTTATAAGCTTATCAGCCATCTTGTACAAATTAAGTCCGTCGCCATATGCCTTTCTGCCATTTTCGTGGAGACTTTCATTGGCGCCATTTTTTCTTGCGGTAATTTTAAATAAATATGTTGTCCATAAAGAGTTTTTCCGCATGTTGTTATGACCGCAATGACGGAAACTCTTTTCTACATATGAAAATTTCATTAAAATATTTTATGCAATTATCCAAATTGGTAAATTTGCACAAAATTGGGATTAATTGTAGTTTCAACGTTTGCAAGAGATTTCGCTGCTCAATGTTTATCTCCATTTTGAAGTCTCCACTGAAAGAGTATTTTATTTATCTCTTTCTAATATAAATTATATATGTTTTCTCTTTCCCACTTATTTTGGGTATAGGAAATATATAATAAATAATAAATAATTAAAAATATCTCGATGGGGAATCGAAATTGGTAAATTTAATTATCACCAATCGATTCCTCATCAAATTTTACATCAATTTGATGTGCTGCATGTTGGCAGCACATAAAGTTTTTCGCGAGTGAAGTGAAATTATAATAAATACTTGGTAAGTATTACTTATGGTGCCTTTAAATGTGTCCAAAATTGTTATTTAAGTGTATTTCTGTGTATGTGCAGTGTTAGTTCAATGAAATTAATGTTTTGTAATAGGTAATTTTGTGTCGTTCCATTCTTTGAATGAATACTAATTTGATTCTTTTTCAGGTGAGCTTGGCGAACACATTCAATTTAAATTCTCATAACACATCAAATTTAGGAAACCGCAATATCCTGCTTCCCATTAAATTCGCATCATGTTATTTCATTTAGCTGATAAAGGTGTACTTCGTTAAGTAAAAACTCAAAACAACAAACTCTTATCTTCAGCACGAGCCCAGGTCCGTACTTCCCAGGTTCATCTACAAAACCTTATCACCCAACGACCTCAACATTGCCACCAAATCATTCATTTCTACAGACTCAGCTCCCTTATCAATCACATCACCAAATTATTAATTTCTACAGAGTCACCAGCTATCTTATCAGCTCGGTCAGAGAACATATTAAAACTTGCTTGGAAACAAATGATATCATTGAAATAAGAAGTTGCAAAAGCAATAAAAACAATCTTCATCCATTTACTCAAAGTGGTGAAATCTTTATTAAGAAATACTATAAAAAAATAATAAAAAAATCAATGCACATTTAAATACAATTTTAAGAAGAAATATTCCCATGCTCTTTTACAAAATTTTCTCACGCTCAAGTGCTTAATTTCTCTGCAATTTCCCTGTAAATTCATCATTAGCACAAAACATGTTTAAACATGAAATTATTTCACAAATATCCTCTAGAAAATACATAGAAAATTTCCATCACAATTTTAACTTAATAATTACTGGTCATACTCAATAACTCGGAAATGCATTGACCTCAAGATATATTACTACCCAATTACGTAATCTCACACTAATCATGTTATTTCATTTAGCTAATAAAGGTGTACTTCGTTAAGTAAAAACTCAAAACAACAAACTCTTATCTTCAGCACGAGCCCAGGTTCATCTACAAAACCTTATCATCCAACGACCTCAACATTGCCACCAAATTATTAATTTCTACAGAGTTAGCTCCCTTATCAATCACAGCTCTGGTCTTAATTCTTTACTCCGCAATCAAAACAAAAACAAACTCTTATCACTCTCGACCGAAGACATGGGGGGTTATTCTCTATAACCATACTAAAATGCTTACCATTCGAAAGTGTAATTCGAAACTAAAATGTTTTCGTATTCTTTATAACATTATTGTAAACTCTAATCTTCAAAGAACTAGCTTCCATTACTTTATCAATCCAAATGTCAAATTTGTTTGAACGTTTAAATTGAATTGAGCAAAATTAAAAGAATAATCATAATTATTAATTTCAGTCAAATTAACTCCAAAACGTTTCGTATTTTTCGAACCATAAATGGCGTCTTTTAAGTTCAGAAGTTCATATGCCCTATTTTCTGTCTCTGTTAGATGTATTGTTGCGCGCTGGGACCCCGCCCACCGACGCACACTGGGACCTGTTCATATATAGTAGTGCTCAAAACTTAAAAAAGTATTATAGAGTAAGAATTTGTATTCCGCAACAGTTATTGAGAGTTACACCAAGTAATTATTAATATTTTATTTAAATAATATATATATATATATATATATATATATATATATATATATATATATATATATATATATATATATATATATATATATATATATATATATATAATAGTAAATATAGAATTAACCAAAGAGATTATCTGAATTAACAGCAACAAGTGAAAATGGCAAACTTTGCCACAATGTACCTCAGAAATGATAACTGACAATGACTTAAATACTAATGTAAACGATGTGTCAAACGCTTAAGTTTACACTGATGTACATTTCTTCGTAACGTACACAAATTTTAAAATTTGAGTTTAGAGTACTACTTTATATAAACGTGTCCCAGTGTGCGACGTAACGATGAATGTAGCCGTCCTAAGGAAGGACGACGAGGAGAGAGAGAGAGAGATAGAAAAGAAGAGTTTATTTCAGACCCATATAAAGATTTTTATTTAAAATTTTTTTTTTTTTTTTTTGTAAAACAGAGATACCCCCTCCGTGGGAGGGCACAAGACCGTCTAGCTTTTACCCCTCTGCAAGGGGGCTCTGAGGAATGATACAATAAAAATTTTTTATCACACTATCTGTACGCTAAGTTCCTAATCTATCCCTACAGTCCTAATTGAGACAGGCGAATATACTCTAGCTAAAACCATTTATAATATATATCCAAAAAAAAATCCTCTTTTAAAACAAAAATTTTTTTTCTTTACAAGGCAAAAAAAAAATCCGCATTCCTTCCTATTTCTCCTTGTTTACAATAAGAATGGGACAATTTATATTTGTAACCGCCCGATTTTAAGCAACTTTACAGACTGTTTACTAATTCAATTTCAATTTTCGATTAAAATCTTTTCATCTAAAATTTTTTTTTTGATCAGCACTTAAATTTTATTTCTAAGTTTCCTAACTAATCAATTTTAATTTCAAATAACCTTTTTCTTTTAATTTACATTTAATATTTTAGTTTTCTTTCCTCTAATTTAAATGATTATCAAATTTCCTCACTCACCTTCCAGTTTTCAATCAAAATTTTGTTTCTTTTAAATTTTCTCCGTTTCCGCAATTAAAATTTCTTTCGAGTCTTTTTCTTTTAAGCTTATCGTTTGGTCGGCACTTAAATTTTCTTTCTAATTTTCAAAATTTTTCACACAAGAAAACTGTTCTGCCAGATAGACTAGCGCCGGGATGCTTTGCATCTATATATCGAATCCGTTGCTTATGATCACAAATCTAAAATACAGCGAATGAAAGCTATATAAAAGTAATAAAAATAAGAAATCTTTTTATTACAATCATTGCATTGAGGCTGAAAAATCCCTTCCTGTTGTAAAAAAGATGTGGGCTCTCTGTTGGCTTAAAAATTTTTATGTGTGTACCATCTACACACATAATTACACCAGGAATACCACTCCTCTCATAGAAATATCGCTTTGCTTTCTCTTTTTCTTCCTCAGTCATTGCGAGCTTTATCCATTTTGGACATAATTTTCTTTCTAATATGTCTAAAATCTCTTTTAAATGTTGAGAAAACGTCGATTGAGCTATTGCTACATTATAATCTCTTCCTCTCCCACGTTGGTATCCACCTTCAGCGAAGAACCTTAAGCAGGCAGCTAGTTTGCACTCTAAGGTAACTGACGTTGATCGCACTGCTGGTGGAATAGCGCTCTTTAATTCCTCTAGTACGTATATAAACGCCGATTTATTTAGTCTAAAGTTTTTTTAAACCTAAAAATTACAAATTCATATTTAAATATTACCTAATGTACAAAGTTTAACTTGACTTACTCCCCGTCAGGTAACTCCATTAAATTTTCTGCAGTATGTCTAATACGTCTTCGTATAATTTTTCATGACTGCCCTTCGTCTTCTTCTTCCCAATCAAAATAAAATGCAATGCTGTCCATAAATATTTCTTTAACATATAGGTTCGCCTTGGAAATTATTGTTTGCGTTTCTAATAACCACACTTTTGAATTTGACAATCACATCAAACAGCTGATTCACATTTTCGAATACCAAATACGACATTTGATATGGCAGTTCTGTCGGCGGATTCAATAATCGCAAAAGGAAGGCAAAGTGAAACTCAGTTGCGGCGGGAATCTTAAATCCGTCGGAATCAACAATCGAGACCATTATCTTACTTTTTCCAATAAATATTGCTTACAACTTTGTAAAAAAAAATTACATAAACTGGTTAACCTCACTTTGAAGCTTGACATTTAGATAAACCATCAGCTGATTACATTTTCGAAAGATGAAATCTGAAACTTGATGTGGCAGACCTACCGGCGGATTAAATAATCGCAACGTAGAGAGGAAGTGAATCTTATTTGCGGCGGGAATCCTTAATCCGTCGGATTCAACAATAGAGGCCACTATATAACTCTCGTAATAAAACATTCGATATCCCCAAGAAGAACAAATCTGTTGGGACTTGGCCCCAACTCAAACATATTAGGTATTTTGTTTTTTTTTTGCAGATGGGCCACTATGGTATTAAGCATTTAAAATTTATCTATATAAAAATGTATGACTATAAGGGCCAATGTAAAAAAATCAACAATGGTATTATTGATATAAAAAACGTTTTACTATTATAGAGTTTTATGGAAACTTACAGAACTTAACTAAATTTATCTATTATTCAACTAAAGAATCACTTATTTCACCATCCAGCTCATTTCTTTCATTGGCAGAGGCTTGAAGATTATGATAAAAAGAGTGTTAAGCTGGTGGTACGTATTCCACGAGGCAAAGAAGATCCTTCTTTTTCAGTGCTGATTTTTCTACCATTTGGGTGTAAAACCTGTAGCTGAAAATTGGAAGTGTCTTGGGAAGTCCTCTTCCTGAAATTGACTTCAGTAAAAAGAGCGTCTTGATTGTTGGAGTATTTGTAGAAAAATGCAATGCATTTTATTGAAAAGCATCCATTGCATCTTAAGCCATTCTACTTTACTACGAGCAACACTAAGTTTCCTATTTGTTATATTATATTGAAGTGCTTTTGTGGATGTAAAATCATCTTGTTGCATGGTCACAAGCTTAAAAGTATTTCTTGTTGCCAATATCACATCATTCCAGTGCTCTGGTACAAAAATATTTTGAAAGAATTTTTTTTTTTCTACTAAGCCAAATGCTCTATCAAATGATGAGTAGGAATGACCACTCACAGTAAACTTTTGGTCAATTTGTTTAACTGTATACATTGGACTTGAAACAATGTGCATGCATAAAGCAGCAATCTTAATGTTACGGTTTTGAACTCAACATTGGTCCGAATACACTACTAGTTTTTTGGTATATGCACATTTTCTTTTATATATTTTAAGAGAAAGGCGCAATAGATACATTCCGCACATACACTTAGTCACAAAATTATTTATATAGTTGAACAAAAATTGAAAACATTTGTATTTTTCAACACAGAAACAATTTTAAGAAATAAAAATGATTTCAAATGATTAATTTATAAACAAGTTTATTTTGAAGATATAATATATAGACTAAAAATATAAAATAAATCGAATTATGTACCTAAATCCTATTGTTTTGGCGACACAAAATTATTTTTACAAATGTTCTTTATACTACATTAAGATAAAAAATAAATAAAAAAGGGTATATATGCTATTTGATTAGTAAGATGTTGGGCTTCCTTTATACTTTATTACCTCCTGCAGACGTTTGTTCATAGAAGAAACAAGTGTTCCCGTGAAAGAAGATTAAATTTTCTCTCAAGTATTTTTAATCGCAGTTATAAGGTCATTTTTATTCCGCACATCGAGCAAACGTATGCGACGATCTAATTCAGACCAGAGATGCTCAATGGGGCTAAGGTCTGCAGATTGTGCTGACCAACTGCTTCTGCATTCCATTTTGTTGAAAAAAATCTGTAATTATTTTAGCGCAAAGTTTTGGATCATTGTCCTGTTGGCAAATAAATTCATTTAAACCAAGTTTTTCAACGGAAGAAAAAACATTATTATGCAAAATCTTTAAATAAGCTTCCTTTACCATCCCATTAATTATTTCCATTTTTCCAACACCGTTAAACGCCATACCACAGACCATAACGGAACCTCCACCATGCTTTACAGTTCCTTTCAAACACTTAGGATTTAACGCTTCATTCGGTCTGCGCCAGGCAAAAGTTCGTCCATCAGAGCAAAAGATCATAAATTTCTTCTCATCGGACCATATAATCTTTTTCCAAAATTCTTTTCCTTTTCCTAAATGCTCACGTGCGAATTGCAGCCTTTTCTGACGAGTTTTATTGGATATATGTATATTGCTTTTTTCGGGCACTTCTTCCGTGTAGATCGTGCCTTCTTAGCACCCTTTTCTCCACTAAGCGAATGATCTTCCTTTCATCTCGTTCGCTCAAATCCCCTTCCGACCCCGTTCATTCAGGTTTTGTACCTCCTTTGTCTTTGTAGAGTAGTTGCTCTACACATCTGTACTGTGGTGTGTCCGACTTTCATTAAATCTGCCACCTCCCGCAAGGATTTTCCTTCTTCTCTGTGCCGCTGTGAATAGGCTGTTATTATTTTAAGGAGAAAAAAAAACATTTTGTTATTGCTTGTATTATAAAAAATAAAGTATTTGTATAACAACCAATTTACATGTTTTATCCATTAATTAGATTTAGAATTAGGTCTCGTTTTTCTTTTCCTTCATTTAACGTTGTATTTGCTTTGCAGTTTGACCTGGTTTCAATAAAATTGGCATCACATACTCCCTTAAAGAATTTAATTAATTTAATGTATAACAATTTACAATTCAAATATTCTTACCTGAAGAATAATTGAACGTCTCACCTTCCGGTTGTAGTAACTGTTGTTATCTTGAGGAGGAGAAGGAATTTCAATATGGGTCCCATCTATGGTATGCACTCGTTGACAAAAAGGAAAGGACGAGATCTCATGTTTTGAAATGAATCCATAATTTTTTTATATTCAACATGTGATGAAGGCCATTTAATGAAGTTTTTTCTGGCTTTGAATATAATCTTAGGCACATTCATTACTAAGCTGTAAGCAGTCCCTTTTGCAACATTGAAACGATCTGTAACGTCACAAAACGTACAGTTGTTTGCAAGCCTCCAGATCGTTAGTAACAAAGCGTATTGCAAACTGGTTCTCGGTCGTCCTGTAGATGCTTTGGTCCAGTGTGGTTTTAATAAAGTAACTGGTGCCTTAAATTGGGTCTACAATATGTAAAGTAATATAAAAGTTAGTAATATAAAAAGTAAGTTAAGTTAAAGCTTTCTCTTTTTCTTTTATGGTCTTTTGGGCTGGCATTCATCTAAATCCGTCAAAATTGCAAAATTAAATAAAACTGGTCCATACATATTCAAGCTTTCTGAACCTTTTGTAAACGATTGAAACAGATGTTCAAAAACGTCAAATTTTTCTGCAAAGAAATCAGATTACGTCTACGCAGTGGTGATACCACTACATCTATGCTTTCCTGCGATCCAGCGGCCTTGCTGCTGAGTTATTTGGTTTCCTTAGTATCCGCGCGGGTTTTGATTGTTGAGACGGTTGTGTTCCTGCCTGCACGGGCGCACAGCGTTGATGTTGAGGCAGCGCCTGGTGGTTTGTTGTTGTTAGGCGGTGGTGGTAATAACTTTTCGCCTGAGGACATGTACATAGTTCCTAAAATGTTGGGCTTGGATGAAGCCCGCTAAATTCCAACGGTGGCACCTGGGTGTGTGAAGTGGAGTTAGCTGCATGCTCGCTTGGAGCAGCGGCATTTAAGTGGACTAACTCCGAGCATTGGGGATAACTTGGTGAGCAATTGACGACACATTAGCGGTCAGAGGTATGCCTTGCGGCTGATTCATAAGAACAGGGCTTGTTTTTGTGTCAACCAGGCTTTCCCAATCCTATCGGCTACGCCAAATTTGTGTTACAAATTATTCTTAAGGTAATTTCCGGAAAATTGATAAAGTTACTTGTTTAAGGCTTTATTATGCACCTTTAATTTAGACCAATACAAAATTTACACCCTACTTTTAACAGTTTATTATTTGATTTTCTAACCACAATAACTTTTGGTATCGTTTAAGTACTGTTCCCAAAATAGGTAGTCACTATATTCTGTACAGATGACTTCAACAATGTAGACAGTTAATTGAACTTTAGCACTTCTTGTTGTGGTACAGCTTTCTTGCGGATGTTTATGCAATTACGCATTTTGTAAACTAGATAGATCATAAATAGAGATTTAGATCAAATATTTATTTCTTAATTGTTTTAGTGTAACATATTAAAATATCCATAATATAGGCAAAATATACTACTGTGATCAAAAAATAGTAAGACTTTTTAAATAAAACACAAACGGCTTATTATTCTTCAAAATTTATTTCATCCCCTTCAAAGTAATTCCCTCCGGATACAATAACTTATGTCAGCGATTTTTCCAGTCTTCGAAACAGTTGTTGAAGTCGATTTCCGGAATTGCCTTCAAAACCTTCTTCACCTCACCTTTGGCAATTGATTGGTCGGCGGTTTCCGGATCGTATGCGGAGATCCATGTCTCATCTCCCGTAATAATTGACTTCCTTAACATGGTGTTTATCGGTAGACGTCGAAGGACGGCCAGGACATTCATCGTCTTCAACACGTTCTCTGCCTTCTTTGAACAACTTATACCAATCAAAAACACTCGCTCTTGACAGTAAATTGTCACCAAAAGCCTTTTTCAACATTTCAACGTTTCGAAAGCCGAAATGCAATTTTTGACGCAAAATTTAATGCAACTTCTTCGCTGTACTTTTTCACTCATTTTAAAAATCGAAAAATGCACTAATTTAGATGACAGTAAACAAGCGTATCTCATTAACTACTGAAGATATTAGCATGAAATTTGAGACAGATGTCAAGTAATAGTGCTACCAGTCCTACTCGTTTGGATAAGCCCGCGCGATTTAAATGGGAAAAGTCTTACTACTTTTTGATCACAGTAGTATGCAAAATAAACTGCGTTTCATAGTTATAAACACACCCAAATTTTTGCTGATATTAGTCAATTAGCTAAAATGTGTAGTTTAAATATTTGCTAATTACTTATCGTCTGTAAATGGTACTGCATATAAGAATTTGTAAAAATTATAATATGCCTCCTTGACAAATTATTGTCAAAAAACCAATTCTTCACCGTTTCATAATTATAAACACACTTCAGAAAAATTCAATTTATTTCAGCTTATTGCTACAACAAGTAAAACAAATATTAAATTAAAGCTCCTAATAATTAGTACGGCCACCATTTCTCTGAATTAGTTGGAAAATCCTGTTAGGCATACTATTTACTAAATTTTGAAGAACCGTTGCACTGACGTCGTTCCATGCAGCAATAATGGCAGCTTTTAATTCTCCAACTGTTTGATACTGCCGATTATTTTCATAAATTCGCCGCACAAGGATCCCCCACAAGTTCTCCATGGGATTAATGTCTGGAGAGCACGCTGGCCAGTCTAAAACATTAATTCGTTTGGAGCCCAGCCAAGCCTTTGTGCTGTTACTCGTGTGTATTCACGCGTTATCTTGTTGGAAGGTGAATGGAATCCTATTGAAACGTCGCAGGTAGGGTTAAAGAGTGCCATTTAAGACTTCCTGATAATCTTCGCATGGTTGTGAATTCCATCTGTCAGGTTTGCTAACAAGTTTGAAAAAATATTAGAGAAACAGATTAAGAAGGGAGAGCAACAGGCCTGGTGTCACCTGTAACTCCTATCTGCGCTGAACTGTCAAGATTAGCAAAAAAAAATTACACCCCCTTAGTCGACAGTTCATGCATCTTACCCACGCCATCCACCCCTAGGGTACAGACCCAACCTATAAAGGGTGCTAAAACAAAATTAAAATTAAATTAAATAAAAATCAAAAAGAAAACATTAGGAAATAGTGAGAAGGGATGAAGGAAGCAAGAAAGGGGAGAAGCCTCACAGCGGTTTACTGAAATTTAAACTACCAATTCATTTAACTAACAAAAATATAAGTCATGTATTGATACAAAATAATTCTAAAAAAAAGTACATCAATCATATATAGGAGTAAGCTAAGTTTACATTATTTCAGGCTGACCGAAGCAGTTACTTATCATCTCAGAGGATCTTAATATATTACTTTAATTAGCCAAAAAGTATTCTAATTTATACTCATAAAAAGATTTTTAGGAAGTGTATCTTAAACCATCATCTTTAAAAACAAAATTCAACAAAAGTAAAATGTGCTTAGTATATTATTGAGGTGTACCATTTACTTAACCGAGCAGTCTTGCTGCAAACTTAAATCGCCCACACAATTATATCATACTAATAGGTTAAAAAAATCGTTCTAGCTTAACAAACTGTGTTGTCTAGTTCCCCTGGTGGTTTGTTAGAGGTCGATGTTGTTATCCTCTCTTTGGTAATTAGTTTTGTGTTTATTTCTTCTAGTGACATCCTTCCCTACCGAAGTTCCTGCCACGGTATACTTTCAGCATTACTTCTTTAGTGCTGTTAGTATTTGTCTGAAATAGATTAATCGAAATATTTTGTTGGCTCAATAGCCAGCAACGTTAAAACTTCTCTAATTAATATGGATATTTCTTTTATATGATTTAAATTTTAAACTTTATTAAATTATTTAAGCCAAGATATTTACAAAATGAAAATAATAGACAGACTCAAGTTTCCTTTGTTTTTCTCATCCTTTTATAGTTTTGTAATCACGTCCAGGACTGCTGAGAAAATTTAAGGAATTATATTTACAAGTAGTTTTCTGCGTTAGTGTGCAGAATCTATGTATGAGGGTCCTGTTTGCAAAACTGCATAATACGCGCGACTGGCGGCAAATCCTCTGTCAGCTAAAAATGGAGATTTTATGTGATTGATTCTTGCTTATAATGGATAGTTAAAGAATGGCGAAATTACCAGATAAAAATACTTGTGCATTTTTCGTTTTCTGGAAGTTAGGGGGTGGCTTTGTGGAGCGCTTTTATCCCACGCGTCTCTTGACCTTTATTTGGCTCAGAAAGTAGCAAAAAATATTTTGAACTGCCCGATCCGTTGGTTGCGCCGATTCCTGAGGGCCAACGACACTTTAGTGGGTTTATTCATCCAAGGAACGCCCTAGATGTAATCCTGCTCTTCGATGGACGAAGGATTAGCGACAAAGAAGTATTATAACCCGAAATGCTTTCCTGAGCCTTCTAAAACTGTTCGTGGTTTGCAATGAAAAAAATATTATCCGATTTAAAAAAATTATTGAGCTTACCTTCAGCAGATGTTCATCCTGCAGCTGTCATGGAACAAGTATATCTTCTTCTCTTTAACAAAAGATCACGTCCGTGGCAGCGAACAGGGGTGACAACCACAAAGTATAAATGGATATGTTCATACCGAAAAGGTAAGGCATGGCTCACATTACTGCTACTCGATTAATTTCAGCTTCGATTTTAAAAACCCTCTAAGGGGTAGAAAATATTTTAAGATACGTTTAATACATTGCTCAACTGAGAGCCATCGTGTTGCAGATGGATGAAGCATTTTATGTGGTTTCAAATCCCAGAGTTCTTGAAAAGCCGTAAGATTCATCTGCCATAAATGAAAAATGGTTTGATCTTAATCGTGCAACAATATCTGCTTCTTTTTCTATCCCTAAAACGTTTTTAACTAACAATGTAGTTGTTTTTCTACTTAAGGTTATGTCGTTAACAATATGACTGCATGTTTTGCAATGGTAAAAGGAGAGTCCTTTTGAGCTTTTTTTTGATCAGAAATGGAAAAAGTTTTTCCACGAAGTATAATATTGCTGCATACGACGATTTTTGTTGGTTCACATTTTGTCGAATTTACGATTTCTTATAGAAATATCCCTGACTTGCCAGTTACTCCTCACAAACGCAAGGTCACAAATGTCTGAAAACACTTAATTACATCACAATTTATACTTCTTTATAAACGGATATGTTTCTCACCTTTCAATTCAATTTTTTATTTAGATCACTTTTGCACTTTGTCTCAAAGCTCTATAAACTTGTCTATAAACATATGATTAATGATTGGGCGAGAAAGCGATTGACTTTAATTTATTTCGAAGATAATTTGTCCCTTTTTATGTTTTCACTTCCGAGGTTTTAATTTCTTACACCTAAAAATTATCGCGGCAACGAAAAGAAATTCTTCAATAACGTGACTGAATTTCAGGAATTCATCGTTGCCACAAATTTTTGTTATCCATAAACAGAAAATAAAACTGATTGAAATCTTGGATTGCATAAATTTAATTTTTCCTATGTACTTTAGTTCAAGTACAATTTGTATCTTTTTGTTAAACACAAACAGCAAATAAAAATAATTGGAACCTTGGATTGCATAAAGTTGATTTTTCCTAGTTAATTTATTTCAAGTATAGTTTGTCTTTTTATTTCGAAGATAATTTGTCTCTTTTTATGTTTTCACTTCCGAGGTTTTTAATTTCTTACACCTAAAGATGATCGCGGCATCCTGCAAAGGCGACCATAACAACCTTGCAATTACAAATTCCCCAAAACGATAAGCAAAAATTCATGGAACTAAAGATCTGGTTAGAATGGATACCGTTATTAATTCCTAGAAGCCTTCTCCGTTTATTTTATTTGGTAGGGATGGGTGATCGAACTGAGCAAATCGATTCAGTACGGATCGATCTGTAATTTTTTTCCGATTTCGAAGATCGATTAATCGCCCTAAATAGATCGATGTTCAAAGATCGATTCCATTTATTTTGAAATTTTAATTTGGAGAAGCACAAATTTTGTTTCGCTTTATTAGGCTCAATTTATTATAACTAGCGAAAGCCGGTGGACTTCATACGACAATATATTATATTTTCTTCACCAAGTGATTAATTTTGCAATTTTAAAGAACTAAAAATAAGTGATGATAGTGCAGAAAAAGACCTTGCTCCATACTGGGTACCATATAGCGGAAGGACGGAGTGGGCGGACGTAACACCTATCCTAGTTGGCAGCGAGAAATTTTCAAAGGCCTTAGAGTTAACCAGGGATGCACTAAGATTGAATGCTGCCAACTAGGTACTCATGGTACGCGGTGATACAGATAACACTACCATAACGAAATTTTAAACTGACAGAATTATTTCTCAAATTAATGATGGTTCGAAAAAAATTTCCACGGGAGCTTGCGCAATTTTATTTTATATCGTCGCGTCTTGCCTTAAATCGATGGGAATCGGAAATAAATAAATCGATTCGAGCTGAATCGGTCCAGCGAAAAATCGATTCAAAAATCGACAGATCGAAGGCTAAAAGATCGATTCGCAGAGATCGAATCGAAGATCGCCCATCCCAATTATTTGGTTTTAACTTATTACTACAACGCGAGCAGACAGGGTTGGCGCAAATGTCATTTATGCAAAATATGCAAATTAAAGGATGTATTTTTAAATAATTTTTTGACAAAAGAAATTCCTAGTTTAGTCCCACTTGTCTACATTTCTTTATTTAAAATATGCATAAACATCCGCAGTCTAATCATGAGTTGGATTTGAATATATGGCAACTTTGTTGCAACATACAGTGTATAACAAAAGTATATCCACTTTTTACAAAAATGTTCTAAATCTAATTTTAAAAAAAAGAATTGAAGGGGAAAAAAATATTTCTATTTATTTATTATATATACATCTAAAAATATTATTTAATAACAAAATTGTATTTCATTAAACAAAATTAAGCCAAAAAACAAAATGTAGTTTATTATAAATTCAATTTCTCTGTAACAAAATTATATCCACTTTTGATTAATGACCGGTGTATCCTCCAGAATTTTGACCTAATAAAGCCAGTCTGTGCGTTACACTTTGAACGTAATGTAAACACGTATCGGGAGTGATGGTATTCCATTCCTCAGAACAAATTCTCCGAAGGTCATGAATTGTTTTGGGCTTTCTGTCGGCTATTCTTGTTTTTAACACATCCCACAGGTTTTCAATTGGTGAAAGATCCGGTGATTGTGGTGGCCAGTATAAAAGTTGTATTCCTGACTGCTTAAAATGTTCCGTGATAATCTTGGCTGTATGTATGGGGGCGTTGTCTTGTTGAAAGATAAAATGATCTCCAACTAGTCGATGTCCTTCACTCATAACGTGAGTTTTTAGAATATCTAAATAGATCTTAGAGTTTATAATCCCTTCTAAGGTTACAATACTGCCAACTCCATTTGCCGCCATGCAACCCCACACCATAACCCCTCTTGTTTGTCCCTTGAAAGTAGGCTCAGTACAACTGTAAGAAAATTCTTCACCCTTCTTTCGCCAAACATACATTCTCCCGTGGTTGTATTTCATCTCAATTTTTTTTTCATCCGACCAAAGTACTGTCTTCCAAAAATCTAAGTCCTTTAAAACATACTTGTTATAAAAACTCATTCTTTTTTCTTTGTTCACCTTGGAAGCATATGGTATTCGTCGGGGTACACGAGCCACGTAGCCGGAAGAATGGAGCCTTCTGCATATTGTCATCCTAGAAGCATTTAAATTCAGCTCATTCTTGATGTTTGCAAGAGACAGTCGATTATTATTTCTCACAATGCTCTGAATTCGTTGGTCTTCTCTATCGGTAGTGCACTTCGGGCGTCCAGTCCTTGGTAATTTTTCCTCATTTCCTCTTTCAGCTCGCCTTTTCAAAAATTTTCCAATGGAAGATTTGTCTCGGTTGAAACATCTTGCAATGAAAATGTTGGTACAACCTTCGCTTTTCATCCGGACGATAGCCTTTTTCTCATCTAAGGATAATTCTACACCTTTCGGCATAGTTATAATTTATAATTTTATATAAATCACAGATAAATATTAAACGTAGATGTCAAAAAATAACACTTTGTAACACTCTACTGCACTTTATTTCGCTGACTGCGCTTTATTGAAAATTTTACTTAACGGCAAATCTGATAAGCACGAAAACTCACATACAACTTTAAACGCAACTTATTCAAGACCTCAAGAACATCAGACTTGTCAAGACATGAACGCATTGGCAAATAAGGGACATGTGGATATACTTTTGTTACACTGGGTGAGGAAAATGTATCAAACTAATAGCTTATTTTCTTCACAAAGGAATTAAATTGAACTTGTTTGCGCTTTTGTACGTTCTACCGTGTTTTCTTAATAAAAATTTCAAAAAAATATTGGGGTGAAGTTCCAATATTAGACATTATTTGGAGAAAAACGGAAATAAGCATAAGGTGGATATACTTTTGTTACACACTGTAATTCGGTTTATGAAATCCAACTCATTAAATTTTTTTTGCCGATTTTTCATATGACAGATTGGATTCGGTTGAATTTTGGCTTATCGGAAATATAAGCAGAATCCTATCTGTAACATTACCAATAACTTTTTTGTTCGACATTTTGTTATGTATCTTTTTATTATTCCAATTAACTTAATCGCAAAACAAATCACCGGCGCTTTTACTTTAAATTGAAATATTTTTATAGACATTGAAATGTCACCCGATAAGCTGTTCAAAAGTAAAAGAATTCACAGCAGAATGTACTAAATATTTTATGTTACGTGTCCGTAAAATATTTCATAAAATTATTTTATCCAACCATGACAGAATACGAATTTTGATAAAATTTTATTTTCATTTCATGAAAAATTTTATGTTATCGCCATAACATAACATAAAATACCGTTTTACGAAAAATTATAGAATAAGGCCCAATGTCAGTATAACGCTGTAACAAGCTTTTGAAATGCCTTCGTAAAGCTCGTCCAAATTTCTAAAAAATTTCTCAGAAATGTATTATTTTACAAGGTTCTCAGTTGGATTGAGATCTGGGTTACATGATGGCCACTCCTTAACAGCAATATGTTTTTCTTGGAACCACCGCCTTACCAACTTCGCCGTATGTTTTGGGTCATTATCGTGCTGGAAAATCCAGTTGGCAGTCATGACCTCTTGTGCATACGGTTCCATCACGTCCTTAAAAATATATATATACTGGTGCTGGTCCGTAACACCATTTATTCTATAAATATGGCCAACGCCTTTGCTGAAAAAACATTCCCATACATTCACATTACCTCCACCATGCTTTAAACTTTTCTTTGTGTATAGAGGATCTAATGCTTGGTTTCTTGGACGCCAAACAGTGGCTTTTCCGTCGTGACCCAATCTAGAATTACACAATTTTTAACTGTTTTAAAATATTAAAATGAATAAATTATCTTTCCTATTGAGTTTAGATTCATCTGAAAATAAAACTCGCTTCTAGTCATTTTCCGTCCACAAATTATTATCTAAATATCTTTTTGCAAATTTCTTAGTACTATCTCTATGATGTTGTTCTTTTATCCAAATTTGCCTCATTAAGCCTTCTTCAAATTGTTCTCGCCGATATTTTAGACAACTAGCACCAAACGCTTCCTTTTGGATATCTTTTGAACTAAATAGGGTTCTTTTTGCTTGATCGAATTATTAAACGATCCACCGCAATGGATGTTTTGTGTGAACGATTCTTTCGAGATATTTTTTGTGTTGTTTTATAATATTTAACGGCATTGTACACCTTATTCTGTGAACATTTTAACAAATTTACAATTTCCGCATATGACGAACCGTATTCCACTAAATCCATTATAATTTTGCTCTATTCCGCGGAACAACTTTTTCTTTTACCCATTTTTCCATTATTTTTCAAAAACAAAATCTTCTCTAAGGTTTACTTCTTCAAAGATCGACTTTATATCATCTTTTGTAGCTAGTGTCGCCATTTCCTCCTTTATTGTGCTACGGATTCCCTGTTCCAGTTGCTCCAAAGTGAGGTTATTTGTGCTAGAATTTCTCGCGGTCATTGTTTCAGCTAGTGCTTGTGATCGATGCAAAGTGTTTCGTTGTCTTTTTAATGATGGTGTCGTTAGTTCTGGAGATGAAAGACCCCTTTTGCGTTTTGTGATATGAGTGAATTTCCAAGAGTGACGTCTTCCTGCTTATGGTGGCACACCATACGAAAAACAATCCCTGAGCTATGAGAACTAATTTTGGTAATGTAATGACTAATGTAATGATAAAAGATGTAACATGCGATAGAAGTTTTCGTTTCTCCGATCTGTCAATCTGTCTAATGCCGAATTACTAAGTTTTTTGCTTGCTCTTAGACGCTTTCCATAAAACTTCACTTATTATATAACAAACTTGCTTTTTTATCAAATTAGATTTAAATTGACTTAAAATAAAATGCGTTTTACTTAGTTTTCCAAAATATAATTTTCCCAATAAATGACTTTTATATATATATATATATATATATATGCAGGATTACCAACCCCAAGATTACCAGCAACCAAATTTTCAAATTATGTTCTAGGAACGGCTATATACATCGTTTTCGAATATACGATGGTAAAAATTCAGACATTGCAAAGTTTATTCCAACAAATGTGGTAATGACACTTTCTCAAGATATAACTAATAAGAACAATTCGCTCAAATCGTCGAGGTCTGGATAGAGAAATTGTTGGCAAAAAACTAAAACGTGGAGATATTTTTGGAAAAGAACACAAAACCGGGATTACTTTGCTGACAAAAGATTTGAAATTTTGAGTTATTTCTATTCTGCACCACAAAATATGCTTTTAAATTTCAAACTTTTTAATTTAGCCTTACACATCCAACAACTAACTTTTTCTAATATACCAAAATATATAATCCCCAAATAAAACAAAATTGTATAAATTACCAAAGTCATTAAATAACATGACATGCCCAATAACACAAATAAAAAATCCACGAGCTTGTGATACACAAAGTGCTGTGCATAACTTCGCGACACTTCAATTGCATATGAGTAATTACTCAATTGGAAAAGCTTTTGCGACTAACCCAAGCAAAACAATCTTACTTTTTATTATTTTACCGGCACACTGCACTAGGTAAACTCACACTAAAATAAAAAAAATTTTACTCTTTTTGATGTGGCGGCCGTAATTAGTGCAGGACAACGATACAATACAAGACAATGAGTGACTACAGATAAGGAATCAAAAGATCCTCAGGAACCAACTGGTCACTGTTATAACTCTTGGCGGTGGTTTCCAGCAGATCTCCGGGAAGAGTAAGTGCACGTTGGCACTAACATTTCGGCGTAACTTTTACAATAAAATATTATTATATTAAATTAAATGTTTTTGTACCTATAGCATCGAAAAGAAATGAAACAGGTTATTGGAGTTGGGAAAACATGGTATCTCGTTAGTAGAATGATTGAAAAATTATATTCGTATATCCAGGAATAGGGTATTTTTTTTAATGTTTTAAGCTTCCAGGAATAGTGCTTCTTTTAATGATCTTTTCAGTTATGTTTTTAATATAGTTTTAAAATCGTTATGGCACACAATGACTAATATTAAGAAATTAAGCGAGAAATCTAAATAAAAGAAGAACACGATGTGAATTTTCTACATATGCAATACCTACTGGGTGAAAATTATTTAACCATATAACCACTAATCAAATTGAAAATTAATGCTGTTTCTTAAAAATTGAATGAAATAAGTAAACATATCTGAAAACAATGATTTAATTACATCTTAAAATAAACTTAATTTAAAAGTGTTGCTACTAACGTCTTATAAATAGAACTTACGAAAATCGTTTGCTTAGTGGACTGCGCAATACACTAAAATTTATCATGGAAGTAACCCAAGGAGAAAATAAAATCCCCTTATTGTTATCCTTACACTTTTCTGAATTACTGCTCCTGCACCCAAATTCCAATTCATATGGGACGTGGTCTATGCGCGGCCACGAATAATTTCCTTATTCATTGATCGGTTGTAATCGTACAAATACTTTGATAAAATATTTTCACCAACAACGAATGCTGAAATTATTTGAATACGTTTTTGTATTATAGTTTTGGCATATTTGCACATTTTTGCTTGATTTTTTTTAATAATGGGAAGATAAACTGAAATAATAATCTTGATGTAGTACAATGTTTATTACATTTCTGAGTACAAGAAATAAGTCACATTATTAATCAATCTGACTATACAATGTTACATTAAAAATGTGGCGAAAGAAAAAAAAATTTGCGTGGTGGGAGCCTTCTTGGTTATGGGGCGTTCATTCATACCGTGTCAATTATTTGCACTGGTATTACTGCCGCTTGGTGAAACGATGTCAGAACTTTTCCTCAAGCACCTTGGCCTCCGATGAGGATGAATAATTATTATGGGAGGATATCAAAGTACTTAACTCGTGTACCCTCAATTGGTGCAAAAAAGAATTGCTACACACACAAGTATCGATAATTTGCTACGGGTTTAAAAGAGATTTAATACGAGCTCATCCGAGTTCGGATGGCTCGGATAAAAACAAACAATTTTAATTTTAATTTTTCATTTACCTCGTTTTGTTGTCTGTCCTCTGGCAGCCGTGACTAAATAAGCTCTTCTTCTTGACAAGAGCGAATTCGTGTCAGCGCACAGAGGTGACAACCACGAGAAAAAAAAGGGAACGGCGCAGACAAGGTAGTCATGTACAGATTAAGGGACTTTGTATTCTTGGTTCACAGATGGCGCAGACTATTTATACATGGCTCACATTACACTGAGCACAAATTCAATTTGGTTCCGTGCCCAGCCTAAGTACCACACACATACTATGGGCGCAGCACCCGACTGTGCGCTTTCCGCTCAAGCAGGTACAGTAATAGTGTGTGATTGCTTTTCATCCATTTCTTTGACGATTTTAGATACTTGTTCTCACATGTCCTGACTGAATGCGCACACGCAGCAACCACACGTCTTGCTCTTCTATGTACTCAGTAAGACCGCTGATTTGTTGCTCTCGATACGCTTCAATATTGTATAAACCCCGCCTGACGTGTTCGGCATAATAGCTGCGGGCTAACTTGATTTGGTACGTGCCGAGAGAAAAAAAGGCTGGTCACCGCCGATCCTTTCGAACGTGACTCTTTGTCTGTTTAAATTATTGCGGATAACATAGTCCGCCAGATGGTTTGATCGGTTCAGGCGATTGTGCATTATTTCAATGAATACGGCTGCATGTACGCTGTCTTGTAAAGGTTTGTATTTGACGTACATTTACATGGTTGAATCTGGTAAAAGGCGGCTTTATCATTTGTCGTGGACGTAAGTCACCATTGTGCTTTTCATAGCCTAATAAGCGTAATCAGTGGGCTGCAATTGTGTTTGATGAGCTTTTTTCCAAATAAATGTTTGTACTGTATCCCTTAACAACTGCAAATGCAAAGCATCTGACTTGCATATTACTCTCATTAAATTGAAGCCGAAACCTATATTTTGAGAAATCAGTTTATATCGGAGTTCATCAGCAGTTAATTTTTTATTTTTTTTTTTGAAAAAAATATGTGCAAACTGTTTCTAACTACTTTAATTGTTCATTATTTACGTCAAGGTTCCCCAAAGATTTAAGAGCTGTTTTTACAAAATCCTCCGATGCAACTTTCAAACATTGTATTTTACTACTTATCTACTGGTAGTATCGCAGCCACTCACTTAGTCTTGCTTTCAACAAGGGATTCAGCAGCTAAATGGCATCCTAGGAGATATTTCTTTGTATGAGAACCGTCGAACCATAGACCTAGACAAATAATATTTGCTAGTTCTATCCAGTAATAAATCGCCAAGATGAATACATCTGTATCAGCGCTGAGGATAAGAACATGAACATATTGAATTCGGGCTGCGTGAAATATGTGACAAAACAGCCTTGAATCAGAGAGGGGATGGAAAGGGACCACCGCAGCTGCCGGCAAGATGTGTTTCTTCATTATTTGAGGTCTCTGGTATAAGAATCTGAACATAGTTGCCGCTCTTCACATTTTTCATACTCAATTATTTCCAGCGCCTGCACTATTTGTCTTCACTTAATTTTTCCGTCAACGAATACTAAAACGACCGTGGAAAACACTAGTTTAGATTCATTTCCTTTCTTTATGTACTTGTCTCCTCTTCTGCACAAGTGGCAAGGTTGTACACTATTTATAATCTATTCCAAAAAGATTGGCAGTACACGCTCTTATGAAGTATTGCTCTCTGCTTTATTTTCTCATCATTTTCCTATGCTTCCATCCCTCTTCCTCAGCACGCTGTTGCCACGATTTCATCTCAGAACATTTTCTTATTTTTCCTCGTGGCCTACTGCTAAAAGATATAATCTGGCTACACTAAATGTGCTTTCCGACCACTCCAGTCACTCGAATTCGTATTGCATCGATGAACTTCGCATGTAAAACCACCTACCATCCACCATGAGTGCTGATCACTGTCGGTGAACCAACAGCATCTGGCTGCTGACAGAATCAGTGCCTCTTGGTTTCTCGACCAAAAAAGATCGAAAGGATGGCTGCACACGGTTTTTGGCGTGTTTGTGAAATTTGACATCATAACTTCCAATTTACCGTGTACTGCATATCTTTTTAGCAGGGTATAATTAATTAATTTTTTTGTTTTGCATTCATTCACCATTAATTTGGCTTATTTTTTTTCTAAATCTATCCATTTTTTTTTCTCTTCAGGGCTTCTCTTTAATTTAATTCAAGGTATGGAGAATCAAACGCATTACCTTACAGGGTGTTCCTCTCCTACTAGCGCTCTTACCGGGATGTTACATGGGGGCGAATCTCGTTAGGGCGTATAGCCCAAGTCAATATGTATGCCAATTGAATTAGCCACAACGGTGATCACTATATGGGGGGCGGCACAGTGTTTAGCTGTGGGATGGGAAATTGGACTGTCTTTATTGCAATTATATACAACAAAAATTTTACCTGTGGCGGCACGTAAGGTGCGCATGTTGAGACAAACTCAACAGAAAGAAAACACACGATGGCAGTCCTACGAGGGGGACGGTTCTTTACTGCATATAACACTTTTCTAATATTTGTAAAGGTGCTTTGGGAATCAGTTCTATGTAGAAATGTGCTAAGATGCTGCAATGGTACACAATCAGGTTTGCCAAGCACTTAACTTATCACTTTTATGGCTTGGAGACGTCAAATAACTCGTCTTTCTAATATCGGGGTGTGTTACGCTTACCGGGGCAGAAGGTAACTAACAATAGAATCATGTAAAATTCAAATCTCAAAAGTCCACTAATTATCAATTTATTGCCAAATTATAAAACAGTCACTAAACTACAATTTCCTTATCTTTTTCTTAACACTTTCAAACAATATCGATCTTAAATTATTAAGTTACACACAACATTCGAGTACAATAGTCACCAAATATAATTTCCTTGTCTCTTTCTAATCACTTTCCAACGATATATTCTTAAATTAAAAAATTACAGAAAATTCGAACAAATAGTCACTAAATATAATTTCCTTATCTTTTTTTTAACGCTTTCAAACGATACATTCCCGGCAATCCCCAACAAACTCCTGTTTTAAACACGACCCGCCTTCATCGCGACCAGGACAAAACTCACTTTATTCACAGTAGACCCCGACCGACTCATACGACTTTTAATTCAAGTCTCTCTGTAGTTATTCTTTAAAGAATCATTCTACAAACGATCTACATGAAGAAAAGCTTTCGTGCTTTTTCTGCGTTTTTTAGCTTTTGCCCTTGATGTAGTTAGTTGTCATTGGGCAAAGCCGCTGTAGATCGTTGTTTTTCGCGCTGATTAAGCAAATTTCTTTTGCTTATCGTGTACTGGGCTACCGTGTGAAAGGAATGTCGACGGTAACCCGAGCGCGTTGTTTATCATGAGTTGGATTTGAGTATATGGCAACTTTGTTGCAACCTAACTCGATGTACGAAATCCAACTCATTAAATTTTTGTTTAATTTTTGTGTTCATAAGTTGGATTTGAATATGTTTCAACTTTGTTGTAACAAAATTCGATATTTGAAATCCAACTCATGAGAACCTTTCTGACTTATTTTTACAAATGCCAGATTGGATTCGATAGAATTTGGCTTATCTTAAAATAAGCGAATCCAATCTGTAACAGGTGTGGGTTGTACCAATTCACGCTCCTTTGTAGCGGCCACAATCGTTTGCAGGCTTTAATAATGCCACAATACGGGCTAGGGCAATTTTTGGGCAAATTGCCTGCAATTCTTCAAATAGGATCACAACACAAGCATTGGTGACTACCATCGACTTTTAGAGCAAAGGTATGTTCATATGACAACTGTAAAATGTCTCACGTCACACAAATATGTTTTAAACGAACGCACAATAATTTCGAACCGATTAGAGTACCACGGGATCAGTTTGCAGAGTTATTGATGTCTGCAAACTGCTCCCAGACAGTTGAAACATAATGAGTTTGCAGAGACAAATGATGATCTCTCTTGGAGTGACATTTTCTCAAATTTAAAACACTGCTTAAGGGTATGAGGCCCCTTGCATAAAGGACAATTAAGCTTACTTAAGTGATAGGCTCGGGTTGTGTTCAACAGCTGATTAGAGTTGCACTTGAATGCTTTTGAAGGGTTAGTGATTTCTAATGTACGAAATCTTGCTTCAAGGAACTCTTTCAGGTTATCAAGCTTTGGGAGTGACGTCGTTGTACCCTGCTTTTGTTCCCACAATTCTGGAGTTTCAAAGGGTAAACGCTCAAGTAAGATGAAGTTAACGATAGAATCCCATTTACTTATGTCTATGTTTACTGTTTTAACCCTGGCACGCTAACCATTAGTATAATTTACTCACTGGCTACTTTTTGTGCGCATGTTTTTAGGACATATGACCAGAGCTTCTATAGTTCGCAAGTGCATTGTCTTGTAAGTGCATGTTAGATCTTGTAGCGCTCGATGAAGTGTAAACTTTACAGCTTGAAATTGTGTGCGGTGTATTTAAACTTCTGTGAGTTAAAACGGGTAGTATTCCAGGGTTAAGGCTAGCCAAGCAATTATTAGTAGAATCTAATAAAAATCGCAGCACTGTCTTCTGTTCTAAGTCGAGTGTTCTGATACCGTCGACATAATAAGTCTCATGCAGGTTCATAATTATCGGCTGTAATATTAAGGTGTCTAATGAGCTGCTCAGCTTCACCGATAATACACGATTTTAAATGTTGCATCTTCTGTACCGCAGGAATATTTAATCTAGAATGTATTACTGAGACGAAACAGTCATAAAAGGACAACCATGTGCTGTAGTCGCCCGAGAATTTAGGGGCGGTTAAATGAGGTTATTTTACATTTGAATTTTCCAATTTGTTGTTTGGTCTTAAAGTTTCTAACAGATTTATCGCAGTCAATATACTAGTATTTAGAGTTTCAGTAGCCACCCTTAAATTATCATCGTTCCTCTGCGTTTCATTTTCGAAAGAAGCCGATATGTTACCTGCAGACTTATTGACGGAAGGGAGTAGCGTACTCAAAGTAGATGTCAAAAAACGTATCGTATAAGGAAGGCTCACTTGTAAAGTACTTCCCGGTTCTATCATCTGGCAACGCGTTTGCACGAATAAACTTGTTATTTATATAAAAATCGTTGCATGACCCTCTTAGTACTTCTAATCGACCACGAATGTATCCTATACGGCCTAATTTCTCCTTATTAGCATTTTTAAAATTACCAACGAAGTTACGGAGTTGTTCTAGAAGAGCTTCTTGTTCATTTAACTTTTCTTCCATAGTGACCATTTAACTAAATTATTTGTGTACGACACTAAGTAATAACCTATACTCTTTCACCTGTAATACTGAATAGTTTAACTCAATTTGGAGGTTCTGTTTGTAAGCCACCACTAAATTATAATGTAAATGGTCTGGCACCCAGATGTCTTCCGCACAAATTTAACCGAACAGCAAGCTAATATGCAGCTTGAACCAAATGATAATTCCGATATCAGATATTGTACCGTTTGCTAATTTGATAACGTACAACTATGAACTGGTCTTGGGGAAGCGGTATCACATTCGTTTGTGGCGTCACTGGTCACTATAAAATATTTTTTTCTTTTTACCATTTTCTTCTTTTATGAGAGAAAAATTAAATTAAATCTGTTTGCTATCGTACCACTGGCATTTGCCATACAAATTTCAATTAAGCAAAATGCAAATGAATTAATACTTAATTACACCACACACGTGAAATCGAGTTCTTCTTTTCCGTTGAACACTGCTTAAGTGCGAAATGTTTGGGTTAGACAGATGTTGTTATAAAATGGTTATTCCTTTCATACACTTTAAGCAATCAGAGGGAACTATCATTCAGGTAGGCGGCACACTTTTAATTTTTCATCAATACACTGTCTCACAATCTTTATTCTTCTCTTTTATACATTTAATTTATACACAACAGTTAACTTAATTATTATTATTAGCTTTTTTTTTTACTTACATACACTATCTGTTTTCTTCCAACTGTCAACTTTCACGTTCTTGAATATAACCTCATGACACTCTTAATAAATAACTAAGTACATTTCCACATATAACCTTTGGTTCCTAATTAATTCCTATGATGAGTTGTTGCTTAACTTGTTTATATTCCTATGCACTGTCTATTTTATTTTTTATCTTTAACATTTAACACTTTAAATCAGTGATGACCAAACCCATGCCCGCGGGCAAGTGAGCTTTTGAGCTTTTAAATTTGTATACGCACTTGTTTGGTTGTATTCGATTTGTTGTTTTTGCGTTTTTTAATTAATAAAGCATACAAAAAATAAAAATATCGTAAGCGATTATACAATATCTTAAGATATATAACCTTTTGCAAATATTTTAATGTTCTAAATTAAACAAGCAGTACGAAATGCTTCTAAAGCCTCTAAGCTTTCTTCACATTAAGTAGTGTAAGTTTGGCCATCACTGCTTTAAATGCAGACTACAAATACTTATAAACACTGTAGTTGCAGACCTCCCTTTTTCTTTATTACCGACGCGATCTTACTTTTGCGACTTTAAAAAAGACTCGTTTACCTATTAAACCAGACTCTTGTGTTCATTCCTTAATTCATGACCACTTACCTGTTTATTCGACTAGAACTTTTTTGATCGAGGTAGAAAGCTTTGAGCTTTCGCTCTCGATCGCATACCTTCCCTTCAGTCGTTAAACATTAGGTAAGCTTTTGGTCGTGTGTGTGAGAGCTTTTTCCTCTCACTTATTTGCTTGATCAAGTTCAAGCTCCGCTAGACCTTGGGCAAGGCGATGTGCTTATCGGAATTTGATGATCAGTCACCTTTTGGCTGGAAACTTGACTTTGTTCAGGTGCCTGATGGTTGAAATGCTTTTTTAGCATTTTAAGGTTTCCGGCGTGTCACAATTTTGTGGGAAAGGAATGCGCGGAAATCTGAGCGATTTGTTTGTCGCAAAGGTAATAATTGCCGTGCAGGCGATATTTGGTTGCTTGAGTGCAACAAACTAATTTTATGAATTAATATTTTAATTCGTTATATCGCAAAATAAAATTCTTTAATTTGACAATTAATTTAATGTGCCGTGAAGGCAATTTTGCGAATATAACCTTTTTATTTATTAATTATGCCAACATTTAATTTACTTAAATTTGGCATATAACAATGTGCAAATGTAGTACTCACCAATTTTTTGTATTATCCGGCTTGAAAGGACCAAGTTTCAAGGCTAATTTGGGGTAGAGGACGAAAAATAAGAAAAAAAGGATATTTGCACTGTTATGACCTGTGTGGGTTCCACTAACTGAAAAAACCACTTACGAATACTTCATTCTATTTAATTCTAAAATAAATTTAACCGAGTACAACTTATCCGAGGCTGTCTGTCTAACGGCTTAGGGAAAACAAACTGACTCTCAAGCACACAAGATAATTCAATACAAGTTAATTCATTTCATTTACAATGTGTGTATTAAAGTTTACATTTATGTATCATTTTATATGACTGCATTATTATAAGTTATATCATGCACTACTTTTTTATTTATTTAAATTAACTCGTTTTCCACGTGGCTAAATTTACTTGTCGGTTCAACTGCGATATTGTTTCCTACTGGTTCAGCTGCTCTTCGCCGTCTAACCGCCAAGCCGGTTTTCCGCTTCTCAAGTACCAATATGCGTGGGTGGTGATATTCTGGCTCTCTTCTTTTTGGGAGAACGTTGGGGGAGGATTTCATGATATTTTGACTAAATTTTATTGGATTTTGATTTCAGATAATTTCTAGCTGAGATACAGTGAACACCGCAATTCTAAAGACGTTCTTCGAAAAGCTCCGTCACCGGCTTGTTTATCGATATCTTCGCTTAAAAAAAATTTGACAATGCTCTTGAAACTATACTTAATAATGTACAAAAGGTTTAAATTAATTTGCTCAATCCATAAAACAATACGAGTGTGCTTTAGACCACACGACTGACGTAAGACTTCTTTAGCTCCATCTATACATACATATATGTTTATATATGTATTAAATCTGTTGTCACACACTTTTTATGCACAATTTCCGTACGTAGTTTCTTCTTAGTTGATGGTCCTGGAGCACCGCTTTCATATTCAGAGTCTGTGTCACTTCCTGCCATAATTTTTTATTATTCACTCGAAAAATCACAAAATATGAACTTTAAAATGAATTTACAATTTTATTCACTTTAAACGTAGAATATTTAATGTATTGAAGAAAATATTAATTTATAAAATTGTTCAAGAACGAAATGAAATTACGAAATTACTCCCCAAGTCAAGCGTGCGTAAAGAAGTTTTACTAATATATAATATAATACATATATTTATAATATATACATGTATATACATAGACATATATTAATTTTCTACAAATATTTAAATTTATTATCGGTTTTCATTGATAAACGAAATGAAATTACGAAATAATCAAGAAATCACCGTATAACTCCCTCTCAACTTGCGTTCGCCTCGGCCGATCACACTTTTCGTAACGCATTCACCAGCTTACTCCCCAAGTCAAGCGTGCGTAAAGAAGTTTTACTTCAAAAATTCACAAAAAAAGTGCTTTTTTTCACGCCAAAATTGTAATATAATATTGAGACTTTCTCAGTTGTCTCACTGAGAAAGTGCTAACCGAAAGGCCCTATTATCAAACCATTTTGAGATATCATCTGATTGATACGCTTATGTTGTGTACTAAATGGTTCAAATATTAATTTCAAATCTTGCAATTCTCTTTCAATCTCATTTTTACCTATTTCATTATTAACAAATTATTTTTAAACAAATGTTTTTAAAAAAATTTTCATAACTGCCTTGAAGAAAGTCCTGTATATAATCTAAAAACCTTTTTATTTGAACTCGTTGAACTCGTGTTAGTGATGTGTCTGCGTATAAGGCAGATATTATATTCAAATCAATTTTTTTGAGTAAAAGGTTCAGTAATGTTTTCTACATTTAAATTATTTCCGTTTTGCAACTGTATAGAATCAATATTATCTAGAAATTGTGTTGTGCTTGTAGCTGTGACTACAGGCACATTTTTCTGAACTACATGCTCATTTTCAATTGACAACCTATGATTTAATTTACGGGCATGATTATTTAATGATTATATAGAAATAGTATCAAATCGAAACCTCTATCTCAAAATAAACTGTGTAACTAAAATAAAAAAAAATTGCTATTTAAACGAATCATAAGAAATACTTTTAAAGATTAATAGATGAACATATTTATACTCAAACAATATTTAAATTATCATAATTCTTAAAGTAAAGTATAAAAGCATTAAGCAATATACGATTTTATAAAATAATATATATATATATAACACAGTAGTTGAAATACGAAAATATAAGCGTGAACTTATTTAAGCAGATGATTTATTTAGACCATTAATGGTACGTTCTATGAAAATCCAAGCTAATACTTTCTGCAGGATATTTAAAATTGAACGCGAAAAAAGATTTCGAACATGTATCAACAGCAGCAAAAATATTCTGATATTTGTACTTCACCGTCTCTATAGTTACATAGCATGCGGCAATTTCTTAGGATTTCCCACGGCGACAATAAACGGCTGAGATGAATGTCGATGCTTCCTTAGTTGCTTTATTCCTCCAAACTCTTTTGTAGATCATTCATATGCTAAAACAGAAAATTATTATAAATAAAAATTGCAGCATTTTCATACAATAATAGTATTCGTCGAATACAGTTATTCAATAAAAAGTTTACTATTTTTATCATTTAAGTTAAATTGACTAATGTCTCTCGCTATGAGAAAAAAAGTCGGTTTTTTGTCCGATTCAGATTTAACTTGTGTGGGTCGAAACAGATACTAAGAATCTAAAGTTTGAAAAAAACAATCGTCATAGTACATGAAATTACTTAAAAAAAATTTACCTAAAAAAAGCTGCAAATAAAGTAAAGTTTTTACCAAGGTTTTTTAAAATATTCTTGAGAGATGGTTTTTCTGAGCAACATGGATTAATTTATAGCTGATTTCAGGCCAAATCTTCATAAATTTATTTTTTTGCTCGAAATTATATAAATTTATAAAATCCAAATTGATCTATAAAAATTACACATAAAGGATTAGTGGTTTGATATCATCATGATGAATTATATATATATATAGTGCTCTCTCGATAATATGAACCTAATTAATGTCGAGCTAGTTCATTTATCGAAAAAATTCATATTTGTGAAAGGATACAAATCAATCTTATATATTTTTTATATATTTTTCTGAATTATTGGAATACCTTTGCGATATCCATGATAAGTAAGTCTGCATAAATGACTGCATCAGAATGTGATATTGGTCCTCTATTATCCGTTTCTGTAACACTTTCATCATTAGATGAAATCTTCTGCGCGATCTCAATTTTGTCTTCCAAAATCCATTCAGATATCGCTTGTGAAGACAGATTAAGTTCTGGAAGAATTTCTATAACTTGTTGTTCAGTCTCATTAATTTCATTCCTTTCTTTATAAAGGCTTAAAGGAATTTCATCTTCACTCTCCCAGTCTTCCTCAATTGGCAGTATTTTGGTCCAACACTTTTTTATGACTGACGATGACACCTTTCCCCAAGAATCCTGCAGAAAGCCAACTGCAGTGCGGTAACGTTTGCGGGAAAGTACATGAATTCCACAAAATCATTGAATACATTTACGTTAAATAATCTTGCCAACGGCATGGGATAATTTCAAATTGGTCTCCATTAAAACGATTCTTACTAAAGGGGATAAAATTCGCGTGTTTCCCTGATCACCTTTTCTTTCATAGCTCAAAAAAACCGAGACTCTCAAATTTATTACCTAATCTAAGTTCCTATTAGCTTTTATAATCTTAAGTGTTAAGTTAGTCAACACAATATATTTATATATAAAAATTGAATTCGTCGGCGGTATTCTAGGTATTTGAAATATCAATCAACTGGAGCCACTAATTACACTGTCTTTTCTTTAATTATTTCTTATCCTTTATTTCAATTTAATAGTTTAATCTAAGGAAACAAGTGATGAAAAAGTACACTTTTACCTTATTAACAAAAACTTCTGTGGTTTTCAGGACTTTTCCTTTTTCCTACGAGCACTGCATTGCTGCCTGGTAACGGTGCTCTTTAATTTGACAGCTGCTGGAGGTTGGGTATCCCCTTTATATGTTGGTGCCTTCTCCTTGCAGACCTGTATCTGCGCCTGCTTTTTGTAAAGGAATGGCAATGAAGGGCGTCTTGCTGGGGCTCTACGGCCTTTGCAGCAACAGCAAATTTTGTTGCTTCAATTGCTTGGTGCAAAAACAAAGCTGTAGGGCCGAAGCCGACTACTAAAAGAATGCATTTCCTAAATTAGGGTGAGATTCATTTATGAAAGTGAGACCAAGTTACCGTTTTGGAGTTTTAATAATTCCTTTTTCGGTTGACAACATTCGGGCTTAGGGTGAAGGTTCGCCTGACTGGACGATGGCAGACAAAAACATGTGGATGCTGATGAGCACTATGTGGGCTATTTTACCCACCCTGAGCTTTCCTTGCTCTTTTAAAACAAATGCGATGGTCTCCTCCACCTATCAATCAATATATATATATATATATATATATATATATATATATATATATATATATATATATATATATATATATATATATATATATACAGTTGTGGCAAAAAAAAGCCGAGCGTGAAAAAATTCCATTTGATTGAAGTTCACATGCCATTTTTCTTCTCTTTTCTGGAATGCCCTGGTCATTAGTGGTTGTTTTTACCCAGCAACTTGTTGCGATACCAGGCAGAAAAAATGAACGAATTTCGATCATAATCAACCCATTTAAAAATTACATTGTAAATACCTTCTATGTTTTGCTGTGAAAACGAGCGAAGGGATTGGGTTATTGATGCGTACCGCAGGTAGGAGAACATTAAAGATAAATAAATGAAATTTTATATGAGCTTCAAACACAACTGATGGTAATTGATAACAAAAGCAGAATTAAATTAATATAAGAATTTTATTGAAATAATGCGTCAATATTTTAAACTTCCACCTTTTGCTTTAATAACAGCTTCAACACGTCTTGGTAGGGAATGGTAAAGCGATACTAAAAATTCCGCATCAATTTCATTATACCACACTTCCTCGATGACTTTTTTAAGTTGTTTTTTTGTTTTTGATCCTTTGGAAGAAATTTTTCTTTTCATGATGGCCCACACATTTTCAATGATGTTAAGGTCCGGGCTGTTCGATGGCCAGGGAAGTGACTTTAAGCCTAAATATTCCTTGTAATTTATGACCTGTCATGAAAAATATGAAATGTAACAATGATTAAATTCATAATTTTCACAATTAAAGGTAAAATACACTTACCGACCGAGCACGATCGCAAGGTGCAGAATCATATTGGAATACAGGTTCTGATATTCTGTCAGAAAACTCTTCAATGGTGGGTATCACGCCGTCATCGATAACTCTTTTATATTTTTCTCCGTTAACGGATCCTGCAACAATAATCTGAACCCAATAAGTTGAATTTAGAGTCATCTGAGAAAATAATGTTTCTCCAGTAGTCCTCTGAGAAATTTTTTCGTTCAGTAGTCCATTTAAGCCTTGCATCCTTCATTTTCGCAGTTAAAATAGGCTTTCTTGCTGGGGTTCGAGATTGCAGACCCACTTCTAGTAAGCGTCCACGAACTGTTCTTTCGGAAATTGTCGTAGAAGTTGCTTCAATAAAGTCTCTTCTAAGATCCCTAGATGATGCAAAGCGCTTCCTCACACTTAAACTAACTAACAATCGATCTTCCCTTTCCGAAGTTGCTCGTTTCCTTCCGCTGCCCTGTTTCCTTCCTATTTGACCGCTTTCTTGGTATTTCTTTAAAAATCTCCGAACAGAAGCTCATTACACTTAACGCGTCTGCCTATTTCCGCATTTGTTAAATTTGTTTCACTTAAAGATATAATTTTCAACTTCTTTTCTAAAGATAAAACCATTTTGGAAATCACTTCACTTTTCAATAGTTGCACGAAAACTGAACCAGTACTCTCAAATGTAATTTCTAAATGGGTTTATTATGATCAGAATTCGTTAATTTTTTCTACCTGGTATCACAAAAAGTTGCTGGGTAAAAACAACCATTAATCGATAGGAAATTCCCGAAAAGAAAAGAAAAATGACATGTGAACTTCAATAAAGTGGAATTTTTTCATGCTCGACTTTTTTTTTGCCACAACTGTATCAATAGTATTATTAGCAACTTATTAGAACCTGGATGGTTCAGATAAGTTAGGACAAAATTAATTTGGAAGAAAAACTCACTTCTTTTGCTGTCATCCGTCCTGCCTGCTTTTACGGAATTGATGTCTTCTTCTTAACCGAAGTATCACATCCGTCCGTAGCAGAAAGCAGTGGCAGCAATTAGAGAGTAAGAGGATACGTTTCTATGAGGATGGAATGATTTGTGGCAATGCCAATAGATGACACCGAAAAACGAGATGACAGAATGTCTCACATTACAACTTCCGTGAAGCAAATGATTTTACGAAAAGGTTTTTAACGCGTCTACCAAACTTATTGCCAACTGGTTACTCTCCACAATCATCGTATGCTTATACTTGCCGGCAAGTCACGCACATACGCGCGCGGTCCCGCTGATCCCATCTGGTCTATATTGTTCGAATACAGCTAATCTCGCTCAGACTGGTTTCCGTCAGACCTTTACGTGCAATAATATATAGTTGCGGTGGTTTGCAGCTTGATGGGAGAGCGGTAAATTAAATTAAATAAATCTCCTTTCAGCTACGTTAACCTAACTTCATTCAGATAATTACACAATTATATAGATAATGTACTGCCTAATATCAAGGTAATTAACCATCCTAAGAATTACAAAATATCATTATTTATCGTTATGAACACTAGAAATGTTGAAAATACTCTAGGAATTTCATATATCAATAAAAATGAATCTCACACATCACTTTGAGTTTTAATTTTGTGGCTCCTGCCCTCAGCGATAAATATTCTTACCAAGAACTTATTTTGGGGTGAACAAGTACAGGTGGAAGCCAGCCGGTGGTCTCTAAATTACCCATGATTTCTTGTGATGGTGAATCTTTTTCTAACTACAAGAATGTCTAATTTAGCTCTCTAACACAAGATATTCTGAATTTTAAAGAAATTACCATTTATTCACTAGGGACATATTCCTGCTTAGTGAAACGTAAAGCATTATTCTCGCGAAGCACGCTATTCTTCCTTCCTTTTATCCTTTTTGTGGAGGGTACATAAGCTTATATTCCAGATGAGAGAGATTTTTCTATATAGGTTAATAAATGCCGATGAGTATATCCATGTCACTCCGGAATATGAATGTGGACAATTTCCCACTTTCCAGCGGCAGACGAACGTTTTCGCCACGAGTGACTGACTGACTAAAGAGATAGCCAACACCAAAGCAAATCTTAAGGCAAAACAAATTATAAGACAACTAAAGTAAATTTTCTTAGCTAAACCATGAAATTCAGGCAGTAGATATCCACTTATTACTTACATATCTATAGTATTTCACCTTCAGTCTTAATAATGCAATTAGATCCTAGATTCCTAATATGATCGTAGGCTCAAAACCTCTGTTTAAATTATTATGACTATTTAGAAAAAATTAAGGGAACCTTAATTATTAGATAATAATGCACTGATGTCATTATTATTTCACATAAAATAGAGGTTTATTCGTAATACTGAAATTCTTTCATAAAAGAAGGAAATTAGTTAATATGTATATGAAAAATGTGAATAGAAATCTGAAAATACTATAATGTAAAATGTGTGCGTGTGTGCAACGTGAAGTTGCCGCAGGATGTTCATTTGGCACGTGCTAGCTGGCAGCACGTCCTAGCTCGTCGGTTTGAGTTGAGGGTCCTTGAACATCCGAGTCACACACTCATAACTGAGTTTCGCGTGACTGTGGTGAAAGAAGGTTGTGGAATCCTTTTTTCAGGTCTGCCACAAAGGATAAAAGCACAACGAAAAACAGACATTGAAGCAAGAACAACAACTGAACCTCAGCTGATGACACTTCGGATCACAGCCTCTGATGGACTGTCAGCAGAAGCTTGAGCAGAGATGGGGAATGGCATATATATATATATATATATATATATATATATATATATATATATATATATATATATATATATATATATATATATATATATATATATATATATATATATATATATATATGGGGGGGGCGTTCCAAAAGTGATGCCATCTCCGCTCGTGGTCGCACAACAAAAGAAAAATTCATGCCTAGGATGGGAAAGGTGGGACGAAACAAAAAGGAAGAATTTCGAAAAGAGAAAAAAAAATTAAAAAGGATGGAAAGAGAAAAAAACCGCGAAAGAGAAAACTTTGAAAAACGAAAACTAAATCTGAAAAGGCAAATAAAACAAAACCGGAGGAAAGGATGTGGCAGGCGGTTTCAGGACTTTGAACACGTTGCGGGTGTCTGGTGGTATGACTCCTCTCACATTAGCCCATGCCACAACTACCCTATGCACCTATCATCGTCATCTGGATGCCCTATTGATACCTGGAAAATAAGAAGAATCACTCACCTTATGGGGAGAACCGCGCCCATCGTTGCTTTGACCGCCCTAAGAGGAAGGACGACGAGGAGAGAGGAGGGTATCTTGAAAAAAAACTCGCGATCTGATCCATACAAAAACTTTTATTATTTTTTTTTGTAAAAATGGAGTTTCCTTTTCCTAGAAGGGCACACTGCCAACTGTTTACCTCACTGGTAAAAGGCTCTGAGGAAGCAACCTATCTTACAACTCTTCTTAAATCTCCGACCATCAAATTAGCAAAGCTCTAATAAAAACTACTAAAATCCAAATCAAAGCCACCAAAATTTTAGTACAATTTATACAATGTGTTTGCAAGTCACGAGTTTATTAATTATTGCTACTAGCTTGAGTGGAAGATCACGAACTGATAAACAATTTGCTAGTATGTTGTGTTTGACATTGTCAAAAGCGGCACTGATATCTAGGAATGCACATAGTGCTAATTGGTCTTTTGCTAATGAAAGCTGGAGATGAGACCATAGGGTTAGGATGCGGTCTGAGGTGGACCTGCCTTTTCGGAACCCGAATTGAAAGGAGGGGAGAAGTTTGTTGGATTCTAGGAAATGTTCCAACCTAACCTTGATCATAGATTCGAAGATTTTTTTGATAACTGACGAAAGAGCGATAGGTCTATAGGATTCTAAATTCGATGGATCCTTGCCTAATTTGAGGATGGGAACGATGAAACAATGTCGCCAGGATTCAGGGATGGTGGAGCTGAGCATGAAGTCGTTGTAGAGTTCTAATGACGTGCTTTTCCCAAAATAGAGAGATTGCTTACAGTAGAGTAACGAATAAGATCTTTGCCAGGGCGGAATCTTTTTTGTCTATGAGCACGGCCTCTCGTTCATTAAGGCTGCAGGGGGAAATTAAATGATCATGGGCGTGAGGGAGAGCGAGATTCGGGGGATGGAATTTCCAGTGCGGCCCGATGGTACCAATTACGTGAGTAGCGTATAAGTTTAGGTTGATGGAGCATACCTTCTTCCTTCTTGTACCTTTGTATTTGCCAACATATTCCCACATTTCCTCGGAAGATAAATCAGGTGTGATGTTTGCACAAAATTTTTCGCAGCCTCTCCTTTTTTCCTGTTTTACCATCCAGGAGGTTTCCTTTTCTTGAACCTTGAGTGCTGAGAAGTTGGCATCTGTTGGACATAAACGGAATTGAATTTCTTTGCTGCCAGTCTTCTCTCGGCCACAGCCTTGGAGCAGGTGGCGTTCCACCAGGGGTTAGGAGGGGATAATCTCGGCCTCCCAGTTTTCTTCTGTATAGCAACTTTATGTATAGCTTGGATAAAGGCGTCGTACTTTTCTAAAAAGGTTCCTCTGAAGTTTTTGTGATTGAAGGTGAAGGATATATGATGATTGAGAAGGTTAAAGTCGATATGACGAGAAATAAAAACTTGTTGACTATGGGTCGTCGGATTGGTTGGAGAAGTAAGCATAAGTTCAACTAAGCAGGGCTTGTGGTTGCTACTAAATCTGGGGAGATGACAGCTAGATCAATCGCGGAAGAAGAGTTTCGATTGAAAAAAGTGTGCGAACCATTATTGAGAATATGGAGGTTATTTTTATCAGTGAAGTCTAATAGGATTCTGCCTTTTGTGTCAGATGAACTATTCCCCCAATAAGTGTGGTGGGCGTTGAAGTCTCCAAAAATAATTAGTGAATTGTGATACGGAAGCTGATCATACATCCTTTGAAGATGGGAGGGTTTGAGTGAGACTCTGGGAGGCAGGTAGATGGAAACGAAAAGGATTTTCTGGGATTGAAAAAGGACCTCGATGGCAATAAGTTCCATTCCCTGATTTGAACTATTTATTGGGATTTGGTTGTAAACTAGGTTGTTGCGCACTAGGAAAGCTATCCCACCCCCAAGCGTGGGGCGGTCCTTTCTAAGTACCTTGTAGTTTTTGATAGGTAAAGACTGACCTCGCTTTAGCAAAGTTTCGTTAAGAGAGACGACTTGAATGTCTTGAGTGTGGAGAAATTGGGAGAGGTCGATGATTTTATTATTGAGGCTGCAGCAATTCCAGTGGAGAAATTTCATAGGGGAATTAATGATTCCATGTTTTCGAGAGGTGGACGGCTATCTTCTGCCTCACTGGGAGGCTCCTCAGGAAGGGGAGGTACAAGTGTTTCCGCAAGGTTTCCAATTAGTTCTTTTAGCGTGGGAAGGTGTTTGGCTAAATCCTCCTGGCTTGGGATGAACTTGTTGTCCTTTATGTTGTTTTGTATAATCTCCAAGCAGAGTTGGAAGGGGCTAGGAAATTTTTTCTTTTGAGACGCTATCGTTATCTCCGGACTGTGCTCAGTCGTGGGAGGCTTCGGTAAGGGGTTTTCTTTTTTCCCATTAAAGTTCAGTTGTGAGGGAGTATAAACTTGGTTTTTAGTGATGGATGGACGCAGGGGGCTTGCTCAAGAGAGAGGGGAAGGAGGTTTTAACTCTTTTTGGGGGCCTGGCTCCTAACAAAGGGAAGTCACTTTCTTTGAGGGTGAATTGCTGAAAATGGGTGGAAAGGTTGTATGAGGGGATGGTCTCTTTCCTTGCGAGCAGGTTGAGATTTTTTATCTTTTAGTGAAGGGCAGTTATTGTCCGTAGCTTCGTGGGCTCCGTTACAATTGCAACACCTTGGAGGGTAAATGCATGGGGATATGTGGTTGTCTAGCGGCTGGCTACACCTAGGACATCTGGCAGAGGATCTGCAGACCTGCTTGGAGTGTCCGAACCTCCAACAGTTACCAGACTGAGTTATTTTTTTCTTTTTGTTGTAGATCGGGAAGATAACATTTTGGAGAATTAAGTGAAGTGAAGTGAAGTGATTACCACCAAGTCCGTGGGCTTAAAGTTTTCGTCGACCTTCTTTTTTATGCGATGTACCTCTAATATGGGTTGAGAGGGAGCGTGGGTGTTATCACCTTCTCTATTGAAAGGACGAGACTCCTCATAAATTTCTCTTTCTGAAATCTCGGCTGGAATGGGGACTACGCCCTGAATGTCAACAAGCTTTGAAGGAATGTAAACTTTGAAGTCTTTTATTAGGTTGGGATCGGAGGCAATGTCGTTTGCCGTGCTGTGAAGTTTCGCAGATACGAGGATCTTTCTTTTATTCACAAAGTGAATATTCTCGATGGTTGGGAATGAAGTATGCAATCTCTTTCTGATTTCGAACACCGGTAGGTTGCGTCCAGTGAGCGATTGTATGAAAACGTCGTAATTGGGTTTATGCGGGAACGCAGGGTAACTCCTAGGTCGCGGAATTCTCCTTGGCTCGCCGCCTCCCTGACCACCATCGCCGATTAGGGTTTCCTCCGGGAAAACCATTCGGAAATGTGAGGTTATGTTTAGTTACTGGCAGGGGAAGCACTTAAATAAATACAATAAGAACAAAAAAGTACTTACAATACAACTCGTAATTCTATATTGATAGTCTCTGATAGCTATGCTATGATGGAAATATCCGGATTTGTCACGAACAACTTGTAAATCGCAAAACGGTATGCTGGCTTTGAAAAATAACGGGGTAGTAATAAACGCGTGTACATACGAAGGAGGTTGGAAGCAGAATCAATAATTAATTATGCCATGTTGACATATTTGTGGGCATTATGTGTGGTGGTCAAACATGACCATAAGAAGGACGTCAAAATAAATTCCTGGTATGACCTCAACTTGGGTCATAGCACTGACAGAAAGCGCGAATAAAAAAAATGTACACAAGCTTTTACAAGCAAAAACAATATTCTTTTGGTTCTCTACAAACGTTCTCTTTCGAAAGTTTTTAACAAGTCTAAAGTTTGTTTCCAAAGCTTTGTTTATGTTACAATAAGTCTTAATGTCTACTTTATCCGACGTAATATTACGGTAATTTAATTTAGTTCATAAGACAAATTTCTTCAGCGAATAAAGAAAATGTACTACCAGGAAATAGGCGTTTACTTTCATCTGAACTATTAGTGCGAGATCCGGTATTAGAAATACATACCCTCACCTGTTATTTGATGATGACAAAGATTATATATTAGATAATACATACATTGATAAATCGCAAATGGGTTGCCTAGCTAAATCCCGTACCGGTGCTGTTAAATAAAATAAATTCTAATTAACTTTTTTGGATCAACTTCCCCGATTTGTTAATCATAAAAATCGAGTATGAGCTGAGAGAATATGGAAATGGAAATATGGACATATGGAAATTGGAAAAATAGAGGTTGCCTACTTTCCCCGCAGCAGAACTGTGAAGTTACCAGGTATAAACAGGTAAGCAAGCGTTATTAATATACCCTCATCAGTTATTTCATCAATTTTTTTATGAAATGAAAGGTTATTTCATTCTATACCCAAGTTTGTCACATCGCCTAGATTTTAGAGTTCATCTGAAAGAAGATTTTTCCGATTGTGTAAGCGCGAGTTAAGTTTGTATTTTGTTTTCTTAGTAAAAAAAATTAAATTAAACACAACTTGAAATTATATTTTATTTATTCTGAAAACGACCGGTCACAAACGAATCAAAATTATATCTGACTAACTTAAAATATTTTACAATGTTGAAGCTTCTGCTTCACACAACCTATTTTATTACAGACGCTAAATCAGCAGTTTTGTGGAAATCTACAGACAAATGACATTCTCGGAATTAAAATAAAGAATTACAATTTTGCGCTAAGAATTATCTGGGAAAATGAACTTTATGTTGCTTATGCTGAGTTAGGTAAATTTGTATGGCACGTGTACTTAGTGCATGCATCAGTTGCATGAAGCCACATTGAATTAACATAGATTGTGTGCATTATTTTCTGTTTGAGTGAGATCAGATTGCAGTTAATGTCTTTTGCAAATTATCTACTATAATATACTTTTATTCTTCTAACACATTCCTGGATCGATAATAAAATAATAAATTCTATCTAATTTTCTTATAAAAAGAGATGTAATTAAAGACAGTTGTAAAGATATGTTATTTCGTACACATAGAGTCATTCCGGGGAAGTCAACCTGGGACTAAAAATTTTTAAATTCCAACAGTTCAACAACTAACGTTTCCTTCATAAAAAGATAATGTGAAATCACAAACTTTTGCTTCACTTAAGTGACGAAAAGATTTCTTCTTTGATATAAAACACTTTATTAGACCGTAATTAAACTAGTACACAATTAATTCGAATAGCCCAAACAGTAATTCACTCGACTCGACTGCTAAGCAGCTAATAAAATTCAATATTTATAAATAAATTATGCTTACGCATATGATACAGGGAGTTGGCAAGCCTGAATTGAATAAGCTACACGTGTGTTGTTTTATCTAAATTAAAAATTGTATTTAAACTGTATAATAGTAGTATACAATAATCTCACTATAAGCATTGTGGGTACGCGAGATGGCGCTTTTGAACCTTTCATAAATTGATTCCTACTATTAAGGAAATCTAAATTTAACATCCTAAGGAATTGAACTGTACCCTCGCTACCTTGAAATTTAACTAATTTCAGGTTGACATTAATAACCTTCTGTAATTTTTAAAATTCTTCAATATATTTCCAATTAATAATGACTTTCTGGGAAATTAGCTTCTTCTTCGAAATAATTTTAACATATGGTAAACAGCAAGTCGAGTATACATTTTTTTATTTGAATCGAAAGTGTTTAAAAGGAATGTTGAGGCCGGGAGCATCCCTGCCGTCGGATGACTGTTCAAGGCAGAAAATGACCTCAGAATGTCATCGGCTGATAGCACTCAAATTCACTTCAGATGAAAACAATTCTTAATGTCACTACACAAATTTCTTATTTAATATGTTAATTCTTCTAAATGTTGTTTGGATAAAGTCGCTGTAGATCGTTTCGTTCGCGCTGATTAAGGAAGTTTCTTATGCTTATCGTATATTTGGCTACCGTGTGAAAGGAATTTCGACGGTAACCCGAGCACGTTGTTTATCAGGAGTTGGATTTGAATATATGGCATCTTTGTTGCAACGTAATTCGGTGCATGAAATCCAACTCGTTAAATATTTCTCGGTTTTTATTTTTCATGAGTTGGATTTCATATATATATATATATGTACACACTGTTTCAATTCCAAGTACGAATCACAATCTGTAAAGAAAGTCTAAATTTTCACATGGCGCCATCTATTGAGGAAGTCGATAATTACAAAAGTCAAGAGCGCCATCTATTAAGGTAGTCTAAAAATTTCGTTTCTATTCCAATAAGACTCCTTATTTTCCCGTGTTTATTTCAATTTTGAGTTCTAATGTGTAACTTGCCAAATCAGCTACCATAAAAGAAGTAGAATACTACCGAAATCTTATCTACACTCATCAGCAAGTGTAACAATTTTTTAATTAAAAGCGGTTTTTTATATATAAATATTTAAAAGCCTTAAAAGTTATTCATATTAAGAGAACAGTTATCAAGATGTAATGTCAAAATAATTTGCAAGAGTGCGCTGAGAGGTCAGTTCTTATGCACACTGTTTCAATTGCAAGTACGAATCACAATCTGTAAAGAAAGTCTAAATTTTCACATGGCTCCATCTATTGAGGAAGTCGATACTTACCAAAGTGAAGAGCGCCATCTATTAAGGTAGTCTAAAAATTTCGTTTCTATTCCAATAAGACTCCTTATTTTCCCGTGTTTATTTCAATTTTGATTTCTAATCTGTAACTTGCCAAATCAGCTACCATAAAAGAAGAAGAAGAATTCTGCCGAAATACATATTTTGGAGTTAATCCGAAACATGGGCGCTAAAATTCAATTGCGGGCGTGATATCTCCGACACAACCCCCGTTCTTGCCTGCTCACATAACAGTGCAACGTGAAGTAGCCGCAGGATGTTCAGGTGACACACCTAGCTGGCTTGATCCATCCAAGACACACACACATAATTTAAATTCATGTGGATATGGCGCAGAGGGTTGTAGAATGCCTCCTTCAGGTCTGCCACAAAGAAAAAAACAATGGAGCAGATTAAAGAGAGAGAGAGACAGGCTTGATGAATCCTGACTCTCGCGGCCAATGAACCATCTTAAATCAAACCACGATAGAAAATTGCCCTCTTAAGTGATGGTTCAGAAAACAAACCCACACTATCCCTGCACCTGGCAAGGTTGCAGGCCCAATCTATAAAGAATGCTGAAAAAAAATGAAAAAAAAACTTGAGGGATGATGATGGGTGTTATATTCTTTTATCTTGATTTATTTTATTCAATGTGAAATTACACTAAAAGGAACTTTAGTTATCATTGACCAATAAAAGAAACTTTAATTACACTGCACAACAACATGTCTGATGATTGGGTTATGTTACATGATATTAGTCCAATTGTTAATGACGATTTCAAATCTGTGACTCAAAGTTCTTTATTAGCTCTAGTTAAAACGCACGTTTTGCATACCTTTTGCGGAATCCAAGGCAATCCATTTCCAGCGGGTGACCAAAGTAATTTTTGTAAGCCTCATTTACGAACGCTGTCACATTTAAACGATATTTTTTAAACATGTACCCTCCAAAATGATTCGGATCATTCACACAAACTCGTTTTGACGATGCCATATCAAATTATAACTGTAACACAGTGAATTTTTAGTGGAAGCTATAACTCGTTAACAAGAGCTGTTACAAATCAAATGAGGTTATATCTAGAATCAGTGACGTCAAATTAGTAAACTTTCATGTGATAAAAGTTACAGACAAAAGTTGCAATTTTGTTGTGCAGTGACGAATTTAATGTGTTTATTGTCAAACACTTGCACTAAAATTATCTTTTCACAAATAATCTCTACGCAGTACATAATTAATTCTTTTACAACAATTTATCCTTAAGCACTAGAAGAAACTTTAATTATTATCGATGACCAATTTAATATTATCATCCACTTTTGTTTAGTCTTAACTACAATAGCGTTTACACAGATTATTGTTGTGTCCACCGCTGTGCTCCTTAAGCAGAGCGGGAAACAGTTCTTAGTTACAGATGATTTTGCATAAAAAAGTTTTAGAGGAAAGTTTTACTTTAAATTATAAAAACCACTCTCCGATACAATGTCTAAAATTTGTTTTCACTTCACTTCTGCTGACATTTTTCACGTGAACTACAGTCGAACCTCTTTAAGTCGAACCTCAAGGGAGACAAATTTTAATTCGAGGTAAGGAGGTTTCGAAACCTCAATAATTCGAAGTTTATTCGAGATATTGAGGCTTTAAATAACTTCCGTGCTTATGTGAAAATACAAATGTACATATTATAATGTACAGTTTTCAAATAAAATGCAATTTAATTTTACCTAATTACATATATGTATTCTCTATAATTTTTAGAAATTAAACAGATTCATAATTTAGTAATACATAAATGGAACTCAAAATTATAAAATTCACATAATATGTATTATTTATTTTGTGTGCGATGTACTGCTAGTTTCCAACGGCACAATGCTACCGTTTGACTCGAACGAATTCTTCCTCACGTACTTCTTTAGCATAAAAGCGAATTATGCTGTTAGCCTATTTTATGATTATCGCCTTCGGCGATCGCAAATAACTTTTTACACTGCGACCTAATGTAATGCGGCGGTTCTCAGCAGTCAGTCAGAAGTAAGTAAAAATGTTGCTCGGGGTCACCAGTATTTTGAGGTATTGATTATTTTATGTAAATAATACAACCGGATATATATGTATATTCCAATAAAGCTTTTATTCTATCCAAAAACTTCTTACTATATATTTCTATTATATCCAAAACTTTCTATACCTAACACTGTTTCTGACTGACCGACCGCGACGCAAGAAAGATTCTATTAGACTGAACAACCGATGCCGAGAGAGATCTCGATTATTCATGCTTTACAGTCCGCGTAAACTTGATCGTTCCGCTTGTACTTTACCGTCTGCGTCGAATTAACTGTTCCACTACAATGCCTTTTTATTATTCTCATAACACCTGAGAAACTCCGTGGTTTGGCAGACTTCCCTATTATTAAAGGTGTCAGTTTTTCATTTCCAGACATTTTGCTTCCTAGCATAAGAGTCACCTGCTCTTTGCTATTTTTTCCACCACTACAACGATCCCCTTTAAAAGTCATAGTCTTATCAGGAAGGCATTTAAAAAATTATATTAAAGATATCATCTGGACCATAATCTTTACAAACAACTGAAACAACTAAGTATTAGTTTGGATTTAGAATCAAAAAGGATACCAAAATTATTTGTCCCCTTGATATATCGAATAATGCGCTTAACTGCGCAAACATGTTGCGCTTTCGGATTTTCTAAATATCTGCTGACGACTCCAACTGCATACGATATATCTGGCCTAGTACCAATGGCTAAGTACATTAGACTTCCCACAGCTTCACGATAGGGAAATCTTGAAGACTTTGGGGATTCTTCACTGCCTTTATACACTGATGATTCGGCTGGTGTTGTTGCTGGCTTGGCTTCTGACATTCTAAATTTTTGAACAACTCTGTCGGCATACACGCTCTGCTTAAGTAGAATTGAGCCATCCTTGCCTTGATGAATTTCCGGACCCAGAAAAAGACGCGCCTCACTGACCGTTACCTCAAAAACTTCTTGTAAATGTTGGACCAGACTACCAATGACACTATCCTTTTTTGCTGCAATCAGTCCGTCATCGATGTAAATCGCCAGTATTATGTCTCTTCCATAAAATACACAAGGATCTGCTTCTGATGTTTTAAGGTCGAAAGAGCAAAGGAATTTAGTGAATTTCAAATTCCAGCACCTGGACGCCTGCTTTAGACCATATAAACTCTTTTTCAGTCTGCATACTCGTCCACTGCCATCGTCAAAACCTTCAGGCTGATACATGTAGATTTCATCATCTAAATCTCCATTTAAAAAGGCTGTTTTAATGTCGAATTGTCGAAGTTTCATACACCTACTTGCTGCAATGGCAAGTAACGTTCTGATGGAACTGAACCTTGCTACGGGGCTGAAGGTTTCACTGTAATCGATACCATATTGTTGAGTGAAGCCTCTGATTACTAACCGTGCCTTATAACGTACCGGTGCATCGCCATAGTTGCCTTTAACCTTGAAAACCCATCGATTATCAATGACTTTCCATAGTCGCCATTTTTCTGCGTCCACAGACTTTAAAGCCTCATCATAATTTGTTGGTTCAAACTTTTCAGCAACGAAGGCACAACCTTCTGATATGGTTTTCATAGAAAGTGGTTGATCCTTTCGAGCACTACGAAGTCGATTCTTGATGCACTCCACATTATCAGCACTTTCGATGTTGTTTTCTATTCTCACGATGTCATCTTGATTGTTAGAGGAGGAGCCTGTTTCACTTCGGTCGTCACTTTTCAAAACCTCGGATGTATGATGTTCATCATCATTTTGAACTGTACCAACTATAATCTCTGTGCTGGTACTACCTACAGATGATGAATTTTTAAAAGCTATATCTCGATTTACCTCAATTTTGTTCCGTTTTGGAAGATATATTCGATAACCCTTAACATTTTCAGGATATCCAACAAAGAGACCTTCTTCTGATTTGGGATCCCTTTTGCGACGTTTCTGCATGGGGACGTGAACAAAACATTCAGCACCAAAAGATGGCATTCGTTGAAGATCACATTCTTGATTTGATCCTCGCCATAAATCCAAGGCACTTTTTCCAGAAATATCTGTCGGCGCTGTTCGATTCAACACAAACACTGCATGGTTGACTGCTTCTGCCCATAGTCTTGTCGTAAGATTTCGCGCATGAATCATGGTTCTTGCTGACTCTACGATTGTACGTAACTCCCTTTCTGCTCTTCCATTTTGTTGAGGGGAATATGGCACAGAAGTTTGATGGCAAACACCTTCCTTCTGAAGTAATGATTTTACACTTGAATTAATAAATTCTAACCCGTTATCTGTGCCAACTGTTTTTAGATTGGAACCCGTTTCGATTTTTACCTTTCTTACAAAATCTTCAAAACACGCTAAAACTTCAGTTTTTTCTTTTAAAAAATACACAACCCGATAACGCGAATAATCATCCTTCAATAGGAGGAAATACCTTGAGTTTCCCACTGACATATTATGCATCGGTCCACATAAGTCTGCATGAACTAACTCACCTGTCTGTTTTGCCCTACTATTACTCCTTTTAAAAGGTAATCTATGCATTTTACCCAAAGCACACGCGTCACAAAACAAATGTTTTTCGTCAATAAAAGCAATGCCCCGTTCTTTTAGAAAATTTCGCACATATTCTAAATTCTGGTGTCCAAGTTTTTCATGCCAAATTCTGATAGATTCAACTCTTGTGCTCACATTCACAATACCGGGCCTCTCAACCTTAAACATCATCTTGAAGAGAGAAAAACAACGAACTCCCACTGCCACTACATTTCCATTTTGTAACAGTTCACATTTATTTTTGTCTGATTTTAATTGTAAATTTTTGTCGAGGGCAGCATTAGATGAAAATAAATTTAGATGGATATCAGGAACGTATAATACTTTTACCAGAAATTTTGGGACCCACTTACTATTATTGAAGGCAAAAACATTAATATCACCACTACCAAGTGCGTTTATTGTTTCACCGTTACCAATTCGGACAATACGTGGGCGATCAAACTGTTTATAATTTGCAAACCAGTCCCGTCGATAGCTCATGTGATCGCTCGCTCCCGAGTCTAGAAACCACTCATTATCATACCCTTCCTTTTTAGCTATCACTGTACACAAAAAGGCGTCACCATATGTTTTCTCCTGGACTACTAAACTCGCACTTCTTTGCGGACAGTCTTTTTTCCAGTGACCGCGCTTTTTACACAGAAAACATTTACCCGGTTTTCCCTTCTGTTTCTTGTATACCGTTGACCCTTGTGTGTAGTGCATTGCATGTGTGCGAGTTCGCCTGTCTTCTTTTGCAAATAAAGCATTGGTGTTACCAACTTCTCCCGAAGACTGTGCTGCTTGCCGAGTTTCTTCCATTATTAAACGAGATGTCAAATTTTCTAATGTCCTTTCACTAGTTGCGGTCGACTCCCAAGCTGTATAAAAATGATTATACTCAGCTGGTAAGGTCATTAGAATTTTTGTCATCAGCATGGTTTTGGAGACTTCTTCACCACATTCTTTCAAACCTTTTGCCAGAGATTCTAATCTAGCAATGTGCGTTGCAATGTCGTCAAGCGGATCTTTCGTAAAGCTATAAAATTTTTGCTGCAGAAGATGAATACTTGTTTGTGACTTTTGTTCATAGACAGATAGCATTTTCTTCCACATTTCGCAAGATGTGCTGCAGTTCATGACATGAGCGATAGCTTGATTACCTAAGGACATGACTATGATTTTCTGTGCTTTCTTGTCAAGCTTTTCCCATTCCGCGATTTTGGCAGCATCATCTACAGGTTTGGTCTTCTCCCCGCTTACAATTTCAAACATATCGCTGGCATTTAAAATAACCCTTATTTGAAATGTCCACGTGTTCCACTGTTCACCACTCATAAGTTTGTCGATCTTTATCAAATCGTTATCCATTTTCTTGCACAACCCCAAAAAGCTACACGCGCCAAGAATATCCCGTTAAATTTTTGCACCGCTAATTCTTTTGCAATAAAGAAGACTAGACGAGCCGTTTTTTCGTTAAACCGTTTTCTTTTGAACGACAAAAGATTAAATCAGCAACAAAAATAATAAATTCCGCGCGAGAGCAATTTCGTTATTTCGACAAGAAAATCAAAACTTTTACCGGCGGAAAAACTTTGTCTCTGGGCCTATAACCTGTGATAAATAAATGAAAGAACCGAGCTGTTGAAGTTTTACAGAAGAACTGAACTTTATTATTCTCTAACAATTCAATACAAGCTACAAAAAAGCAATAAAAAAGAATAACAGAAAGAAAACAGTCGCTAACAAAATCAGTGGTCCAAAGAAATGTGAATGAATAAATTCTTGATTTCACAATAACTTTAAGATTTTTGGCACAGGGAAGTTACCAAGACAGTGTAGCCCAGGAATATCTAGCTCCCATATGCCAATCAAATGTTTCCAGAATATTAGAGGAAATGACCACAATGCTGGAAAATAAATTGTGCCCCAAAATGTTTCCTTCCTCTTGTCGGAAGAACAAAAAGTTTCGGCAAAAAAAGCCCAAAGAAAAAGTATTTTGGTTATATGGTATTACTGTTTTGGACTAATTATATTTCTTTTAAGAATCCCTGATGGTCTACTGCAAACATTCGATCAACATGAAGATTCTGTTCCTGGAGGAAATTGTGCTTACTTAGCTGCATCTTTTGGAACAGCAAAAGTTTTTTTTTACAATTAATGAAGATATTTTATGGGAATTGAAATGTATTGATAATGAAAGTGAATTTTCCATTATTTCATCTTTGTCATCTTTGCATACGAAGGAAAAAACCAGCTAACTTACATTTAGGCGTATGCGAGGTAAAAATAATAAAACATCGGTCGTATATTAAGTCGTAGGAAATTTTTATTAAATATGCCAAATATAGAAACAAATTATAATAGAGGAAGGAAAATTCTAAACATGTTTAAGAAAAAAGTTTTGTACCTCATGGAACTTGTTGGAAATGAAGAAATATTTTTGAACATAGGTTCGGGTCTTTATAAACAACGCAGTTTTACCAAGCAATATTGCACATCAATATTGCACATTACCACTTTATTTTAAGATAACTTTATAAAAGAGATACAATAAAAGGTATATAATACGATTAATTTTGAATAAATTGACTTAACCGGGAACTATTTAATTTTAGTTAGTCATGTATTCCAAATCGACCAGAAATTAATTCAAATGTTTCGTTGCTGCTGGATGACTGCCCAAGGCAGACTATGACTCTGGATGACATCAACCGAAGATCAGTTTATGTCAATCAGGGTCACGGCCTCCGCTGGACATTCATCCGTCAGCAGATGCTTGAGCAGGACGGGGGATGGCATGCTGGCAGGCTAGGGGCTGCGGTAGAAAGAGGGGGTTCAAAAGGGAGTGCCATCCTGCTCCTGGTCGCGCAACAAAAGAAGAAAATCGTGCCGATGATGGGAAAGGTGGGATGAAACGAGACGAAAAGGAGAAAAGTTTTGAATAAAAATAAAAAAAAACCGCGAAAAGAATTTACAAAAAGGAAAAGTCCGGGCGAGATAAAATTAAAGCTAAAAAGAAAAAGAAACAGGAGGAGGAAGGATTGATGGCATTCGCTGCCAGACTTACCGGGGAGTCTGGTGTCATGACTCCCCTTGTATGGCCCGTGGCCCATCCACCCATGCACTCATTCACCCATGCCCTTTTATCTGAAAAAGAAAGGAAGACCACTCATCCTATTGTGAGGGCTCAGCCCATCGTCGTAGCGATGGCCGCCCTAGAGCAATGACGACGAGGAGAGAGAGAGAAAATAAAAAGCCTAGTTAAGGCTTATCATAAATCCTTTATTGGAGAGAAGAGAACGACAAAATTCCCCTTTTTTTAAAAAAATGAGTTACCCCCTCCGTCGGAGGGCACACGGCGAACTGCCTGAATGCCAGGGCCTGTTTACCTCTTTGCAATGAGGCTCGGTCGCATACAAAAAAAGAAAACCTAACAAGAAAAAGTATCGCTAATCTAGGCTACTATTGTCTTAGTTACTTATTTGTATACTTCCTTATTTGCAATATATAATCATTCGACATAATATGCACTATCTCGATGGGAGAACAAAAAAAAAAGGCGCATCCTTTTTCCCCTCCCTCGTCCAACAAAAGTGTTTTTCTTTAAGATCAAATGCAAAAAAAACCCTGCTCGCACTAACCACTTATAAATTCCTGTAAAGATCAACATCAAGTTATAGATATTATTGCATTTCTAAAGCTAAAGCTAAAAGTTATATTTGCCCTCAGACAAATTTAATCTCCTTTTGCCTTACTTTAAATTTACATCCTGGTATCAATATTTGTATGACGCCTAAGTCAATTCCTTAACTCTCAATTTAATTTCTCATAAAAATTCCCCTTTTTTATATGTAGTAGAAAATGTACATGACTTCTAGTAATACACAACAAAGTGCCGATTCTAAAATCTAAAAGTTACTTAATATTAAGTAAAATTAAATCTGTACTGTGAAAAAACAAACAGAAACAAACATGTATTCACATATCTAGAAATATCGCTGTGACGTCTGCGAAATTAACTCTAAAAATCAAACCAACGATGAAGAAATTGCTACTATTGTCGATCACGTGATGAGTCGCTATATGCGTATACTCATCGAGTTTTAGGATTTCATTTGGTTTTTCCTTTCGGTGGGTTTTCTTCTTCACTATCCTTTTTGAATCCTTTTCCTTAAACAAATTTCTTCTTTTAACTCTTTAAATTTTCTTCAATCCTTTCACTTTAAAAATTTCTTTTGAGTTCTTTAACGTTTTCTTCACTTTTTCTTTTCGTTCTCTTTTTATCTAAACACTTTTCATTTACTTTCTCTCAAAAAAATTTTCCCACTTACTCAATTGAAAACTTTCCTTTTGGTTCTTTATTTTGCAGTGGTCGGGCAATCCCGCACCACTGAGTAAAAAAAATTTTGGCGAACATAACACTGCACTTAATTCACAGTGAAAATCACTAACGTACAATGAGATACTTTACGCGGAATATTAACTTCCCGCCAAACAAACTATAAAAAACAGACTAAAAATTAAATTTTATTAAAATTTCTGCAGAATATTCAATACATTATTTGAAAAATATAATTATTTAGCTTTCATGTTGTTTCCTCGTCGGTTTCAAAAAATATTCCAACAGAACCCCAGAAAAGTAAAACACCAGGGTGCAAGCAGGAATCAACTAGTGAATACAGACTGAGTGCTATTGAAAATACAATATCTTAAAATCTAATCACTATAATTAACAAACTAGTTGCTTCTAAATTTCAATTCGCCACAAAAGTTTTCACTCTCTCTAATACACAATATTTTTATATATAAACACTATTTGCTTCACTTAAGTAAAACCGACACCTAAAAAACCATAAATGTTATATTACTTACGATCCTTTTTATGTTAACTAGTTACGATCCTTTAAATAATCTTTATGTAAACACGGCTTTTCCGAAATATATAATTTTTCTGACAAATCAGCTAAATAAAAATACTCCGGCTGTGCGAACTGTCAAACAGTAACTAACACATGCTAATCTTACAAGATGTTTTCTCGTATCCACGCATCAAAACTTTACTACAGCTATAGGGATACCTATAACCTGAGATTGTATGTGACACTTTTATTTGAAACCTCTTAATGTATAGAGCAAAAAGAAGATGGCATCCAAGAGATAACGTTGACGTCACATAATTTGAGAACCTAATTGAGAGAAGTGGTTTTTAATAACTAGCTATCTCTTTCTTTCGGTTAATATTGACAAGTATTGCTCTTTTTTATTATACCGGTGATACGCACTAAGGGACCCACTCCAAAATGTGAGAAACAGCCCCAAACCATAAGAGACCCTCCTCAGTGTTTAACGGTCTCAATTTGGTTTTCCACTAAAAGACCAAAAATATTTGACACCGTCGGAGTTGAAACGGTTTACTTTAGTCTCATTCGACCAAAGAACACGCTTCCAGTGTTGATACTCTTTGGCAAATTTTAAACGTAAAGTTCTGTTTTTAACAGATAATTTTGGTTTTTTAGGTTTTTTTGCTGCAACATCACCAACTCTTTTCAGGGATTTCCTTATTGTCCAAACACTAGCAGATCTCCTTTCTTGTATTCCAGTATCTTTAGGAGTTTTGGCCGTCCCAGCCCTTCCGTTTCTTCCTAAACTGTCGCTAATATTTTCTTGTTTTCTAATGTTCATCATCGAAGATTGAGAAATATTGAGCTCAGAGGCAATTTTTCGTGTTGAAACAGCTTCCTTTGATAAAATTATCACTTTTTCAATAATATTATTGTGCAATGGCTTCATTTCAATATATTTGACACTTTATCACTTCAAAGATCAAACTTTCATGTGGTGTTTTTCTTCTTCTAACAGGGTCCCCACCCTAGGTAGGTATTTGAATGAAGTTACACTTTTATTCTTATTCACCTTTTACTTCTATTTTTTCTCGCATATCAATTTACAATCACCACAATTACTATTTAACATTTCATTAGTACTTTAGTTCAGTAATACTTATTTGTTTATTTTTGCACTAAATTCACTATTTGTGGTCGATAGTACTACTTTTAAACATTCATTGTGTTCACAACTTCAAGTTGATAATACTACTAATTTTAACATTCAATATTTTAACAACTTCTAAACTGAATGACCACGAACTCACTCCTAGCAAAGTCAAAAAACCACTCCGTCTCGCGTCTTTCTCCAAAGACACTAGATTTCGTTACTAATTTGTGCAGGTTAATCTAGGTCGGAGTTTTGCAATTTCCTCTGGTCAGTAATTTCGCAACAATTCCACAATAAACTTGGCAACTCGGACGGATGTTATCTTCATTTTCAAAATATATGTCGATTAATTCATTTGCGCTATTTATGACACTCTGTTTTTTGAAATTTCTTAACATAAATCGAAGAAGAAATTACGATCTTTCAATTATTATAAAATTTTTGGCAGTGTGACTTTGGAACTTCCTATTGACATTACTCATAACTTTTAAAGCAAAAGATAAGAACTAGAAATATAACTTCATTACTTTATCCGTCAAGTAGGATAAGATGAAGGTTGTTTTGTCCTTTTCGAATACCGTTTCAAACTCTTCTGATGTGAAGTAATATTGAACCGTAATCCACTGTTCCAGGATTCTGTTGATAGCTTCCTATAATTTAATGTAACAGTGTGCATACTCTTACAAAGTAATTGTATTGTATTGATAGTTCCAGTTAGAGCCAGCGCGTTGCAGCAGCTTTTAGAAAGATGTGACATGGAGTCTCGAAATATTCTTGAAAACTTTTCAACTCTTCTCTTCTTATTGAACTGTTGGCAAAGTGGAAGTTTATATATTTGATTAAGGTTAATATGTCTGGTGGTACTTTCGCAGAGGCAGCTTTTGTGCAAAGATTTAATATGTGGCACATGCAATCTTGAAGAAATAAATTTGGACAGATTTTTTTTAAAAAGGGCTTAAACACCATTTGCAACCCCCATCATTGTGTTGCAATTGTCAGCACAAAATTCAACCATATTTTTCAAAGGAATATTATTCTCCTCATAAAAATGAACGATAGAATCGAAAATAGCTTCAGCAGTTCCTTCTTTTAAATGCAGAAGTCCGACAAAGCGCTTTCTAATTTAGTCACTTTTATAACGAACTTAAACTGCTAATAATTCCTTTTCAGTAGTAGAGTATCTGGTTTCTGCAGTATTGAGTGTACGACTCGAATAGCAAATGGGTCTATGTTTTCCCACTGCTCCTTGCGAGAGGACGGCACCCAGTGCATAGTCACTTACAACTGTGGTTACAATAAATTCCTTGTCATATTCGGGGTAACCGAGAATTGAAGCGGAAATTAAAAGCATCGTCACAAAATTCATCCCAGCAAAATTCCACATTCTTTTTTTTTGTTAATGGTTTGGCGATTTTAGAGAAATTGGTTTTACGTCTGTAGCCCTTTTTGGTCTCGGGTAAGTTTTCACTACTTGAATTTTTGAAGGATCGGGTTGAACTCCTGTTTCTCCAACTACATGGCCGAAATATGCAATTTCCTTTTTCAGGAAATGGCACTTGTCCGGTTGTTATTGTAGGGTGAGTTCCAAGCCTAGAATCTGCTTATAATCTGTTTCTGTTCGTATAGGAATAGCTGATTTTGAGATTATATTTTCTGTTTTAGGTTACAACAGCTGGTGGTTTTAATACTTAAGTCTTCATTCAAGGATGGAATAATTTCTTTTATGTAAGATTTAGTGTGATTCTTTAATTTGGGTAACATGAAGAATTTATGGGTTACATTTTTTACATTAAGCAAATGTTCTGTTTTTTTAACCACCGAGTTACTGTCAACATGGGGAGTTGAAACGTATTTGTTATATAACTCGTTTTGTTTATTTTTTTTTGTTGTTCAGTTATTGTTGATTTGGCTTGACTTCGAGTCATTATATTAATAGTCTTTGGTTCCGTTACGTTGGATTCTTCTTGGGCAATTCTGCTTAGAGCATCTGCGTTTGCATTAAGTATACCGGATTTATGTATGATTGTATAATCATATTCTTCTAGTCTGATTCTCCATCTCATTAGTCGAGACGTGGAGTCTTTCAATTTCATCAACCATACCAGAGGCTTGTGGTCGGTAACGATGACGAATTTCTGTATGGTCGGAATTGCTCAGTAGCATAGACGATTGCTAGAAGTTCTTTTTCAATCGTGGAGTACCTGGTTTCTGCGGTATTGAGGACTCTTTTTGCGTAAAATATTGGTCGATCCTTTCCGATGTCGCCTTGACATAAAACCGCTCTCGCAGCTATGTCGCTGGCATCAGTGGTTACAATGAGTTTTTGTTCAAAGTCAGGATATGCAAGTATTGGAGCTGTGAAAAGTTTTTCCTTAAGGAGCTTAAAATACTCATCACAAAATCCATCTCACTTGAATGTAGCGTCCCTTTTTAGCAAATTTGTTAAAGGTTTGGTTATCTTGGCCCAGTTTGGGATAAAACGCCTGTAGTATCCTACGAATCCGAAGAATGATTTGATATTCTTGGGGTTTTTTTTGGAACCGGGTAAATTTTTACGGCTTTGATTTTACTTGGATCTGGATGAGCACCATCTTCTCCATAAGCTATTTCCCTTCGTAGGAAATTGCACTTTTCGGACTGTAACTTTAACTGCTGAGCTCTGTTAAGTTTATTTGAAAACGCAATCTTTTCTTTTCACCTTAATAGCTATAGTTTTAATTAATTATATTTGGATTTAACTTTTTTTTTATAATTCCACTCAACTTTATTGTTACTGTACAATCTTACTTATTGTGGTCTAACTGTTAACCTGCAATTTAACTTCAACTTCAACTACTCGTGAGAGTAAGAGTTAACCCGACTACTTTGCACCCAACCGAACTCAGACGATATTAAGACCAGACTCGTTTTTTGTTGATCCCTCGGTTAATTTCATTAACCGTGTCTACACGAAAGCTGTAAGCTTTAATCTTTTCTTTCGATGTAGGGAGAGATCATGATCGTATTCCATGTACAAAGTTAGAGCTTTTTGCTTTCTTTTTCTTTACCCATATATATCAGGGCGAGGTACGGTACATGGGTACTTGGAATGTTTAGTCAGCGCTTTTCCGTGTGAACGAATTATTTTCGTTCTTACGCTTTATCGGGAATATGATTATGTAGCGTTTTACATGCTACGACACTTTTCAAAGTTCACTCGATTACATTTTACTTTGAACGGAAAAAGTATTTGAGGGGATTTACATAAACCAATTTTTGTAAAAAATTTTAGTCTTACTACCACCACTAGTTTCGATGAAAGAAAATATTTGCTTTTATCTTTTGAGTATTTAAAAAAAATAATTTAAATTTTCATTTTAATATGTACATAGTATGACATATAGTCACTGAAATATAATCAAAAACATAAATAAGTAAAACTTTGTATAACAGCAAAAAGAGAGAATTGTGTGCTTACTTTCGTAGGCTTTGAAGCTTTTTCAAGCGTTTACGTAGTTCCTGGTATACCTCGAATGACATTGTTTCCTCGTCCTCTTCTGGGATCCTTATAAATTCGTTGATTCTCTCCTGGATGTTTCGAATTTTTCCCTCGATGGGTTTTGCTGTGGGAGTTTTCTCCATTAATTCGTGTTGTAACTTTTTGGATGTCCTCTTTTTAAAGTTGGGCTGCCTGCCTTGAAATTACTTCTGTATTGGAAATGTTGGGGAGGCCTATTATTTCAGGTTATCCCCTTTTGTTGAGCAAACCCCTTGAGTGCCTGGCTGTGGTTGCCTTTTTAGAGATCTCTTTGACTTTTGAGATCCCACCGCTGCCACCAAATTTTTTTCTTGATTTTGTTTTAATTCCTTTGCACGTGTAACGACACGGACTAGGGAGTGCTTTTCTCTTTAGAGAAGAAGGTTAGCTGCCCGTAAATTGATACACCTTTTAATTATTGGATTTTATTCTTTTATTTTATTTTTACACTTTAGTAATGCTACTTTTATTGTTATAAATTTCTAATTTAGATTGGAGGCCTTACCACTGGTGGGGGGACTCTCCAATTTAAAGTTTACAACTCGTTCAATTTCCAAAAATTACTCTGTAGATCCTCTGGTTAAGGTCTATTTTTATTGGGGTTCTCGGGTTCTCCCACCATTGATCGATATTGAAAATAATCGATAAAACATTGCCATCTGCCCTAGAAAGTCTTCTCAGCAGTTCTCTTAGCCAGTAAGAATTTTCGTTAAATCAGTTATTGCTGAGTTAGGTCAGCCGTTGGTCGGAGGTAAACGTCCCAGTTGAAGTACTTTGAACTGCAGCATGAGATCAAAATCGCTTATGTAGCACATGTGGTTGGTTCTTTAAAATGCTTGATCGTAGTTACTTTACCCTGACCGTTTACGATGTGGCCCAAATAATTTATTTCGGTCGCCAAAAGTTTGCATTTATCTGAACGAACTGTCAGTTCATGGTGGGAAAACGATCTTCTCAATGACTAAGTGTTTGGCGTAGGGAATTCGATATGGTTTCATCGCAATTGGATTATCTGTCGTAAGTTTTATTATAATTTTTGTAGTTGAAAATTTTCCGTGATTGTGAATATTCGACGCGAAACTTGTACGTACGATACCGTGATAACAACATTTTTAGTTGATTCCTTTTTTTTCGCGAGATAGGGTTCCGCCCGCATTTATTTCTTCCTCATTCTCAAGCCAGCATCGTTTACCTTCGATAACTATACGATGCCTCTGACGATATAAAGTATCTCGTCCCAATAACAGTTCATGCGCCAACTCTTCGTCTCCAACTATTAATGCACAAATATCGCAAGTTTTAAAATAAAAATCAAAACAAACTGTTTTTAAACTCGAGCAACGGAAATATAACAATTTCTTAACACGATCGGAAAAAGTTAAAAGTTAAACTCCTTTGGCTCGTTCTCAACAGCAGCACCAACGGGTTAACTTTTCTTCAGCTACTGGACGCCTTCGAGAGAAAACGAAGACTTCTTCGAATCAGTGTACGATTACTACCTGGGTCAGTTATAGTATAACAGCTTATCGTCTTTCTCCTGTTTCTTAATCGGAGATACAAATTTTTGACCATCCGTACGAGTTTCCAAGTTGATTCCTTTATTCCGCGGTCTGATATCCGCCCAGGCTATAGTCGGGGTAAGGCTAACATATCGACGAATTGAAGCCAGCAACTCATGGCAGTAAATATAGCTGGCACTCGATGCAATTTTCATAAAATCGTTGTCGTTGATGCATTTGATTATTGCAGATTCGGGCAGATTACCTCTCCTACCTACCGCAAGCATTTTATAATAATAAATTGCGACCAAGAATTAAAAATGTCACAGCTGTCGATCCACGGTTTATCTGGACCTTTTAATTTAGTTTGAATTGCGAATAAAAGCACCTTATCACTCCATCTTTTCGTTGTGAAACCCGTTGTAGAAACTGATCCGACTTCAGTGAGTCTTCTGCGTTGGGGGTGACTCTCTGAGCAATTAACAACTCAGCAGGGGTCTATGGTTCCCCGTCGTAGATTCGTGAGCAGTATTGAGGGTTTTAAAGCCTTTACAGTTCTGCGAACAGAGCTTCCTCAATCCTACCGGCTGCGCCAATAATGTTATAATCTTTTTTGGGGTTCACCACTGAAATCACTCAACAACACGTATTTTGATTACTACTCTTATTTTTAAAAAAAGTTTACACTTCTTATATTAACTTTAAATTGTAACACTTCTATTTTCGTTAATTTACTTGATATTCTTCTTACTTGAATCTATACTTTTCTACACCTTCAACTTTTCGACACAGTTTTCGTTTTTCGACCAGACTTATCGTCCCCGTGGTTAAGAGAAGACTCTTCGACAACCCACGACTTTACTTCTTCGCGCTTAAAACCAGACTCAACTGTTCTCTGCTTAATTCATTAGATTAAGCGCACCTACATGAAAGAAAGCTTTAAGCTTTTCTATCGTTAAATCTTCTGCCTCTCTTATACAGGCAGAAGACAATATAGGGAGAGATCGCGATCAAGACGCCATACATGAGGAAAGCTTTCAGAGCTTTCTTCTTCTTTTTGTATCTTTTCGTGTGAACGAATTATTTTCGTTCTTGCGCCTTATCGGAAATACGATTATGTAGCATTTATACATGCTACAAAAGTTCATATGTTGATTATGCAGTTGTTGAGTCAGCGAGTGTAATTCAATGTTTTTGTTTGTTGAACTTGAATTTTAGGCTGGCTCAACCGAATATATGGATTCGAATTTATCTTATTGAATAAGCAGAATCCGATATGCGGCATATCCTTGTTTATTCAAACCGACTTTTCGTTGTATATCGGATTAGGATTTTTATGACTTAAGTCTATAAGTGAAATCCGATATACAACAGGCGTGGGCGGAAGGTGAGAACGTTGCCATTGATGCCGTTTTGCTATTAAAGCAGCAATAATCGCTATATGTTACTAGTTCTCGTACAATAATGTTAGAATTCTCTTTCAAAAAATATAGGAAATTTTCCTAAATTGCCAACAATGTTGATCTAACTCTTACCATTGCAGGTACAGTCACTTTCGAAAGTGAAAAAAATGGTTTGCAATAACCTAAAATTCAGCAACAAGTAAAAATCAACAACTTAAAGAAATTAAACTGAAATTAATTCTAAAATGCTTTTTATTGAATTTGAAAATAATTACAATTAATCTTGATAAGTTACAAAAGCTGTTCAAAATATCGACCGTCACTTTGGATGCATGCCAACAATCTCCTTTTAAGTCTCTGTTTAAGGCTTATTGCAGCCAGCCTCTCCCGTATTTTCGTCGCTGCATTGCCAATTCTGCTAACTAAATCCTCTCTAGTGTAAACAGGGCTTGAATAAACTTTATCCTTTGTTCCCTATAAGCAAAAGTCCAATGGGGTAAGGTCTGGAGATCAGGCCAAGGAATCGATGCACCTCGTCCAATCCAGCGGTTAGGCCTAGAAACTCTGACTTCCTTAACAGAAGTTGATTCGGGGAATCCACGGACTGCCTTGATTTTATGAACTCCAGGGGTGATGCCATTCCTCATGTCCGAGGTAGTTGATCGGCAAAGAAGACACTTTTTTTCAAATTAATTATCAGTCCTGCTTTTAAGTTGAATTCCTTACTTAATAATACTCGCTAACTAAATCCATTTTCATTCTCTTTGTATAGGGAAATTTTCGCGCTTAGTTATAATATTCAATTTTCGGTAGTTCACGCACATGCGGGGTGCTCCACATTTATTTTTAACCATCATTACCGGACTCGAGTATTGAGAAGTCTATGTTTCAATTATGTCACATTCAAGAAGCTCAGTAACAATTGCCCACAATTGGTCCACTTGCCCATACGGTACACGCTATGGCTTGTATCTCACTATTTCAGTTGATTTTAGTTCAATTAATAATTCCACAGAATTAGCTTTTACCAGTTCACTTACATTAAGGGCTACAGCGCACAGTGGTTCAAAAATCGAATCTAGAGGGACAAATTATATATTTCTATAAAATTAGAAAAACAAGGTAATTTCATTACCATATATATTTATTTTAATGCTTAGGAATAAAAGTAATCTTCACTTGAGTCGCTAGAGTCAGTGAATTCTTCAGAAACAGCATCTGCTTCGTTCTCTAAATTCTCTTCTTCAACTTCTGCTTGAGCCTCGCGATTTTCTTGAATTAATAAAGATAAGACTTCTGTGGGTAGACTTTTCATGACTTTTTTAGCGGGCAATATCCTATGTGCAGTGATTATAGGGTCAGAAGTTATTAATAACATATGGAACAAATCTTCCATTGTTTGAACCCTGCTGAATTTTCTTGTATTTTGCTCTCGATATCTCTTGCAGTTTTTATTCCGGGCTTCTTGTGCTTCTTCAGACAAAGTTCCGATTGGCAAAATGCAGTGGTTTATGATCTTGCCTGAATTAAAATCTTGTGTAAAGTTGCTGGCATGTAATACCAACCATAGTGTTCAACATATAACTTAGCTGTATCTAAGGCATAGTTTTCAAATGCTAGCACATTAATGAAAGTTGAACAAGATATCGTTTTTAAAATCACGTTAAGGCGTTTAATTAATTCTTCATTTATTCCAGTTATTGAAGAAACAAGTAAAGGATTACTAAAAAATCGTCGAGCCGTATTGCCATCATTTGTCGTACCAAAGCCAGGTTTTGGTATATCAACAAGTAGACCCATTTCTTTTCGTAGTCTTTCTTGGATAAATTTCTTCCTATTGTTGGCAGCGGCTTTATTATCCTTTCTTATTTGCCACTTTTTCAAATCCATCCTGTACGATATATTTAAAATACATTCAAGACTTCTAATCCAAGCTTGAAGAGGTGAAATTCCAAAGGCACATGCGCTTGGGTTTGACACGGCAAATGTATGTAAATTTATATCGTTCATCATCTTTGGAGTGCAACCACAAATATAGCAATTCTGGGAAGCTGTACCAGTTAACGCACTGCAAATCTTCCCATCTATCATGGTTAATAGCAGATGTTGCTTAACTGTAATAACTTTGTCTGGTACTTCAATTATTGTAGGCGTTAAATGCACTATTTGTTCTTCTAAGTTATTCATTTCTCTTTGAATAAGTTCAGTACTTTCACTTTTAAATATTATTTTAACTGGTCTGCAGTATCTTGTCGACGAAGGTCGAGGATTACTCCAAATAATCGTACCATCATCACTAGCACCATTCGCAGTCATTTTTAGTGGGACAATTGAAATAACAAATAGCGATGAATCATCATAGCGTTCTTCTTCTGGTTCCGTGAATCTTTGCTTATAATTATATAACCAGATGATCCATCACAGCCGTATTTAAAAAAAACATTAACAACACAGGGTGAATTATCACTCACACACAAACTTTGCACAATATCCTTGCGAGCCTCGAACAACCTTTTTATGGTATGATCAAGCAAAGATTGAAGCTTCACCTCGGCAGATGTTTCAGTTATTGTAATACCTTCAGGGTAGCATTGTTTTTTAGCTTCCAACAGTTTCCCGTAGCTTGGATAAATGTTGGCATGTCACTCTCTGGCTTCCCTGCGTGTGTAGATATACTGATGTTTGCTACTTTTCTTGTCCACATAGCTTGCTAATGCTTCTTCTGCAGTCATTTTGATCGACTGGCTTTTCTTTGAAAGTAGCGCTTTCTTAAATTTCGTTGCACGCTTTGGAGAGCCTTGGCAAATTTGACCTAAAAGTTCAGCTGCATCCCTTCTTCCTTCAGAGCGCAAACTCAACTGGGTTGCAAAAGCCAATTCTTTGCTAGATGTAGACTGCAAAATACTTTGCACCCTTCTTCTCTTCGTCTTGTCCGAACAGTCTTCGAAAGCTTTAACTTTACGTGTATCCGTTATTGGTGTGACTCCTTCCTGGAAATAGATGATGAATGGTGTTCTGAACTAATTTGAAGTTGTGGTAGATTAATATTTCCATCTAACCAAGCCTTATTTTTGTGCAGAAAAGCATTTAAAGTGTAGTTACTCTTTACCCATTTCAGCTTTAGGTGTACACAAAACTGACGGGAAATATTTCGCATTGATAAAATATTTTGGTCGCTACAATCTTTCAGTCCACTACGCTGAACAATTAAATTATATACGGCGGCATTCCGTTGAGCGAGATCAGCTTTACTCCTCCAGAGCTCAAAGAGCTCTCTTCGCAAAATTGTACCTGTCAACACAAATCTGTAATAAATATAGGGACAAAGGTATGGTTTGGGAAGGGAATTTTTTGAAAAAGCACACTAAAATAAACATTTGTTATAATTAGGCCAAAAACAACATTGACACTCGCAGACAAAAATCTATAACAATATTTTTATATAACGATTGCAGTTAAAACAAGAAAAGGCATACATAATTTTTTTAAATGCTACAATGTAATTTATAATCACTTAAAATCATATTAATTGCGCAATATATCAAGAATATACCTTCATTTAACAGATCCATTAATAACAGCACACTAAACTACTATAAGTACTCCAATAAGTATTCGTAAAGAATCGCCAAAAGTCGAACTAACCACACCGTCTCACTAAAACAGCAGCAAGCACTGGGTTACAAGCTCGATAACGGCTTCTTACTGTTACTTTTTTTTTTTAAATAATCTTACACAAAGCATACGTTAATACACTGTTAAAAAAGCCTACAAAGAATTTTATTATTAACATGTGAAAATTTAAAAAATGACCCTCTAGATTTAATATTTAAACCACTGTGCAGCGTCGCTAAATCGGTTTAAAAAACTAACTAAATCAAGCAGTGTCTGTGGATTTACGCAATTAGTATCTTTCTGATGAATGATGATTATCGCTGTCCAAAATGCTCCATGTCGGGGTTTTCCAGAATATAGAAAGGTGTTAAATATTCATTTGCTGCATCCGTTCCTCTACTGTCTCGGTAGATTTCTCTGATAAGCTGGTAACTGTGGTCCTCACATTTCCCTAGTGCCTTCCGAGCTTGGCCAAACAGGAACTTGTCAAGCGGCTCAAATTTCCCTATGCTATTGGTTGCCTCATAGATCTGTTCATTGCTGAAGCGTCTGTAAAGGGTTTTAAAATTTTTAGCAGTAACAGCTTTTAGGATTTTTCTTTCAAAGGTTAGTAAACGATTAAAATCTGTTTTCCTCATTGGAAAATATACTGGGAACCCGCAAGAAATTATTGGTCTAATTAGTTGCCTATAAAGCAACAATTTTACTTTTGGTGATAGACCTGAAGTATGTCTGAAGAGTAGACTGATGATGCCATATGCCCTGCAGGCTTTTTTCAGAATTGCGTTAAAATGATCCTTGAATTTTAGGAGTTTATGAAAATAAACACCTAAATATTTCGCACATTAAAACAACCTGAATTCCCACAGTTATCCCACAATTTGACTTCTAAGTACTGAATTTCGAAGCATCACTTGGACGCTGAAACGCCTTATTACCCTTCTTCCTACATCGATAGCAAGGAATTATTTGAAACTTAGTATTATCGCGTTGCATGACAACATTAGAATTTGCCGCTCTTGGATGCACCATCGCATAATTTTTACTACTCGCAGTTTGTTGCTTCCTGGAAAGGCTTTCCCGAGAACTATCCTGTAACGATATACATTCAAAGTTCTTAATATTTATTAGTAAATCCGTAAGTGTAGTACAGTTGTGTTTTAAATCGTTGGATCCCGTGCTTTCCTGAACGGGAGAAGAGGTCCAAGGGGTATCCGAGCTGGAAACTTGGGGTTTAGTAAAATTCAAACCATAACGCTTTTTACTTAATCGCCTTTTTATTTATATATATATGTATGTATTCGACACAATATGAAAAAACAATAAAACTTTAAAAATACAATAGAATTTACTTTAAGAATGTATTAATAAAATTGTCAAAAAAGACAATGAAACTTAAAGAAACTTAATGAAATTTATTTAAAAAGATTATGAAACTTTCTTTTAAAAACTTTTAAGAAAAACACGGAGGAAAAACGCCTGCTACTCACTGAGAAGCCTAACCCGAACTCTTCTCAACGTAATTCGTCTTCATTGCAAGAGCTGGTCAAGATACATTTTCTTATCAAAATCTTCCCACAGTCGCATTGCCCATTAAAATCATTTGGCTCACATTACGAGCACAATTTCCAGCCAATAAGTAACCAAAACTTATGGCTGGGTCCGTGTTATCTTTTTTGTAAGTATAATTACGGACGTAAAATAAAACAAGATAACGCAAAGCACATTTTCTTTACATTGAAAGTGTTTTGGACCTTCAACGTAATTACATACGTTGGAATCTTATGAAGGCGAAAAATGAAAAAAGTTATGCTGTCATACATTAAGCATCATTACAGTTGGCAGTAATCATAACATTCATTAAATTCCTATTATTAAGACTTGAGATTATATATTTAATGACGAATGTTTCACTAAGAGATATTTTCTTCGCTATCGCGACCATATTATAGAAGTACGACTCAATTGGTTCGCCCTTATTACAGTGCCGTTCCATAAGTACCAGATGAACATGTGACTCATGCAATACAGAAGGAAACGCAATCAGTACACTCCATTGGCCACTTACTTCTTAATTTTGTAAATCACTTATTGCTTAGTTAATACTTTTAGTAAAACACCTATCAGTAAATTTATACTTTTTTTTTCAAAACACTTATTACTTAATTAATCGACGTCTCCAGCGATACTTTCACGACCATATTCTTTACCAGTAAAACCGGACTCTTCTACGTTTAAAACCAGACTTCTGTTAGGGTTATACTGACACTTTTCCTTTTTCTTTATTTAATTTAAAATACTGTTTGGACTTACTCACTTTTATTTTGTTAAATTAACTCGAAGCCGTATACAGGCATCATCCTTAGCCAATTGCAAATCTTGGCTTGTTCACTTATATATAATTAATTTTTACACAATCTAGTCAATTTAATTACTATTAATAAAATGGAACTTTTTCTATTTAAACTTTTACACTTAATTCGAGGAAGTTGACAGGCACAACCTAAGCCAATTGCAAATCTTGGCTTGTTCACTTGTATATAATTTTTACACAATCTTATTTTCAACTTTATATTTTTACACACAACTTATTTTCAATTATTGTTTTAGATCTTTACACACAATTTACTCCAATTTTATATTTTTACACACAACTTATTCCTCGACTCGTTAGATAAACCGACTCGTAATCTTTTCGCCTAGCCACCGTCGCGCCCAGAACAAAACTCTCTGCGACTTACCGCGAACGTAATTAGAACAGAACTCTCTCATTGTTCCTTTCAGAAAATTTTATTAACGATCTACATGAAGAAAAGCTTTCGTGCTTTTTCTTCGTTTTTTAGCTTTGCCCTTGATGTACTTAGTTTTCATTGCTTATCGTGTACTGGGCTACCGTGTGAAAGGAATTTCGACGGTAACCCGAGCGCGTTGTTTGTCATGGGTTGGATTTGAGTACATTGCAACTTTGTTGCGGTGTAGGAAATCCAACCCATTAAATATTTATTGGTTTATTTTTATTCGTTATTCATGAGTTGGATTTTAATATGTTGCAACTTTGTTGCAACAAAATTAGATCTTTGAAATCCAACTCATGAGGCTTTTTACGATTTGTTTTTATAAATGGCAGATTGGATTCGTTAAAATTCGGCTTATCTTAAAATAAGCGAATCCAATCTGCAACACTTCCTTGTTGATCTCTCGGTTAATTTCATTAACCGTGTCTACACGAAAGCTTTAAGCTTTTCTTTCGATGTAGGGAGAGATCATGATCGTATTCCATGTACAAAGTTAGAGCTTTTTGTTTTCTTTGTACCTTACCCATGTGTATCAGGACAAGGTACGGTACATGGGTATTTGGAATGTTTAGTCAGCGCTTTTCGTGTGACCGAATTATTTTCGTTCTTGCGCTTTATCGGAAATATGATTATGTAGCATTTTACATGCTACGAAGGTTCGTATGCTGGTTATGTAGTTGTTGAGTCAGCGAGTGTAATTTAATGTTTTTGTTTGTTACACTTGCATTTTTCCGCTGGCTCAACCGAATGCATATGGATTCGAATTTATGGCTTATTTTATTGAATAAGCTGAATCTGATATGCAGCATAGCCTTGTCATACAAATTGACTTTTCCTTGTATATCCGATTAGGATTTTTACGACTTATGTTTATAAGTGAAATCCGATATACAACATCTTCAAGAGTACCAGTCTGTTCAAAACGGCGGATGGTTAAATGGACTGGAATGATTTTTTCACACTTAATTTTTCGGAAATGCTCGGGACTGAGTACCCTTCTTCATGGCATTTTTACAGTCTAATTGCACTGCTTACTATAAAACGCGCACGGAATGACAGGTCTGTACCCGAGAACGTTTAATGACAAACTGATGTGGAGGGAGTAGTTTATTTATGAATAGGTAAGTGAAAACCACTACTTCGCGGTGAACCAGACAAATTCCTAGTACATTGGTTCACGTAATGAAATTTTAACAGCTCAATTTAACCCTTTGCACTCGGGGATAATTATTTCTAATAATGTGGCTTCACTAACTTATTTTTCTGGAATTGCATTTTGATATTGTTCAATGGGTTTTCCCTGAATTTAAGAACCTACTTTCTGCGGCTTTATATTGACAAATAAACCTTGAGCCTATTTTCGATATTTGTAAACTTATTTTATTTAAAATACGGCCTCCACAAAAGTTTTCCTAAATTGACTCCACTGTCCATACTTCCATGAGCGGTAGTGTACATATATATATTTACTAGCTAAATGTAATTCTTTTAAATATACGACAGGCTCGAGCTCTTACATCGCGACTTTTTGAGAGTAATGAAGACCGATTTTTAATAGCTACACAATCACTTAAGTCAAACAATCAGATCCATTTTGTAGAATTCAACGAGGAAACATCATCTTTCAAGATCAAAGTGGATAAAAAGAACTCCATTATTGCTAATATTAATATATCTGAAAGTATAGATATTTTCACATCCACTAGCAGAAGTTTAGAAATTAAATACAAGCCCGCACGATACTCGAGTTTTGTTGTCTTGTTTCAGTAGTCAAAGGCGGGTTCAGGTTTTAACTCAGGCTGCTATTTGGAGTATTCCAGCAAACGTGGAAGAAAAGTCAGTGAATCAGGAATTCTTATCGTTCCAGAATACTGAAATTTTACCTAAGATCAATTTAAAAGTGAACTTCACAACTATTAGATAAAAATAATTTTAGGATTATGGGACTGAAGTGAAGACAACAGAATTTCATCCATTTGATGATAAAAATTCTTGACCGAACAGAGTACAAATTTCGTGCAATTGCAGAAGTAAAGCTGTCCAAAATTGACTGCAGGGAAACGTTCTCAACACCATCAAGCAAATCAATTCATAGGCCTCCAAGATTGTAGTGTGAAATCATATGACATTCCTGATATAAATCAAAGGAGCCGGATTTGGAATGTTCGGTTTAATACTTATTTGAAAAATATATTTATTTAACTTTCATGTTGTTTCCTCGTCATTTTCAAGAAAAATTCCAATAGAATCCCAGAAAAGTAAAACACCGAGGTCCAAGCAGGAATCAATTAGTGAACACAGACTGAGTGCTATTGAAAATGCAATATCTTAAAATTTAATCACTTTAATTAATCAACTAGTTACTTTTAAATTTCAAATTGCCACACAAGTTTTCACTCTAACACAACATTTTTTTTTATAGAGAAACAATGGAAAATTTATTATTTTCATATTTTCTTCACTTAAGTAAAGCCGACATTCATAAATCCATAAATGTTATATTAATTACGCGATCCTTTTAGTTTTAATAATCTTTATGTAAACACGTCCTTTTCGAAATATATAATTTTTCTGAAAAATCAGCTAAATAAAAATATTCCGGCTGTGCGAACTGTCAAACAGTAACTAACACATGCTAATCTTACAAGAAGTTTTCTCGCATCCACGCATCAAAAATTTACCACAGAGGTACCTATAAACTGAGATTGTATGTGGCACTTTTATTTGAAACCTCTTAATGTATAGAGTAGAAATAAGATGGCATCCAAGAGATCTCGTTGACGTCACGTAGTTCTGGCAACACTGACCTAGATCGGTGTGCTCATACAATTCGTAGAAACAAAAACAAAACAGGCATACACATCGAGTCAATAGACGCGGCACGAGACCGCAGCACAGGCGAAGAAAGATTCTGAGATTCACAGTTGTCCGTCTCACGACGCACATGTTATGAGCTGGGGATATATCAATTGGGTCACGCAACGTGTTATATTCGGGGGGATATATCATGTGACCACTCCCAACTCCAAACAATCTATTTCTCTTTTTTTACACTTTTTTTATTTACACTTATTTTTATTCGTACACTAGTTTTCTTACGTTAATTATATTTATTTATTTGTGTATTTATTTGTAATAACACTTATGAGTTTACTTTACAAAATTGAATTTTTTTTTAACCCGACACAGACTCTATTTCACGATACGACTTTACTCTTTCGAATTTAGAATCTTACGTAGTTAAGACCAGACTCCCTCGTTTATTATTTTTTCACGACGACTTACCTGTTTATTCGACTGAACTTTTTGATCAAGGTAGAAAGCTTTAAGCTTTCGCTCTCGATCGTATAACTTTCATTCAGCCGTTAAACATTAATTAAGTTTTTGGTTGTGTGTGTGAGAGCTTCTTCCGCTCACTTACTTGATGAAGTTCAAGCACCGCTAGACCTTGGGCAAGGCGATGTACTTGTCGGAATTTTATGGTCAGGCACCTTTTGGCTGGGAATTAACTTTGTTCAGGTGCCTGATGGTTGAAATGCTTTTTTAGCATTTTAAGGTTTCCGGCACTCCAAAATTTTTGTGGGAAAGGAATGCGCGGAAACCTGAGCGAGTTCTTTGTCGCAAAGATAATAATTGCCGTGTAGGTGATATTTGGTTGCTTGTGTGCAACAAATTAATTTAAGGAATAAATATTTTATGTTATGTGTCCCGTGGTTCCAAAATAATTAAGTTTACACGTCGTCGATGCATCTCCACTACATTTAATCCTATATATGACATCAGAAACTTCATCTTTTTTGTCCCTACTTTTAAGATCGGAAAAAAGTCTTTGCACAGTTTTTTTCTTCGATGAATAGGCTAGTGTTATTCGTTGGTCATATCTACTATAGGTTTTTCTGAGGTGTTCTGACAAGCCCTTTATATATGTAACTCCTCTGTAGGACCCATATGGTCTTTCATCTCTATCATCTGTATTATCAATCCCAACGTCCACTTTTCTTTTGCAAAACCATACAACAGATTTTATAATATGTTTTGGGAAACTGCTTTTTTGTACGATGTCAATTATCTTACTTTCATTCCTCTTATAGAACTTTTTATTACTAAGTTGAAAGACTTTCAATGCAAACATTTTCGCTGTGTTTATAATTTGTTGTTTTGTTTATAGCGATTTGCAATGTTTGTTGTTAAATAACGGACCCGCACCGTACCGGAGTTGAAACCATACATACTGGATTTCATTATCGAGGCGCATTCGCCCTCGGATGAGGGCATTTTGCATAGTAAAGTTTAGGGGACTCAGCAAGAGAATACAGTCCCTGGCCATATTATTAGACCAAAGCCAAAAAAATTCCTTTTTAGCCGTTTTAACTATGACAAACTCTGACTTCGATGCGTCGAGGCATGCTGTCTATACAATTCTCAATTTTTCTTATCTCTGCGCTATGATGCCAAGTGTCATTGAGTATCTGAATGAGCTCTTGCTTGGTTCTAGGAGCGTGTTTGGAAACTTTAGATTTCATGAAATGCCAAACATTCTCGATGGAATTCATAACTTCTCGGAACGTTGTAATTCGTTTAGCACGGTGGTGTTGCAGATTGGATTCGCTTATTTTAAGATAAGCCTAATTCTAACGAATCCAATCTGACATTTATAAAAACAAATCGTAAAAAGTCTCATGAGTTGGATTGCAAATATCAAATTTTGTTGCAACAAAGTTGCAACATATTCAAATCCAACTCAGAAACACATAAAAATAAAATAAACCAATAAATATTTAATGGGTTGGATTTCCTACACCGAGTGCATTGCAACAAAGTTGCAATGTACTCAAATCCAACCCATGATAAACAACGCGCTCGGGTTACCATCGAAATTCCTTTCACACGGTAGCCCAGTACACGATAAGCAAAAGAAATTTGCTTATTCAGCGCGAAAAACAACGACCTACAGCGGCTTTGCCCAATGACAACTAACTACATCAAGGGCAAAAGCTAAAAAATGAAGAAAAAGCATGAAAGCTTTTCATGTAGATCGGTAGTAAGTATTTTCTTAAAGGAACAATTAACGAGTCTGATTTTAAACGTCATAATAGAGAGTCGGTCTGTTGTTTTCGAGTGATGAGGTACGGTCGCCGGTAAATTTAGTTACAAAATAAATTTAGTTAAAAGTTAAATTGTGCATTATATAAAAAATATAACAAATATATATAACTCGGTCGAGACGAGACCATAGCGCAAAATAAATACAAACACAAAAAAAGAGAACCTAAAAAGAACAACTCTACATTACTCTGAAAAGAAAAACCCAAAACTACAAATAAGAAGTCGATATAATTGTTGAGTTTGATTATTATTTATTTAAAAAGAAAATTTTTATTAAAAGAAAAATAAAGAACAAATGGTCCAAGCGCGGATGTGGTGAGGCCTTGGCATTGAGGCGTTGAAGCACAGTCACCAGGCTTCCTCCTCCTCTGTGAACTCTCCCTCATCGATAGCGGTCTCACCCTCCGGGTTGGAGGCTGGGCTAAGGGTCCATTGTTCCGGAGAGGTAACGAACTCCTCGGGGCCCGGTGAGCGGCCTGCTGAGTGGTTGCGCCCTTGGGGTGGAATGGGCGAGAGATACGGAGGCAACAGGGTGCAGTCGAGACAGGAGGCCACCCTCCCGGAAATCATCAGCCTTCCGCCTGGAAAAAAGGGAAAAATCACAGTTAGTGAAAGATGTTTTGGGGTTTAAAACAAAACTTACCAGAGCTGTTCCAGGTGTCCCCATGATGCGACAAGTAGAGATCGATGAAGTGGCAAGAGTCCAAACACAGCGCGAGCGGCCTTCGGGAGGGGACCACCACAACCGAACGACATCAGCACGCTAAGAAATAATTCGGATCATGCGCCCCGTCAAAAAAATAGGCCCTTGGGGGGGCCCAACGACCAAAACCAAGCTCCTGAGCGAAGGCACCGTTGCGCGACATGATTAAAACTTGACTGCGGTGAAATTCGCCAAACACGGCGCAGTCAAGAACACAAAAATCCCTTACCTAGCAATTGTGCGATGATTATTTCTCTTCTTTTTCGCGCGAGGAAGGAAATGTTGCAGATTGGATTTGCTTATTTTAAGATAAGCCTAATTCTAACGAATCCAATCTGCCATTTATAAAAATTTCAAATATCACATTTTTGTTGCAACTAAGTTGCAACATATTCAAATCCAACTCATGAGACTTTTTACGATTTGTTTTTATAAATGTCAGATTGGATTCGTTAGAATTAGGCTTATCTTAAAATAAGCGGATCCAATCTGCAACAGTGGCACGGTGCACCAACGTGCATAAAAATAGGCTTTTCGCGTTTTTTATACCGTTTTTTCAATGTTGGGAGTAGCTGCTCTTCCAACACTTTTTCGTATTGTGCAGAATTCATCATACCTTCCACGATGTACAAGGGATCTGGACCTTTCATACTGATTACGGACCATACCATAACCGAAGGGGGATGTTTGACTGTTTGATTATAAAAATAATAAATAATAGTATGATTACACATTTTGGTCAAATATTGGGATTGTAATAAAAATTTATCATGAAATTATTTTTTTCCAATCAGCACTTGTAAAATTCTTATACTATTTGGCCCATGTATAACGTTTTGCAATCATTCCTGGTGTGAGTCAGGTTTGCGTGCTGGTCTACGGGCGACAAGGCCTTCTTCAGCTAACCTTCGTCGGATAGTTCTTTCATATACTTGTATTCCTACTTCAGAGATTTCCTCTTCCAGAAGATTCAAAGGCATTTGGATCACTCACAAGCCAAATCGATTCTCCATTCGATTTTCCTTTAGAAAGTAACACAAGTATCTTAATAAATAGGTCACTCTACAACTTAAGATACGATATACTGAATTCCTAGTTTTGTTTTAAAAAAAAATTTGGCATTAAATTGAATTTGACCGAACTTCGAGAGACTCTTACAATTTCAGGAATTTTTTAACCTTCAACATGCCCGCAATTTGGCCAACTTTAGTCGGCGACAAGTCACGTCGTTTACCCATACTGAAAATTATATTATTGTCACGAATCTCAAGAGCTATATATAACATACATCAAAAAATGTCAAAACATCAACAAAGAACTTACGTTACGGGATTTTGAAGCACTATCACGTCTTTAAATACAATGAATTATGTATTGTGTAAGTTAAAATTTTATTTTATATGAGTTTTAAAAAAATATATTTTTCCTTCATTGGAACTTGTCCAATCTTTATTAATGACTTCTTAAGACTGAATTACATTGAATTTTCTTGAACTAAAAGAATTTCTATGCATGACGAATTTACATTTAAGAAAGGATTTTGTATTTCTGGTATCACGTGCGGTACCCGTGGGAAACGTCCTTCGTAACATCCCGAAAAGTATTCTATTGTCTGTAATGGTCAAGGTCAAGTCTAAAAAATGCATATTATTATTTCCTAATTGTAACGTGAATGTTATACCGCTTTCTAACTTATTTAGTACGTTGTTGAGAAAATTATTTAATTGTCGCGTTGAGCCCGTATACAAAATACATCATACGAAGTTAAAACATACAGAATTAAACTATTATTTGTTTATAAAAAGTTGTCAAAAATGTCGTGCAGTATTCAGCGAAAAAGGGAGAAGCTGAATTACCCATAGCAAGTCCGTCTTTTTAAGAATATATTTTCCCATAAAATAAAAGTAATTTTGGTTAAAACATGCTTCGGTCAAGTTTTTAAGATGTTTGGTTTTTTCTGAAACAAACGCTAAAAAACTACTATCCTAATGACCTTTCCAAAAATGTCAACACTACTGATCTAACTCCTACCATTGCAGGTACAGTCACTTCCACATTTAGAAGTTGAAAACTTATCGGGAAATATTTAAAAATCTGCAATTTAAAGAAACTAAACTCATATTAACTCTAAAATCCTTTTTATTGAATTCAAAACGTATTACAATTAATCTTAGTATATTACAAAAGCTGTTCAGAATGTCCACCGCCACTTTGAATACATGCCAACAATTTCCTTCTAAGTCCCTGTTTAAGGCGTATTGCAGCCAGCCTCTCCCGTATTTCCGTCGTGGCATTCCCAATTCTACTAACTAAATCCTCCCTAGTGTTAACAGGGCTTGAATAAACTTCATCCTTTATTGTCCCCGTGAGAAAAATACCAATGGTACAATTTAATAAATAAAATAATTATTAATAAATTAAAAAGCAATGAAACGAATCAACGATGCTTTGAATAAGGGGTTAAAAGGGAAAGTTGCCGGTCGAACTACGTTAAATTCAATTGCCAATATTGCTTTCAAATATTAACCGGCAATATAAACAGAGACAGAAGAGACATGTTTGAACTGCAATTGTTTTCATGATCTGTTGGACGTTTGGGAATATCTAATTTTTTGTCTGTTGAAGCTGAAAAGTGTGAAACTAAATGATGAGATTCACTTTCAAGTAACTCTATTGTTCAAACCAGGAGTTAACGACACTATCAATCCGTGCTGCTCTGCCAGGCACAATTGAAGATGACTGCAGCTTCCAAGAGTCTGAAGTCAGCAAAAATAACTTTATTACATTCGACAACGTCAAAAGTCGGCTTCAAAATCAACAATTCATGACTAGATTTTGAGCCGAATTCTCCGTATTGTATCCGTAGTAGAAGCTACCTGTCAAATATTGGGATTAACACTAATCTTACTGCCTAAGTTAATATATGTACATAAAAGTTTAATAACGTTTGCATAATGGACGATATCCGACTAAGGAATTCCTTGCCATTGATGCATTATTCCCTACTTTTATTTCATAAAATGCGTGTACTGATAATGAGTGAGTAACGCGCATTTACTGCAACCTTAAAATTTGTTTGTTTTTGACTAATCTGTTGAGCATTATGTTACAACTTTTTGGGGATATCAAGAAGGGAACCTCACAACGCTACGTTAAATTGCATGTGGGATTAAACAACAAAGTCACAACTCTACTATGACTGACCAAAATAGACCCGACGACCAAACCTTACGAATTTTAAAAACAGACTCTTTTTGTTGATCTCTGGGTTAATTTCATTAACCGTGTCTACACGAAAGCTTTTCTTTCGATGTAGGGAGAGATCATGATCGCGTTCCATGTACAAGAGCTTTTTTGCTTTCTTTGTACCTTACCCATGTATATCAGGGCGAGGAACGGTACATGGTACTTGGAATGTTTAGTCAGCGCTTTTCGTGTGAACGAATTATTTTCGTGCTTGCGCTTTATCGGGAATATGATTATGTAGCATTTTACATGCTACGAAGTTTCGTATGCTGGTTATGCAGTTGTTGAGTCAGCGAGTGTAATTTAATGTTTTTGTTTGTTACACTTGAATTTTTACGCTGGCTCAACCGAATGAATATGGATTCGAATTTATGGCTTATCTTGTTGAATAAGCTGAATCCGATATGCGGCATAGCCTTGTTATACAAATTGACTTTCCGTTGTATATCGGATTAGGATTTTTACGACTTATGTCTTTAAGTGAAATCCGATATACAACAATTACGACAAGCGTTAGCGCTGAACCGGACCAGGTGGAGAGCCGGTGTAAGTTTTAATAAATGAAGTGACAGTGAAGGTGAATCAGTTTTATTTTATAAACACAACGTGAACTTCCCCCGTTAAAGTAAAGTACTCGTAGCCCCTGGGCTAATCCAGACCCAAAACCATGATGTAATAGACGTAAACGTCAAAAATGTCAAAAATGTTGTTTGTTTTGCTGCAGTGGCCGGAATTATTCTTTATTCGGTAAGTTTAAATTTGTTTAATTTCTTTTGCACATTTTAATTTATTATAATTTTTAGATTTACAGGCATATATCCTGGTTAGGAAAAGGATGGATGGACAAATAAGGGAATAGCGAGAATAGCAAATTAGGTATGGGATTTACATAAGGATCGATTCTTTGTGTTGTTTTTATTAAGTATTAAGAATTATTTTATAAAAGTAATTATGTACGTAAATTATTTAGATTTAGCATATTTTGCTATGCTGAACTTTTAATTTCGGAAAGTATACTTTTATCAACCAGGCCAGCTTTATTGGAGTAGAGATACTTTGGGCGTACCAAACTTACTAAAAGCTGGCAGAATTATGGGTAAATTTTACTTAAGTGAGCGCATTTTGTAGTCTTAAATGTATTAAGTATGTCCAACAAACATTTTGTTCTTTTTAATTCATCCTTTGCTAAAAAGAACAATATTTTTATAGAAGCTATTTCTATGAACAATTTCATATGATCACCAACACCAAAATATCACACCGCGGCAACTTAAGCCAATGTAAATTTTCTTTCGGATTATAAAAAAGTTAAGTGCATGGGTATCGTCTATCCAACAAACAGAAAAGCCTTAAAGATTGCAATTACTTGAACTCACACATATGGCGTGTTCAGTTGCTTAAGTTTTCTTACAAATGCATAATGAAAGAGTTCATGTAAAACTATGCTCACTTGTCATGTTCTAATATAAACCAATTATAAAAAATTCTGCATGCGGCACAGCGAAATTAATCGCACTGCAAATACTGAAAAGTCGTCAAATCAACTATTGGCAATTCTATTTAACAAAAAACGACTTGAACATTTAACATATTTGTAGAAATATAAATTAATTACATCAGTAATAAGTAATTCAGACAAACCAGAGATAAAAAATTTAATAAATTCCGTGGATGTCACATGAATATATTGAACAATGTTGATTACTGGACATATCAATTGATTCTCTGATTCTTCCATTTCAATCTGTGAGTTCTTTGGCATACGTTCACGAGCGTTATTAAAGTGACACAATAATTTTATATTGCTACAAGCACTATCCTATCCTTCGGTAGATTTTTGACTAGAATTTTATATTTACAATTTTGTGAACCTCCGTCGTATCTAAAAAAATCTGTTAGTCTGTTTGCCAGTCCGAAGGACTGTTGCACAACTTAAGCTGCGTGGAGGCCAAGGGTTGAACTTTTTTAACCTTTAAATTTCACTATATACTTACCTCCAAAATAAAGTTACAGATTTCATTCACTTTAATCACACTAAAACTCTAAAAACATTTTAACCGAATACAAGTCTTGAAACTATTTTTGCATTTTTCAAGACTTCACGCACTATAAAAATGTTATCATTCAGTTCACATATGATAACCAAAATTCAACACTTTGTATTTTAAACGTAAATACCCGAAATTTACAAAAATGACAATCTTTTTCACTTTAAGAATGAAAACAGAGGTAAGAAATATCAAACTCTGACTGAAATCGAACAGAGCAAATGTGAAATCGTAGTAGTCACATTTGTTCGCACAAGTAAATCAGTATTGCCGCACTTCACACTCGTTTTAACACTTAGGACTAGAAAAGCAGCAGCAGAACAAGACTTCATATTATTGCGCTGCTTACTATTAACATGAGCAGGTCGGCTGACCTGAAACCGAAAATATGAAATAAAAAATATTGGAGCAGTAAAAAATATAGATAGAAAAATAAGTGTTATTGAATGAATTGCAAAAATATAGCCACGCTGAGTTGGGTCAATCAAGTACGGCGACCACCCCTAAGATAACATAACAGATAACAAAAAGTAACGCACGGGTACAGGAGGAGGATCGAGCAAGTTACTAAGTTTGTCCCTGTTGGAGGAGAGATTTTATTGACCTAATAAGCATAAATGATGCAGTACAAGGAATCCTAATTTCTAAATCTATTGGAGGTTCTGTTGACACCAGAAGAAGAGAGGCATCCGAAACATTCCATGGTGAAATATCGTTGGACACAACACAAATTCAGGAAAACGCTGAAGAAATTTCCGACACTCATTTACTTCCAGCTAGGATTGCCGATCGTATATCTCCAACTACGTCGCAACACACACCCATCAATTTTCCACCAGCCCCTCGCCAAAGAACATGTAGACAGCAGAATAAGCGATCAGATGGATCGAAACACTACGATATAAAGAAAAAAATTACGAACCTAAAAAGGAGAAGTTCATAATTTCAAAGCAAATATGTACAGAAACACTGAAACGAGAGCATTTAAACATATAAAACCTTAAATTAGAAATAGCAGAAAGGAAATTGAGACTGAGAGGAAATACAAGAGACCTCAAGTGATGTAAATTAAAAGGCACCCAATTTTCGGTGTGCAATATTACAAATATAAATATAGTTTTAAAATCACGAAGTGTACGCATTAAGTTTGTTTTTAAAGAATATATTTATTTTCCTTTTTTTCTAAAGAATATAATATTATTAATAATTAAAAAAACAATAGAACTTGTTATACAGTTAAAGAATCTCCTATTTGGTTTCTGATACGCCTACCAACTAATCCTTGTTGCCCTCTTTCATTTCTACTTGTTCCAAATTTTACATTTCGTCGTTTGAGTGTCAAAAAAAGAGTATCATTGAACTCCACGTTATGATGAGCACAATGTTATGTAGTACGCAACACGCATTTATTATTTTCACCACTTTTTCGGGGCTATAGTGAAGTGCTCTAGTACCCAAAAGACATTTGAATCGATTTTTTAAAAGTCCGATGGCCCTCTCAACAATATTTCTGCTGCATATTAAAACGTTATTCTCGGCTTCCTTCAATTGCTACTCTATAAGGTGTCAATATCCAATGTTCTAATGGATACCCAGAATCTCCTTGATATTAAAACAATGAGATTTCATTCAAAATTTAAATATTTAATATTACCTAGAAGCCATGAACCGGTATCTCCATTACTCCACGGTTCATTTAGATATCCGCTTTGAGAACTCAAACTCCATACAAATGAGTCATGTGTTGATCTTCCATAGCGGGCATCGTTAGTGCGTATTCGCATTTTGTAGTCGCACACTAAGTATGAAATATCAAACGTAAAAATAGGAAAACTGTACCTTAATATATTCGATGTCCTTCCTGTGATGTCCTTTTCTAAGGCCTGTATCAGAAAGTTTTGCACGGTTTTAAGTCTTGCATAAAAATTCCAGTAAGAAAGCAAATTAATTACATTATCTTTTATTTATGTATACATAATATTACCAAATCAAACACAAAGTTATTTTGGTGAAACTTTTGGTTGTAAGCTAAATTGCCTGACATTTCTTTTAATATGACGCATCAAATGTTGTATAGTTTCATTTTCCACTTTTTTGCTGCCTTTTGTCCACAATCTTGAAAAGTGACGGACAGTTTATGGTGTCCGCTGAATAGTGGCATGTAAATAAATCAGGCCAAAACAATGTCGGTCTTTCGTGGCTCTTAATATCATAATCTCTTCTGAAGACACTCTTGAATATATATGTCTGTGTTCATAGTACCTTCATAGAAAAAAGGATTACTACGACGGCAACACTGGCATATTGTCTGCCACACAATAAATTTTGGTCCGAATTTTTCAAGGCCGATAGTCTTAGCTGCTTCAGGTAGGGTTTCTTTGTTCGATGTACTATAAAAGTGCGGGCCAGGAAGTGTAGCGAAGTCGTATTTAAAATATGACTCATTGTCAAGAATTATGCAAACATCACCCAATTTCACCAAATGTGTATGCAGTTCTCTTGCTCTGCGAATCGCCGTCTTTACTTGTTTTGTTTTGGCCTTCTCTGCTTTTTATATTGTAACGAAGTTACAAAATTACAAAACCTGTTAACAGCAAACCTGTTAACAGTAACACATCGCCCAAGTCAAAAATTGTCGAAATGCCTCCGTCGCCAGATCTCCGCCGTTCTATATAAAGAGGACCGGCTCAGAAGCCGAGGGGATTCACCGTCTAGCAGCCGACCAGATCAGACCGATCAGAAGACAGAAGCAGACCTAGTCGACCAGACCAGACCGACCAGAAGTCAAAGGGAGTCGCAGGTCAGCAGGCGACCAGACCAGGCCAGCAGCCGACCACACCAGACCGACCAAAAGCCAACCAGAGGTAATTGTAGGATTGGTAGAACAGTGGACCACGGCCATATAAGTCCGACCGGCAGAGGAATTAAGCCAGTTGCAGTTCGGTGGTCAAGGAGACCACAACCAGCTCAGCGAGTGGAAGCCAGCAGAAACTGCCGCCCGAGTTAAAAGGTAATATTTCAATTTCAGGTGACTGAGCACGTGGGGCCATATAAGTAAGTCCAGTATGGCATTTCAGTCAGTCCCTGACTAGCCACCAGCCGGACCACATAGAATCACTAACTTTAATACAATTTATACGATTTAATTTTAGATTCAATAATTATCGTTAATATACTTTTATCCAATTTAATTTCAGAGTCACTAACTTTAATACAGTTTGTACAATCTATTGTTCACTAATTATCTTAAATACACTTTAACCAATTCAATTTCAGAGTCACTAACTTTAATACAATTTATACAATCTATTTTTCAATAATTATCTTAAATACACTTTAACCAATTTAATTTTACATTTAACTCAATTCATACAATTTAATTTTAGGTCCACTAATTATCTTTAATATACTGGACTGGACCCCACGTTTTAAAAAAAACCCAGACTCGAACACGACCAGAGCAAAACTTTTCAAAACGCGACTTCACCCGACCGTGATTAGAACCAAACTCTCTTTTTGATCGGGCTGGATCCGAGGCGATCCAGCCCGACGGCGATTTTAATACGCGCGACTGCTTAGATGGTTGAAACTAAACTCTCCGAATCCCTCGGTATCTCTCCGTATCTACATGACAAGAAAGCTTTGAGCTTTCATTTCGTTTATTCTTCGGTCCCTCTTTTGCAGGCCGAAGACGATGTAGCGAGAGATCGCGATCAAAACGACACACATGAAGAAAGCTCCCAAAACTTTTTCTTCTTTTTGTATCTTACTCGTGAATGCCTGAGAAAGATACGATGTATGTTAAGAAATCGCTGAGATAGGCACTTTTATCTGGGAACGAATTTAATTTCGTTCGGTACCATATCTGCTTAAATGCATAATTAGCATTTTTAAGTTACCAATGCGCTACAAATTTCCTAGGAAAGGAATGCGCGGTAACTTGAGCGATTTATTTGTCGCGAATTGAGATAATTTATGCCGTTTAGGCGAATTTAGTTACATCCGTTTGATGCAACTGAAATAATATTTCAATGATTGAATATTTCAGTTTTTAATGATTGAATATTTCATTTTCATTATTATATTCAATTTGAATGAATAATAATATTTTATTTCATGACCATTTTTAGGTACTTAACACTATCACATACACTTATGCTACTTCAAAATTGTACTTAACTTCAGTTTCTTGTCTTACATTCATTGTTTGCTAATAACTGAAGTTAAAATACACGTAGCTAAATTTCTATCAATTACACTGTTTTAGTGACTTCACTTAATGCTCTAAAATTTACACATATCCCAATTTTCCTTTAATTATACTGGTTATGACTTCTCTGAAAAAGCTGTGCTTCCTTCTTCGTATTTTAACCAAACCGACTTTTCCTTTAGACGTGATTACTCCGACTCCGTTAATAAATTTCTCACGACCACTTACTTGCTTATCGGCAACGAACAAGTATTTCATAGAAGAACGACTCAGGCAGTTTTCCCCAAATAAATTCGATAACCTCGCAACATTTTAAAGCAAAAAACACTTCTTGTGTGTGTGCATTCACTAAGAGGAAAAAAGTAACAGAATAGATAATTTTTCATTTTTATAAAAATATGATAGCAATAGGTTATTATTCACGACATACCTAAGTAAAAATGAGACATGAAATATCAGAGCTGAATTTACATACATTTATTTCACTCAGCCCTGGTAGCGCTTATATGCAAAACGAGTGCAGAAAATATAAATCTTTTAGATAAAGCAAACGTCTGTTTCTCTGGCCAACAGAACGAAACGTAAATTATTTCTTCCATTCCGACTGGCAAGAAGGGGAAATGTTTTGGTTCCATTTTGGACACGTTATGATGCCGAGGCATGTTGGAGAAAAATTTTTGTTCATCGGTAATTTAACTTTCTGAAAAAAAGTGTTAGCAATTACTTCATAAAAGTAATTATGCACGTAAATTATTTAGATTTAGGATATTTTCCTATGTTGAATTTTTAATTTCGGAAAATATGCTTTAATCAACCAGGCCAGCTTGAGTAGTAGTAGTAAATTTTACTTAGAGTGACCGCATTTTGTAGTCTTAAGTGTATTAAGTATTTTCAAGAAATATTTTATTATTTTTAATTCATCTTTTGCTAAAAAGAACAATATTTTTAACCGACTTCCCAAAAACAAAGAGACGCGTATTGTTTTTTATATATATATTTTTTTTTATGTCTGACCGGGCATAACTTTCTAACGCGTCGACCGATTTTGATGATTCTTTTTTTGTTGGGTAGAGTATGTTCACCGATTGGTACCATGTCAAAAAAATTTTTGGTAGGATGGGGGTGGGGGTGAAACCTAACTTTGTAACGCGTTGTCCGATTTGGATGGTTCTTTTTTGTTGTACAGAGTATGATCCCCCATTACTAATAGCAGAAAAAAATTTGGCCTAGGGTGGGGTAGTCTAATTTTGTAACGCGTGAACCGATTTGGATAATTCTTTTTCTGTTGGGTAGAGTATGTTCCGTGGTTGATATCAGGTGAAAAAAATTTTGGGGGGATGGGGGTGGAACCTAACTTTGTAACGCGTGGTCCGATTTCGATGGTTCTTTTTCTGTTGTATAGAATATGATCCCCCATTGCTAATAGGAGAATAATTTGGTCCTATGGTGGAGGTGGGGGAGGGGGAGTGGTAGTAACTTCGTAACGCGTGGACCGATTTCGATGATTCCTTTTATGTTCGGTAGAGTATGTTCCTTGATTGATACCATGAGAAAAAAAGTTTAGTGGAATGGGGGTGAGGTAGGGGGTTAAAACTAACTTTTAACGCGTGGACCGATTTGGATGGTTCTTTCTTCGTCTCCGATGCCTTCTACGCTCTTTACCGAAGACGAGGCCTCTCCCCCCCTCGATCCGGCAGTGTCCTGAAACATGTTCTGAACACAGAAGAGCTCTTGGCTGCGAGGTCATCGCCTGCGGTAGGCTCTAACACCAGCTCGGAGCACTGGACTCTTAGCCAGTAGGCGGTCCGGCACGCTTTCCGGGGCAGCAACTTCTCCTCTTTTTTTTGTGTTTTTCTTTTTAAATTTTATAAACTTTATATCTTAAATATTTTTTGTAACTTTGTTGTAGGTTAAGGGGATGTTTGTTAATTTACACTTAACTCAAAACCTTTAACAGTTTTTTTTTATCTCACTTAATTTTCTTTAATCCAACAACCTTAATTAGTTTTCACTTAATTTTCTTTAATCTAACAACCGAAAGAACCCCGAAAAAAACCTTTCGACTTATCTGCGACCTCCTTTTCTCAATTCACTCTTTTGACTCCTATTTTGGTCGGGCTGGATCCGAGGCGATCCAGCCCGACGGCGATTTAAGTTCGCGCGACTACCTTTTGAGACCGTTAAAATTCAACTCTTTAATTAACACGTTAACTACCGTGCACCGCTTAAAAAGAAAGCTTTGCAAGCAAACCGAACGCGATCAGTCGAAATGTATGAGAAGAGCTTTTTAAGCTTCCTCTTATTTTTGTCGTTTTGCCTGTGTTTTCCTTTGCAAGACGGTACATGTCGCTGGAAATCGCTGATAAGGCACATTATGCTGGGAGCAAACTTAAGTTTGTTCGCACCTTATACCTTTTAATTTATAATTATTTTACCAAAATCCTCCTTTCTAGATTTTGGTACATAACAATCCTTCCCCCTTGAAGAAAGTGAACTGTTCGTTGGCGCTTTTGACAGGTGTTTTTATTTTTTTGAGAGGCTGCTAGGCCGCGTCGCTGTTGGGACCCGTGTGTGATAGATACTCCATGTGTATTATTATTTTTGTTCTTGTCGGACTATGGAATTCTCTTTAAGTATACGAAGACTTATGAAATGTAGTATTCGCCTGCGCGCGCGTTGGATTTGTAGGTCGGACAGAGGGATTCATAATATATCTTAAAAGCTAACGGGATGTGTTTATCTTCTCGTAAGTGGAATGTACTTTCTTTTTTTACGTTGCTTCAACCAAAAGGATTATATGCTATACTATAGTACTGCAAAAATTCAATAATTGGCACTTAAAAAACTCAAATTTTCTATTGTAAGATAAGGTAAATGAAAATTACAATAAAATGTTTCCTACTTTGCCAACTTATATTGCTAGAAGGAATCGCTTTCACAACTCATCAATTTTAATTGCACGATTTCTAAATAAACCAATAAAAATCTGAAATCCGAAACGAAACGTAATACGCTATTGAAAGTGTACAACATAATTTACTATTAATCAACTTCCCTATGCGATTTCTTATACGGTTTTCTTTTCTTTGCTTGTCGTATATTATATATTGCAACAACAAAATGTTGGACTCACTAATACGGGAACACTTTCATATCCAATTTCATTCTATCTTTTAAACCATCAAATTTTAATTTTAGGACTAGCAATAATATTTTAAAGAAAAAAATTTAACACTTGCCGACACTTCCATTTTTTTCCACGGGGGTTTTTCTTTTTCTGGGGTCTGCCTCCGATCAAATTAAATTATTTCCAACCAACAATACAGTTTATTCCTGAAGCAAATGTCGAATTCAACACACGTACTATTTAATAAGACAAAGAAGTAATTCCAAAATTTCCTGTTAATAATACAATTCAGTTCAGAATCAAATATCGATACCTTTTCGTAAGAGGCTGGGGCTCTTCCAGCCACCTTGGTGAAATGAAGAAATTTTAAAGTTTTTCGCCTTTTTTCCTTCAATTGGTCTCACTCTCTGTACACCGGGACTAAGGTATCCCACGAAGTCTCTTTTCTTTTATATGCAGTCCCTGTTGGAGTGCTAAATACTGGCGATGCACGGCAAAGTCGTAGGACCACGTGCGGCTAGCACTTTTGTCTATTGCTGCAACAAATCAAACCTTTCTCCTCTAGGCTTACCTAGGTGAAATTAAACACGAAGATTGGTGCGAGCTGGAACCGACACTGCTGCTGGATGATTGTCCAAGGCAGGCTATGACTCTGGATGACATCAGCTGTATTTCAGCCGATGTCAGCCAGGGTCACGACCTCCGCTGCCAGCAGATGTTATGTAAGATTATGGCCCTGCCAGCAGATGTTATGTAAGAATATGGCGAAGTTATGTTGAGGATTCCAAAGCGATCATAAAGCAAAAAAAAACTTTATAAACTTATAGGGAGAAAAAAAATTCGCATTTTGCCTTTCATTCCCCTCCTGTTTCTTACAAATTACCCCGGACTTTATCCTATTTTTATCCATATTCTTTGACAAAAAGTGAAAAAAAAATCCTATCTATACATGAACTAATGAACCGTTTCGAAATGATGGGGGTCTAGGACCCCTCCACTTCTGGTTTGATCTAAATCTTATCTAATTCCATCTACTCTTATCTCACTTGTACGATGCCTATACTATAGTTTTTAAATTATCAGAAACTCTTATAACTGTAACAACGAAAGCTTCAATCCAAAATTCAAGTCCAAATAATTCCTTCATTGTCGGTAGTTATTACTATCGCTGATGTCTTTTTAATAGGATCATCTTCAGCATAACCTGCTATCAAACTTCGCAATCATGATTAATTCGACTTCGAATATAAATTTCACCCTTAGAATAAAGACGTTAAGTTTTGTCGTCTTAAAAACAAAAATCCATAGAATGTTTCTCTAGTCTTTACTGAAAATTTTGCTTTCACACAATTGTCGTATAAATGTCATAAACATCACTGTACATAAATTTTTTTTTTAATGACTCAATATTAACTCACGATTATAATGATGGCTTTGTCATTAAAGAAAATGTACGCAATAAAATGGTAAAATGTTCACTTTTTCAAAAAATTCGAGCCACTATGGGTGGCTGTGGATTTGAACTTTGTTAGCGCCACTATGTGTACTGTTGGGAGGCGGGGTTTAATTGTTGGTGCTGTTATTGCAACTGTTGCATTCTTGTCGAAATGTAACTTGTAGACACTTTAAGCAAATCTCTGAGGAATTTTATGAAAATAAATCAATTAAAAATTTTTTAATTACTTGCAATTGTAAATTCCGAACTGAACCGTTCAAACTCGAGTAAAGTAAGAAATATTAAAATATTTCTTAACACGATCGGCGTTTCTAATAAAGAAAAGCTAAATTCCTTTGGCTCGTCTTCAACACCAGCACCAAAGGGTTAGCTTTTCTTTAGCTGGTGGACGCCTTCGAAAGAAACCAAAAACTAGATGTTGATCCACACAAAAACTCAAAACAATAACCGACCTAGACAGCTGTATCAGATTATGATCACTACACTGTCACACCGATATTTCGGTAAACTACACTTGCCGACACTTCCTTTTCTGTTTCCACAGGTTTTTTTTTCCTTTTTTTCAGTCTTTTTGAATAGACAAAGCCCAGGATGAAGTGATTACGCTGGCTCTTCCGGTGGAGTGTTTATCCCCTTGGGACCAAATCATCTACAATTGGAAGAGAGATGCAACAATGGGCCTTGCCACGCGAGTATTCTTGCAGCTGTTGTCAAACCAGTTTGAGGGCTGGCCGTGAACGTTTGACAACTGGCATTTACAAAATTATTTCAGCAAAATTGAAAACCAACTAATCGCTAATGAAAAAATAAAATTTTTTAGAGGAATTTGCCCTAATTATAACTCCGAAATTACTTCGCTAACTACTGCGGCTATCTGTTGTTTAGTTGTAGCACAGAGCAAGAAGACCAGAAAGAATATCACAAAAAAAAACGAATCTGTTGGGTAAAAGAATGGCGAAGGGCTAAAAAGCGATGAGAAAACTCACAAAATTTAATGAGGGCGTTTAATTAGGCGCAACAGATTATGAAAATTTTTACAATAATTGGTAATTAGCACTGATTTACAAGTTTACCATTAAGAGACAAACTATTCCACCAGAAGAGAAATTAGCCATAATATCACTCTATTATTTTTAGCAACATGCGGCAATTTTATGGACTTGGATTATAATTCAAAATTATCGAAATCTTTTCTTTGTTGCGCTCATTCAACAGCTGAAATAAGAATGGTGATATCAATTTCTGACCACTCCAACTTGAAAATATTGAAACTTACCTCAGGTGCCCATCCGCTTCGGATGACACGAAATGAAATGTGTCCTCTTTTTCAATGGAAGTAGCACATCCGCTTCGTGTCACCAGAAGCAGTGGTGACAACAATCGAATTTTAATTCACATTAACGTATGTTCACATGGGAACGAAGTATCTGCGCTGCCAACTCCTAGCTGGCGCAGAATTAACTGGATCTTCACCAAGTTCATTTTAAAAGTTGGTAATACTGAATTTTTAGGATTCAAGTAAATTTTAGTGAATTACAGTTAAGAAATGAGTGCAAAGAAAATTGTTGCGGTATACACAATTTAACTTCAATTAGGGGCCCTTATATTGAAACATTTTTTTGTGTTTTTATGTTAGATGCTTTTGGAATCTTCGGATACCGAAGAAGATAGCGAAGAAAATCCTGATTTATTATTTTTATCATCCAGTTCATCCAGTTCCACACTAATGTCTCCAAATATTTCGCCCATTATATTTTGAAACGGAGCGAAACTTGGAGATGTACCCGTTTGTTGTCTATTGTCTTTGGCACATTTATATGCTCTCAATAAATTCTTTAATTTTGTATGAAGAAGATCCACTGTTGTTGGCTGTTCATAAAATTAAAACCTATTTGCTATACATCTGCATTTATTAGTTAAAGTAAAATCCACGAAAACTCCTTGCGCAACCAAATCCTCAAAGACATTTTGCATCGCGAATTTTTTTTTCGTGCATGGGAAAACTCTTTCTTCCTCGCGAAAGAAGGTTGTGGATTCGTTCTTTCAAGTCGGCAACAAAGGATAAAAACAAAACGAGAAGCAGACATTGAAGGAAGAACAGCAGGTCTGGTATCACCTGTTGTTCGTAGCCACCCTGAACTATCTTGAAAACATAAACAAGAAAATTTACCCCCCTTATCGATAGTTCAGGTCACTAACCCACGCCATCCCTACGGGTGACTACGCGGCATCAACATTTGTATGTTCGACGGAAAGAAAATCTTGTAAAGATCCACGAGCCTAGTGGCGTTGATAGTCATTTTTATCTTGATCTGGCTTAGTATACAATAATATTTAAGAAACTATATCTTCAAATTAATCAAGCTTAAAATTTTGCACTTAAGATGCGTAATATTCATAGAACATATGTGGCTATTGCTAAATAAAATCTATATATCTAATTATATTTTTATTCTAAAGAAACCAGATACATTACGTCTAATCGTAGATTTGTGACTCGTTGGTAGATAAGTACTTACGATGATCCTTAGCGTTTAATAGTGACACCTCAAGTGTTAAAAATTACTATTTTGATTGGAGCGTAAATTCCAGATTTGCATATCTGAGCTAAGAATCCTTGCGAATTTCGCAGTTCAATCAAACTAATTCGAGAAAGGAGCGCGAACAAAAATTGTTTCCTTTCTCTTTCATAATTCGCAATAATATGAATAGCAATCTAATATATTATTTAAATGGTAAGAAATAGACCAAATACACTAACACAATTCGCAGCATCATGAACGTTTTCTCTAGATGTCATCTGGGTTGATGTTATATGTAACGCCATAAAATTATGAGGTCTGTCCTGAGGATGCCTCTCCGTAATTTCTCGAAGTTCGTTCGCATGGATAAAATAAAACCAAAAAAACTTTGTCACTAACCTTGATCCTCTCCTTTATATTTTTACTTTTTGGTATACCCTTAGTGGGTCTCCTTCGGAATCCCTACCAATATTGAAAGGTAAGTCGCCAAGCCCGACTATCCAACCTTTCACACTTTCGCCTTTTTTCTGTATTTTATACGGTCACCGCAATGTTTAGCCCTCTTTATGGGCCTTTAGGAGTCGGTTTTTTTGATTTCGCTGTTGATTTTTGCATGGGAAAGTTCCTACAATAAAATTAAAAGTAAAAGCATGTTCTATTTTCCGCTGGACTAGAGCCATATTACCTGCTCGTCGGGCTCGACTGAATCTTCGATTCCAGTGCAACCAGACTGGTGCGCCTATCTGGCTTATAAATTAGACGGGATATTTTCTGATTCCTGCTGGAGGGTGGTTCTTGAGTAGTCCCGTAGCTGGCTGTGGCTCGTAGCCAAATTAATATAAGTCAGACAAGTACACTCCAATGGAGAGAAAAAATTTGCTTAATCTGGCTTACTATTCACCAGATATCACCTCGGGCTTCGAACTTGAAGAACGCTTCCACTTCTGGGGGGTGTTTTTCCAATTTTTTTTCTACCCGTAATTTCCCGCGGCGTAATCTACCGAAGCGAACTATAAGATTGCCTTTGTTTAGTGGAAATATAATTATGTGCCACCATAGCACGATGGCTATGAGAAACACGAAATTTTGTTTTCTGCTGAACACACAGAAAAAACAAGAAAATTACAAAATTATAAACCTGATGATGAGAGCGGGATGGCAGCTGACAGAGAATTAACCTCTTTCAGTGGCGGAAGTTCTGTCATCTTTGCTTTGCCAATCGGAACCAACTTCATCACGACTAGGTGTGAGCGAATGGAGAGGAGTTCATTTGCTGATTCAAAACCTAGATGGTGCGGAAAATTCACAAAAAGGCAGTGGGCTCACATTACATACTCATCCAGATCTTGAGTTGTTGTTGTGATTCTACTTAAAGCAAGATCCGGATCTTAAAATCTGTATAGATCGGGCGTAAAAAACACGGCTAATGTCAATGCAACGAATATCGCACAAGTGTTCGGCCCGTCTAAGCGCTTGACACGAATTATAGATTTACAATTCCCGACACAAGCATCGCATATGCCTGCTCACATAACAATTATTTCTATCTGATTTTTTTATCTGGAAAATTTAATATAACGGTTATTTGATTTTTACAAGGAAATACAGTAATATAGAAAACATTTAATGCTGAAAAATTTGAGAATTTGTTAATTTTTATTTGCAGTTTATGTTTCTGCATATTTAAAATGATTTATCTTACAAGTAAAAATTTTAAACCAAATATTAAATGAAATTATTCCATAAATTAACAGTAATACATGTCATACCACTGCTTTAAAATAAGATTTAATTATATTAATAATTATAAGCGTTAATATATTTTAAGATAAAATTCGACATAGTATTAAATATTAAACTATATTTAGATGTAAATGTTTTAAATGCTAACATGCTCTTAGATTCCGTAAATATTGCGATCCTAAAGTTTATAGTTTTAAAATTTATCAATTTCTTAATGTTACATAGTTCACTGTGATTATATGAATTTTATGCAATTATACAATGTTTACAAGCAAAACCGCAATATTAAGATACTCTTTTAAATGTATATATTAGATATGGATAGTATATATTCTATTAGAGTAGACGATCTATTTTGTGTATTATATATAATAATATATTTCATAAGTAGAATTAATATACTTTGTTATATAAATTTTAGTTAAATTAAAAAACATTTGAAAGTTACACTTTTGTTGTTTTACAATTTCGTACGCTTAAGGGGTTACACCACCTTGGGATTTTGAAAAATTCGATTTTTTCTTTTTGGCTAGAAAAATTTTACACTTCTAAGAACATTTTCAGCGTCTAACCATTTCAAAATTCCAATTACTACCGGAGTTATAGGAATTTGAAGTGAGCGCAGCAGATATTAGATTAGATGCGATCAGATAAAGTCTTGCAATAGGTATTGTTCAAATTGTTAAATATATCTTTGGCAGATGCGAGATTATGCATTCTTTGTGCACGAATGATTAGTCCAGGAATTTCTGATTGAAGGTAATATAAAAAAATATTTGATTTTAAGCCGTTGACGCGGTGCTTTATTTTCTTTTGCGTTTTTCTCAAACTGCTCTTTTCAAACTGGTGTACAAGATACCTCAACCGATTTTGATTGATGGACGGTACGCGAGGGAGGCAGTTCCCGGAAAATTGTAATCACAAGCCTCACATTTCTTAAAATTGAGATGTAAGCCATTGTGCCCGCACCACCACCATCCTTAACATAGGAGAAGATCTACGGCAGAAGACCGAGATCAGAAGACCGAGATGCCTACCTTGTGGCACACTAGATGAAGCTTTTAAAATGCTTGACGTCAAGCCAAGGAGCGACATTCGATATGTCCTGTCTCTTAGATAGGAAGAAATTCAGTCGAGAATAAATGGGAGGTTACCCAGCCTCTTAAGTTGAAGGAGTTGATCAAAGGCTTTACTGAAATTCGTGCGTATACAGTCCGTTTGCATGCCTCGCTGGAAGCCTGAAATAACGTGGGAGGTAAATCCCAGCAAGCTTGTAGTCGTAGATCTATCGGACAAGAGCCCATGCTGAGGGGGGGAGGGATAGATTAGACCTTGACAACGCTCAGTAAGCTGTGAATACACTATCTATTCAAATAACTTGGATATGCAGTATAACTTCGCAATTGGCCTATACTCTTATGGTCCTTTTTACGAACAGAGATTATATAGGAGGCCTTCCTCAATACAGGAAACTTACCAGCTTGAAGGCACTTATTGGAGAGAAACGCTAATGCAGTGAGAAGGGCATCGGAACAGTACTTAACGAATGCACGTCAGGGCAAGAGGAAAAGCCCGATTTAAGTTCTTCGATTTTTTTCCATAATAAGATACCATGATGTAAAGGGCGATCCAGAAACTGATGAAAATTATTCCCACAATCTCAGTCTTTGGAAGAAAAGTCACTCGCAAAAAATTAAACAAAATTATTTGCTATGTCGGACAGCATAGTGCGGTTGTCACTATGCATATTATCGCGAACACTAACAAGGTATTCCTTTAGTAATTAATTTACAATCCTGATGTTGATAATACCGAACTGTGAAGTTAATTCGTTCTAGTAACGATAAGGAATCATTTTGGACGTTTAACAATAGCCCTTTCAGCTTACAAGATGTTAATAAAGAGTTACAAATAGCCAACACATTTTATCAAAATGTATCAGTCAATAGAGCGCTTTACGGAATTTAAAAGAAAGTGACTGAACGTCTATCCCCGTATTTTCAATCTTAAAATTAGCTGTGAATAGAATTGTTTTTAAGTATCGCTAACCATGGACTTTCCGAGCGATGAGTTTGTGCAGCCAATATCAACTGAACGGCGTCGTTGGTACTCTGACGAATGACGAATTGTTGTACTAAAAAGTTGAATAAAAATAGTTTTCTCCTATATTTTTAAATATACCTATATATTATTATATAATTTTGTTTTACTTTTTTTAATCGGTCAGCTTCACTCTTCATAGATACATAAACAACAGGTAAGTGTATATATTTTATTTTATTATTTCTACCATTTATTTATTTGCAAAATACAAAAAAAAATTAAATATTTAAGGAATTGATGTACAATAATATATATATAATATATACCAACATCTTTACCAGGGCACATAGTGTTTTGAAGACGAAGTCAGTGAGGTTGGTGGTTGTAGAACTACCTTTGAGGAAGCCATGCTGGGAAAGGGAGAAGATAGACTTACAGTGAAAGAGCATGGAATCATAAACAAATTTTTTTAATAGTTTAGGTATGGATGATAATTTAGCAATGGGTCTGTAGTTGGACACATCATTCTTTCAGTATTTCAGAATAGAACGCCTCTAAAGCAACGGCAATTGGAAGATGTTGAGGGATAGTGTCAATGTTACAGTTGAGGAGCAAGTGATTTAATTTCTCAAAGTCGCCTTTACGAAAATTGAAGGATAGAGAAGACTCGGAGCTATTATAGAGTGGGAGGTCTTTAGCAAGGTGGCGTCATAACGGTTGTGAGCAGCTATGAGACCCCCGGCGACTTGGTGGAACATTGGTCTCTCAACAACCGTCAACACGGGAAATGGTATAGTTTGGAGGGAATAGTTCATTGTCGAGAATTCCTGGTTTTAGATTGGTTTCAGTTAATGCGAAGATATAGTGCGGGAATTTGTGGGAGTTAAGGAAAATATTGGATGTTTTTGTGCGAAGTCCTCTTACATTCTGGTAATAGACCGACAAGCTGTAGGGGAGTGATACTTTATCGAAGAACGGTGGTGCATTAGGGAGGGAAGTCAGAAATAGAGTAAGCGGGGGGTTAGGAGCGAAAGTAGTTTAAGGAGTCGTTACGACTTTATTGGAGATGGGAAATGCGGCGAGAACTGACGTACGCAGTACAGATGGATAGATCTTCTGAAACCTTATGGGAAGGGATATTGAATGATTCATGGTACTTAATGAAAAGTTGGTGTAAGACGGTTGGGTCTGTGGGCAGGCCTTCTTGATGTATGCTTAACATGACCTTGGTGTTGGTTTTACCTTCAACACAGTCAAGTTATTAAAATTAATTAATATTACGACTTCAGTTAAATTTAATGAATTTAAGTCGCATTTAATTGCTAATATTTGCAATGTTTTCCCTCACACATTTAATTTGTGTAGATTTCTTCAGAAAATATTAGCTGCAAAAAGCATTTCCAGTTATTGAAAATATTCAACTTAATTTGTATCATTTGTTAGTCTCCTTCGTTGAATTGAAATAGGTCTTGATTTAAAAAATGCTCTGAACAGATCTCATTACTCTTTCTAGTATGAAAATCTAACTTCCAAGAACTTTAGAAACTGCAAAAAGCATTTCCAGTTATTGAAAATATTCAGCGCTAATTTAGCGTAAAACTACATTTATTGGGAATCTAAAGTATAAGAATACTAATCATTGTCAATATTTTTATTTTATTAATCACATAATTCATAGTTACATAAATATAAAATTTAACGATCAAAAAAATTATTAATATTGATTTAGTAAAAAATTTCGCAAAACCCTCCCAGACAAGCTTTTCTCCATCCGCCAGTGCAGAAAATTCGCGGAACAGCTGGTGATTTCAAAATGTAATGTAAACAAAGTTTAATTTTTACGTAAAATGTGAATTTTTCATAATTAATCTTAAAACTTCCTCCATATATATATAAACAGAATTGTTACAGAACTTCGGTTAATATGACACTTTGAATATAAAACAAAACAGGAATGGCGATAGCGTATGTGAATTGTGTACATGAGCGTGTTTTTTCCAGATGAGAACGAATATCCAAAAGAAAGTGTGAAGGAATGAACTCAAAGGAGCTTATTTCCCAAAACTAATTTGGCTGGGTTTTTTTTGTTTATTTACGAGATGGCAAATATTAAAAAGCAGACCTTAGAACATAAAGCTTAACTGGAATGGCAGTGAGCTAGAAAAACGTCGGCATTTTCCTTTATGTAGAGGTGAGGGTTTTGTATGTGTTTGTAGACCATGACAGTAGTCAAATTTGAGATTTTTTGAAGCGGGGTTGATATATCTTTTGAATAATTAGAAATTGTATTAATTCAAAATTAAGTTATATTTATATTTTAAATTTTATTATTAAATTACATTTAAAAATGTGCGCAAAGAAGATGAAATTGATTTTCTAATTATAAAAAGATCTAACACAATTTAGACAAATAATTGCGAAATGCTTTGAAATTTTCTATAATTTATGCATGCACCACCACGTGGAGGTTGAGATAGGTGATTTAGATAAATAAGTTAAAATATGAGATAAGTATAACTTATGTATCTTTTTTGGTCCCCAGCAAAGAAACCTTAGAGATCATAATTATACCATATACTTTCCTGAAAAAAGGATTTTCCTAGCGCTCTCCGGCGATAATTTTTGCAGCAGCACACAGTACACTTAATCAATAAATAAGTGATTTTTTGTGGGGTTGTACACACTAAAAGGACACAATAAGATATCACACAATATTTTTACACTTTACTAGGCTATAATTAGCAATCGTTAATAGTTAACACCTCGATAAATTCCTGTTTTCACAAAACTTTCACATCACAACTTAAACTTTGACACTTGTGAAAAGCAAAACACTTCGATAAGGGAACAGTGCCTCAAAACTTTCCCCACTTCTTCATACGTTCAGATACCGATTACACCTACAGCTCATATACGCGATACTGCCATTCCTATTTAGCTTTGTGTTCTAAGAAGCAGACTCACATATTTCACAAACGGTTCGAGAAAACATTACCTGTGGGGGCTTACTCTTAAATTGGTTTATATTTATTTAAAATATTTTAATATTTTTCATTAATGACGTTCTAATACCGTCTTAAATTATGTCAATAATTACTTTAAACAAAAAATATAAAGTGAATTATTGACTCCGAACTACTTTCAAATTTAATTTGAATACCCTGCTCCTTGCCTTCTTAATAATTACACCTGTACTGAACTTCTCACACAATCGCAAATGCTTTTCAACACAACTTGGACGGTGGTCGCTTAATTTCAGCCGTCGTCATTCCTGTTTTGTTTTATATTCTTAGATTTGACAGCACTTCCTTTAATTTTGACATCACACGGATTAAAGTTTGACCAGGGAAAATCAGCGTATCCATATACGTAAGTGCATCTCCATTAGCTTCTTCCTCGTAGTGTAAACTATAGTAACAGGAAAACGATGGCAAGTTTCCTGTAAAAAAATTATTTTACTTTAATCATTCCATTTAATAAAATAAATATTTAGACAGAAACAAAACAAATATAATAATAAATATAAATAAATAAATATTTGCAGAAACTTTTGTAATATTTAAATCAACACTAAAATAGTTAAGTCAAATAACAGATTTTCTTTGCAAATTGCTAGGGTAGAATTTGCTGAAAATATTTCTCGAACAAATCCTTAAATTATTCATGTTAGAAGCCTTACAATTTTTTATTTAAATATTCATTTAAATTTGATTGGTGAATACGGTTCGATGCCCGTGAGGAGTGCAGTTTCATCATTGTGTTTCGCTTAGCCTTAGCTTTCTAGTCTTCGAGACTCGATTTATATTTATTTTGACAACCGGCAAATGTGTTTTCAGCTAGCTGTAAAATTTACCAAGAAGGTAAACAAAATCATTTCAAAATTTATAAAGTGTTCTTTGGATTTATCTTTAATGCTTAAAAGTTGTGTGTGGAATTCTTTAAACTTTAAAGCAACTATGGGCAATAGAGAAATGTTTACCATGGCCAGAGGAAGCTGTAATTTGTAAGTAGTACTCCATTATAAAGTGGAATATATTTCGAAACCGTAAATGTTTTTAGATTCTTCATTAAATACACCACCATAATTTCGTCCAGCAGAGAAATATTCTCATATATATCTGGGCTAATTGCTTTGTATACAAATCTGCAAATTATATTACAATGTCTTAATGCTGGGAGTTGTGGGAAACCACAGAGGATCTTGCCGCTGGTTATTTAACTCTACGTACAGCAAGAGTAGCATCCTTAGGTAAATACATGTTACCTTTAAACTATCGCTTTGGTGTTGCTATTGATAAAAGCCGAACAATTTGCTTGTTTTATTCCAGCATTTTGATTTTTTGCTTGCATTTATTTGATAAATTAATTTGCAATGATTTCTAAGGATTTATCGCATAAGCCAATTTATAGGTTTATCATTATTTTGGTTTTCTTTTAACTCCAAATTAAACATACTTTTACATTTTTGTCAGTATTCATAAAACCCAAGGCACTATTTCATCGTGGGTGAATAAATGTAATTCTTTTTGTCATTGAAACAGTAGACGAATTGCACTAGTTTTAGTAACACAAGAAGGTCGTTTAACTCGGTTGACGGCCGTCGAAGCTTCACTAATTGTTCTAACACACAAAATTAGTTTTCCCTTAGATTGTATACGACTTTTTATTATGACTCAAGAAACTTGTAGTTTTCTTAAAAATTTTTCAAAAACAACTTTAGTAATTCAAAGTAGCTCTAGGTAAATAGACCAAAGGGAATACAAGACTTCAATAATCTATTGAAGTGCAACAATCGAAAATGTGTCTGTATTTCTAGCCGACCAAGGTTGTTAAACCATATACAACATTACCATTGATTCAGTCATAAGCTCTACCCCGAGCCCCTTTTTATCGAATTGTGTTCTCACAGAGGCGGCTTTGCTTCGCATTTGTGAATCCCGTTCGCCAGTCCTAGATTCGGTAAACTTTTTCGTTTTGCTTTGTTTAGGCAGATTAAGACCGGGAATATGCAAACATTTTTATTTATCTTTTAATGCCACTTGACCGCGAAAAGTCCGGCTATTTTTGCATTGCCAAGATTGTTTCCGATTCTGATAATAATCAGTATCACATTCTTAGTTATCACTTCGTGCCGCCCTTCTCTCCCCCGAGGAGACTCGCGGTTTGTATTAGAAATGAAGCCGAATATGACTGAAGCCGATACTGTGTGTCCTTTTGATACGGGCTTTGCTACTGAAGTTTTAAGATAGAGAAGCAAAAATAAATATTTATAATCGAAAATGGCTTTATTGCTTTTTAAATTATTCTTCATAAAGATCAATATACTTTGCATGCGTTTGAACCAATTTTCGAAGCACTTTTTCCACTCCGATTGAGGTACCTCCAAAACATGTGATTTGAACGCATCAACCGCTTCTTCAGGTGTCTGAAAACGTTGACCTCGCATTTTATTTTTGATCTGCGGGAATAAGAAAAAATCATTGGGTGAGAAATCATGACTGTACTGCGAATGCTCACAAATTCGATGTTTTGAGTGCTCAAAAATTCATTTGTTTGAGCCGATATGTGAGAGCTTGCATTGTCGTGGTGGAGAATGATTCGTCTTCTGCGATTGGTGTCCCTTATTTTTTCAAACATTTCTGGCAAACAAATGATGGTGTACCATTCAGAATTGACCATTTTACTTTGTTGTAATGGCACGACGGCGACATGTCCAATTATTCCGGAAAAACAGTCGACCATTTGCTTCGAATGCTTGGGCGCGAACAACTTTTGTTGTCCATGATTCGTCGCACGTCACGATTTTATAGACGTCTTTTGAAACACAGCAATTGAAACACAGCATTTAACATCGTTAAAATCGTTTTGAAGGCCAAATGATCATGCAATATGGAATGTATGCGAGTGGAACTAATGCACAAGCATGCCTCAATCTCACGGTAAGTCAGGTGACGATGTTGCAATATCAGTTCCCTCACAGCTTCGATTTTTTTCTGGCAGAACAACCGATTTAGGACGACGTTCACAAAATTAGTTTTTAGCGAAGTGCGACCACGATTGAATTCGGATAACCAGCGAAACACGGTGGCTCGAGATGGTGCTTCATTAACAAAAGTCGGTTCGAGTTAATCGGCACACACGTCGAAAGTCATAGAAAATCATCACACGAAAATGTTCACGAGTTAATTCCATTTTTTTGACCAAGATGAGTGTTTCAAGTACCTGTAAATAACACAAGCAGCACTCGTATGACAAAGTACAAGTACAATTACCATTAAAAATGTCAAACTTTACGATGACAATGTCAGATTTGACATTCACACTGGTGTTGCCATATCTCAAAACTTAATAGCAACCTACGTAAATTATCTTCAGATATTGCTAAGATTTTGGAAATATCAAACTCTTCCGAAATCCTTCTTGCTGGCGATTTCAACGCCCACAACACACAGTGGCTCAGGCATTCTTCTATTACAAGTCCGTCTGGAAAGCACGTTGAGTTATTTAGTGAGTCCTTTAATTTACAACAACGGAGACGGAGTTCGATCAATTCGTTGAAAGGCACGACCACCATTCCATGAGTCCCGGGTTCGAGAACAAGTCTCCCTGTGAGCTTTTATTAAGAAATTAAAAGTAATCCACTCCGTCAAAAACAAGACTCAAGTTTTCTCACTTCTTTTACCCTAATTCCCTTCCGGCCAAAACCATGCTAACACATCAAAGGGTTGTCCCCTAGGCTTTGGCTACATCGTATAAAAAAACAAAAACAACTCGTTGAGTGCGTGATTCGTGGTACTGATACTTTAGGGCAAAACGCCTATCTTTTGGATCTTTTTCTGACATCACATCCAGATAAGTACTGGACTTCGGTAACGGCTCCCTTCCCTCCCCTCTCTGACTACCTCTAATCTAACTTCCATCAAAAGATTAGTGTGGCATTATAAAAATACTGGTGAGGCATTATAAAAATGCTGGGTTGGACCTAGTAAATATCTCAGAGAGCTGGACTGGTCTGATTGCTTCTCTATGAGAGACGTTAACAAAAGCACCAATTATATCTTAAACATCCTTTTATTATATTATATATTAATCGGGTAAAGTTCAATTTCGACCAGAGCGGTAGACGGAATCTATTTTCTACTCAAAACGTAATATGGACTTCTGTTCTCTAGTAAACACCGTAAAGAACAATTTCACCTGTTCTTAAACACTATAACTCATTTATAATGGGAATGTTTTTACTGGCTCATTGGACAAGGCCAACCTGTTTGCGGCTAATTTTGCTATTAATTCGTACTTGCCATCTTCGACCACTTCCATTTCCATCACAGTGCAGTAGTAGACAAAAGTCGCTACACTTTCGCACTCGGGAAGTTTTTAGGGTACCTACTTTCGAAACTCGACGTGTCCAAAGGCCCAGTAGCCTGATGTTTTCGCGCCCCTTGTTTTAAAATACTGCGCCTCTGCTTTGGCTAAACCTCTGCGCAAACTTTTTCATCTGTCATATTCAACAGGAATGTTTCCAAGTGTATGGAAACTTGCTCATGTCCAGCCGATACTTAAAAAAGGAGATACATGCTACCCTTCTAACTACAGACTAATTGCACTAACCTCGATCATATCTTTTAGCCAAGTTTCAAACATTTGGTCTGCAACCTACCCTCGTTAAATGGATAGAGAGTTTTTGTCAGACCGGAGTTACATCTGATTCCTACGAAATAAATGCCGATGTTCCTCAGGGTTCAGTTCTTTTACCTACCTTATTTCTTCTTTTTATTAATGATCTTTTATCTCTTACTCTCAATCCTATTCATAGTTTCGCCGACGACAGCACCCTTGATTTCGCGTACTCATTTGATTCTGTAATGAATTCACATGGAAATGCTACAGAAGTCAATCAGGAATGCATGTTTAGATCATTAAACAACGACATTTCTATGGTCTTCGCTTGTTACGTTTAATGCATCCAAAACCCAATGCTGTGTAATGTCCCTAAAAAACGCCCAATTCACCCCCTAATCATTTCAGTCGACGGAGTGAATATACCAAATTCGCCCTCCCTAAACATCTTGGGTATTAAGATATACTTCAATCTCTGAGAGCATTGGCTCTCTGGAGCATCGAAAGAGTGTCGGTTGTCTCTCACTCTCCTGTCGCTATTTCTACAGCTATTGTTCTAACGAAATGCTAGCCTGATGATCGATACAATAGCTGCAAATCGCTCCCACCACTATAATCACCAGGTCAAATTTGGACGTACCGTCAAATTTCGGGAATCTTTTCTACGCAGAACAACAGGAATGTGGAACAGTTTACCATCTTCTCTTTTTCCCCCATCTTATGAGCCCGAAACTTTCAACCGGGGTGTACATCGACACCTTCTTCAGCCAACCTCTTAACCAATTTCCCTCACCCTTAATTCCTTTCCTCCCAAGGCTGTGTTTTAGCATCATAGGGCATCTCCTGAGCTTTGGCAACATCATATATATAAAAAACACCTGTTCTGCTTCGTTTTTATAATCTTGCATGTATTGGTAAGTTATTTGACTATTTTATTATAAAATTTTTTCTTTCAGTGACATTCCCAGAAGAGAAATCAATTTGGAGAAATGTATTGAGGCATTTGTAGTAGAGTATGTAAAACTTGGAAAAGTATGTAGAACATGGAGAAAACATGAATAAAACTCTGTTATTGACAAACCTAATACAATACCACACAAGCTATAATTTGATTGTAATAAAATAAATCATACAGCATAAAAGAAATGTGGAGTTAAGCTAGATTTCTAAGTATAATAGAAGCACAGTATGGAGAAGTTGAGTACCTGTAGGTATGCAAGAAAGCACTTCAAAAAAGCATGAATGATAATGAATCAATAAAAAATATTGAAAGAACCAATTTAACTGCAGTCATGCAAAATAGCGAATTCAAAATACTAGCAGAAAGTGAAACTCTGTATGTAACAAAAACATCACGACGGAAATTTTTTAAAACTCGTATTAGGAAATCTCATTCTAATAACAAGATAATATTTTAAATACTGAAAACTCATATGCTGAATACAGCAGAGCAATGAATAACAACTTGTTAGAATGCTAAAACCCAGTTTAGTTCTCTTGGTACTGCGGTACCAATAAGAAAGCTTCACCGAATGAATTGTTTTCTTAATATCATGAAAGATGTTTAAATTGTTATAAAAATTGTAAAGCGGTTTAAGAATTGGACGTAGTTTTTAACCTACTAGAAAAACTAACTGACGAATAGGCGAACTCCAGAAACTAACGTTGACATATTTTAATAAAGCAGTTCTCTAAAACTCGACTATCAATGTTAAATTCATCATCAACCTAAAAGAATTTATATGATATTCTAGAAAAGTATAGGTATATTATATAAATATAAAGCTATCAATTTAATGGGTACATTGGTATACATTTACAGGAATATAAAACCAAACAACGTATTCTTCAGTTTCAATCACACGAAGGTAACCGCAGGCTTCTAAAGATTTACTTTACAACAAATTTACAGGTATTGTAATCAGGACAAGTGCGGTAAGTACAGCTATATTAAAACTTTAAACTGATCTCGAGATCAATCACTCTTTTGCTTATAAAGTATTGAGATAGAGAGAGAAACCAACGTCTTTTATATTCGGGAAAGTTATGTTATTTATATTACATATTTTAATAATAAGAAAAAAATTGAAAGTAGTGAAGTAGTGAAATAGTACGTTCAAATTTTTATTCTAACATGGTGGACGCTGACGGCACATATGTGCGAGTGTTAATTTTTTAGGGAGGTGACGGAACACGCCTATGTATACATAGGCATTTTGACATTTGTATTTATGATATGTACAGGTAGCACGCCTAACTGGCAGCACGTGCTTAGCTCGTTGGTCCGATATGATTGAAGGCTGACAAACTTCTCAAAGTTATGCACATAAGTCGTAGCTAGTAGGTCGGAAAATTCCTTGCATGTAATCATATTCAAAATATCTATCAATCCAATAATATAAAGCGCGTAATATATATTCGACAAACAAAACTATATTAAATGTATTGTGTGAATTACTTCAACGTAACTGTTAATCTTATCGTTATCAGATGAACCGAACAGTTTTAAAATCATTTCGTAGAGTTTTTCATTTCATTTAAGTAAAGATGCAAAATAAATAAACTAAATTTCTTACCAATTACGTACAGGTTTAGTAGCGCCAAATAATCTTCAAAAGAAAAGCTGAATTCAAACCAAAGAATCAAATACGGTTTGCGCAAACTGCAATCATTAAAGAAGTGACCATGTTGTATTATATCACTTTATAAAAAAAATAACCAATAAGTATGCACTTAATCCAAGTCACTTACAAAATTCATAAGGAACTGCAAGATGAAAATTCTTAAATCATAAAGAAAAAAAAAGTCTTCCATCGAAACATAGAGCAAATGCGATGTACAACGTAATTGTGATAAGTGTTGTGCTACTTTAATAAAAACACTTCATTCATGGGTAGTAAAACAATTAGCTTTTTCTAACTATAATTATTTTTCCTTAATTAACCACTTTTTCCTTAAGTACACTTTATGAAAAGCAAGTACGTACACATAATTAGTTTTTTATAAACAATATTCAGTTGATTAGTAAATTGTTCCTTAAATACTTGTCGATATTTCTTCAGTAAGACTTATACACATATAAGAGATACAATTTTACAATTTATTCTTTAATCACTTTTCAATAATTTAATTTAATGACTGATCACCAAACCACGAACCGACTTCACCGCGTTTTTTAAACCAAACTCCTTGTCGCGACGTCTAAAATCAGACTCTGTGATTTATTGCGCGCTGGAACCGACACTGCTGCTGGATGATTGCCCGAGGCAGGCGATGTCAGCCAGGACCACGGCCTCCGCTGGACACTCATCTGTCAGCCAAAGCTTGGGCAAAGATGGAGAATGGCATGCTGGAATCGCTAGCTTTTCGATAGAAAGGGGGGGGGGGGGGTCCAAAGCCATTCTGACCAGTAGTAAATTTCTTCTTAAATCGAAATCTGCTTCCCTGTTTCTTCGCATAAATAATATTAGAACAATTGTATTTCCACAGGCACTTTAGTTGAATTGCACTTTTTCTTGTTTTGAACAGATCGGTAAAACTTTCACTTTTATGTTTTTTTATAACTATGTATGTTCGATTGTAACCCAGGTTCTACTTTAACCATGACTTCACATGCCCTCAAGTCTAGTGTGCTGAAAGTTCTTTTTTCTAAACAATAAAAGATTGCTACGTACAAAATCAAAAATTTCACTTTATTATCCAATCTTGCCCTACCTTTAATCCCTACTTCTATTATTATATTCCAACAAACCAATTTACTCACGATACTACTCTTCCCTATAACTTAAACAATACCTGGCTAATATGTAAGGCTACTTAACAGCTAGATTAACAATTTTATGTATGTAAAGTTACTTGTATTTAGAATCCCTCGATGTGGCCATATTTTTCTGCAGCTAATTTCACTTTGGTGAAATTAAATAAAAGAATTCATTTATTGCAATTTTGACTTTATTTTACGTCACTGTTTCTTACACTTATTACACTTAGAATTCTTTAACGTTAATGCTACAATATTTTACTACACTTTAAATCGATTTCTTCAGAGCCGATATTAATTTTTCCTTTAATTTGGTTTTCCCTCAGTTTTCACAAATTATGAATTTCTTAATATAACATTTCCCACGGTAAAGTTCTGATATTTTGTCTTTTCCTGGGCAGGTAAGTGTCTATGCTATCATATTTCGCTTACCGTCTATGAGAAAGGAGTACGTCTCGTGGATCAGGTTCGTAAGTGGATTTTATTCATTAAATGTGTACTTTGGCTTAATTCTTGTTTTGTACATTCTGAATCTTGAAAATACATTACGTCATCTTTTTTTGTTTTGTCTAGTTAATTGTGATAACGCAACTGATACGCTACATTAGCTTTTATTAATAGCAATTTACTTGGCGAATGTTACAAGGTGTACCCCGCTTTCGCTAGGAGCACGGCGGGCAGATCCCTACAACAAAGTCACATTTTGATAAACGTTCAGTTCATATGTTAACTAACTCAAGAAGAACGTGAAACTACTCGGATTAATTAAATCTTTTTATTTAAACACCAGCTCTATTCAAACCCGCTTTGGGGATACACTTTAAACTTCTAGGTGTACACTAACAATCAACTAATTATCAATTAAAATTATCTTTGTACCTTGGATGACGATTCACACACTTAATCACTTATCCTGGCTTCCTCGAAAACAGAAGTTTTATTTTTCACTTACAAATACATAGTTTCAATTAATTTTTATCTTTCCACCACTGTTTTTTTTTACTGAACACACATTAGATCTTAACCTATAAACATTTCAATTCCATCACAATTTTGCACTTGATTTTTTGTGACACCGTGATCTTGACTCAAAAACCAGACTCTTCATTACATTTTTTTTACCGTGTTTATTTGACTGAACTTTTTGATCAAGATTGAAAGCTTTGAGCTTTCGCTCTTGATCGTATAAGTTCCGTTCAGTCGTTAAACATCAGGTAAGCTTTTGGTCGTGTGTGTGAGAACTTTATATTCTCACTTACTGGCTTGATCAAGTTCAAGCACCGATAGACCTTGAGCAAGGCGATGTACTTATCGGAATTTGATTGCGAGGCGCTTTTAGCCTGAGAACTTTGATTCTTATTCAGGTGCTTCGCCATCGTTTTCCATGTACTTTCAATTTGCTTTGTGTTCTAGGAAAATTTACCCGTTAGCCACTTCGTGAAAGAGGATATGCAATTTCCTCTGGAATTTGTTTACGAAGTGGCTACTTTCTGGTAAATTGTTATGTTATTTGTTTGTGGTCATATCCGTTATCCGATGTTCTCGAGTGATGAAGAAGGATTTGTTCAGCAGACAAGTATGTACTAGGTTATTTCGGTATGAAGTACAGGTTTCCATCAATTATTTCGTGTTATATTAGCTTAATCTAAAAAACGAGCAAGAAGGGGAAAAATTACATAATATAAATTGCAAAGCTCAACTGTGACAAAATGCCAAATATTTATATTAGTTTAGGATCTTTCAGATCTCCTTAAATCTTTTTAAACATCGCGTTCTCAAAAACATCAATATCGAGTTACTGCACGTTTCATAGGTTGTCGAAATACAATTTAGTTGTATTGCCCGCTGAGACGGTACTTCAGTCCACCTCGGAACCGTCGAATTGTCTCTTGGACCATAATCGAAGGAATAACTACAAATGTGCGCGCTCACACTTGTTTAATTATCAATGTGAATCTGTGCTTTGTGTTATACCATAAACGAAGGAATAACTAGTTATTGTTATACACACAATTTGGCTTCTGAGCAGAAATTGCAGAGTGGTTCTTGTTCTAGGTAAAAGCTCATGTGTGCTTTTGTATAGCAAGTTACGATCTGAGTTTCTTGGGATGCGTGACTGTTTCTCAATATCGCAAAATGCATTGCATGCTGTTCTTCGCCGTTGAAGGGTCTTTATATTTATTCCTTCGTTTATGACAGCGGTGACGACAGATTTGGAAGCCATGATAACACCTGAGTTATGTGATTGGTGAATGTTCGAGTGTAATTTGATGCTCGTCACTTGCACATGTTGTAAACATGAAATGTTTATCATTTTGGGATATCTGATGAGCATTTTAGTGCTAGGTGGTAAGTTTTGTTAGAATATTTTTGGAATTTTTAATTAATTTTATTAATTTATAGGAAACTGGACAACTGAGGGACGAAGTCAGGACGCATTTGTAAGTAGGAATTGGTATAGGTAAGATAAATTAAGTTAATGAAAACTGTAACGTTTAGATATTCTTTATTCACTCTTCACAATCCCTTATAACCAGGAATTGTAAAGAGAATCCGGAGTAGATTAAAGTGCTGCTATTACCTTGCTTAAAATTAAACTGTCTTTATTGGGTCTAAGTTGAATTTTTATTCAAATTTTTACTTACAGTCTAAATGAATATTTACAATGATAGTGGGGATTATGTCGTAAAGTTCACTTACCTAAGAATTTCACATAACCATAATTCTAAATATATTTCTAAATATATTTCCAAATTCATGTTCTGCATAGTCATGAATTATTACGTTTCTTGTTTATTGAAAACATGGGTCAATGCTTCCAATAAATGTATTGCCAACAATTTTCTTTTACTTTCGCTTTTTTTCGTAGATTCAGGTTACATGCAGTCAATCGCCGTTCACGTGACGATTCACAAAGTGCGCTCGTAACCTGAGACTTTAATGTTACCAAATGTTTACATGCACGAGTGCAATGTTTGTTTTTAATTTATTTGGTTTGACCCAGAAGTTTATTAATTGCTTTCATTCTCGTACAACGACCCTAGAATGTTTTGTAATTCAATCCGAATGCAGTTCACAGAGTTTACGAGCAATTGCATTTATGAAAATTGATAAGATTTTCAATGCAATGAGATTTGATAGCATTTGGGTAAGCGATTGATTTAGATGATTTATGTGGCCACTACAAAACAATTTTAATATCTGTTTTCATTTTAGGTTGAGGATTCAACATCCTCCCGCCTCCATAAACAGGACCGACATATGAACGACAGCAACACAAAACAGAAAAGTTGAACTTACTACTTTTTACTTGAAGCTTAATTTAAATGTTGCCTCCTGCAGTTATTTCGAATCTCAGGCAATCTCCATCTTCGGTGTGAACGCGAAAGCTGCGATTTGGGGTAAATACCTCAGAATGGGTTGCGCTCACACCTCTTTCCACAGTGCAGGCTTTACAATGAAGTGCCGTATATTCGGAGTTTTTTGGTACAGTTTCAGGACCTTTGCACCACTCGGAATTGAAATTGCTGGTGCTGAGATGGAACCGCTGGAGTTTGCTGTACCGGCCGTCTTTTGTTGGTAGGGTATGGCCGTGACTTTGTAGGGGTTCGTGTCCATGGCTCTTTAGCCAACTGTTTGGTACTGTTGGAAGCAGTGCGAGCTTAAAAAGGTGGCGAAATAGTTCGAATTTTTTTTGAGATGTGACCTTCTTCAAATTGTCCTTGATGTTCGTCCTTTTCTTAGTTTGTTCCTCCGAATCCGGGGAGCTTAGCTCTGGGAAGAATTTGTTTATTACGAGAACATATTCTAATACGTGTAATGACATGTTTCATGTTTTATTTCGTGGTTTATAAAACTAAGAAGATAAAAATAATAAATAAATAAAAACTTAAATTATGGAAGTTTGTTTCTTATCAATAAATAATCAGAAATAATAAAACCAAAGGAAATAATAAAATAAAAGGAAATAATAAAAAATAAAAATAAATGACACAATTGAAAACAAAGGGAAGAATAAACACGTTTTTCACTATTGACGTATACTGATATAGGAATTGACTACTAGGGTTAGGGTACATTCAGGTGGATGAGTTGCTAAGGATGTTTTCCAATTTATAAAAAGGTACTGAAGGACAGGTAACTTGCATAACTTGGTGATGGGACGTGACGTTTAAATATTTTTTGGGATGTTTGAATTTTTGCTACTCTAACCTTATTATCGATTCCATAATGTACTTCAATAATTCGACCTAATGGCCATTGAGATGGTGGGTGTTGCTTATTGATTATTAAGACTAAGTTATTAGGTTGAAGATAACTATCTCCTGTCATCCATTTTGTTCGTTGTTGGAGGCTGTGCAAATATTGCGTTTACCATTGCATCGAATATTGAATGTGCTGCGAAAGTTTGAGTGACGATGAAATAAATTTTCTTCCTGTCAAAAAATGCCCTGGTGTTATTACGTTGTAATCACTAGGACCATTTGACATAGCAAACAATGGTCGAGAACTCACACACCTCAATTTGATTGATGACAGTTGTCAGTTCTTCAAATGTCAGTCAAAGTTGTTTTCAACAAAACTTTGCGTAGATGTGTTTTTATTAATTTAACTCCGGCTTCCCAAATACCTCCAAGATGTGCTGCTGCTAGAGGATTAAAATGCCATGTAATTACTAAAGCGGGTAGTTTTTCGGACACTTTATTTGAAGTGTTACCGAGTTCGTTTTCTAATTCTTTTTGTGTACCAGCGAAATTGGTACCACAAGCTAAATATAAATGAGAACATATGCCTCCTCTGAAACAACTTCAACATGTTTAGGGTTGGTTCGGAAACAAACCATACATTTGTATATTTGTGTATGTGATCGATGAATAAATAAGTTACATGATGTTGATTAGGGAGAATTGAGAGTTATAAAATGAATAAATGTCCAAATTTCACTTGCAAACATTTTAAGATTGTAATTCTGTATATGACTTGGCAATATATCCGGAGATAAATTATTAATTTCAGCTTTTCCATAGTCGAACATTCTTTTTTGAGAATTCAGGATGTTTAGAGAAACATACTGCTTTTCAATAATGAAGTAATTATGAGCTTGACAATTGTCATATTTACTAACACCTTCAAAAAGGTCGTGCATTATATCAGAGTAAAAATTGTGTGTAGCATTAAAAGTTGGAATTGAATTAAAGATTGAGTATTCCTTAATCCCTGTTTGCTTATAATCTGTAATGTTTATATCATTATTATAATTTTCGGCATTTCTCAAATAAGAGGATTATTGTTTATTATCTTTTTGCAAAAAACATTTTTCTCCTTTACAAGTTCTACAATAAAAGTGACTGTTGAAAGATGACGTGAATCCTAAAATGGCCCAAATTGTCTCCCGCAATTAATCCTAACATAAGATAAACTGTATAAGTTTGTTCTGGAGTTTCTATTTATAGACCATCTTCTTCTAATTGTTTCATTTTACTAATTAATGGTTGCAAACACGGCCCTATACCATACTATTTTTCATGTTCGTGTTGTAAAAACATTGCAACAAATATATACTTTAACTATGTTGGAATCGAAAATTAAGCTGCTAATATGGAATGTATACTGGAATGACTACCAAGGGGATTGTTGATATCGAATTCGTCGAAATATATAAAATACGGTACTACGATCTTTCCAGTGGAGACCATTTTAGACTTAAATAACTTCCCATTAACAAAATGAGCGTAAGAGTTTTTTGCCATTAAGCAATTAATTGCACAAATTTGTTCTCCAGTGCACAAAGAACTTTAGGGTTCCATCAAGCCTGCTGGGAGAATTAAGAAGTGAGAATCCAACTAACAAAAGGGGAAAAGGATACTAAGTTTAGATCTTCTATTCCAAATAGTGAACGTCTCCTTTTGACACTTCCGTTTCTAGCTACAGGTAAATTTAACTCGGGAAACAATTCATATTTTTGAATCAAATTTTTTCTTTCAACAATTGTTCAAACTCGTTTTCCTGTCATTTGATTACTCATTTCAGTAGCAAATTCTGCATTTGCATTTGTACAGATGTCTTAATATTGTTGGAAACTATTCCTGCATCAAATCCGGTCCGGATATTCTCGTTTACGTTGTCGGGACGAAAAATGAAATTTGTTTTACTTTTGCTATAACTTTATTAATATTAATGAAAAATGACTTTACTCTAATAGACGAGTAAAACTGACTAAAACGATTTTAATAAAAATTTTGAATTTAAATAACGAAAAACACGACCAAGTTGTAAGTATCTAGAAACGCAACTGCCGCGCTGGGTCTGCGTCGGTTCTTACTTTTTGTTGTCATATTGAATTATGGGGCTTTCTTTTATTTTTTTGGCATTAATGTCACATAATTTCCGTCGCCTCTGCTGGGCTTATGACTGAAGTCAGCATAATGTTTATGTTGAGATATCTTTTGTGTTTAGATATCTCATTCAAGTGTCTACGCAAGTGTAAAAGGCACGGTTATCGCAACTTGTCAGTTCGCGGTTTTCAAGTTCGTGTCGTGGTCGCGATGTTTTATTCAAATTGCGAGTGCTTTGTACGTTGTAAACAGGGTGCATTTTAAATTTATTGCATGTGATGTGTTGTGTGTGATTCCTGTAAAAAAGTGGGAAAAACTGCCGAATTCTATATATTTGGAGTCAGGTGCATCAGTTGTCACAGGTATACAAAATGCAAGATAATTACCTGTAACTGATGCACCTGACTTCCCAACATGTTTAATTCGTATTGCCGACACCTATATTATGATTTTCTGTTGTTAGTATGATTGACGACACTTGGTGAGATAAATTTTAATTCATTTTATTTTCAGGGATCATCGAACAGATGGCGCTCTTGACTTTTGTAAGTATCGACTTCCTCAATAGATGGCGCCATATGTAAATTTAAACTTTCTTTACAGATTGTGATTCGTACTTGGAATTGAAACAGTGTGTATAAGAACTGACTTCTCAGCGCACTCTTGCAAATTATTTTGACATTACATCATGATAACTGTTGTTTTAATATGAATAACTTTGCAGGCTTTTAAATATTTATATATAAAAAAATGCTTTTAATTAAAAATTTTTTACACTTCCTGATGAGTGTAGATAAGATTTCGGCAGAATTTTTCTTCTTCTTTTATGGTAGCCGATTTGGCAAGTTACCGATAAGAAATCAAAATTGAAATAAACACGGGAAAATAAGGAGTCTTATTGGAATAGAAACGAAATTTTTAGACTAGCTTAATAGATGGTGCTCTTGACTTTTGTAAGTATCGACTTCCTCAATAGATGGCGCCATGTGAAAATTTAGACTTTCTTTACAGATTGTGATTCGTACTTGGAATTGAAACAGTGTGTATAAGAACTGACCTCTCAGCGCACTCTTGCAAATTATTTTGACATTTTGACGAAAAATGAAAAACACGACCAAGTTGTAAGTATCTAGAAACGCAACTGCCGCGCTGGGTCTGCGTCGGTTGTTACTTTTTGTCGTCATATTAAATTATGGGGTTTTTTTTTTTTTTTTTGCATTAATGTCACATAATTTCCGTCGCCTCTGCTGGGCTTATGACTGAAGTACGCATAATGTTTATGTTGAGATATCTTTTGTGTTTAGATATCTCTTTCAAGTGTCTACGCAAGTGTAAAAGGCACGGTTATCGCAACGAGATGACCCTTGCCTGCACTGTACTTTAGACGGTTACAATTTATGGCACATGCACTTGTTCGAAATACGATATGTCAAGAATTTTAAGTAATTAAACGTGAGATATCGATTCGGCATGTGCAAGTGTGCCATAACACTTAAAAAAGTATTTTTTCGTGATGTTATGACATTAGCATAATTCTTCAGCTCTTTATGTTTTGCCTCGAATCTCATTGTCCACAATTTTCTCACAGGACCTAAATTTTTGATATCTGTCGGATAATGAAGGATGAGATGCTGTTTAGGAGTCAAAGAGCGACCAAAAATTTTAAGGTACATTTAGTGGTGGTTTTTTATAAAATTGTCAAGGGACAAGAGTTCATGTTCCTCATAAGAAGGTTTCATAACAAAATCTATCAATTTCAATAATAAAAGTAAGAACTTCCAAATTACTTTATTTCTAGGTACAAACGGACTAGCATTGGAAAAACATAAACAAAAATCATTACGCTGGCTTTCATTTTGAAATGTCTGTTTTTGAAATTTTCGGTAGTTATATCTTCAGACAAATTTCTGCTCTCAATGTTAGTATTTAAAAAATTTCTTTCTTTCATTAAGTGTTGCAAGCGTAAGGTATCTCTTTTCTATTATCAAGTATTTCAAATTTCCAAGTTCTAGGTGGCAAATGCTCGCAAAAAGTCATGCATTACATAAAATGCACAAATGTCTGATTCCGGTTTCGGTTGTATTGTCAGTGTTTAAATCATCCTCATAATTTTCTTCATTTCTCAATTGCCCTTGATTTTCTGTAGCTTGAACTTTCATTTGCTCCTTATGACATTTATATATTCTGCAAAACTGATTCGCTTGAAAAGACCTAGTAAAAATTAAAATTACGTTTAAGCCTAAATTGTCTCCAGTAATGCCAGCTAATACTAAATGAACATTACTTTCTTTATCGTCAACAGTGACAATTATACCTTGTTCCTCTAATTTTATTAACTCGCCACTCGCCATTTTGTTATCGGTAAACGTGAGAAATCCATTTTCACAGGCAACCAAAAGATGGCTGCATGCGGACATGGATTGGATTGAGGGTTGTGAGCACCACTAAGTTGTTTGTTACAACATAGTCGTAGCTCACAACCGAGGGATAAAGTAAGGTTATGGGAACTACCAGCGTGAGCGTAAGTTGTCGTGCAGGCTTGGTCGGTGACCGAAGAGGTGAGGGGCCCGCCTAGCGAGCCGTGCTAAGCTCGTCGGATCGGTGTGAGTTCTTGCCTCACACTCCTCGGTATGCTCACCCGAACATTTACGTTGCGGGCACTCTTAAGCCCTCAAAAAAATTCAAAAAAAGGAAGCACAAGTAAGGAAAAGAAAAGGATGTAATGAATCGACCGGATTATGCCCCTGACGAGAGAATCACCTCAGCCTCTGGATGGTCCGAGGCTTGTAGGGCTATCCCTCCCAAAGCAGTGACAGCTCCTCACCCATCATTTGGTACAGTCCCTTTAAACCCGGACAGTTACCCTGAGCTAAACGATAGAGATAGAGGGTGACGAGAGAGGCACACTAATTAGGACTTCACACCTTCATGGCCCAGAAGTCACGAAAGAATACATACAAAAAAAAATCATAAAGTGTTTATGTGAATATTTATGTAAGGTGCAGAACGGTTGTTTAAAAAAAAATTCAACTATAATTCACTCGTTGTAGGGATAGGTAAATTCACCGACCCTTTTATTTATTCTACTCATCAACTTGAGCATGCTCTAACATACCAAACGAAAAGTTTAACTTTCATAGGAAAGAAAAATCATAATCTCGTAGTTCTTTATCTCAAAGACGAAGGCTTGTTGGAACAAGGGAACATCCTCAACAGAGTTGCTGTTAAGGAATATTTAATGGGCACTATAGCAATCAATCTTTTTAAATTTTTTAATACATAAGAAACAAGGAAACATTTCAACTTCTTATTGCAAATCATTAAGCAATGCCGTTACAGTAGTTGTTTTTTTGCATAATAGGGGAATTTCATAAAAATATGACTCTATAAAAAACCAAACTTGTCCACATTCTTTCGCGTATTCTAAATTTAAAACTTGATGCACTTGGACGCTTAAAAACAATGCTTTTAGGAAATGATCTGTATCATACAAAATATCATTCAAATATAGAAATACTTTATCGACGTCTTTATCACTATCCCCGACAAGAACAATGATCGGCGTACGTCGTCATCCTATCCCTGATTGTTGAGGGAATATATTTGATATCCTTAAAGAAAGAAGAAATTATTTTAAAGTCAAATATGAAATTTTCATTATACACACTGGTACGATAATGGCTAGAGCACTTTGGCCGTCAGTAATAGAAGTTTTCCACAATTTGTTTTCGCTCGAGTTCTTTTATCCTTCCTTCACTACTTGAGGGATTAAGACAGCATTTAGGAAAATGGTAATAATAAAATTTGTTGTATCTGCAAATAAATGATCTCAGTAAATAAAATCTTAAATTAGCGTTGGTATTACCATCGCAAAGATCTTCATCCAATTTTTGAAGAAATATTCTGCTTTTTCCGTCTTTAATTTCTTGTTTATATATTTTTTGTAAGATACAAGCGTTCGAAGTCGAGTTCAATCTGCAGTATAAGTTTATTTAATATTAACAATGTCATTCATATTTATTCAATTACAAAATTTCAGCTCTCTAGGTTGTATAGAACATACAAAACGGAAGCCTTAAAAATTTGAAACAAACATGAAAACAAACATAGTAAAATTAAATTAAATTGTATAATAGAAACATAAAGGTTACTTAAAAACAAAACAGTATTTACCAGGGAGGAACCATGTGGAATTGTGTTGTGAATTTATGTGGTTGAAAAAGAACAAAAAAAGAATAAGATATACCCCGCTGAACTTCAATTTGTTACTAAGCTCCGGAACAAAAATTTACCAATTGCCAATGCACGACAGAAAGCCAACTGAAGTGAGACTGAACATGAACCCTTATGCCTATTAAGTGACAATGCCAATCATGCATACACCTATAAGAGTAATTCTTAGAAATAACAAACAAAAAAAAACGTTGCCTGCGCCACTGTTACGGACATCAGTTCACCAAGATTGGATAATGTTCTGGTTTAATCTCATGTAGTTTAAAATTTCAATAATTCAACAATTTCAAATAAATTTAAAAAATTTTAGCACAAAGGAATCTTAATCAACATTATGCTATGTTTATAGTGACGAGAGTTAGCTCAAGAAAAGTTAATTCTTAATCAAATTATATGCTACCTTTATATTCACGAGAATTAGCTTTAAATAATTCTCAACCAACTTGTGCCCTCTTCACTCGTTTACGAGTTAACCGTTGAATATCCCAACCTAGAATTGAACTGGGTGGGCATATACAGTTCATATACATATGTATATATGCTTTAACGTCAACGTAAAAATCAACTTCAATAAGATTGAATCTGGCAATATGTCTGTTTAATATCAGACAGTTCAAAAATTCAATATTTTCCATTCATGTTACATAAGAATACCCATGTAAATGTAGAAATATATAATATAGTAATATAGGTATATAAATATGTGGTTACACTCAAAAAAATGAACTGGTCATATTAAACGAAAATGCATATTAAATCAAACGATTTCGCGTTTGAAAAGGCGCCTAACGATTAAATTGTTGATTTGAAATTTCAAGCGCGTTTGATATGAATATATTCATTTAAACAGATTTCGCGTTTGTGTTGAATATGTTATCGTTTGATTTAAATAAAAACTTTTACCAAAATTGATGTTTAGTTCAAACATTTTTTATTTGACCTGAATGCATTTTTTTGACCACATTTCTAATAAAAACAAATAAATTAATGTTTAACTTAAACGCGCAATGCCAAACATTTTTACAGGTTAATTCAAACAAATTTTTACAGCTTATTCACTTCTATTGTTCTGGTCAACTATCCTGTTTCGTGAATATTCTATTTAGTTTCGAGGGTTTCGAGAATATTCTATTTAGTATAGACAGGTAGGTACAGCCATAAAGACATATTTTATATTTGTATGTATACTATACACTGTACAATATTTTAAAACGAGAGGCGAGCGTTAGTTTGTCGTTGTTAATTTTTTTCTTCACTTTTTTAGCTCATAAACTTTAAATGGCAGTGAACACGGACTTTGAAAAAGTAGTTTTGAGAAAAACGCGTTTTTTCTCAAAACTACTTTTTCAAAGTCCGTGTTCACTGCCATTTAAAAACTACTAGACCGATTCATTTGAAACTTGGTACACATTTTCTACATATAAAATTCCTCCCCCCAACGTTTAGTTAAAATATTTTTTTTTAACATTAAGGGGGTTTCCCACCCACAAAATGGCGGAAAATAGCAGTTTACACTTTAGATGGCCACCAAAAATTGTTAAATGAAAAAAATAATAATCGGAGAACGTTGGGGGGAGGATTTGATAATACTTTGACTAAATTTTAATGGTTATTGATTTCAGATAATTTCTGACCGAGATACAGTGAACACCGCAAATTGTATTTTTTCAAAGACGTTCTGGGGCAAGCTCTGTCACCGGCTTGTTTTGCAATATTGTTACAGAATATTGTTAAAAGTAGCTTAATTATGTACAAAAGGTTTCAATAAATTTGCCCAATCCATTCCTTAAAAAAAAAATTCACAAAAAAAGTGTTTTTTTTACGCTGAAACCCATACCCCCCCCCCCCCCCCCTTAATTACCAACATCACATTTCTTGCACAATTTTATTGTTATCCGATTATTGCCTAACTTGTTCTTAATTCTTCTTTATTTTTCACTAAATTACCTACATAACATATCTTTGTACAATTTTATTGTTAGCCGATGCACTTTCGTTTAAACAAACAGATTATTACTTAGCTAGCTGTTCAAGAAAGCAATAATAATATTGCTAAAGAAGATGAAAATTTAAACAAGGTATTTAAATTTACAACAGTGTCGATAAAATGAGGCTACTTGGAAATAGAGAAAGTTATACGAAGACAAATTTTAATCTCTGACACTGCTTTCAGAAAAACTAGAGCAACTTGAAATATTTGATTAACTCAAACAATTACTCAAACTCTGAAATCAAAAATTTTACGAAATTAAATTTAGGAAAAAATATAAAAGGAAACTCGCATACAAATTTAGTTAATCTTCACTTTAATCCACACTTATACAAGTTTATATACGACTCGGTAAATTAAATTTCACTGTTAACTAACTGTCGTAAAAATAAAATGTTCAGTTATGATATGGACAAGAAAATGACCAACGGTTAACGAATTTCATACATGAATAGCATTACCGTAAAGGCATAAATTATTCAGATGAAAATTTCATTAGATTTATTATTTGCACTGATTTTAAACTTTTATTCGTTTTACATACAATTATAATTCACTTTAATTCAAAATTCACTCAAAAAAAATTTTAACTACACTGCTGAAATAAATGATTAGATAAAAAAATATAAAAAGTCAAAAAAAGAATTGAATAAAAATCATCAAACAAATTCCGTCACTAAATTTTATCCTTGTAGTCAAATGCTAATCTAAGCATATTTTGACTACTTACTTTTAAGTTCACCTTCAAGTAATTTTAATTAAAATTTCGAAATTTATCCAGAAAATCATTCACGCGATGAAAGAAATGTTACTTGAAAATTCAAATTATTGTTTTGTAACAAAAACTTATAAAAAAAGGAAACACTCGTAGTGTCCCATTAATTAATAAATTATCTTCACAAGAAAAAAATAAAAATATATTAATTTTTCAAAGGAAGATAAAAACCTTTTTTCGTGATTCCAAAATGGCTGCCAAACTCAACTTTCAAAAAAGTTTAAAGAAAACTTAAATCACACTTGCACTTTTCAAAATTCACTACTAAAATGAGAGTGAGTTGACATTTACAATGCCCTTTTATGCTTTCTGCTATCGCCATTTCCCCTCCAAAATTTTACAAATTACTATTATTTTACGTATTTCTAACTAAAACCTTTTCGTAAACTGGTTTTGTTAGATTCCTTACCATTTTGGTGAATTTATTAACCTAACTTTATTAAATAAAATGTATGCTTTAAGCAGAAATTAAATTAAATTAAAAATGTCCTATAAAATGGCGACAGCAGAAAAGCTAAACTAACTTTAGCGAACTAAACCCAAATCCTTGCGCCTTTTTCCTTCTCGTTTTTACCTTGTGCATTTCTTTCGCACTCATTGGGTAAATATAAATTAATTAAATCGCGAATTATTCAAAAATTACGTAATTCACCGCGATTCGGGCATTACTAAAATCTTCCCCGCGAAAAGCTACCTCGATTTCTTATGACATCTACTGTCAGAAATTGAAGTACTGACAGTTCGGGGTTTGTAAGGTTCGTCTTGCGGTCGCGAAGTTTTTGGTTAATTTGTTATGTGAGCTTACGAATTCGTAATTCACCATAACTCCTGCTAAGTTGCAATCACACCTGCTAAGTTGCAATCACACCTCACGAGGCGATCACGAACCTACCGGAATTAATGAAAAATGAAAAGTGGAACGGCTGGACAAGGAGACGGTACAGACAAGAAGTTTTGGCGTTTATCTCAGTCGGTTTGTGCGCGTTTCAGTAGAAAAGCGACCAAATGGCAGGATAATGTAGAAATTGACGGTCTGACAACAAATGGGGTCTTAATTATGCACCCAAAAGGTCAATTAGAAGAAAAGGTAAATATTTGCAGACACATATATACCGAAATGCGTTTTTTTAAGTCAAATTTTAAAAGAAATTTTAGCGCCCATATTTCGGAGATACTTCTAATTCAGGAATTGCTTCTAAGTTTTTAAAATTTTCCTGAGTTGAACATAAAGTATTCGAATTTAATCGCTTACTGTTACTATAATAAGTTTTGTGTGTTTGAAGTAAATGCTTTTTGAAAGTCTTTCTATTTGAAAATACTTGAAAACAATCTGCTTGGCCACACTTATAAGTGCTTAAAGTTGGTATTTCATGCTGAGATTTCAAATGACTTATAAGATCCAGAGCTACCAAAAATTGGCATTTACAAATGAAGCAAATATACATATTGTATATCATTAACTATAAGGTTTCCCTGGTTTCTATAAGTTTTCTATCTATGACTTACAAAAAATTCTGTTAAATTCGTTATGTCTAGGCCCACCACAACAAGTAGAGGCTGAATGGTGTTCTTATTCCGGTAGAAGCGGTCCCTCAGCTCCTCCAATGTTGGTCCAAAGTCGCTGATGTTTCGAATGTGGATAACAAAAGATTCTCTAGACTCCTTGATCGAAATTTTTTTCTTCTTATTCTTAGGCTTTTCTTCCTGATGACTGCTTCCTATAGAAGGTACTATTATTGCACTAAGCAATAAAACTACTATGCAGTCTCTTGAATCTAAAATCGAAAATCTTGTTATAATAATTATCTTAAAACTTTTCACGTTTTACTTCTTGCCATTATTAGCAGTCCTTTCCACATTGCACAATAATTCGAGGGACTCCTTTTCACGAATACCTTCCTTGTAGTATCGTAAAATATTGTTTACAAATATGTCCCAATTGTTGTAACCCTCGATGCCGCCGTGCTTTCGCCAGGCGAGAAGAGCGACTCAGGGGGAAGCTGGGATAGGGATTCTCAAGCAAAAAGAATCACTCGTTTTAAAAATTTATTATCACTCACATTTATTTAATTTTTATTAAATCGGGATCGTACCGTATGAACAAACTTAACTATTTAATTTTATAAAATCGGGATGGAACCGTATTAACAAACTTTCATCGAACAAATTCTTCAAAATAAGCTAGAGCACTTTATAATACACAACCAAACTTAAGAACGCGAACACGATGTTACATGCGCGAGTGATTATCCCAGACTTCGACGAGCTTAGCGTAGAAATCTTATTTTATTAAATTTCACAGAACGCTGTACTGTCAGCGAAAATATCCCACTTACTTCGTTTATTCAGTGTTATTTACCCTCAAGCTGACCAATCAGACAATTCTTGTTATGTATAAATATTCTAACAAGAATTGCAGCACAAAAAGAATAAAAGATAAGACATGCGTCTGAACGTAGAATAAAATGAATAAAAGATAAGACATGTGTCTTATGAAATCTGATGCTCGCACTTCAGAAAATGTGCGATAAGAGCATTTGAGTTAATTTAAAATGAAATTATTGTTTAGACATTGCATTGTTTAGACTTCTGCACTACTTGCTGTACTTGTTGTAGCACACTGTGATTTCTTTAACCGATTTTTCACATTAAAATATCGATCATGAAGTTTTCCAGCCGGATTTTTTCTTGTGTTGCTTCTGGGGCAGTAATATGTTTCCTACAAATTTAAAAATTATCTTATTTGAAAACATAACGCATATTCATTTTTACTGAATTTTCTCCTGGAAAAAGTGCAATAATTTTTTCTGAAATAACTTTAAAGTTATTTACTGAGAGACGTTTCTGTTTACCTAATAAATGGTCAATAACACAATTACCCACACTTTGTTGATGAGCTGGGCTCAAGGTTTTGTTAACTTTAAAATAATCTAAAGCTGCTTTTCCTTTAACTGTTTGTTCCAATATTTCTTGGATATTAAACTACAAATTAAATCCATAAACGATGAATTATATAAAAATATCTAAAACATACCTCTTTCTGGCTGCTTATTGCAGTGGACGTTGATGTAGGAGTGCTTGGTAAATCTTTAATCCAGTTGACGACGTCAGAGCTTATGGATCGAGTATTATCGTTTTCATTAAACTGCTTAGGAAATTTATTCAATTATTTAGTAAAAAAAATGGATGGACCTGTTATAGGTTCAAAGTGTACAGGTTTCTAATGAACGTAACATTTAAACCGTAGACAGATAAAAGCGGAAGGCAATAGATAAAAAATTTTTAAAATAGAAGTAAGAAAATGTATTTGAACTAAATTTTTTATTAAACTATGTATTTTATCATATGATTTCTGTCTAATACTTCAATTCACCAAAACAGTAAATTTTTAATTTACCAGGAATAACGATTAAACAAATAACGATTTTTCATACGTTTTCTTTACGCCACCTTTTCCACTTCTCTCTAAATTTCGCCTTGATTCCTATTAGTGAATATCCAGCAAAAATTTGTTCTATATCGTCTGCGTTTATAAACTCCAGTTCTGAACTGCCGATTCCAGCTTCTGTATAAAACAGATATTAAAAATATTTCACATAATTATTACTACTTTTCACAAAATAGTACTTGTTAATTGAGAGTACACACTCTCAAGTTCCCACGATTTTAACACCTTGAATAATTCTTCATCTCTGCTGAGAGGTATTGCATTTTCAGCCGCCACTTGCACGTGGTTATCTTCTTCAGTAAAATTATATTCTCTGGAATTTTCCATATTTCAGTTAACTTACATATCGATACCACCAAAACTGAGTCATGAGAAACACAATATTTAATTATATACACAATGTCAAACGATATTACTACTATACCCAGTAGTCTGAACTGCAACTTATGTAATATGTGAATATGTGAGAGTGCTGAATTGTATCATTATTACTTTGATCAAATTGTTATTCTTGAGAAAAAATAGCAATTTTTAACAACATGAAAGTAATATTAGAAACTTTGCTCAATTTTGATTGGAAGTTTTAATATTTGTACCTTCTTTATTTTTGATGTCAGCTAAGTATTTTCGCTTTATAGTGTCAACCAATTTATTACACCTCTCCGCAGGTAAACACATTTCTATTCACTAATTGAGCGATTCTTCTGTCCGTTTTTTCAGACGTAGCATGTTTCTTACTACGACTTTCCGGCTTATCTTTCCATTTTAAGGCATTTGAAATCATTTTCGCCAATTAAATTTTGCACTACTTTATATCTCATTCCAAATAAATTACTCAGGAAGTAACTTTCAAAGCAACAGTCAAAGTTAGTTTTAGTTGTTTTTCTCTTATTTTTGTTAATCAATATTATCGCTATCTTTAACAGTATTCATTTAACAGCACAGTCTGAAAATTATTTATAAAAATTAGGTTTTTTTTTCCTTTCCAGAAATGTTTGCTTTTGAGTATTTCAATCTGCATAGTTAATTCATTATATTACCTCTCGGCTTTCGTAATCTGTGACTAAATATCAATTTAGGGCTGATGTAGCCATTCCCGCTTCTAATTTTACACCTTTATTAAATTTTTTTACGAATCTGTTTGCTTCATGCCGGATTTCTCAAATTCATCAAATTATTTTTTTTAAATGTTGTAATATTATTGAGTAGTAATAAAATAAACGCAATGTAAGGTTGATAAAAAAATCGCCTAATTAAACCAATTAGCTGCCACGTGGGGCATTGCAGAGAATATGTAAAAAAAATATTCAAGTACTTACAACAAGTATGGTCCTTATCTTTCCTTTTCTTGAAATTATCGGCCTTATATTTCACATTCTCTCCCAATTGTTTCCTTTTAAAGTCCAAATCAACGTTGACTTTTTTTTTGAAAAATTTTTCTGTTCTTTTCCGAATTGCACACTTTCCACACTCATTTCAGACTCGTGCTCACATAACACGTTTATGCTTTCTTTAATGCACTTTCATTCAAATAAACTGATACGATTCCTGGAATAAAAAGAAAAGTATCTTACATCAGCAAAAATTCATATATATTAGAGGTATTAAAATAAGTACCATAACTTAATCAATGTCTATAACTAGTCCCTATACAATTTAAGATAATCTGTCAGATTGAACTTCGAGTTCAATATATTAATTGACTTAATCAGCTAAAATACCAGTATATTTATGAGCCAGTCTTGATTTATTGGCCAGGTTAAAAAAAACCAATCGAACTAGAGTCGTCGATTTCCACTATCTTTCTTTTTCCTGCGTTTATTTTCTTAATTTTTAGGTTTTATGTATCTATAAAAAATTCAAAAGAAATGAAACTATATTAATTAGGTCCAACACTAATGCAACAAAACTTTTATGCTTAACAAATTCTATATAGTGGTTACCACAGGATCGTTTGCTATTCCGAACTATCCGATATATCCAACCACTATTAACTTATTGCACTTTTACGGCATATCAGGCTTGTTATAACTTTTATTTGTGCACCAATTGCACGTCACAGGTTACATGCAATATCATCTTAGGATACTTTTATTTTCTATCTCTGCACTTAAGAAAAGTCCGTCTTCAAAATGAAGGATCGCCAGAATAAGAGACAAATGCGTTTTGATCTAATTACCTTTTTTTCCGTTCTTCCATTTTTACTTTTCATTCCCTGAGGTACTTATCTTGTCATTCCTAGAGCTCCGACTTCTTAACACTTCTTCTTGACACTTGCAAATTATGCCACAATACTTGGGCGCTTCACTAATCATGATTTCTTCAGGTGTTCTTTCTTCTCCTTTTTCCAGAGGCCTGCCAGGGCCTGGGGTGCAAAAACTAACGGTGACGACTGCGTGACGGAGTCTTTATCTTAAGTAAAAAGGGGTATATTTATAGCGAGTATAAGATGTCTCACGTTACAAATGTCTTGCGATATTGACATCTAGGTTTTAGGATTAAAAACTGATCGTACTGTAATATGCGCGTGAATAATATATTATTTAAATAAAACAAAAACAAATTAAAATCTATCACTTTTATTGATTATACTATTTATCCCTAATACACTACAAAGCTAAGCCTAATTAGGAATTATTAAAAAAGAAACCCGGAATCAACTCTTCGGAGTGATTACTCTAACACGTCGGTCTAAAGACTAATTTTTCTTAAAGTTACAAATTTTAATGAACGTTAAGAATTTATCTTTAACCGCCTCATATTGTTAAATATTTTTACTCACCCCGAGTAACACACTTCCTCTTAGTTAGGGCTGTTCCTAAAAAGTTCTTTCTCTTTATTCCTCTTAATAGTTCCTAACACAATTTTACTTTTACTTAATTACACTAGTTTACAGCTATTTTGTGCAGCCGATGTCACTATTTTTTTCATATGTAATTTGACTAGCTGAATACGAAAAACGCACTGAAAATTTGTGTATGGGTTAGTTTTTTGCTGGAGGTAGCCTCACACTTTTGAGTATATCTCGAGTTAGAATGGACCAATCTAATCGCGCACTCTATAAAATTAAAGGTAATTAAATAGCCAACAAATCTATTGTACATTGTTTTTCAATCGGATCATTAGCTAAGTTACAATCGATCTGAATGTGGGGGAAAAAGGAATTTTTTTTCGTCCGACATCGAGATCGTAAATTGACTTAAACACAAGAGAAAAATAGAAATCATTGCAAAGTACCAATTTATTGATTTTTGACGTGGAGTCGACACTTTTACGAAGAAAACTAGGTACTACTTACGAAGATCTATGGATAAATAAAAAAATTAAGAGCGATTAATTGGAAGTACCCAAATTCAAGTTTTTCTCTATTTCCAGGTTTTTTTTCTATTTTGATACATTTGGTTTAAATATTCAAATATTCCGATATAATACGTATGTATTAGAAATAATTCCGGTTCGTTCTTTGTCTTTTGTTCGTTTTGGGATCCGATTCTCTTATGAGGAACCAAATATAGTCTCCCATCATTCCCTCCTCCCAAAATCCTTGATATAGCCGCACTAGGGACCTATTTCCTAGAATAATAATACGGTTTTATGGTGCAAGTCAATTTACATATGAAAAATATAGTGGCATCGGTTGCACACAATTTTTTATATCTTTTGTAAACTAATCTATCAAACTAATTTATCAAACATGAACTTTCTCTTAAACAGTTTTTACTGCGAACAACACCAACCATTTTTTCGAACTTTTTGTATATTATTAACTATTGTATATAGAATCGAAGAAATTTGCATATTTCAGAAAAGAAATCAATTACCTTAGGAAGCAATTCCTCAAAAGGAAGGATGTTCATTTAATAATTCTAGTATCTTTAAAAGCTTACTGCATCATGAAAAGTATATGACCTGCGACAACTGCATAAAAGTGTAATGAAATCCTGTCTGCTTTCCAATTAATTCTGTGTAATTAATCCCCAGTCTGCTGACTACAATTACCGTGCAAGAAAATACATTAGATGTCTGGAAATGTGTGCTTGATATCGTCTCTTAAAACTTGAACAGGTGCAATGTTGAGGTAAAATTGTACTCCGGATTTGCTTCGTAACCAGTTTTATTCTTTTTATTTTTTTCCAAGTTAATAGTAATTGTTGGGTGGAGTGTAGTGGAGTTGTTAAAATAAAAACAATGGTACTTTTAAAGAATTATAACTTTAATCAATTTGTAATTTTTAATAAATTTGTATCTTTTAATTTAGATTTTGTTAGGACGATCTGCACCGAACCGACTTCTTATGAATCCGAAATTACACTTAGCTTATCTTACTTAGCGAGGCATGTACATATATCGCCTCCGGCGAAGCACGGTTCCCACAAGTTAATGTAACCCGAAATTCTTATGGGTTCAACATGAAAGTTTAAACGATAACTCATGTGAAATCAGAGATACATTGTGACATTTGATTTGGAAAAGAAAGTAAGAAAAGAATTAATGTGCACTCATGAAATTGTTTGGGTCAGGTTAATGACCATTCTGAAATACCATAAATTAGCTGTTGAGAAATTTATCGTTCTGGTGTCACGTGTACTTGTGGCAAGCGTGCTGCGCGACATATTCCATTTCAAAAAAAATTTTCGACCACTGCTTAATTTTTCACTTTTTATTTCCGCGTGCTTCTCCGGAAAGAAAAACGTTTTGTTCTTTTCTGGGACCGAACTTCTCTCGCTGACAGCTGAAACTAGAAAGGGGAGAACAGTCACGGCCAAAGAACCTCGATCCCCAACTTTCTGCTTTCTTGCAGTTCGCTTCCGGTACTTTCTTGTCAAAAATTTTGTATATGCTATTTCTAATTCGGACAATTGACATTGTACATTGGGAATATACATTTTTGCTAGTAGATAAGTGTACAAGAAATCGCAAATCTAACCCAAAAGGAACAACAATTTACTGAAAAGGCAATAGTTCATTGTGTTTATTTCAGTTTCTATTTTTTTGCTGTTACTTGCCAAACATCAATCAGCTGTTAGTTGTCAAAGAAGAAGAAGGATTCTGCCGACATTTGATCCGCACTCATCAACGTGTACAATATTTGGGTTCCTAAAATCGGAACTAAAGCAGTTGCGTGTCACTTGATCAAATTGCGCTCCGGAATATTGTCATCAATTTCCTGCGGCAACAACCCAAAGCTAACACATCTAAAAAAGACGTTGATCCTGCAGAAACACTTGTAGTTGCAATAGCACCTCTACCTGCAATAGCGCTTGATCCAGAAGTAGAAGCACCAGGTTCACAGATTATATTAGGATCTGGCGTATGTTCTTCATGTGGTTTAAGCGGAGCCGCAGCTACTGCATCAGTTTCTCGTATGGGTGACGATGGCTTGTTAAGTTCACCTTTCTTCAAAAAGGACTCTAAGGCTCATGCTTACTTTTGTCGCTCTGCATCTTTTTCGAGTCTTCAATTTTGTGTCCCGACAAGCTTGATCTACCGTCAATTATTCTGTTCCGTAAACAATAAAAATATTAATTAAATTTAAATATATGTAATAACCCTACTAATATTATAAATTCGAAAGTAGTTCTGTTTGTCTGTCTGTCTGTATATTACGTTTTTTCGATTAAACGACTTGTTGTAAGTTAAGGGGCAGCCACATAAACCTAAACCTATGTTAAGGGGATGTTCGTTAATTTACACTTTATTGTAGATTGAATAACTGAACTTAAAACGTTTAATTATCAGTTTTAAAGATAATTTGAAAACCTCATCTATGGTATTTTCTTGCCTGTTCGCTTTCATTATCTCAGCTTTTAGCCATGTTCTCTGGTTTTCTTTGGTTTCGAACGTTTCTGATGTTGGAAGATATTTTCGTTTTTTTCTGAACTTTAACAAATTATCTTCCGTGAGTCACTCATTCGTTTCAAAGATCTTATATGTTCTTCACATTTTTCATTAATGTAATATTACCATCTCCAAAAATTTTACCAGTTTCTTCTTCTTTATCGGAAAATGTACTATTTTTTCACAAAGTTCTTTAGTTATTTCTCGAATTACGCTTCGCAGTGGCTGAATGTGCTTTCATAATTTCAAAACATGTTGGAGCCACAAAACCAGATTATTCTCTTGTCTAAACGGTTACCAGCAAAAATTTTATCTCAAGCTGTAGCGTGAAGTCTTTCAAAAGGAATTTTGAAGTCACTATTTGTATTTTCATTACTAAAAAATTCAGGTAAACAGGATGCTATTGAAGATACCGTGTCGGTATTAGTATTAAGCTCAACATTTCCTTGTTTTTCTGTGTATACGATGGTGACACTTGGTGATATTATGAACACCTCATTTAAATAAAATTTTAGGGCTTTAGAGTCGTCGATGTGTGTTCTATCCAATAACGTTAGCATGTCCTCAAATATTTCCTTTTTACCTGCAGAAATTTAAATATTGCTCATTAAGAGTTCTACTAGCGTAACATATTAGGTGGCTATCTTACTGAAGGATAGATCCTATTGCTGTTATACCGCGTTCCCGCCGTGCTCCTAGGGAGAGCGAAGTACACTCTTTCAATTGTGACTTAAGTCACTTCCGTTCTCTTTAAATTCACTCCACAAAGTTTCCAAAAGAGAAAGTATTTTGGCTTATTTCACTATTTCACGCCATTCTTAAAGCAAAACGCAGTTGACGAGGCTAGTTGTTTATTGATGACTCGCTATTAAAATAATTTATTTTACAATAACTTTTACCACGTAGACTCCTCGGATCACCAACTGAACCTCTCGTCACTCACTTGGAAAAATTACTGTCTTCTATCTTTCTAATCACCTGAAGCGAAGCAAAACAAGTCCAAGGTTTCTTGAACTAGCCTTGCTTCCATGCAGCCAGGTGTGGGAAAGCGCAACTTGCAGCCTCAGCAATATTTGCGTGGAACTATGTAGCGCTAGGCAAGTACGCTGGGAAAAGCTTTTTGCAAATTTGAGAATTTTCAATGTTTACGGTTTTTGTACGTGCGAACACGCACTATGCGAAAATGGGGATTAGGTAAAAAGTTGGCGATATGTGATCGCCAACGATCTTATGGGAAAGCAATGTAAACAGATGGTTGGTATTAAATTGTTTTGTTGTTATAACAGAAAATTTATGGTTGCTGATAAGGCTAAATAATTATGGAAAATTTTACGGGGGATTAATTACTGATTGGCGAAAATAAATTTAAAATTTCTGCTTTATGGAATTTTAAGAAAAAATTATTGATTAGGCTAAATGCCTCATCAATGAAAATTTGTAAAGTGGTTTAATTACTGATTAGACAAAATGCCTAATCAGTGAATATTACGGGTTTTTTAAGGAGTTTTAAGGTTCCTAATTAGGTTGTGGCTGAGTCACAATATTGCAAGGCTGCTAGCATCAGTTATCAGTTTACACTTTTTATTAAAGACTTAAATCCGACCACTGCTTTAATTTTTCAACCTTTTTATTTATTGTCCGCGTGCTTTTCCAGAGAAAAACGTTCTTTCTTTTCTGGAACAGAACTTCCCTCGCTTCGAAAGGGGAGAACAGTCAGTATTATGGTGTTGTCTGAAATTATTACAAAAATTATTTCTATTGAAATTACTATAATTATTAACGTTATTATTTAAGCGTCCTGGATTGTATTGGTTTCCGTTATAACTAACAACTTTACGTTGATTCGTATTTGTGTTTATTTTGGGTTTGCCCCTAATCAATCCCAAGCTTTCTAAGAAATTGATTGCGTCCCTTAAACTTTTTATATTTCTATTCAGAATTATTGAAGCTAGGTTTGGATCGATACTGTTTAAAAGTGTTCGTAGCACTACTGATTCGTTCATTTGTGGGCTAAATTCTACAGGTTTTTCTGTGTCATATTTATACTTCTCGTTTAGTTTATCTAGTATATATCTTAATGCTACAAAATAATCTCTTACTTGAAAGTTTTTTATTGAGAGTGCTTTCTGGTATAGTTGGTGATACGTTTCCTGGATGCCGAAATTGTTAATAAGCGTTGCTTTTATTTTCCGCTAAGTTGCGTAAGTTCCCAAGGTGTGGATCACATCTAAGGCGGGTCCTTGAATTGTATTCTCAATGATCCGTTGGCAGGTGTATTGTTGTACTTGAGAGCAGCTTTTGAGGAGCTGTGGAACCATTTCGACTTCTCGTAGAAAGGAGGTAAGTGCGTAATTCCCGTCTCCCCTAAATTCATGAATTCTTTGTGCATCCGTTAGAGCGTCGTTAATGGAAATTTCGAATCGAGGCTGAACAGGCTGAGTCTGCTGCGTTGATTGTGTCTGCTGCGTTGATTGTATATGTTGCGTTGATTGTGTTGGCTCTGATGGCCGTAGTAGCGATGTTGACTGATTCTGATTTTCCATTTTGTCACAATTTTCCAATTTACTTTCACTAAAGCCTTTTGTTTCAACTTAGGGCATTTAAAATTTACACCTCAGTAATTAAATTATAGTTTCACTTAAATAAAATAAAATAACTGCGGATTTGCACTGTTACTCTCTTATACACATAAATTAAAAATTATAAATTATATGATAAAATCTTAAGATTTTTTCTGATTTGTTCGTTTAATTCCCTGGATATCTCTTCTTCAGAAGGATACCTGTTACCTGCTGCGCCAATTAAGTAAGATAGGTATTATTCTTGCAAAACAATTAAAACACATTTATTTCCACTAGATAACTATTTTTATTCACAAGAAAATATATTTACAATTCCGAAACACTGTCCCGACAACTAGTTTGACTCGCTTCAGCCGTGGTTAAGAACTGAACTGTCTAATTATTCTTTCTTAACTAGCTTAAAGCTTTTTTCTTGTCCTTTGCTGAATTTACATGTTATTTCTTTACAATAAACTGTCTCATGGGAAAATTAAGTTTTCTGTATTCTCATAAATGTGGGCAATTTGGCTTAGAAAATAGTAAAAAGATCAAATAACTATTCCATAAAACTTTTATTATCTTTCACATTAATTTCGCGTGGGCATCCGCCTGGTTTCACGTTGCGTTCCAGACTGCTCTAAGCTAGCCCTTTCCGTTGCGTGTCGTGTCGTTTGGTGCAGCCACAGAATCGCCAGGTCAATACGGTATGGGTTTTGTGTCCTTGGACATCCGATTCACACACCATATAACTTAAATCGAGTGCCTGTGTTATGAATCTACTAAACGTAATTACCATTTTTAACATAACACCTCTAATCGCAGATTCACAACTTCACTCCACCTAGCGCTAAAATGCTCATAAGATATTACTACAAGTCCTAAAATGATAAACCTTTGGACCCCACGTTGGGCGCCTTCTCGTGTTGCGCGCTGTGACCAACCCTGCTGCTGGACGATTGCTCAGGGCAGGCTATGACACTGGGTGACATCAGCTGTAAGCAGGACGGGGGATGGCATGCTGGCAGGCTAGGGGCTGTGGTAGAGAAGGGGGGGGGGGGGACGAAACAAATCAAGGAACTGAGAAAAAAAGAGGAAAAAAACTGAAAGCTAGATCTGAAAAAAAATGTTTAGCTAAAATCGAAGAAAAGGAGCAGGAGGAAGGACTGCGGCAGGCGCTGCCAAACTTACCGGCTTTCGTTGAGGGAGTCTGGTGTTGTGACTCCCCTTGTTTGGCCCATGCCCCACCCTATGCACCCAGGGGGCCTAAGTCATCTGGATGCCCTTTGTTGGTTTTTTTTTCTAAAAAGAAATAGGGCCACTCACCTCATTTGAGTACCCCGTTCACCCACGCAGCGATGACCGCCCTAAGGAAGGACGACGAGGAGAGAGAGAGAAGAAAATGCCTAGTTAAGGCTAATATAAAAAAAATTACTTTAAAAAAAAAAAGGAGTTACCTCCTCCGGCAGAGGGTACACGCCCAACAAACTAAAGGTCAGGGCCAGTTTACCTCATTGCAAGGAGGCTCTGATGGTACATATCTGGAATCGCATACAATTTAACGGCTAACTTAACTTATTGTACAAAAAAATTTGTTTCTTCTTTCCTTTTCTTAGCTAACTTTCTTAACTGAACTAGGCTAAGCAAAATGTTGAAAAATTTAGAGGGATCAAATATACTAAAAACTCTTCGCAGAAAAAATGCGCATTCTTTGTGAGGGAGTGGATATTCCTAACTCAACAAACTTATCCGACCAAACACATACATATGTGTATCAGGCGTAATAATCCAAATCGTATACTTTCACAATCCTTGTCTCTAAATTAATTTACTACGTATTTATCAGAAAAAAGTACTATCACTCCTAGTTCCAAGATTGACATTTTTGAACCTAAAGCACCTGTTGGCTGGCTGGTTGTTGGTAGAGTGTGTGTGTGTCACCTGCTGACTGTCTGGCTAATCGGTGGAATGATGCCACATGTAGAATTTTTATTAAATTTACATGCCGCCTGTTAAAAAGCACAAAATTCGGGTGCGGGTCTCGCACAAACAAATGTACTTCTAAGTCGGTATATAAACGAATGATGGAGCTAAGAATAGAAAATCGGACTTTTACTTTATTTTGCGTATACACATATGAATACCAGCAGGGCGAGCTTTTATTTAATTTAAAACGCCATCTCTGGAGGACTTCTGTAATTATTCGAAAAAGCGCTTTAACAATAGCATCCGCAATTTTGCCTAAATTCATTGATAGATAATTAATAAATATCTGGCTCGATTCCTTTAAGCATAAAAAAAATCCACTAATAAGTAGCAGTAAACGTCTGGAGTCGATTCGTCAGCGTAAAAGCCGATAAGAGTTGAATGGTCCAGACTGTTTTGAAGTGATAAGAAAAAAACGATTCGCTGTAGTAACCTCGAACTTTAAAAGATTATCATGCAATTTCTTTTCCAGATCTAAATATAGACATTAATTCGAGGTCATATTATGAAATAATTTCGTGTTTACGAAACTAGCAAGTAAGTCACTGTACCGATTACGTCATCTGGGCATTGATTACTAGTTAAAATAACACCATTGAGGACTAGCCAAAAGAATTTCTGTAATTAATCGAAAAATCGGGGGTTTAAAAATAACATGCATCGCTTTGCATAAATCCGTTGATAAGTAATAAACGTCTAGTCTCGCTACCCTAATTTCCTGATAACAGTTAATTGATCCCCAAAACCGGAGTAGCAGCCTTGAACTTTAGATAGGAGGTAGAAATTAACATGATCATTGTGGTCGTTATCGGAATAGAATTTGACATCCGCGTATAGGCAAGGCAAGACCGTCTCTTGTCTGAAGATATGGTCAAAAGCTTTGACACTGTCTTTCGACTACGAGTAAATTCGTGCTTGGCAAGCCTTATCATGGAATTTGTATTTATCACAATGAATGACACTAATTTTGCGTTCTTAGGTATATTGAAATGTTCAACCGGTGCTTGCTATTTTCAAGACTTATTCTAATATCACGATTCTTTTGGTTGGAGCACAGTTCAGTTTACTAAAATATTATCACAGTTTAAAAAAAATTATAAACTTTACTTTGGTTCATGTCATTTTTCATTATTACGGGGGAATTTCCTGTGCCTGCTTTAGTTAAAACCAATTTATTGCCACGAATTTTCTTATTTTCAAGAATTGTTCGCTGGCACCTGTTATCTTTATTCTTGACTGCTGATTTTTAGCACCTTTTACCTCTTTCCTAACTGTTCTATAGCTTCGGACTGACTAAATGACTTAACACTTTTGTACCTGTATTTATTATCGATCGTATTATTATATATTAGCATGTTGCGGCTTCAAATGCAGCCTCACTGTAATCGTTTTTACTCAAAAATTTATTAAATCACCGTCTTGATCCACAGAAAAATTGCCATCAACAGTTTACAATCATTAAAAGACTTTTCATTTACCAAAACTTAAACTGGGGAGACTTTGTTCACATTAGCAAGTATAAACATGTATTTTAAGAGGGTATACACCAAACATATAAATAAAAACACTCGTAATTAATTTACATATTTCTAAATCTTGGTATTTCGTCGATTTTCTTTTCGATAAATTCTAAATTGCAATCTTCATCCATCACATACACAGTGTTGTTGATCACCACTGTTTGAACCCCTAACTGCGGTCCAGTGATTGAAAAAGAATTTTACAAAATATATATTCAATACAAGAACATCTTTTCGTCTCTCAAATTCCTCCATTTTCTGTATTATGGGCTGTGTTACTTTATTTAGATATTCCTGTTTAATATCGCCATCCTTAAGATGTGTATTAAGCATGAATATTTCAAAATTGTGTGCATTACATCGATTGATGTATTTGAATCGTGCTATAACCCGAACAGGTTCATACGTACCATTTTTTTAGATATTTTTGAATGTGTTGTTAAAATTTGTCTAAGTAATGTTCTTCCAGTAAATACTTCAGCGCCTTTATCCCGAAAGACAGTTAATTAGATGCCGCTAATACAATTTCATCCCATAGTGGGTTGAATAAAAGCACATTGTTTGCGAGGCGTCTTTATGGCAAATTTTCCTTCCATGTTATTTCTTTAATAAATTTTTTTTTATTTACGCATATATTAATTACTCTGCAACATACCTGATCTTCCTTCCCTCCCTGATGTTTTGAGCTTATTCGATTTTTGCTCAAGGACTGGTGAGTGCTTTCTTGCAGAGAAGTTCACTCAGCCCTGTGGGTTTATTTAATTTTTTGAAAGAAACACTCTACGTATTACTTTGGCACTTTATTTAGAAATACTTAATCTCACAAAAAAGAAAGACTTTTTAAATTCACTTAATTATTAACTTGAGACTAGACGCCTTACCTCTGGTGGGGGGTCACTCTAGCTCGTATTTACTACATCAAAGTTAAAAACAAAAACTTTGTTTTCAGCGGTCGTGCTGCTAGTTTTATACAATGTTTCTATTCCTCCCTCCATTGATTTTATTTTTTAATCAGTCATTGATCCTATTGACCAATCGGATTTTTCTTTAAGTTCAGGGTGAATAATCCCGTATGCAGCAGAAAAATTTTGGTTTGAGTTCAATTGCCTTGAACTCCAGAAAAAATGGTAACGACAACATTATGGGTAAAAATCGTTCGAGTTCAATTTACATTGAACTGCAATACGAGAGGACAAATGTTAACGCAAAGTAATTAATTGGTTCCAAGTTAAAATCTATGTAAACAAAAAATGGGCTTGCTATCATTTTACTTTAAGAAATTCTGGAGACAGAATTTCTGAAGTGGAAATTTGATCTTTCAGATTTAGTGGAAACGAACTCATGTTAGAGTTTACTTTATTGTAAACAAATCAGGGATTGCTAGATGTTTGCAAATGATGACGACGGAATTTAGGTCAATTAGTTTTTAGAGGGTTTAATTTATTGAAATTATGATACTAATGCTACAAGCGATCAGGTATTTGATATTGCGTTATTTTTATAGTTTTGGACACAAGAGATTTAGATTCGTGGTACTGCGGGATATTATGGGTTGGTAGATAATCATATCATCGTATGATTACAGGTGTAAGGAGTCGCTGAAGGTGGCTGCTTACAACACTGAATATACTGCTCTAACTTTGAAAAAAAAAATGTATACAACCATTAAATTCAGGGAACATGAATTAGGTTTACCAGGTAAGTGCACTATCTGTTAAAAAAAACTTCCCGATTTACGCACAGTGTTAGTATCGATCATTGGGGTGTTTTTATATCTAAGTCCTGAAATGAAAGACCTGCATGTTCCTTATCATATCATAGTTTTCTGTGAGAACATCCTAAAGAATTCTGGCTAAATTCTTTGTGGCTACCCACTATCATGATTTTTGGGAGAAACTGTTTTGCGGTTACTGAAATAATTTGCGTGAGAAATTACTGAAATTGTTTGCTAAATTCTTTGTGATTACCTACTATCGTGATTTTGTGAGAAACTGAAATTGTTTTGCGGTTAGTGAAAATTTTAGCTACGATAAGGTTTTAAGTTCCGAGCTTAGATGTTAGATGAATTTCGGGGGGTCGATTTAGTCTAGTTTAAAATGTAGAAGCGAATCGAACAAATCCTAAGACGTCCAAGGAGGCCTCCAGCTGGCGCAGATTGGCCGACGTTATACTAGGAGCTGCTGGAGCTAGCCAGAGACCCGAGGTATGGACCAGTGAGACTTCTGATCAATGAGGCTGCAGAGCCGGGGGAATGGTACCCGGTTCTGAGGAGGACAACTATAAGAAACATGTATGTGTATTAATTTTATTTATAATTTATAAAATGTTTATTTTTCTTTTCTTTTTCAGGAGTTTATAGCTGCAAATGGACACCAATGCCTGCTTATGTATTAAGATTATAATGTGTGATGTTTTTTATATTATTTTCTGATGTTTTTTTCACTTTTTGATGTTTTTACGCACTTTCTAGCAGTTGCCTTCAAAATGGAAGTTTCAACTATAAGGAATATTACACTGGAGATCTATGCTTTAATTTGGGAAATACTCAGTCCAATGAGGAAGAAACTAATGGAAATGCCCTTACGTGCGTATGTGTATATGCTGATTTTCCCCGGCCAGTTTTAGTGCGAATAAATTAGATGAGAGGGAAAAGACCCCACTACACCAATTGTATACAAAAGTGACATTTTTAGGCTATGTGCGTTTACATTTACAGTATAAAAGATTCCCGTTGCACAGAAGCATTGCCCAATCAAAATTCCATTTTATGTTCGACTTATATGAAGAACAATTCATTTGAATGCCAATCTTATGACAATAATTTTGTTCGACTTACGGAGAAATTCGGCTAAGGGGAATTCGAGTTACAGAAAGAACATTTCATATAATTCCCTACCTTGGGCTACCTGCCCCCAACTTGGTTCGACTTACAGAATGATTCGAATTAAGGAGAGTTCGAGAGACTGTATTACATTTTCCGCTAAATGGATGATCAAACCTAAAATAATTTGCTCTTTTAATATGCCAGAAAAATATTAAAATTATTGTTAGGCAACAAAAATCATTTGAGCAAAAACAATTTTTGAGCACAATTTAAAAAAAAGTTATTTTTATTTCTGCAAAAGTACATGTTTTTTTAGACGCGTTTTTATATTCAGATATTTTGAAAACTTTTGAAAGATGAAATTTTACTCTCATGTACATTTTGCTAATAGGAACCGAAATAATGCGATAATAAGTATCTCAATAAAGATATAAATATGAAGATAGATTCTTGATGATGATGCGCAAACATCAAATATAAAAATGCGAAAGAATGGAAATGTTGTCTTGATCTATATATAATTTGGGTACATTATAGCCAGTAAAGTGACATCTGCTATCTTCTATATGTTGCATTATTTCAGCTTTTAATACTATTCAAAAAGTATAGCAAGGAAGCAATGCCATTTTTTAGCATTTGAAAGCATCAAAAGCTCTTTTGTTGTCAATTTCTGTCATCAAATTATCAGCAAAAGCTTCATAACAGCCAATTTGTGGTCAATTCATAGCGAAAGCAAACGCACCGAATGCTAGTCTAGTGTCAAAAATGCGCACATTATGCTACTTGGGCGCCCAGTATCCTACGCTCTGGGCTTGTTTTTGGTTTTTTAAATAGCTTATCAATATGAGTCGATCTGCTCTCTGACAATACATGGCGGAAATGTCATCTTAATCGCGTTGCAGAAAGCAGGGCGACCAACCTCAGAGATAAAAACACGTTCACGTATGAATGACGTTTTAACATATAGATACGTTCATATCGGGGTGAGGTATGTGTTTTGGGAAATAGTATAGAAACTTGGAGTGGTGATGCCCGGCGGAAGGTTTTTCTCCTGCGTGTCTGACTGTAAGTCCCAGTTTAAAAAGGGAATGAAAATCTTGTGGTTATAAATTGGACTAGTCCAAGTAGCCTGAAGTTGACTATTGTTCATTCTAGATATTTCGTATTGTAGCGGACGTTGACGGAATTCAAGTGCCGCTTTATCCGAGCCGATATAATGCGTCAATTCTTCTTCTTTTTCTGATACGATTGACTATTTCAGGTGTTGGTTCAGTTCTTGGAGTATCTATTTCAGACTTTACACGCACTGCGGCTTTATGGGCTATCGATCCTATCTTGAACTTCACGAAATAAGAAATTTTTACTTTTATTAAATGCCTGTTGATAAGATTGGCTTACTAGAGTTTTATCAAAGCAAGGAAGGCTTGGATAAATTTTTAAATTTATTGTAAATAATCGCACTTACCTCCTGGAGTTGTTCTTCCCTGCCGGCTGTTACGAAAGTGTCGCATCTTTTTCGTGGGAAAAAGCGGATATTCAAGCTACTCTGTGCCTTTGAAACCTGGGTGTCGCGGACTATCTAAAGAATGGCTCACATTACAGTGCATAATACCATTTTGAAATTCTAAATGCTAAACGGATCGCATAATGTGTTAAACCAAGGTAATGTTGTTCAAAGTTTTTTAATCATACAGAGAATGACAGTAAAATAAAAGTTAGAAATTTTAATGTCTGCGAATTGTAAATATATCAAAAAGAGTCTTAAAAATCTAAATAGGTTCATGACACGATACAGGAAAACTCAAAGTTTATAAACATAGATTGCAATATTAGCCATTGGAACACATCCAAGTATTAATTATTTTGCTAATCCAAGTAAACATAAAAAATTCAGTATTATATTTTATTGATGTTGTTTAAATAAATTTGTCAGTATTATTTGCTTCGCTATGCATAATTACTTTAATTTTTCTTTGCAACTGCAAGTTTATGTATGATGCCTTTTATTCAAAGCTTACAGAAGTGTTAATCTGAGTTTATAAAGTTTCAAATTGAAATGTGTACTTAGAATAGGAAATTAATTTTTAAATAATGGAATGAAGAGAGTTACATTATGTAAGTTAAGTTAAAGCTATTTCAAAATATTACAAGAAATTTATATTTTAAAATGTTGCTTGAATACATGAACTTTATAAATTTAAAGAACGACTTTAATGTTGATTACTTTGATTTGCTTTCTATAAATATAAAGTAAGAATAGTAATAGATAAAGACGGTCGTAAAATGTTAATTAATGAACCAACTAGGGCACCATTTAATTATTAAATTATGAATACTAATTGCATAAATATTAAGGAACAAGTAGATCCTGTTTTAAAAACAAGGACCATGAAATAATAGAAATTGTTAAATCAGTAAAGAATACAGAAAGTAATAATTGATAATACAGAGATGTATTCGTTTGTAAAAAATCAAAATACTAATATAGCAGTTGTAATTTTGTCCATAATATTAATCAACAACATTAAAAATGTGCAGAATTGAACAGCAAAACGATTGCCTTACAACTAAGTAAGCAGATAAATATGAAATTATTTAAAGCTAGTTAGAAATTACGTGATGAAATGGCTGGAGAAGAAAATTGTGAAATAAATAAATTGTTAAGAAACACTTATAGTGCTAAAATAAAAAGTGCAAACCTTAAAAAGGGCAAAAAATCCCATGTGAATAATTGCAAAATTGATATTTTTAAAGAATGTGACATAAACACGGTTAATTTCATCGTCGAGGGTATGGTATTAATAACAATGGTAAAATAACGAAAAAATCGAACAATTTTGTTGTTGGAGCAATTGAAAAGAACAATCCATTGGCAATGAAGAATATGTAGATCTGATTGAAATTGTTAATATAAAGTGTTATTTTTGTTTTGTGTTGCTGTGCTGTTAGATGAAGGTTATTTTTGTATCACAGTTGTGATTTAAAGGAAAATAAAACTACCAGTCTAGCTTCCGTATTATTCCCCATGGCAGGTCTAGCTTTGTTACCAACTAAGCTCTAATCACTACTGTACTGGTAACCTATATTTGACTGAATTATCATCGACAGGTTCCGGTCCAGGGTACGTAACATCTCAATAATTAAGATCACACAAAGGGATATAGCAACCGTATAGAGCTTCTACCAAGTCTTTGCCGACACCTTTGATAAGGCTCCTAAAGATTACATAGCAATAGCTAGTATCTAATATGTCACGCAGCGCATTTCATCATTTTGCACTAAAAAACTGATGTACTGCGTAAGAACAATGACTCGTATCGATCAAAGATGTGTGAGCTGTGGTAAAAAAATACATAGGAAGATTAAAGATCGCAAGATGACAAATGACGCCAAACGGGCAAAAATTCAGGAACGGGAGCAAATTAAAGACCTCATTAATTCTGCTACCGATGTTGCATTCAAACAACATCTCAGAACTACATACCGTTCTGTGCAGAAGAGCATCCAAGAAACCTAACTGCATCAACACACTAGTAGAGAATACAGAAGCGGTAGGCCGCTGCTGTGACAGTAGAGATCTATACAAGACTGCCAAGAATCTAACAGGAACGACTCTTGTAACTGAACTTTTTGTAAGAAACACCGACAGATCTTCACGTGTTGCGGAGGAGAAAAAAATATTTTGTCCTAAGCAACACTTTTGAATCGTCAAATACCTCTTCATCTGAGCCTGGAGAACTGCCGGCTGTGCCCAATATTACCAGGAGGCCTACGACAAGAAATGGGGGACACAATAAAGTCAATGGACCTCGCTTAGGGCCCAGGTATATATTAAATACTACCGAAATTAAGGCGAATTTCATTGGTACGGCTGAGATCTCCTTCCCGAAATCTAGAAATGTTGGGATACTGATAACTAACCTACTGAATGGGAAAAAGGGTAATTATGAAAATTCCCGAAAAAAGGCGTGTACATTCTGTTTTTAAACTGCAGTCTCCGAAGTGATGGGAAAAATCATCTTAATGCGAACCAGACATATAATCAAGCGCACTCTTATCGATGAACAGTCAAACTTTGGTGAGGGATTCTCCCGGAGCGATCACATCAACATTCTCCCAATTAACATCAAGCAATCCGCATTAGATCCCAGTTTCGAATCCCACCGGCGGCGACCCATAGTTGTTTTTTGCTGACAACAGATCAAGATAAAAAGACCATCGGGGTTGCAGCGAAAATTTCAGTGGTTCGGAATCCACTTTAAAATTTAGGTCCACTTGTAATAGTAGTCTCGAATCGGGTGAAGTTGTTCTAACGCCCCATGCCACAGAAGGGGTTATGGGAACTAGAGAGAATCCGCCTTTTACTTCTAATATTCAAAGATTTCAATAAAAGGTGGATCGCGAGTAGATGTGGGCAGCTTTACGTGTTCCAGAAAAAAGTATCAACATTGTAAAGGATTCGTATACAGGGGCCCACTGTCACGCTGAAGAGCAAAAAATGGAACATGTAAATAAATTTTGCATCTCGGAAGCATAGTTACAGCAAATGACGGAGATGAAACTGTCAACTGGTACCTCCGGCGCATCCTTAACATCCATTGGCCGCAGGTTATTGTCACCGAAGACTTACACAAACTCACAAGGCGAGGCGATATAGACATAAGTGTTCGAAGACGAAAGTATCAATGGTTAGGCCACACCCAAAGAAAGGCATCGGACAAATGCGCAACATATGGAGAACATCAGTAGAGAAGAAAGTTATCCAGATCAAAAAATTGTGTCGGCAGTTGAAGACGTTGTGTCAGTGTAGTAGAGGCCCTATACGTCGCAAGGGCTTAAAGAAATCAGAGAAAGAATAAAAAGTAGTTCAAAAACAGTTCTCATGTGACTTAAAAGAAAATAAAACTTTAGTAAATTATCAGACTAACTTATGTGTAATATATTTATTCGTGCGGAACGGCTGCGGTTATTTTGTTCTGGCCACGTTTTCTATACTTGAAAGGGTCTTTGTTAGACGGACAAATACAAATATGTTGACAAATTAGAGAAATTTCGTGTGCGGAATAAAATATTAATGTGTGGTTATTATTTGGGAGAAAACCAAAGACTAAAGTAGGTTATAATATGTCCTAACCAAAGTAAATATTACTTGGTGTACCTCAGGGATTGGTTTTCTTTGGTTTGGTGTTAAATAACCCTAGGCTGAGACAATTTATTTAAGCGAAGCGTTAATTTACATATCAAGTGAAGTGTGAAGATCTAGTGAATGGATAATTATTGCGGTTGAGTTGATACCTAAAACTGAACAAATTAAATGAATGCTAAATAAAAGAAATTTGTATAACTTCAGTTATAGACAATCAGACTGTTATAAACAGTGATAAAATTTAAATTGTTGAAGAAATATAATAACTTTTTCAGAAAATAATCATAAAATACTACTTTTCTGATGAATATTAGATAATATTTAAATGATAACGGTAATAAAAGCTTATAACGCAATTGCAAAATCACTTTTTGATTGTTACATAGCGATAATACATAGAAGTATACTAGGTTCCCGCAGGACAACATTGAGGATAATAATATAAGTCACTTTCAAGTGGTAAAGTGTTAAACAGAAAATAACAATAAATGTTGAAGTATTATGTTTAAGCTTAAGAATAACTTAGTTCTTTAGTATGTAAGTGCAATAATGTAAGATATGTAGAAAGAGCAAGACTCAAATATTTTGTCTTATAATCAACAAATTGTCAGAAAGTTTTAAGAAATAATAAATGTAGAATCATTAAAATTATGTTTAAAAAAATGTTGCGTACATAAAAATTAGTACACCAATTGTTTACACCTAAGTGCATATTAATTCATACCAAGTCTAATGAGTTTTGGAACTGTTGTTTAATCAAGAATACTTGAATAATACTTTCGTGCAAGCACAATTAATTCTAGGTTCCAAAAGTCGTTTTAAGATAATAATGTTTATGGGTACTGTAAGGTGTCCTGTATCGTGAAAGTTCTATTTAAGGCGTATAGTAAAATTAATTGTAAATTAAAGTAAATTATTCCTAGTTCGACAGTTTGTTATAAGTTTTTTTAATTAACTGAATTTGTCAGTTTTGATTACAATTATTTTGTCATAAAAATTATTTGGTATTTTTGCAATAAGGCAAGGCATTAAATCATAAAATTTATATTCCCTGAAGTCTTAAAACCTTGGTTTAACATTTTTCGTTTGAGTTGAGAAGTGCACGCATCTATTGAAAAAAGTGACAAAATTTAATCTATTTAGTGAAGTACCATCTACTAATATTTAACAGAAATTGGTTACTCTAAATATCTTATGCTATTATGTTATGTAATGTGTGCGCGGTGTATGCAACGTGAAGTTGCCGCAGGATGTCCAGGTGGCACGCCTAGCTGGCAGCACGTCCTAGCTCGTCGGTAAAGGGTGAGGATCCTTGAACAAACATGACACTCACCACAACAGAATTCGCGTGCCTGTGGTGAAAGAGGGTTGTGGAATCCCTCCTTCAGGTCTGCCAGAAAGGATAAAAAAACGAGAAGACAAATGAAAGGAAGAGCAACAGGCCTGGTGTCACCTGTTACTTTTAGCCTGCTGAACCATCATAAAAATTAAACAAGAATAACTACTCCCATATTGATGGTTCAGTCACTAACCCACCACACTCCTGTACCGGGCTAGAGTACAGGCTCTATAAAGGGTGCCGAAAACAAAATCAAAATCAAATCAAATAAAAATTAAAAACATGAGGAAATGGGGAGAAGGGATTCGGGAAGCAAGAAGGATAAGAAGCTTCATTAGGTTGCCTGAAATCGAAACTATGATTTAACTCATAACAATTAGTATAAGCGTATATTCATACAAAAAACAAAATCAAGTAGTTATAAGGGGGTTGATGTACTTTCCTAACACGGTCATAGCTTATTCATTCTAAAATATTTATCCAACATTGTCAAGAGAATGATTTAAAATTAAATGTGTTCATCTAAATGCTGCTTATCAAATAGGTTAAACCAAACGATTTGATCTTAATTAAGTTTGTCCAAATATTATTTGCCTAACAGGTTAAAGAAAATAAGGCGATAATAATTAATTGTACCCAATATACCATTTATCAATTACAAGCAAAAAAATGATTTAATTTTAATTACCTTTATTCTAATAATACATATTCAGCTATATAAAATGCAAGGACAGTCTTAACAGCATTCCCAAGAAAATGAGTCACTATTAATTAAATTCGAAACCTTTATCCGAGTGGGTTGGGTCTTTTCAGTTCGGTGGCTAAGTTGAAGTAAGAAAATTCAACGAACTCGAAAAAAAATTCGACGACTAAGCACGGACTATTACTTTATAATTTCGAGGTTTGGCGAGTCGGTTATCTGGCCAAATCTCTGACGACACGACACCACAAGCGTGAACGAAGTGAGTTTAATATCAAGCTTAATAACAATGAATCAATCGAACCGAGCTATCGCGACTTGATGACCTTCTGTAGTTAGGCAAAATCATGACTTATTGCTCTTTTAAATGTTTCATTGCATTGACACTCACGCCTCATAATTATCTTACGACTTCTAAGGAGATTAAAATTGAATGGACATCAACATCAGTTGATGGCTGGAGTTTCTTAGTCTTCTATTAATTTAAATCGAAACAAAGTCACCTGGCACTTAAAATTATATTCGCACCTATTTTGGACTACCAAAGGTTTTCCGAATAAAAGCTATTGTTTAGCAAAGAAAGCGTTAGTTTTTTTCTTCTATGGAATAAAAGTTGTCTAGCTAAAATAATTTTTAGTAAGGTGTTCTCGTAAACACAAGCCTGCACGCGACGTGACGTTAAACTGGAGATCTGTCGCTCATCGATTATCCTTTACTCAACTACCCCTACTTGCACAAGGTAGGGTCTACTTAGTCTCTTCGGCTCTGTTTCTGCTTGATCTCAAGGATAAAATAGGCGAACAAAACGGCCCACAATTCTACCTAATGTGGAATATGGATGATAATTAGAACAGTTATCTGAGTTGAAACACTTTTTATCACTTCCCGCAGAGTCTTGTTCCTTGTGTATACTTAGTCCGGCGCACAAAAACAAACTGTATCTCCAAATTTGTGCAACTACTTGCCGTATTCACGAGAACCACACTTACTTTTCTGGTTAGTTTTTAAAAAGAAATTGTTCGTGACCTTAAAAAAAATTTTGATCCTGATCTGTCTTCAATTGCCTGGCGTTGACAGTTGAATCGTTGTCCTGTTTTGTTGATTTTTCCTCGACATACGAGGTGTGTTCAAAAAGTATATCGAATTTTGAATTTTCGCGGGTTACGTATATTCGAATTTCGATTTTTTTGTGGCGTTATGTTGGTACTCATGTCTCTCACTTATGCCGACAAGCTCGGCCATTTTGAATGTTCACTTAATTGTTGACAGCTGCTTTGCTTGCACATGTTTTGGATCGTCTTCGATTTTTACCTATTCAAAAAAATGGATCAAAGAACCTGTATCAAATTTTGTGTGAAAAACGAAATTAAGTGCGCGGATGCATTCCGAATGTTGACTGTGGCATACGGAGAAGCTACCTTGGACCGAAGCAACGTTTATCGGTGGTACAAAATGTTCTCAGAAGGCCGAGAAGATGTGAACGACGAAGAGCGTGCCGGACGCCCGAGCACTTCAACAACAGACGAAAAAATTAATGAAGTGGAGAAAATGGTATTGGCCAATCGTCGAATCACCGTTAGAGAAGTTGCTGAGGACCTAAACATATCGATTGGCTCGTGCCATTCGATTTTTATCAATGATTTGGGCATGAGACGGGTCGCCACGAAATTCGTACCAAAATTGCTCAATTTCGACCAAAAACAGCATCGCATGAACATTGCCAATGAGATGTTAAACTCTGTCCGCGACGACCCAAATTTGCTCCAGAGGGTCATAACTGGTGACGAATCGTGGGTTTATGGTTATGACGTGGAAACCAAAGCTCAATCATCTCAATGGAAGCTGCCGCACGAACCAAGACCGAAAAAAGCGCGCCAAGTTCGGTCGAAAGTGAAAGTTTTGCTGACAGTTTTTTTTCGATTGCAGGGGCGTGGTGCATCATGAGTTCTTGCCACAGGGAAGAACGGTCAATAAGGAATATTACCTGCAAGTTATGCGCAATTTGCGCGAAGCAATCCGCCAGAAACGCCCGGATTTGTGGAAGAACAAAAATTGGCTTTTGCACCACGATAACGCCCCTGCTCACACATCGTTGCTTGTGCGCGAATTTTTGGCCAAAAACAACACACTAATGATGCCGCAGCCACCGTATTCCCCAGATCTGGCCCCTGTGACTTTTTCTTGTTCCCTAAACTGAAGAGGCCCATGAAAGGACGACGTTACGCTACGCTTGACGAGATAAAGACGGCATCGAAGGAGGAGCTGAACAAGATTAAAAAAAATGATTTTTTGAAGTGCTTCGAAGATTGGAAAAACCGTTGGCACAAGTGTATAATATCTCATGGGGATTACTTTGAAGGGGACAAAATAGATATTCATGAATAAATAAATAATTTTTGAAAGAACACAAAATTCGCGATACTTTTTGAACACACCTCGTACCTCTGGTTTTGATGAAGTAGGACAATTATACTACTGACACACATAGTATCAATACCATGGTATCACTCTTACTATAGTATGAGACTACCGCTGACACACATGATTCGTGGTATGTAGTTGTCATTCACTGGCAGTTGTCAATATTGTTAATGCTTTTGTTTTCCATTTCCAAAAAAAATTTCCAACACTTTTACAATCGTACAACTTTTGATTTTTGCTTTCTCTTAACTATTTGTTATGGTCGCTATTTATCCAGTGGCAAGATGGTATTCTTATCCCTAATCCCAAAATATTATGTCGCAGATGATGGGTAAAGGCGTGCGGACATATAATTTAATCGAGTTTTTTTTCAATATAAAAAGAAAATATATAAATTGTTTAACTATACTTTTATGGAGATACTTTTTCGTAACTTTGAACTGTTTTGGTGTAACGCAAAATTGTGTAGTGACTTTATTAATATTGTTGACTGCTTTATTTATCTGACTGGGTTAAGTTAATTAATGAATTTTGAAAGTGAGTTAATATCAAGTAGAACTGATAAGATTGGTAAAGTGTTAAAGAATTCGGATAGCTTTGGTAATATGTTGTTGAATCCTCAACCTAAAATGAAAAAGTTAAAAATGTTCGTATTAACATATTTTACCTACAAATACCAATCCCTACTTCCTAAATTGTTCTCTCCATCCCTCAGTACTCCAGTTCCTATAAATTAATCAAATTTATTAAAATTCTAAAAAATCTCCAACCAAAACAAACTTTGCTTTTGACATTCCCTACAAAATAATTGACAATTGTCTCATCTAAAACTCATATGAAATACCATTCGAAAAGCAGCTACGAGACTTTTCCTATTTAAGCAATGCTTTTCGAATGATATAAATAGAGTGCGCTAAGCAAGCAAAAATCATTCTGCTTTCAGAGTTGAGACCGACTGGTCAACTTAAGCTGATTTCGGCTATTAGAGATTTCTCTACAAGGTATTGCTGATTTCAGCCTTTTTATTAATTCTTTATTTTATTTCAGAATTTTCTTATATTGTATACTTTATATTTGATTTCCTTTTCAGCTAATTTTCCTCTCCCTTTTCCTTTTATTTTTCCTGCTTGTTGTTTCAGATATAGTGGTGCTGTTTTCGGCCATAATTTTGTGCTGTTTTCAGTATTATACTTTTTCATTTTCATTATATCTAATCTCGCTTTCTCTTTCTATTTCACAGAAAAATAATTGGGCTCATCGGCTTTTCTTTCGACCTTTCATTTTTTTCGTTGAATTTATTATTTTGTTTTTATTTTTTGAATTATTATTTTGTATTTTAGATTATTATTTTGGATTATTTATATTATTGAATATATTATTTGAATTTTTTTTTTAGTTTTAAGTTAATTTCGATCGAATAGATCTATTGAATTTAAACATTTTTTTGGTCTTGTCATTTACTGACCCGGCACCCCGTTTTCGCTTAAGTCTCATCATAGGCTTAACATATGTATTTGAACACATCTTCGGGTACAAGGTGCGAGTCATCAGTAAGTTGGAACCGTGGGCACGCAGCGCCGAAAAAATTCAAAACCATGGTAAGTCCGTTCCATTTATTTTACCAAAAAATGAAATAGCCGCGGTGTGTTCAACTGGGAAGATCTAGTGCACAAAATAAAATTTAGAAACAAAAAAGAAACCGCTGTGAATTTTAATTTTTTTTTCCCTCATGGAAATAATTTAAATTGGATTAAATAATCAATATAAAAAGTGATAAAATTTTATAATAAAACTACATGAAATAGTTTCGTAAAGTTAGTAAAAGGGCAAAAAATTAAAAAGAAAATTTTCCCCCTTTCTGTGGTCCTTTTACACTACTGTGCACGGTGATATTCTGGATATTAGCTTAATTTCATCATTTTTAAGCCACACTAAGGAATTTAACTTTTAAAGAAAGAAATAAACTGGACCTTTCTTTCTGGAGGATAATTCCGTCTTTTGAAGGGCCGTTGATGTATATCAACGTCGTGCGCATATGGAAAGTAAATAGACAAATTTCACAGGTAAAAGTGACAAAACTTGGTTTATTTTGAAAAGAAGGTATGATGTATTAATATGTGCGCGTGTGCAACGTGAAATTGCCGCGGGATGTTCACTTGGCACGCGCTAGCTGGCAGCACGTCCTAGCTTGTCGGTATGGGGTGTCTGTTCGCCAACATTCGATCTTTTGATCACATTTTAGAAACCTAAAAAGAGATAAAAATTGAAATCAATCAATTTTCCTCACGCACTATAAATGTCCTTATCAAAAAATAAAGCACATAAAAGATTGAACACTTCTATTTAAACACAAAACAAAAACATGAAATGTCAAACTTGATAGAAAACGAACAGAACAAATGTAAAATCGTAGTAGTCACAATTTGTTAACCAAGTAGTTTAGTTTTGCCGCACTTAGCGTTGAAAAACTTCATAAGCAGCAGCAGTACTACACCTCACAACATTGCGCTGCTTGCAATCAACAAGAGTAGGTCGGCTGGCATGAAGCTGATCTCTTCGCTCTGATTTCAGTGGTAATGAAACTGAAAACTAGACGGCGCATATGTAATTCTACTTGAAAACTATTACGTCAAAGTTTAAAAATTTCATGGTGACGATTTTAAAAGTTAATATTTTTCAATTGTGTTGTACTAACACAATTATACATTTATATAATTTCGTGTAAACGAAATGATATAAATAGAGCGACCTGAGCTCTCAAAATCATTGTGCTTTGAACAATCAACTCGTTCACATCTTGCAGTTTTAAGCAAGTCTATAACATTTTGTGGATTTTTTGAAACCAAAACTATATTATCAATAGAATTGTGTCTTGAACAATTCTGACCACATCAGTTGTTTTGAAGCTGATAATTACAGCGTACAAAACGTACACACGTATTAAGCAACTAGTCTAGCGATCATAGCTAGTTGTCTCACCTTTCGGTGGATTTTTTGAAACCGAAAACCGCCGTCTTTACGACAAATACTCCACTCGGTGCGTATAAATAAACGTACACGAGCCTACCTTTAGCATTGCGTTCTGAGCAATCGAACCAAGCACATCGGCACTTTCTGCATTGAAGCAAGTCATTAACCACAAACTTTTTCTCTTGCAGCTTAAAATTGAGTAGTCTTGGACCTCAACTTTTTTACACCAGCGAAGTGAGCTGGAGCTATAAATATTGCTTTTATTCTTTACAAGAAAATTAATTTGTTCTTTTCTTTCACAGGAACTATTCCCAGGGGACTTCTTTCCTTCTTCAGTTGAATTATTATTTATTTATTTTTTGGTTTGAATTTTGATTTTTTATTTCATTTTTACATTTTTATTTTTTATTATTTTGTATTATTTAGTTTCTTTATTTACTTTCTATTTGAATTGTTTCTTTTTCGTTATATTATTTTGCATTGAATAGCTTTTTAATTTATATACATATTTTGAATAAAAAATATATTGTTTCAAGAATCCAATTGTTATCATTTGTTACCCGGCAACCCTCCTTTTTTTCGCTTGAGCCAAGTTAGGGTGAGGGTCCTTGAACATCCGAGTCACACACTCATAACTGAGTTTCGCGTGCCTGTGGCGAAAGAAGGTTGTGGAATCCTTCTTTCAGGTCTGCCACCAGGGATGGAAAACACAAGAGAGACAGATTTTGAAGGAAGAACAACTGGTCTGGTGTCACCTGTTGTTCCTAGCCGCACTGCACTGTCATGAAAACTTCAAAAAGAAAATGTACCCCCTCGTGTGACAGTTCAGACTCTAACCCACTCCATCCCTGTACCGGGCTAAGGTACAAGCCCCACCTAAAACTGGACTGCCGAAAAGAGAAAAAAAATTTAATTAAAACATGTTATAAACTATCTTTGTGTACTGTCTTTTTTATTGAATTATATCCCTTAACAATGTTCATTGAACTTACAATTGTTTTCAAACTGTTGTTCTGTTAAATTGATTTCATAAATTTAACTACAGAATATTAACTATTGCACTTCCCAATCTTCTATTGCAAATTCTTTCTGCCATATTGCTATTTTTATATATTTTATTTACTAAGTACACAATCCACATTTCGCTCTACAATCTGTCTTGACCCGTCGAACTTAAAAACCAGACTCTCCCGTTAAATATTTTTTCCACGACCACTTACCTGTTTATTCGACTGAACTTTTTGGTCAAGGTAGAAAGCTTTAAGTTTCGCTCTCGATCGTATAACTTCCGTTCAGTCGTTAAACATTAAGTAAGCTTTTAGTCGTGTGTGTGTGTGTGAGAGCTTTTTCCTCTCACTTACTGTCTTGATCAAGTTCAAGCACCGATAGATTTTGGGCAAGGCGATGTACTTATCGGAATTTGATTGCGAGACGCTTTTAGCCTGAGAACTATAATTCTTATTCAGTTGCTTCGCCATCATTTTCCATGTACTTTCGACTTGTTTTGTTTTTTATGAAAATTTACCCGTTAGCCACTTCGTTTGGAATTTGCTTACGAAGTGGCTACTTGCGGGTAAATTTTTTATGTTATTTGTTTGAAGAAGCTTCATGGTATTTTCTGAAATAAAAAACCTAAAATTTCATCTCATATAATAATTGCAAAGTGTAGTAGTATAACCTTAATCATAGACAATTTTGCAAGGATCAGCTATCTTGCTGACCTACAGCTTATTCCCTATCTTTATATGTTTACATACTTCTTAGCTCAAGCTATAGCTACTTGACTAACAGCCTGAAATTGTATTTTGTACCGAAATCGCAATTCATTTAAACATAATCTTAAATTTTTAATGACACATGACTTCCGAATCCATTTTTGTGTTCTTTGTCACTGAAGAATAAAAAAATTCACCTAATTCACACCCTTTTTAAAGAGGAAAACTCCCTTTATTGTTGTTGTTAAAAAAAATCTCACTATGAGACTATATTCATCTTGTCATTTGTTATATCTTTTTCTCAATACAGTTAGAGAAATATAAGAAAATGATCAAACTATTTTAACTGGTTAGTAATGAAATTGTTTAAACAATACTGTCAATGCACAAGTGAAGTTATTTGCAATCTATGTCTAAGAAATTATAATATATTTGGCGAAAGTAATGATATTGTCGTTGAAATCCTAAGTCTCAGAACAAACCCAACAGTTTATGGGGTTGAGACCAGCACAATTATTATAAATAAGGAATGTCAGTAGCTCCTGATAATCATGTTGGCTAATTAAACGGCCGCGAATTGGTATTTACTTCTTTTTGTACTTACTTACCGGGCAATTATTTGCTATGTCTATTTTCCTAACCGAAACGAAGTAGTCGGCTCCGTGTATGTTGGAAGTCCCCGAAAAGCCTAGTCCATGTGGGAATAAATTATAGAGATCGGAAGTTGTGTAAATAAAAACGGCCCACCATTACGTTGCGCACGGAGTACTCAGTGGTGATGATTTGCCGAAATTATCAAAGTATTCCAAAGTAGTACACTGATATGCACAATCTTAAAACTTATATTGTGGACGCACTGCAGGGATATAAAAAAAAACTCCAGCAAATGCAGCGTATCTATGTTTAAATTCATTCGTAATGAAACCCGTTGCTCTGATCCGGGAAACAATAGAAAAACAGCAATTCTTGATGATAATTTTTGGTTTCATTTTACGTCAATTTAAAAAAAAAATTGCATTATTAGGCGTTAACGATAAGAGTAGGTTCTTAGTATATTTAATATAAAAAGTAATCAAAATAAGTTTATATAAAGCTATCAATTTTCTTCTATATATACACATGAGGTAGCAAAACAAAATATTGTCAAATACTACGCTAAGGGTTGCCATTTAGTGTATCTATAAGCTAAGAGTCAGGTATTGTTCCTTAGTTATTGTCTTCAGTGGTTCCACACGCACTCATTGCATACAACCGTTTTGAATGACTTAGTATTTATACCTAAATTAACCGTCCTTATTACGAAACATCTGTCCCGCCTCGATGCTCCATGATCATACCAAGTCATACCCGACGGACATCGGTGAACCAAAACGCTCTGCTTGTTAACATATATAGGCGCACACACAAACAATGTAAGCCCGGCTAACTTATTACGTGTTTTTCTCGTATATAGGCGATTACTGGTTTCCTTCAGGGGATAAGCTCGCCGGATCCAGGGTCAGTGGCTTTTGAAAGAAACAAAACGTTTGCCTAAATACAATTCACTTTATTCACAGTGTCAATTATTTTCCTATATCCTAGTCACTTCACAAAATTATACTAAATAATAATAGTTATATTTCCCTTTAAGCTTATATTGCTCTAACTTTTTTAAAATACTGCACTCTGTTTGATGGGTCCCTGTTCTTAGATGATTCGTACTCCTTTACTATGTCCTGCGGTGTCGTTGATCTGATCTGTCCCACGATGAATACGGTTCTAGATAAATCCATCTGCTTACACTGTATACGGTCGGTGGGTGCGGTGTCGATCTACTTCTCTGCTGGATTCTGATCGGTCTGATCTGGTCGACTACTGGACGGTGACTGCTTCTGGCTTCTGATCGGTCTGCTCGGTCTGGTCTGGTCGACTACTGGACGGCGACAGCCTCTGATACTCAGCCGGTTCTCTTTATATAGCCGGAGGCACTTCGACAATTTTTAGTTGGGCGATGTGCTACTGTCGACAGGTTTGCTGTTAACAGGTTTTGTGTTTTTGTAACTTCGTTACAAACTTAGCGTGAGACATGAGACAATTTATCTCAGGGCATGGGTCGAGCCGCACGTTGGGCTTCCTTTCAGCTAAACAAGATTTTGTCCCCATTAAATTCCCATTCCTTCTCCTTATCCCGCTCACTTTTTCAGCTTCCCTTCAGACAAATTTTCCAAATTTCTGGAAGAGAACCTGCCCTGTTATGTGAGCATCATTTGGTAACGAGAATATGCTCCATTGTACGGCAACAAGCCTGGAATTAAAGAAAGAGAAGATACAGAAATCTCTTTGAATCTGAAAATTTTTCTAATTAGATTCGTTTTCTTTCCCGTTGCTTTAAATCACTCATTTCTGACGGCAATTTTGCTGAGTAAAGTTAAGCTGTTCCGACCTCTAAACGGTGTATAAAGAATAATATGCTATACAGCATATTTTTATGTAAGCAACTTAACAATAGATATGGCTTGTCTTTCGCTGCGGTCGCGAATTTAATGCAAAATTATTGAAGTGGTTTTTGGTAAAACAGAGATAATTTAAAACAATTAATTTCCTAGTAATTGCTAATTTCCAATCAATCAGTATTCTACTGGTTATAAACAATATTCAATAATTGCAAAATTTCTGGCAGTTTTCTGTGCGCTCATCCAAAAGAGCTCAAAGCCTCCAAAAAACTTATTAAAAGAATTGAAACCTTCCTCTGCAACATGGGTTTCATAAAGATAAAACAACTGAAAACAACAAAATCGAAAAATCCTGGAAATAGGGTCTTATTTCTTAAACCGGCAATATTATATGACAGTACTTTAATCACAACATTATCATCAACTCCATGTTTACTCTTTGGAATACTATCAATATCAATATTATTATCGCTTAACCTACACTTACAACAGTCGTAATTAATATTAATTCCATCTCGACAGATATTAAGCTACTATTGCGTGGATTGTGGCGGAACCTGAAGTGGCAAATTTACTTTCTCACACTTTTCAAAAATACTTCTAACAGCTAACTTATTAGCAAAGAGCTCGCAAAAGTTATCTAAACCAGGGCTGCCATCACATCATAGCTTACCATTATCGTAAATAAAAGACCTTCCACTTATCGCTAATCTGTCATCACGAATATACATTTTTTTACCTTCCCCTAACTTAATTAGCGCATACCTTAATTTGGATAATATTTTTCGCTTTTGCTGTGTAATAGGTGGATAATCTCTATGGATAACAATTTTGGCTCCCTTAAGTTTCTTTGAATTCTTTAAAATGCTGCCAACAGAGTTCGGAGAAGAAAATTCTGCAAGGTACTTTGCATGCTCTGGACTAGGCATCGACGTAAGCACACGGGTGGCTGTGATTCATCTCTGCGCAGTTTAGTGATAGCGAAGGCCGGGCTCTCATCACTGGCAACACTTTTGCCTTTAAAGATAAGATTGTTACGCCTGCTTTTTATTTCCAAGTGCTCCAGTGACTGCCGTAGTTGCAGTTCTCGGGTAGTAAGCTCCGACACCGCTAGTTAGTATCATTATTAAACAATTTACTAGTTAGGCAGTACTGGCTCTAGAAAAAATTTATATTTGCCAATACTTTGAAGAATTTGCCTATTTTTAATGTTTTAAAAAGCAATGAGTAAAGAATAAAAAAAACAAATTTACACTTACTCGAAAGTGTACTTATTAAACACAAAAAATTAAAGCGCAAACAACAATTTCGTAACAAATTGAAATTCACTAATCACTCACTTCATGCAGTTTATGCACTACCGCTGAATATTTCCAGCAAAAACCCGACGCTGACATGTTTCAACATGCTTGTTCATTACGTGGCTGAATAACATGGTAAAAAAAATAACTGTATACCATGGCAGAATGCAAAAATTCAGGAAAAATTAAGATCCCTTACATTTTACATCACCAACTGCATTACTTTTTCATCAATTACTTTTTTACCAAAATCACAAATGAAAACATTTATAAAAATTTCATTGCTACAAAAATTTTCTGCTGAGTTGACTTGGGTTGGGTGTGCATTCACCTCAACCTGCAGCATTGATTTGAGTATTTCCGACTGTTATTATATCCATTAGAGTTTCAGTTATTATATTCGCGCTTTCTACACTGAGATATATGGTGGTTTGGATGCTTACAATAAGCATCTCCCTTTACCACGGGTAGTTTTTCGCGTTTGACTGCAAATAAGCAATTGTTTGTTGGATGTCCGAACTTTCCACAAACGTTACATGGGATTCTCCTTGGGGTCTGAAAATTGTGGGTTTGTGGTGTATTATGGGAGGGGACCGTCGGTTGCGGTACTCTCTCGGCTTCCTCTATGGCATAAGCCAAAAGGTTTTTAAAAATTTTGACCGACCTAACTACTTTAACCAAAACTTTTAAGAATTGATCGTTTATTCCGTTTTTAAAAGCCCTAATAGTTCTTCGTTCTCTTTCTTTCTTTATTAACTTCAGAGTTTGAATTTTGTGTTACGTTATTTAAAAGAGCCAAAAGTTTTTTGACTCGGTTGCCGTAATCTTTGATCCTTTCCTTGGTACCTTGTTTCACGCTGCGGAGTTCACCTTGTATATCTGTTAAGTTTTTTGATTCAACGAAATTTTCCTCTAACTCTGCTTTCAAAGTTTTCCAAATACTGAATTCTCCGTACTTAACGAGATCATAGGCTGGACCGCAGAGTTTTGTCTTAATAAGATTAAGAAAAGTCGCTTTTTTATTCGCCTCGATAACATTTAAAAGGACAATTTCACAACAGGTAGTAAATTTATGTAGCTCTGAAGGATTTCCAATGAAATCCGGAATTACTTGTCTGGCATCTGCTATCAAGTAGGACATTTTAAAATGGTTGTTCGCTACTGTTTATTCAGTTACGTTGCTTATTTCGGAGTAAATTTCCTCTGATATAGTTTCTAGTTCGCCCGTAGTAGAGGCGGCTCTAGATCGAGTAATAGGAGGAATTTTGAAATTTTATTGTTTTCGACGATAAGTGTGGAAAGTAATTATTGCGAAATGCAATGACCTATTTTAAATTATTCTGAAGTTTGTTGAGTCTCCGCTTAATATTCTAGTCTAGACTGTGCTAGTTAAGAAGATCTGGAGTGTACCAGTGATTTGAACACTTATAAGAAGAGCAATTTAAAGTTAGTTTAAGAATATCTCGTAGGATTCTCGATGAGAATATTAGAAGTAACACAACCCGAGTTATATAAAGCTTAAATCGGACCCACCTTCACAATTCTGTTTACAACACTGTTACCCACATTGGTTTTAGTAAATTTAGGTTTTTTTTTAGTTCAAGAAAACAAAAATATTTCCTTCACATAATTTCACTTTTCCTGCTAATCTAATTTTAATTGATTTCGAGGTTGCAAAATAAGATATTTTCTTTAATTTTTTGCCACTGATTTCTTACACTTTTAGGGCTCAAAAAAGGTTCTTTTGATTAGTTCAATATTATTTGGGAAAATACTTTTTACCCTTTTTTTGTTATTAATTAATTAATTAAATGATTCGTAAACATCTTTTCCAAATTTCAAAAAAAAATATTAATAAATTTCAAATTGTTTACTGTTCGCGCAAGTTCTCAAGTCACGAGCATCTATACAAAAGAGCAAAAGTAAAATTTTTATCAAATAAATTACGATGAAACATGAAACACTCAAATTATAAAATTTATCAGTAAATGAATCAAGTATCGTTAATTAGATATCACAAGAAAACAAAATTTTTTTATGGTGATAAGGGATGTGAGAATCCTGAATAAGTCTGGGCCTACAACCAAAGGGATGGGGAGAGGTCCAGGGGATTACCTAGGTGAGCGTCATAGCAGCCGTGCAGCCTTGGTCGATGACCGAAGAGGTGAGGGGTCCGCCTAGCTAGCCGTGCTTAGCTCGCCGGATCGGTGTGGGATCTTGCCTCATACTCCTCGGTACACTCACCCGAACACTAATGCGGGCACACTTTTTGTCCTGATGAACCAAAGATGGTACAAAAATAAGGAAGCACAAACTTTTACTGGATTATTATGGAAAACGGATAAAAGAGAAAGGACGCGATCATGCCCCTGACATATAAGCAACCTCAGCCTCTAGATGGTCCGAGGCTTGTAGAACGATTCCTCGCCAATCTATGACTGCACCTCGCTAGGAACTAGTGACTAGCGAGAGAGAGGAGATCGGAAGGAATCAGGCTAATTGTTATCGCTCCATTATTCAGTGCAAGTGATGAAAAAAAGATAATTCGATTCACACGCGGATGCGGCAACTAGATAGGGATACAGTTCAGGGGAATATATGATACAAGGTTGTAACCGTAACCTTCGGGGGGTATATTCTACATAAAATAAAGGTGCAAAGGCTTAAAGTTCACTCTCAAAATTCCTGCGTTAGGACTTAAGTGGCTCCAAGATCGCCAAGATGTGCATTCTAACTAACGCTTTTGCATTAACTTATTTAAGACTTCATTAACATTCTAAATAAACTAGTGCCTCAAAGCAAATTAATATTGTTATATATTTGTATAAATCTCTAACTTTGCCAAGTTGAGGGATTTCCCGTGAATGGTGGGCCACCTTTATAAAAGGAAGTATTAATTAAACTCCACTTTTTCTTATCTAAGCCACAGTTTGGTAAAACTTTATTTTATGGATTTTACTACTAGTTTTCTTATCTAATTTACAATTTGGTTAAGTTCATTCGATTGATGTTATCATTAAGTTTCTTATCTAAGCCACTGTTTGGTTAAACTTTACTTTATTGATTTTACCACTAGTTTTCTTATCTAATTCACAGTTTGGTTAATTGATTAGACCGGACTCCTTTTTTCGAGACCCCGACATTTACCTCCATACTTTATCACAAAAATTCGACTATACCGCTGTTAATCTTAGACCACACCGTAGTTTAAACCAGATTCGCGATTCAGCTAATGCTTTTTGTTTTCGTCAACCTTTGTTGATGGTTTTGATCAGACTGACTTAATTCATTCCCCACGACCACTTTCTTGCTTGTCGGACTGACCTTTTCGATTGAGATCGAAAGCCTTGAGCTTTTCTCTTTCGATCGTATAATTCCCGTTCCGTCGTTACACACTAGTCAAGTTTTCGGTCGTGTGCGTGAGAGAATCTTTTTTTCTTACTTCGTTGTTTGTCCAAGTCCAAGCAGAGATGGACCTTGGACAAGGCGATGTATTTGTCGGAATTCGATGGTCAGGCACCTTTTGGCTGGGAATTAACTTTGTTCAGGTGTTTGATGGTTGAAATGCTTTTTTGGCATTTTAAGGTTTCCGGCACGCCACAATTTTTGTGTGAAAGGAATGCGCGGTAACCAGAGCGATTTGTTTGTCGCACGGTTAGGCGATTTTGGTTGCTTGAGTGCAACAAATTAATTTTATGAATTAATATTTTAATTCGTTACATTGAAAAATGAAATTTTTGAACCTATCAATTAATTAAATGTGCCGTGCAGGCAATTTTGCGAATATAACATTTTTATATTATTAACTATGCCAATTTAAATACTTAAATTTGGCATATAACGCTATGATCATTAAACTTCATGAATGCAATTTTTTTTATAGATTTTTTGTAGGACGTTGCACTGTGTTTTGACGCAATGATTAAATGATTCTAAATATACACCGATTAATCAGGTATATTTCTAATAATTTTGACGTCAGTCTGCTTTCATAAACGACATGTAAAGGAATTCTACAATATTTTGATACTGAGGTAATTCTAATTATGGGATATGGTTTTTATAATCTGTACTACTAGAGTCAGGCAAAATGTCATACCTAAAAAAAATTGTATGTAAATATAAATTATCAGAGGCAAGAGAAGATAATATTTATTTCTTTAGGTTAAAGTAAAAATAGGAAAGTGCATAAATTACAATACTGTCTGATTTACTATTCATATTATAATCGAAAAATCAAGTTAAATTAGAATAGTAGTTGAAGTTTGTTTATAATTTCGAAGTAAATGAGCTTTAAAATTTTCTTCCATGGACTTCAACCTTTCAAGTTTTTCCGCATATTCGCTGATGCTTTCTTACTGTTATACATGTGCGTTCTTCTAAATGTGTTTAAGCTTTTCGGAAAGCTTTTGGGGAAGTTTTTATTCTCCTAACTGATCTTCGTTAAAATGTTACCTACTTTGACTTTTCGCCTTTTCGCCGCGTTCAAACTTCTGCTGGCGTAGGCTATTGGGTGATTACTTCCAACCTCCCCTTGGGACAATACTGCTCTTATGGCTTCGTTATTTGCATCCGTTGTCAGGTTAAAAGCTTAGTTGAATTCAGAGTATATTAGCAAGGGTGGCCAGAGCAGAGCGCCTTTTAAAGAGTCAAACGTTGTTTGACATTGTTCTGATCATTTCAATTTTGTGTTTTTTCGCAGTAGAGCATTGACAGGTGCTGCTACCTTTGGAAATCTCCTATAGTAATTTACTAAACCCAGAAAAGATTGGACTTGTCTCACTGTCCTTGGAACTCGGAATTTAGATACACAGACGGTTTTCGAAGGGTCGGGAAGTGCGCCTTTGCTAGAGCACTTGTGTCCCAGGTAAAAATTAGCATTTTTCAGATTGCAGTTTTAAATTGTTCCTCCTTAATCGCTCAAACACCTGTCGAAGCCGTTCGCTGTCTTGCCATAAGTTTTTCCCGTAAATCACTATATAATCCAGGTATTCAAAGTATCGAAAGCCTTACAGACCCGTAAGTATGGGGTTCATGATTCGCTGGATTGTTGCGGGGGCTCCAGTTAGCCCAAAAATCATGCGCTTGTGTTCAAAGAGACCATACTCTGTACTGAAAGCAGTTTTTTCCCGGTTGGTGGTATCCGCACGCCAGATCCAGTGTTGTAAAATAACGACTGTGAACTAGTTGATCTAGGATATCCTCTACTCTCGGTAATACGTCTTCATCGTTCATTCACTGTGTCGCCTCTCTTCCTCACGCTTTTGCTCTTCTAAAAAAGCTAAAAGTACATCTTTTTCCTTAGAGGTCCTTTTACAAGTCTTACTTTTCGACGCTTCCAGGTTCTGCATCAGTATTCGGAGAGGTAGTATGAAAAGTAGCTACAATATTATCCGGTGGAGGTACTATAGAATGTCTAGTACCATATACTTCATCGAAGAGATCAAAATATGCCCAGCACATCGTGGTATTTCCTGAAGAATTGTTTCTTTTCTTAACTCGCTTGTATGCCGTGAACAGATTATAGAACTTGGCTTTAAGGTCAGTTGGTTGAAAAGGCAAGTCACGCCCTACATTTGTCATGTCTTTATGCACAGCTTTCCAAAGAACGCTCCTACTTTTTTGCCGCTAATGAACTGCTCTTCCATTTCTAATCTCTTTCTTATCAGCAATCTTATCGCTCTAGGAGTCCAATACGCTGATTTGTATTCGCGTTAATTTTCAGCCCCAACAAAAGATTAAAATAACAAAAATGTTCTTAAAAATTAATATATTTCATACCTCAATTCATCCAAAATACCCATATCACATTTTTTTGATGTAGCTACCGCACAACAACTGACAAGAGTCAAAATCCAATTCTCCTTCTTCTTTAATAATAAGAGCATGCACTTTCAGCTCCATGCGTATTTGCGATCATTTGCAGTGCATGTTGCTTTTCTCAACATCTGACATTTGCTTGTAGGCAATTATGAAACATATGCAATCATCATTTGCTCGCAACCTTGCATTTATGAAAAAGGCCTACCACTCACAGGAACTGAAAAAATGCGCTAGCCCGTCGTTTGTGGACAACTTTCTCAGTCATTAAATTTTGTTTCTTTTGGTTGCTACTTTCAATCTTCATCCGTTCAATTAACCTGAGGCATGTTGATGGACATTTAAATCTTTAATTAAAGAGAGTTTTTGCTACGACAGTAGTGCATTTCTAACACTTTGAGTTTTTGTATAAATGTTATAACAGAATCTTTCCGTTATTAAGAATCTGACAAAAACGTTTTGACATACTCTTTGCAGTTTTCTTCTTTTTTGTACTCTGACGAAATATTGACCCGAAAAACATCTAGCCTTACCTCTGTTACGTCTGTCAGTTCTCGATGGTTCAGAAATAGCGGAATAAGCCAGAATGAAGTAATCCTGAGTCAGCTTGTCCTTGGAGCTATAAAAATTGTCTGCAAATTCTTTCGCGTCTTTGGAGCTTCTAAGTGTGCATTTAAATGTCCCGTCGAAATGCTGTTACATTTCGGCATCTTTGGTAACTTTTTCGCTGAGTATCTACCAAATTTTAATTAAATTTCGCAACAAGAATGAAAATTACATCGACTTACCTGGATTTTTTAGCAATTTCACGTGCTGTGTTTTCATTCTTCCTCAATCTTTTTCTAGCGTGCTGATATTCAACTACAAGTGAATGGTCTTCTGATTGCATTATTAAGATTTTTAGGCAAATTTTAAATATTTATAGATTTTCACTTTGTTTTCTTTAGAGCTATAACACAGTATCACAATCAACCGAACAGAACTGAAAAAATTCCGGCAAATCTGTAACGAAACGTCTTGTTCATTGGCAGGAAAATGGAAATGACCAACTTTGCATTTTACACTTTATTTGGAAAAGGCGAGTTTTGAAAATTAATTTAACGCATTCTGCGGCAATCATTTTGTGGAAAAGATGAGATTTTGCACACAACATGCATCTCGTATCTAAAATTAAAAGAAAATTAGCCGGCTTTGCGACAATTCATTTTCCCTAATTTGAAGCATTAAGCAATACAGCTCTTTAGAGATGTTTTGCACACTTTTCATAATTTTTGGAAAAGACTGACTTTTGCACGTAACAGACACAATTCTTTAATTCACCGCTCATTTTTCTTTTAATCACAACTTTGGATTTGCGTACAGTTCCTTACTTTTAATTTAAGTTTGACATCTAATTCTTTTATTTAATCATAATGTTTGGTTGTCCTATAGTTCTTGATTTATTTTTCATTAAAAACTGTTAGTCACAATTTTGGATTTCCATAAAAATCTTTTGTTTTGATTTATTTCATATTAAACATTCTTAATCACAATTCAACTACTTAGCTCACTAAAACTTTAACGCTCAACTCTCTCGACTCTAACGCAACTCTGACACTGTATAAATTATTCTTGAGCAACTCTCCATTAACTACTTAATTTACAACTCAAATCATACATGAAGACTCTGTTTTCAGAAAACTTAAAAATGTTTTGGTCAACATTCTTCTTCCGGGTAGATGAAAAGGTCTTCAGTAGCAAAACTTTCTAACACCGGAAGATTTTCACTTCTGTGTTTTACCACAGCTGTGACTTCTGCTTCCGTGATAAAGATTTGCCTATGAGACAAATATACACCTGCACGGAATACAACACATATTGCACGATGAAATCGTCATATCAATAATTATATACGATTGTAATTCTCTGTTTCTTGAAGTCACTATTGAACATTCTTTGCAGGTCGGTTTATTTTTTTCATTGTCTTCTATGGCAAGTTGTATGCTGCCGTATCCCTTTTCAAATAAAACGTGCATATTAACAGCTATAAATTGAACAAATTTCTTATTTTTAAATTGCAGTTCTTGCAAGTGTTTTGGATTCGATGCGATGAAATATTTCTAAATAGTTCTGCGTTACAACTTTTTTAATACATTCTATATCGAACAAAATATCGAATCTTATTTTGAAATCGTCAATTGAGATATTTCCATTTTTCGTCACTCTTATTGCAAAATTTGCAACACTAACATTAGTGGACTCTTACATATTTTTGAAGTTATGACTTACATTTATACCCTGTAAAATTAAAGTGAATAGTGAGTAAAAAGAGCATGTGTTAGAGACATAATATTGCACTGATTTTATCTTGAGACCTTTAGAGGATGTACCATTAGGAATTAGTGGCACACGTTCGAGTTCGTGTTTAGGAGCGGATGTCCAAGTAGAAAAGTCTGATAAATGATAATACTTCTGGAATTTTTTTGGAAGTACCGCGGGAACTTGTGGAGTTGGTATGTCCCTAATCTAAAGCCAATTACAAATTTTGCCTTATACACATTTATTCGATTACTAAAGTAACACTTGTTACAATTAAGTTAAAGAACTGCACAGTCCCTAGTCTAAAGCCAATTACTAAGTTGAACTCTATCTATTCAAGAAGGGAGATTGAAATTATAAGCATACTACTCCTTAAGGTACTTAACTAAATGAAAACAGCATGATCTTCGAAATTTGCACTTCACTGTCTCATGAGAATCTACACTAGGAATTCTAATTTAAAAAAACTATATATAAATATATCTAGTATAAGTAAAATTCACAAATACGATGCACAATTAAGCGTACATTGTGTCTGACTCTACTCTGCCTGAACATTATTACACTTTCAAGCATGTTCTAGAACTTGACCTCTCAACTATGGCACTCAGTTAATATATAGAAAAATGAACTACTTTATATAAACTTAGTCTACTGACCCTTTTTGCTTGATCGTCGTAGAAATTGACAAAGAAAAAATTTTATTCTATATTGTAATTTTAGTTAAGTACTCACTCCAAATACGTATAAATTTCTTGCCTTTAATGACTGCGGAATACACTAATTCCTACTTTAAGTCCTTATCCCACACGTCCGATTTCATGCAGGAGTTACAATCGGGATTGGAGGGGCCTTTCTTGGTTAGGATTCCCTGTTCAAATTAAATTTTATTTTATTTTGTTTACGTTCTGTTGAGTTTTTCGTTTTTATATCGGGCCTGGATTAAGCGTGCGTGAAGACTGGGAAGTGTGGGAGCTGCCTGGTGGAGCATTTTGCTTCCGCGCATATTGCGGCCATTCTCTGTAGGAGTTCCGAAAAAGGACACATTTTTGATATTTCACTCATAATGCAAATTGCAAATTACCTCTTGTATATACGTATATGTATGTTTATGTGCTGTCTGGTGAAAAGGGGGCAAGACAGTGTTTGCGCTGTGGAACGTTCTCCTTTATTTCTCTTTTTTGTTTTTTTGACCAGCCTGTGCAGGCTTCCAAGTCACTGGCTATCGTTAGAATTTCGTAAAAATTATAAGCCGTGTTGGCGGAAATTCAATATTATGAGCTGAAATATTCAATTATTGAACTTATCCGAGATGGATGGCTCCAATAATTATCGAAATTATTTGTAATGATTTTGCCACTTACCTCTTGTAGTCGTCGTCCTCTGGCAGCTGACACGGAATGTATGCCTCTTCTTACCAAAAGCACAGCATTCGTGGCAGCTTAAGGAGACGACAACTACAGAAGTACTAGGTAACTCAAAAATTGTGTGTGTAAAACTAACTTCCCACTTCAGCACACAGATGGGCGAAATATTAGGGAAAATGGCTCACATTACAAACTCATTGAATTTGTTTTAATTTTATTTGTGAGTTGCATTTGAATATGTTGCAACATAATTCGATATTTGAAATACGCATAATAAAATTTTTACTACCTATATTTTCTAATGACAGATTGGAGTCGATGGAATTTGGCTTATCTTAAAATAAGTGAATCCAATTTGTAGCACTTGTACATGTCCTTCTGGATTGTAATGTATGAGAGTTTTCGAGTTTGGGATGTATTTTCCTTTTTTCGCAATCAAAAATTTTATTGCTGTCTGTAATTCTTTATCAGCTTCTAATTTTCCACCTGCCACTAATAATTCTGTCACTAAACCATCAAAAATCTTGAAGTATTCCATCAAGGATACATCGCTTTGTAATTTGAGTTCCAATAATCTCTTTCGTAAAGCTAACTGAGTGGTAAGGCTTTTTTCTTCGTATGTCGCATATAACCTTGTGAACAATTTCTTTCGAGGTACTTGCTGAATCCGCAAAACCAAGAAAATAATCACTCAAATATTTAACAACTACAATTTCTGTGGTAAGTTTATCTACTTTCTATTTAGTTCGTCAGAAACTTTATTATCAAAAACTTTGATTTGATTAAGTTCAGTCAATAAAGAACGAATTCCTGACTTCTACCATCAGAAACTTTAATATTTCTTTTAGATTTTGCCATCTCCATTGTTTATAATCGTAAGATACACAGAACAAAAAAAACAAATAATTGTTACAATTATGACAGTGACAGGATTAATATAAACGCACCTTTTAAACAGAACCCAAGTAACACTTTAATAAAACACAAAGTATCCTGTGCCCATAACCTGTTGGAAAATAGGTAACTGAAAATAATTTAGAAATGCAATAATTTCTTCTAGCAGAATTTATCTTGCTTTGATGGATTTTTGGAAGGTGGATATGATCTTTATGCTACGAAAATCTACGAGAGAATAAATAAAAATTATTATAAGAACATATCCTAACTAATTATACTCTTGAAAATATAAAGTATGGGTTACAGATGTAAAGGATTTTCTATTACCTCTTTGTCCTTTTTGAAAACAAATGTTTTATAACTCTGTTTAAATGAAGGGATTTTCCCATTTTGATCAATGCACTTTAATTATTAAAGCAAGAGTCAATAGTAAACAATATTTGCACAATTAATTATAACTTTACTATAATGTATGTGTGGCACGCGCTAGGGTGTAGGCCCAACCTGAAAAGGATGCTGAAAACAAAATAAACTAAAAAGAAATAAAATCAAATTAAATTAAACACATGAGGAAGGAAGGAGAAGGGATAAGGGAAACAAGAATGGGGAAGATGATTCCTGGGGTCTCCTGAAATAGAAACAAATTAAATCATGCCAAGGTAATTCATTTATATTACGATCGTGATATAATTATTTCCTTAAAATTCATGCGCATACTTTAATGCTATAATAAATCTATCCAATCTAATTGGGATAGCATAGGGCTAAATTCCTTAATTACAATGCTTTCGTTTTAACCTGATCAAGAACTATTTTTACTCTAATCCAACCTAATTCAGTAAAAACGTTTCATTGCGCAACCAAACATTCTAACAAGAATATTTTACTTATTGAATAAAATTCTCCATCTATATCTTTCACCGAGATATCCTTGCTTAGATGTCTATCTATGCAAAATTTGGAAAGTGAATTTACAACGAAATGTTTTCGAAGAGAAAACACAAAAAAAATTATTAGCTTGTTATAATTAGTACCTTTCTCAACAAAATCTCACCAAAGTTATTTTCTTAATTTTGTTTACTTTTAGTTTCGTTTCTTTTTTCATTATTACGTGGAATATAAAATTATTAAAGATATCGCAAAATAAAATTTGAGAAGATCCTTACATTAACTTTTCCTAATCGTTTTGCCATCTGGCACTTACTTAACTTACTTTTAGACCGGTAGCTAATTTAGTTAATAACTCTTTGTCAAAAATTGTACACTAACACAGATACAAAACGGATGAAAGTGTCATCACAAAAGATAAGAATTTTCATGCATTAGCTAGCGAATTCACATTAATAAGAAATATATCTGCTTACAATAATACCACTTGAAAAACAAATTATCAAACTCTACTAATTCGAGGTACTTATAAAGAGCTAAACTAGTAAGTAATAGTAAGCGCAATTAAGATTTGAAGAATTTTTTTTGTAAAAACATTAGATATATTAAACAATATATATACTATTATCAATTGCATTGACTTACAGAATCGATTTGTTTTTTAAAATGCATAGTTCGTCAACAAAACCTTTTTTTGAGCAGATAAGGAGTATTTATATGCACAATTACGATACCTGTCATTCTATATATTAATTTAAGTTTTCTTATTACCTGATGACTCTATCCTTGTTTTCTTTTATTAGTTTTATTTATTTCGTTTATTAGTTTTTTTTTCGATCCCTTTTTTTGTGTTCTAGCGGGACGAAATCAAATTTTGGGTACGTTTACCTTAAAGAAGTTGAATTGATTATGCTCTACCAGTGAGCAATTGACGGGCTAAAATGTGATGCCTGGTGGTGAAGTTGACAATTCTGTAGACTGGCTTTTTCTATGTGATGACCCGTAGGCACTACCGAAAGTTGATTTCGAGTGAAGAGCGGACCCTACAAGAGCGTCCTTTTGGGTGGTTTGGCCGTAAATGGCTTAAAATTTACTCGCCTCAGCTGATGGGAGCGAGGATGTTATTTCCCTTGACCACATTTAGGTCCGGTTAAAGGCAGCTAACTCGGAATTCAGAAAGGTTTTGCCGCAATTAATCCCTCTAGCATGAGGCAAGTCGTGGTTATGTACTTGCCACCCGTAAATATTCGGCTAAGTGTCTGAAAAAAAGAAATTTTATTCCCCGCTGCATAACTTGCGTAGGATGTCTGACAATCAATATTGCAGATTTTTGTACTCGTTAAGAGCTGCGAATAAGAATTTAAATTTTTAAATCATCCTCCAGACTCGGATGGTTGAGATAATTAGAGATAAAATTTTATGGAACGCTTACCTTTTTGAGGTTGCCAATCCGCCAGCTGCCAGAATTTTGACACTATCACATGGGAGAGTTAAGTTAGTGCAGTTGCAGGGTTGGCAATCTCAAAAATACGTGATCCCGTTCATAATTTAATCAGATAGGTGTCTAAAGTTACTGACACCTAGGTGGCACTGACTAAATTATCTGTGTTATTTATGTCTCACATTACATTACGATATAAAATTACAAAACTGTCGCGATGCATTGCAGAGATGCTGATCGGTCGGAAAACTAATCAACTGAATATTAAAATAAGAATTTCTTCTCTATTTGCAGTGACCAAGTTGGAGCCGCAACAGTATGACCCTTTGCTCTTTGCTCCCCTGGGATGTCACCCAGGCCCATTTAAATGTTTTTTCCCTTTATCCCAATTATAGAGTTATTCCCCTTTAATAATTAAATCTTCCCTAATAAGTCCCTAATTTTAAATTCTATTCTAAAATTTTTTATGTTGTTTACTGTATGTCAATCAAAATTTTAAGGTTTTGTACTGTATAAATACTTTGGATTATGTTAGGGGTTCAAATCATAACAACTGAATTGCTCCAAATTTACACTTTATTAGATCAGAATCAATCTTACACTATTACAAAATAGATCTAAACTACTTCACTTCACAAAAGTTCTTATTTAGATTATACAATACTTTGTTAATAGGAAATAACGTCAATGTACAATACTTAGTTAACAGCGAAGGAAAATAACGACCGACTCGGTGAGACGTTTAACAAACTCTGATTTAACAAGTCAAGAAAGCTTTCGTGAACCATTTGGTTAAAAGCTTTAATCAGCGAATTATTATGTGAACATTACTTAAATGCTTGATCAGCGAATTGCGAATTCGTTTCATGCGAATAGATAAGGTAAGTGAAATATGATTTTGTTAAGAGTGCGTAATATTTCTTATTTTGCCAACAACAGAGTTTTAGCACAAGAACGTGCTACGAGTTAACTCGTAGTTTGCATTTTGTAGCGAATATCTATTGAATATGCCAGCTCGTAGCAGTAAATTTGTATGACGGCAATCAGGAATATATGTTTTTGAAAGTTGGCACTTAACGTGTTAATAAATACAAATGTGCAGTAGTAGGATGCAGTGTGGAAAAAGGGGAATCTTTATTCCGTTTTCCAAATGATGAAGCCAGGTAAGTGTTTTAATAGCATATTTCGCAAAATAGTTTAAATTTTAAATTAAATGATTACTTCTTATTAATTCTAGTAACTAGCACTACTTAACTAAGTACGCTAGCTAGCATAGGAACTGGTGAATTATATTCTGTAATTCTAATCCAAAACTGCTAACAGCGAAGTTATATAAGTTATTAAAAGATATAAAGGCCGAAGAATTATTCGAGAAAACATTCAAACATATTAAAGAGCACGATGAGGATCTTTTTTTGAAGGCAACTAGGATGAATAAGGCGCAATATGAGTTGCTCTTAAACCTGGCTAGGAACCATTTAAAGAAGTCCTCAATAAGGAAACCTATTGAACCGGCAGGCTTGTGTTGACGGTAATGTAATGTTTATAATATAGATATATACATTGATATTCAATGATTAATTTATTACTTGTTCAGGTACTTGTCACAAGGTGTGTCTCGCAACTACTTGGCGTGGAGCTTTAGAATAGACGTTTCGACAGTGCGCAAAATTATAATTGAGGTTTGCGAAGTTCTATGGCACTTACTATCACCCGTATATATGACAGAGCTGCTTGCATATGATTGTTTGAAGATAAGAGATGATTTCAACCAGAAATGGCAAATGCCCAACTGTGTGGGAAGTATTGATGGAAAATACATTGCCATAAAGTGCCCACCGAAAAGTGGTTCTAAGTTTTATAATTATAAGGGTCAGTTTAGTATTGTTTTGTTAGGAGTAGTTGATGCGAATTATGTATTTACTGCTGTAGATGTTGGTGCTTTCGGTAGCCAGAGTGACGGTGGTATCTTAGAATTTCAATATTAGGCAAGAAAATTATTTCAAGTGCCATAAATTTACCACCGCCAATGAAGCTGCCAAACTCAGAACGAATTGTTCCCCATTATTTTGTTGGTGACAATGGGTTTCCACTAAAGAAAAATTTAATGAGACCATACCCTGGTCTACTACTAACTTTGAAGAAAACTGTTTATAATTACAGACTCTCAAGAGCGCGTCGTGTAGTGGAAAATGCCTTCGTTATTTTAAGTACACGGTGGCCCGTGCTGGTTAACAAAATAGAATGTCATCAGAAAAAATGCTGACAAAGTAGAACTAACTTGCGTTACTCTACATAATTTTTTAAAATCGACGAAAATAATGAACTGATCGAGCTTGGCGTTAAGAAAATATTACATTACCATCTGTCCGCAGATACGGAAGCAATAAAAGCGCCCGTGAAGAGTTCGAAATTAGAGATACTTTGACGGAATACTTCATGGGTGAAGGTAAAGTTTCTTTCCAGCCATGTTAGTATTATTTTAGGTAGATTTTTGTATATTTTTTGTATTATTTTAAGGACAACTTTGACAGTATATTTAAGGATAAGTAAATGGGTAAGTCTTAAGATTTTAAGTATTTTTGTTGTTTCGAAATTTTTATTTAATAAAACCTCGAATTGTATATAGTACAATGTGAAGCATTTTTTATATATATATATATCATGTACAGCCTATTCTTCAATCCTAACATGTAGTATATTACTTAAAATTTTTCGTTCCAGTTATTGTCTTCAAATCTAATTAAAGTGTACTTTCCGCAATATTTATATATTAATTCTGCAATATTTATATATTAATACACGCTAAATTGCACTTTATTTAAGCAGACAATTTCAACATTGTCTGGCAACAATTTCATCATAAAGAAAATGCTAGCTCATGAAATTAAATGCTGACTTAAGCTCTTAAGGCAAATAAAAAAAGAAATCTGAAGAGCACTTTTTTTTAATTGGCTGTGAGAATTGACTTGTATAGAATTCATAACTTTTATAGAATTTATTCACACAATAGATGAAAGAATCAATATATAAATGAACCAAACATCGTAGAAATATTTAAAAAAAAAACGAAATATAGATTATGTTGATAGCCGCTATGTATATACAACAGTTTGTTATGTAGAAGATGTAGTTTATGGAGCATACCTTCAGCAGGTTAACGACTTTAAGGACACATTTGCTCTCCCAGCTCAATTACATTCTCCTTTAACTTCAGTTTTATTGGAAAAGATTTTAATAGCAGTTGTTGTTTAATAGCAAACTGATTCTTATATCAGACTTTTGAAGTGTCAAACTACGGTCTAAACACGCCTAGTGTTAAAGCAAAAAGCAATTTAAATTGTAAGTTTCTTTACAAGCCCAATCAGCAATTCTGAAAAAATTCAAAAGTACTTCAAAATAAATGAAACAATGTAGAATTTAAATTTAAATATATATTTCCTAATCTTACCAATTATACATACAAGCTTACATCTAACTTATTATTTAATGTGACAAAACCTTATATTTATTTGACTTAATAATACACATAATAAGAAATAAATTAAAACTATATCTTACACTAATAAAGGAAAATATATTTAACTTATACTACATTATAGTCGAATACTTCGATTAAATTTTGATCATCCGCTAACAAATTTTCTACGTCCTGAACGTATTTCATTAAATTCAGTTTTACCGCGTTTCTCAGCCTAGTTGGAAACTTTTTGATTTTTTTTGTTATGCTTTTGCAAAACAAATCGTCTTCGTCGTCAGAAACAGAGGCAGTCATCGCAGATTCCTTCTGTTTCAAGTAATGCAGGGTTTCAGATATTTGGTCATCAGTGTTATCGTTTCCTGCTTTCCGTTTCCCATACCTGTTTCCTCTGCCTCCTTTTACCGGTGTGCCACGAACGGATGGGTGGTGGCGGTTATCGGCACTGCTAGTGCTTTCCGGTCCTGGAGTGGAAGAAAATATATTTTCTAACGCTGCTGTAGGCGGAGGGCTCATCAATGCTTCATCAAAACACTGCTTAAAAGTGTTGGATGATGAAGCCCCAATATTGACGTCCCTCTGTGACTCATCAACCCTGTCAAGGAAAGACAAGAATCATCCTGCGATTTTTCGCCACCGGAATAATTTGAAGTGCTACTATAAAGAAATATTACTTCAATATTGAACAGTAATAATGAAACCTTCTAGACTTCAGGTGGTCAGCCAAGAAATCCATCATTTTCGAATACTTCCATCCCTCGGTTTCCTCGGCTTCCTGTCCTGACCTTACCACTTAAATTTAATTCGTCCGCTATTTTTTTCCACACTTTAAATTTTGTTTTTGGATTCGAATTGAATAACATAATTCAGTGCTGCAGAAAGTGTGCGCGGTGCATTTAGTGAACTCTTCTCGTAATTATTATATTAATCGATCGGGATCATTTTAAGAATAGAATTCAATGTTAATTCAAGTCAAGTCTCACATTGGAATCGTAGAACTGGGAGGATGATGGGAGCAGTTTGCAGACGTCATTGACTCTGCAGACTGGTCCCGCGGGACTCTAATCGGTTTGAAATTTTGAGCGTTCGTTTAGAACATGTTTGGATGAGTGCTCCCGGAGGACTAGAAAAGTGCGAACGGCTCTACGGAGAGGGCATTTGCTTGGGAGCAGTGGTTCCCGAAGTAGGAACTTCGCACGGTGCTGCATCTACCCTCTGTTCTAGTTTGATTTTTCGGTTTCGGTTCATTTTGTTTTAGGTTTAGCTCTAGGTCTTGTTTCGGATTTTTTCAAAATTTTTAGGAACTTTTCTTAGAGCTGGCACTCGTTTGGAGGCATTTCAAAATTTGTATTTTCTTTTTTACAGGTTTTTAACAGTTTTAGAGTCCTTTTTATTTAACCTTTTTACAGTAACGTATATTGTGTTATTTTTGTTCTGTTCTTTTTGATCCTTATTACTGTGTCTTTTAATGTTTGTGTGATTTTAAGGGTAGCTAGTTTTTGTAGGATTTTTACGCTTCATAACGATGAGCCAAATATAGAGCCATATATACATAAAAAAAATTATTTTGGCCACGTGTTCATGTAAGTTTTAGCAGTTCACGACAAGAGTACGTTTCTGGAGTAATCATCTTTTGTCCTGTCACAAGTCACTCGATTATCTGAAATGAAATAGAAAAATTTGTTTGAGATTATTGAAAACTAAAAGTAGTGCAAATAATTGATGAATTTCTTCTCTTGTTTTAATTGTCAGGCTTAAAGTATGGCTTCATGCGATCAACAGATGGGATGCTGCAAATGACGTAAAAAGTGGAAAGGATGTTCGCATCTGCAGACAAAATTTTAGAGCAGACATGTTCTCAAAAATCGGACGGTATCTGAAGGAAACTTGCTCTTGAAATGCAAAACATTTCTTCAGATTTGGAACTGTTCTGGTATTTCGTTACCAAAGTTAATGTATTAATTTATCTCTTCAGGTTTGAATAAGTGCTAATTTTTATTTTTTTTCTATTCTCTTTTAATGTTTCTTATAATTTTTCTCCTTCATTTCCATATCATTCTTTTGTTTCATTCGCTTTTTTATTTTATTTAATATTTCGTTACGTTAAAATAGGAACAAGCTAATTCTGATGAAGCTTCCGGCGACGTTGTGGACACAAGAAACGAAGTTAATTCGTCTACAGCAGATTCTTCAAATGTAGCTGATTTACACCAAATTTCGGGTACCAACAAAATAAATATATTATCCGTTATTAACTTTCAAAATAGAGAAACGAAACGGCAATTAGAATGGGATTCGTTTGAGCAGGAGAATATCCCTCCTAAGAAACGAAATTTAACGATTACAAGTACGCAAACTGAAAAATCGTTAACCAAAAATACCCCTAGAAAGGTAAAATTGCAACTTCAAATTAAGGACTTAAAGATGCAGCTTCACCAATAAAAGAAAACAATCAAAAAGCTGATCCAAGAAATTGCTTGTAAGGAAAAATTTATAAAACATGCATATGGTTTTCTCCCACAAGAATTGGCAAAACTAGTGGAGTACCAAATGCAAAATGTTAAATAGTAGGACAAAGGACATCGTTATAGCGATGAACTGAAACAGTATGCTCTAAGTTTATTCTTAGCGCCATCTGCATATCATTTTTTTTCAAAGACAATTATACTTCCTTCAAAAAGTACGTTGCAGAAATATGTGCGAACATGGCCTATGCCTATTTTAGATCTCTGCAGCTTAAAGTTGAGCAATTGCCAGAAAATACATTATAATGTTTGATGAAATGTCTATAAAAAAAATCTGTTGTATGAAAAATCTAAGCAAGAAATAATTGGCTTAGAAGACGATGGAAATGAAATACAAATTTAATTGCCAAATATGCTTTCGCTTTGTTAGCAAAAGGCATAACCCATAATTACAAGCACTTTTTAGGTTACATCTTCCTTCATTCTACATGTCCTGCCGCTAAAGTAAAGACATTAGTATTAGAAGCAATAGATAAATTGCAAAAGATAGGCCTACAGCCACAAGCCACTGTGTGTGATCAAGGTTGCAATTTTGTTGGGTTGGCAAAATTACTTGGTGTGACAGCTTCAAGGCAAATGATGGAACCGAAATTCTTTTCTTCTTTGATCCTCCGCATTTGCTAAAATCTTTAAGAAACAACTTGCTTACAAAAAAAATTCGATTTGATGAAAACAAAATCGCAAAGTGAGATGATATTCGAAGATTTTATGAGTGGGACAGCCCGAGGAATTATCGGTTAGCAACAAAGTTAACTGACATTCATATTCAACCCAATAGTTTTCAAAAAATGAAAGTTAAATTTGCTTCTCAAGTTATCAGCTCTACTGTGTCATGCGGTATATATACACAAGTGAGCAATAATGAAGCGCCATTAACAGCTACTCACACATCTGAATTAATAGAAAAATTTGAAGGATTATTTGACATGTTTAATTCGTCAAAATTGTTCGATGCCAAAGAACTTAAGTGGGCATTTAAAAATACCGAAAATCAAGCAACATTCTTGAAAGAAATACAGGAATTGTTGAAAGGACTTATAGAAAAAACCCGGAAAGATGTTACCAATAAAATGAAATTTATTAAAGGGTGGAAAATATCAGCGCTCATTGAACTAAGCAAAAACTAAATAATGATGGAATTGATTATATATTGACGAGAAGAATAAATCAAGATGCAATAGAACACGGTTTTGATATGTTACGCAGACGAGGAGGTGATAGCCGTAATCCCACTTGTCGGTAGTTTTCAGCAGCATTTTTAAAAAATGTTCAGAATTCATTTTCTGGAAGTATCAAATGGGGCAAATTGCGAACCTGATCGAAAAAAAGCACTGAACTTACCTCCTATTACTAGAAATCTGTTGGAGTTAGCACCACAGCCACCAAAAGGTAACAAAGATACCATAAGAATAAACAAAGATCGCAACATGGATTTTGGTGAACGCAACGCCATGAGTTATTTGGCTGGATGGTTATTAAGAAAGCATAAAGAAAATCACCGATGCACCGTCCAAGAGCCAATTTGCTTCAAGGCCAAAAATTCCTTTGCTGTGTTTAGTTTTGTTATGCGTTGGGAAGCCTGATCTGCCATAAAGTTGGCGATCTCTAATTCACTGTTGCCGCGTGTTACCGCGGTGCCGTTACGGTCACATGTATCCTGCGTTTTTGTCTTATCATCCTTTTTGGCTTTTTCTACTGGCAGCATGGTTTTAACCCTCTTTCTTTTAGTAATTCTGGCGTTAATCTTGCTGTAGGGATTAAGTCTAGGTATTTTTATTGAGATTCCCGTATCATCGGAGGCTGTATCTGGGACGGGTGCGTTACTATTTGCATCCGTCCCTGAGTTATACTTTGCTTTAGTCACTTTTTCACTTTGTTTAGTCGAGAGTTACTGATGTGTTATGTAGTGGGGTTGTAAACTAACCCCACTGGAGCCTAATGAACTGTTTAATCTTTTTAGGTTATCTTGCAGTGCTTAGCGTGGTTTTATTTTCTTTCGAGAGTCCCTTTGAAATTGTGGAGTTCTTTCTCCGTTCTGCCTGCCGGCGTCTATTGGGCCCACTTGGGTGGCCAAAACTAATATTTCTTTCCTTATTTATAACTTATTTATGTGAAATTTTACAAATCTTGTGCATCTGCACAAGATGGCTGATCCACCTCCACCTCTTAAAGAGACAAAAGCATACTACATAACCGAGACAAATATATTTCGTACTGTCAACGGTTGTTTACTTTATTTTAATTAATTATTACAGTAATTACATTATATAAATTACTTCTAAATTCATTCTATAGACATGTTCCATTAATACCTTAATTTGCCTAAAAAAGTGAAAGTTTCGTATGAATGTTTGTGAGGAAAACATGAAAACTGATTTAGTATTTCATGGTTGTTCCTTGAGTGTTCGTTCTAGTGGTGGCGCTAAGAAAAATTTTTAGGAGGCATCGATAGGAAATCTTAAATAAGATTTAATCAATTAAAACCAAAATGGATGATTCGCTTAACTTTTAATATAACGTCAAAAAGTTACCTTTCAGCAGCACTTGGTGGAAGTCATTTGTTCAAAAAATGAAAAGGAAAAACACTTGTTTTTCTTCCACAATTTTGGAGTGAGATGGATGTTTCGACCGGAGTGCAAGTGGTCATCATCAGCATGGTGCTTGCACTCCTTACCATGGACATCCATGACTTTTTCGTCATCGTCGAAACATCCATCTCACTCCAAAATTGTGGAAGAAAAACAAGTGTTTTTCCTTTTCATTTTTTGAAATGACTTCCACCAAGTGCTGCTGAAAGGTAACTTTCTGATCACAAAATTTTTAACCATTTTTGGTTTTATATGAAATTGATGGATTAAAAATCCTCTTCATATAATTCGTACTCAGATTTAAAACTGAGTATTTATAGGAGTTGAGTTTTTTACTTTTTCGTCATGGATGTCCATGGTAAGGAGTGCAAGCACCATGCTGATAACGTCAAAATTAATATGCAGCTTAAATATTTTATTCATAGAAGTTAAAATCAAATTATTCTTTAACGAATTATCGAGATTTTAAATTTACTTTTGGCCCCACATTAAATCTGACTTAGTTTACGCCTGAATTGTTGCTACCAATACATAGCCCGAAATTCTACCACAAAGGACATTTGCTTCACTTAAACTACGAGGAAGAAACTAATGGAGATGCCCTTACGTATATGTATACGCTGATTTTCCGTGACCAAATTTTAATGCGTGTGATGTCAAAATTAAACGTCAATGTCATGTGCTGTCAAATTAACGAAGTTCTGTCACTTTTCTGTTTACTTGACGTGACAAAATTTTTGACCGATTTAAAAGTTCTGCTTTAATGAATTTGGTGTAATATATATCATTAAAAATTTTATATTAGTGAAGTGTAAGAAGTTTTATATATACTTTAACTGAAATTGTTAGTTAAATAAAAAGGCTTTTAGAGAAAACTTGTTATGAAGTGCATAGTGGAATTTTGTCCACATTATAATGTAATGTGTGTGCGGAATGTGCAACGTGAACTTGCCGCAAGATGTTTAAGCGGCACGCGCTAACTGGCAGCACGTAATAGCTCGTCGGTATGGGGTGTGAGTTCTTGCACATCCAATTCACACATTGCAAACAGAAGTTCGCGTGCCTGTGTCGAAAGAAGGTTGTGGACTCCTTCTTTAAAAAAAAGCTCCTTCGAAAAAAAACGAGAAATAGAAACAGAAGGAAGAGCAATAGGTCTGGCGTTACCTGTCACCCTTAGCCGCACTAAACCATCTTGAAATTCGCAACAACAAAAAAACTACCCCAATATGCGATGGTTCAGGGGTCATTCGAATATTTTGTAAAAAGAAAAATACAGAATTGGTGTGTAAATATCTAAAACAACAGTAATTACCATATCTTGATCAAAAATACACCGTCTACTATCCTAACCAATTCAAAGGGGGTGAGTTAATCTAAACAATTACCAATGTGTGCAACAAAACTGTTTTTTAATTAAAAGTCAAATGAGCTGCCGTTGCGTTGCTTCCGGTTATGTTACGCGCTCCAAAACTTTGAGCTCGCGCTGCCACTGCCCACCATTCTGTTTCAGACTTAAGACTTCGAGTCTCGATTTTAAGTTTGTTTGACAACCCGGCAAAAAGCCGGCTGCTGTCAGATTTACCAAAGAAGTAAACAACATTATGGCGCAAAATATAAAAAGCGTTCTTTGAATTTATCTCATATGAATAAAAAGTGTATTTGGAACTCATTAAAACAAATATACCCGAGAAATTCCAACTTGACCAGAAAATTTTGAAATTTGTAAGTAAAACATCACTAAAAAGTGAAATATAATTTCGAATGTTCAATGTTTTCAGTAAATCCGTCACCATCATTTCATCGAGCAAAGAAATAGTCTCATATCTGGATTAATTGATTTGTATCCAAAGAGTAAATTATAATATCACAATGCGGAGGAATTTGTTACTGTGATAAATCTTTCAATGGACGTTACTGTTGGTTATTTAGCTCTAAGTGGGGCAATAAGCATCGTAGGGTAAGTGTATACATTATCTTTATTTAAGAAGTACATAAAAGTAGATCAAAAATTACTTAGTAAATTGAAACTGATTTCTTAAATTCGGTCAGAAATTGATAATTGATACGGTCGAAAATAAGGTAAAGTAATTGTTCGTAAGTGCTTTACATTTTTTTTATTAGAAAGTGTCTATTTTCGCCGCCGTGTCCGTGTCGGTTGAAGGATTTACACGGACGACACAGAGTTCGGCCAACCTCTGTTCAGTCCGTGTCACCGTGTATTACGCCGTGTCCGCGTCAATCGCATCTTAGTAAAAACAACGCTCCGTGTTATCGACGAAATTATTTATAATATGGTCCGAGTTCGTGTCATCAACGAAATTGTTTATAATGTTCTAGATACAAACCTGGCGGGGACAGCCCCCCAGTTAATAAAGCAAATAAAAGCCTGATTAATACACCTTTTCCTCCCAGAAAGTCTAATAAAAATTTTACGGAACGTGTTGGGTACAGTGAGTACACGAATCCGTGTACTCCGGCACAGACAAGGCGGCACAAACAGGCATGGCCTTTTTATTAACACCATGTTTTCTGCAAAAGTGTCGAACAGCTTAAGAAACACCGTTTGCAATTGCTTTTATTAAAACGCTGGACAATTGTTCACCCCGCCGTGGTAGTTGCTCTATTAGGTCTGTCTGTTTAGTTTTGTGTGTAAAACGCGGGTAAAAATCAAGTAAAGATCAGTGCGTTTAAAAGATATTGTAAAAATAAATAAAAATGAATAACAATTTATCGAAAAAGTTTTTATTTCCATTTTTATTTAAAAGCTATAACTTGCCAAACACCTCAGCTGTTCGTGCCGTACCACACTTGTCCTGCTTCATCGCAGTTTGTAGGAGAGAGGGTGTGCAAGTGTGTATAGGTAAATCCGCACGTAATGATTTATTTGGGTTCGGAAAATGCTTTAATATTACCACTACACACACTACATTTCTTGTTTTACACAAAACCCGACACAACAGGTGTGGGCACTCGTTTATTTATTTATTTATTTACAAAACACTGACAACTGCAAATCAACGAAATCTAAACAGTAAATATAACGTAAAATGAAATATCAAAATAAATTACAGAATCAAAGTGATTAACTATTAAGCTTCATCAAATAGTGACTACCTACTACAAAAAATAAAATAAATAACAACATAACTACAAAGAAAAAGAAAAAGTAACCCTAACAAAGCTGGTTCTTCAAATGAGATCTAGATAAGTGGAAGTCAATAAGCTCAAAATGATTATTAAAAAGACGACACATAGATGTAATAGGCTCATGCATACCATAATTAGTGCGGTGGTGGGGAATATGGAGAAAGCTTTGGTTCCTCAAGGGAGCCAATGAAGAGTCGAGTCGTCTTCGATCGCAGTCCGGTTACGTTGGCATAGTAAAGGGAGAACTCACTAATGCGTTTTTTGATGAAATATTACGGGCTGTAGTTGCGTTCAAGCGAGTTCTTGGAATGAATTCACGGACGATAGTATTAAGTGGCCAGATGTCGGCTATCGCCATTCCTGTTTTGCTTTATATTCTAAGATTCTAAACGATCAGAGCTAAATACATATAGACATATTATATCGTAAGTGACAAAAATTATGTTTTTTTTACAGGAAAAGACTGAATGAATTACCTTTATATTTGTGTGCATATTATCGCAAGCGATATACATAGTCTTTTAGTAATGAAAATTGTCCTTTAAGATGATTTGTCCTGTTGTATAAGTTCTCTTTTTATGAAATAGAGTTAGCTAATCTCCTCATTGGAAAATTATATGTCACTTGAAATATTGGCGCTTGCGATACATGGCAGGGTTCCTATATGTGTAAAATATTTTTTTTTTATTTGGAATCACAATTTTTGATTGACTTTTTTTTATTCTTTCATGATCAAATTGGTTTAGTTAAGAAAACGTTCTTTAAATACTATAAAAACGGAGCGGTACAGCTACGGTAAATTTTCACAGTACCTGTAGTGCTTCGTTCTTATTGTCTTGCCTGAATTGGTAAGTTATTTAACTCTTAAATAAAAAAATTTTTCAGTGACATTCCCAGAAGATGAATTAATTTGGGGAGGTATGTAAAACTTGGTGAGAAGTATTTAGAATGAAACTACATATACCTAACACAGATGAAGCTTGTTATTGATTAGTCTGAAACAATACCACGCGAGATATAATTTGAATGTGTTAAAAGGGATCATACAGCATAAAATAAGGATAATAGAAGAATAGCAAGGAGAAGTTCAGTACCTGTAGACGTGCTAGAAAGTCCTTTGAAAAAAAGGTTGAAATAATAATGAAGGAATAAAGAATTTTCAATGAAATAAAATCAAGGGAAGGGCCGGAATGCCGGAAAAGAGCTCATCCACATATTTCGGATTAAAAACAAACCTACTAAAACGGCGAGATATGTATTTTTTTTCATTGCCAAATACAGTTAGTGAGAAAAATCTTTAAGACTCGTTTTAAGCAATCTCATTCTATACATACGTTGAAGAATTAGACGTAGTTCTGGACCTACTAGAAAAAAGAACTAACTGACAAATAAGCGTAAGTCAGAAACAGAAGTTGAAATATTTTGAAAGTTTAACAAGAGGCCTCTAAAATTCGACTATAAATTCAAAATTCATCATCAATAATATTGATGGCTAAAAATCGGCAAAAACGCAATTTACATGATATGCCAGAAAAGTGTAGGTATGTTACATAAATACAAATTTATGAATTTAATGATTATATTGTTATAAATTTACAGGAATAAAAAATCCAACGACTGATATTTTTCAATTTCAACGGCACGAAGGATATCTCAGGCTTTTGAAGATTTTATATACTTTACAACAGCAATATTATAGTTAGGACAAGTGCGGTATGTACAACTATATTAAATACTTTAAGCTATTTCATAAAACATATAATTTTACGTTCGCGACAAATATGTTATTTATAATATATAATACTAATTATAAAAAACAGTGTAATTATGTTATTAGAACGTACAAATTTTTATTGTAACATACGAATGCTAGGCGCGCAATATGTGCGTGTTTTATTTGTATAAGTAGGTGGGAATTTGAAAAATGTTCTTTATTATTCAATCTTCATGTATTAATGTGATATGACATGTATTACTTTTATTTAACCTAACGTGCATATTAACTTTACAGCGTACTCAAGTCGTAAAATAACAAAATAATAATTTCCATTTGTATTAAAAAAATATAAATTTTTATAATTTTACAAACTAGATAACAAAAAACAATCGAACTGCAAAATAAATTATTAAAATTCGTGAAATTAAGGTTTAAAAAAAAAGATAAAAAAACGGTTAACTAGCTCTTTGTAATGTGTGTGCGGTATGACGTGAAGTTGGCATGCCTAGCTGACAGCACGTGCATAGCTCGTCGGTTTGGGGTGTAGGTTCTTGGACATCAATCACACACCACAACAGTATTCGCGTGCCTGTGTTGAAAGAAGGTTGTGGAATCGTTCATTCAGGTTTGCCACGCATTAAAGAAAAATTAGAGAAACAGATGAAAGTAAGAGCAACAGGCCTGGTGTTACCTGTTACTCCTAGCCGCGCTGAACTGTGATGCAAAATACAAAAAGAAACAGGTACAGGCTCAACCTATAAATAGGATGCTGAAAACAAAACTAAATCAAATCAAATTAAATAACATGAAGATCTAGGAGAAGGGATGAGGGAAAAAACAAGATGAGGAGAAGCTTCATAGGGTTTCCTGAAATAAAAGAATAAAATTTAACTTATATAATCCATATTTGTATATTCTACTGACAAATAATCATAATCTACTGACAAATAATCATAATGCCTTTCGTTAACATTACTGGCCAAAAATGAATAAGAAAAAATTATACAAAATTCCTAGAGTATCTCCCTAACATTATTGACTCAACATCATGAAGTAAGGCCAACAGTTTGTAATACATGTGTGTGCGGATGAGCAACGTGAAGTTGCCGCAAGATGTTCAAGTGGCACGTGCTAGCTGGCAGCACGTCCTAGCTCGCCGGGATGGGGTGTGAGTTCTTGAACATCATCACACATCTACAAACAAAAGTTCGCGTGCCTGTGGCGAAGAAAGGTTGTGGTATCCTTTCTTCAGGTCTGCCACGAAAAAAAAGAGAAATAGAAAACAGAATTAAGAGCAACAGGTCTGGTGTCACCTGTTACCCTTAGCCGCACTGAACCATCTTGATATTAGCAAAAGCAAGAAAAAAACTACCCCCATATGCGATGGTTCAGGTACTAACCCACCACTATTCCTACACATGGCTAGTGTGTAGGCTCAACCTATAAAGGAATGCTGAAACACAAATCAATAACACAGTTTAAACTAAAACATAGGAGTAGGGAGAGGGGATGGGGAAGCAAGAAGGATACAAAGCTTCATGAGGTTTCCTAAAATAAAAGTATTAAATTCACATAATCAGTATAATTCATATTCAAATTAATAAACTTAACACAATAGGTCTAATGGTTAAGGCTTATCAGTAAAATTATAGCATAAACAATTCAAAAACAAAGGGGCTAATCAATAATTTATTAAACTAAGAAAATAATACTGTTACTTAACTATGTATCATTCATCTCAACCATTCCCATTCCAACGATTCTTAGACCTAGCTGGGTTCGCGAAGACTAGGCGGTCCAAACAATTATTGTATTCAAACGAATTTATATACGACGTTGTAGAAATTATACTGTTAATTATTCCGAAAATTACCAGTACGGTATCTAGCTAGATGTCGCGGCTCTGAAGAGGAAATACAGTTTTAAACGAGTTGCGCATGCATACTACTACATATATGCTCATTGAACCAAAATAAAGGAAAAGGAACGTAATAAAACAGCCGAGCCGAGGGGATAAGAATATATACATCAAAATAGTCCTGCATGGAATGAATGAAAAATCTGTACCTATATACTAGAGCTTGTTATTTCACGTGATCACGGATACACGTGAACACGTGAATTTAGCAAAGTCGTGTTTTAAGCACGTGAAATTAAGTACACGTGTATTTATTTCACGCGTACACGTATAACACATTACTGAATTTATAAATCCCTGTTTTTTATGCGATAAGTCAAATTCCAATGTGTACGTACATATGTATGTTTGCAAGCATTCGTATTTACATATTGAGAGAGATGACTGCAAATATTGGAATGGGTCTCTTAAATTTTCCATGCAAAGAGTCACTTTTTTTGAAGAAAGAAGTCGGGAGGTACCATCTCAAAATTTAGGACAGTATCATATAGCGTCGTGTCGGCAAAAATAAACATATTATTCCAAACAAAGGTTCGAAATTTATTTCAGGTAATAACATAACAAATATTATTTTCACAATTAATAAGGAATGAAAGAGAATTTAATTAAGTAGTGACCGGTTTTGGTACAAAAAAACTAACATGTCGACATTTTCTGGCAATAGACAGCTTCTTTTTGAAGTTACAATATTTCCAGCTGTAGAGAAGCAACGCCCTGAGCTAGTAGATGTTGCCGGAATGGGCAAATATTTGATTGCCAGCATTGATATATCTGGATATATCTTTTCGTGTGATTTCCACCACTCATACTGGTCCAAATCGAATCTAATTTGGGGGTCTGCAAGATAGTGTTCGAATTGAATAGAAGGATCATTCTTCCTTCGTGCATTTTCTTGAAAAATAAATTCAAGGGCACTGCACTAAATCACAATAGGCTCTATCACCCTTTCGCTAAGCGTACTTCCAAACCCAACTCTTTCTTTGCCTGCTCATTATAACTTTTTTCACCTGAATATACTGCTTCCCGAACAATAAGTGAATCTTCACGGCACAAACACAAACCATTACTTGCAAAGCAACAACAATTAACGGTATAGGCTAAACGAATATAAGAGCAGCCTCAATAACGCAATTGAAACAAGACGTTTTGATTCCTGTCGTGCGTCGTCGTTACATGAACTTTCTTGTCTGAAACTTTTGATATTCCTATTATCTAATGGAAAACCCTCTTTCACCCATTTTTACGTGATATTTATGCCGTGATCACGTATATAATTAATTACACGTGATCACGGAGATATCCGGACATCTTCAAGTGAAATTCACGCGCAGCCGTGATCCGTGTACACGTGTATTTCATAACACGTCTTAAGGTTGGAGCTCTACTATATACATATATATAAATCTACCTAACATGAAACTTATGTTATCTTTTTACAAAAATAATTCAAGTCATTTAATTTCTTTTTGTAGGCAATCATAAGATGATATAAAAGAAACAATTACAACTATAGTTACTATTCCTATTATTCAGGTTAGTGTTACCGGAGCTTTCGATAAAAAGACAAACAATAAATTTCCAAACTTTACATGATTTACCGGTAATTCTTCTTTACTAATTGAAACATGACCCAACAAAATGGGTATCCATACCATACTCGAATACCTATATCAAAACAAATCGATCTCTACTATCTATAATTCTAATTCTTAATTAGCATTTATCAGATATTAATTAACAACTACTGTCTTATCAGATATCTCTTGCCTAGGGTAGTCTAAATTTACACAACTCTATTACTGATTGCATCTAACTTAATACGTACATATCGCAATTTATTTCATCTGTTGTCAATTAAGAAAATAGAACAACTCGCAAATGGTAATTCAAGAGCATAATCATATATATAATTTAGGCACTAATAAAAATTAATTGATAAAAAGTATAACTCAAACAATTAAATACAAGAAAGCTTTAGTGATAGTTGTTTGAGACGTCATAGAAATTGTTTCGAATAATAACTAAATAAAAACTTGGCTCAAATTATCACCTGTTTATCGTGGAATGAGAAATCTTGCCGAGGATGGGAAAGGTGGGGTGAAACAAATCAAGGGAATGAAGAGAGAAAAAAATGAACTAAAAAGGAAATAAAAAATAAATAAAAAAATAAAGGAATGGGAGTGAGGAAGACAGCAGACGTCGTGACTCACCGGAGATCGTTGGAGGAGTCTGGTGACGTGACTCCCCTTGTTTGGCCCGTTCCCCGACCGCCCATGCACCCAGGGGGCCTCTGTCGTCTGGATGACCTATATTTTCTGCAAAGAAAGAGGGCCACTCACCTCATTATGACGGCCCCACTCACAGACGAAGCGATGGCCGCCTATAGGAAGGACGACGAGGAGAGAGAGAGAGAAAACAAACAAAATGCCTAGCTAAAGCTCATCAGACAATCTTTTTATTTCTATCAATAAAGGAACAAAAAAAATCTTTTATCTTATTTTAAATTCCGAGTTACCCCCTCCGTAGGCGGGCACACGGCCAACTAGCCGAAGGCTAGGGTCTCTTTACCCCCTTGCAATAGGGCTCGGACGAACTAGCAGAAAAAAAACCAATGCCTACTATCAAACTTATGTACCAAAAAAAATTTAATATTATTTATACTTATCTAACTAAGATATAGGCAAACTAAATCTACTGGTCTAAAGGATTTACGTTAAAATTCAAAAAGAAGCATTCAAATGTCTATCTATCTATAGCAGAATACAAGCATTTCTAGGACTAAGAAATAATAATGCGCATTATTGTTCTCTTCCTTATCTTTACCGACAATTTCGATAAATGATTCTAACTAGAAATTTATGGAGGGTTTGAATACCGAGCAGGGTATCCAACTTAACGAAAATCTAAAGTTCCTGATTCACAACAGTGGATATAATACAACTTCTCATCGGCGATCGAAAAATCTCAACGATTCACAAAAGTGGTGACGGTAAATCTCAATAATAAGTTCTTCAAATTTCTGATTCATAAAAAAACGGATATAATGTAACTTCTCATCGGCGATTAACAATGCTCAAAATTAGGACGAAAAAATCTCAATAAGCGTTCTTTAAATTTCAGATTCATAAAAAACGGATATAATAAACTTCTCATCGGCGATTAACAAATCTCAACGATGCACTAAAGTTAGGACGAAAAAATCTCAACAAGCGTTCTTTAAATTTCAGATCCATAAAAACCGATATAATATACTTCTCATCGGCGATTAACAAATTTGGTTAAACAAATATGCATGAAGAATAAGAAAAGAAGTTCCACCAAGGAACGGACTCACCAGATAAATTCCTTGCACCTTCCTTTTCCGACCAGTTAATGACGAATTCAAATTTCTTCCGACCGAATCTGTTTAAGACAGGACTGATTTCACTAAAAAAAACTGCACCGAATCGTATCGTATCGTATCACGTATCACCGAATACTAATTCAAACTAAAACTCAACTTGCGAAAAAATTTCCTCCGACCGAATCTAATCTAATCCACTGACTCAAATTTTCCTCTGACCGAATACTAATTCATCTAAAACTGCACTGCCTAAAATTTTCTTATCACCGAATACTAATTCAAACTAAAACTCAACTTGCGGAAAAATTTCCTCGAACCGAATCTAATCTAATCCACTGACTGACTAAAATTTCTTCCGACCGAATCTGATTTTTCAGAGTCTACACACTCTTGACTTACCGGTGCTACTTTCCATCCGATGCCAGATGTTCAAATTTTGTTGCAATTTTTCTGCTTTGAAACGAGTAGAATTCTCTTTTTTAGAATTTTTAAAATTCCTTTTGCACTTTATTCTTTGGGCGCGTTAGTGGTGTCGTATGTAGGCGTGGTTTAATTTGTTTGTGCTGTTATGCAGCGGTTACATTTTTATCGAAATGTAACTTGTCAAGACAATTTTAAGCAAAATTGTTTTGCGGGAGCCGAAGAATTTTGACAAATAATTCAATTAATTTAAATTATTTTCTCGGCTCTCCGTACAACAATTTTAGAGATTGAGGTGTCTTTGGAATGGAAATTCCGTGCTGTTGCAGGTGTTTTTATGTAGGTAAAACATTGGTGGTCTTGAATTCGGCTATAGGAGCCGAATCTTATAGATACCAATGCAATCTGGAGCAGGGCCGGGGGTTAGTGAAGAGCGTAGCCTACTGAGATTGAATCTAGTGCAGGGATTCAGCTCTCGTAGCCGAATTCAACACCATCTCAACGGGCTGAAAGACGTTTTCCTCGCATAATTTGATCCGTTGGTCAGGTGATCGGGACCTCTGGATATGTAGTAGCATAGCGACCATAACAGGTTCACTTTTTAATTTGTCGTATCTTTTGTTTTGTTTCTACTTATTAATTTTTCTCACAGCATGTTGTTTTAGGTTCACTTTTTAATTTGTCGTATCTTTTATTTTACTTCTATGTTTAATTTTCATAGCATTAAAAGACGTTTTCCGCGCATAACTTGATCCAGTGGTCAGGTGATACGAGACCACTGGATGTGTTGCTACATAACGACCATAACAACAATTTCTATTGTAGCTGTCGAGTTCAGAATTGTTTTTAAAAATTCAACTAGCACTGTAATTGAACTTCTGAAGAAATTCATAACCGTGTTATTTGTAAAATTATTTTAACTACGAAAACAGGAAGGTAAAAATGTATGTATCGGTTTGGTTTTGCTTGTAATGCATAACTATATTACGGAAAATATACTAATAATTGAGTCCGTTTAAACAAAAGAACAATTACAAATGAGTGCATACAAAACTTTACGGTAACTACTTAACGCGTACTGGGCTACTTATCGACTGACTTGTTGACTGCTGTTTTTGCTGGCTACGGTACGGTGAAAACGGGATTGCTCAGAATTCGATATCATGTGCGTGCTTGGCGATTTAGAATCCCACATTTATATATATGTTACGGATTGAGAAATGGAAATAAAAAGATTGCAGTAAAGTGCTAATTTTCTTTTATTTACGAGCTTACAAGAATGACGTGACTCGAGGGGGTGTCAGGAAGTGAAGTTGACTCCAGTTCGTTGCGTTGCTCTTGGCAGCTCTGAATTATCTACATTTTTATTACGGCGGGTTTCACAAGTAAAGATGGCGTAACAGGTCGGCCTTCCTGCATGCTCGACTCGTCCTCGATGTCGCTGTCCGTTTGTTCAAACTCACCTGAAAAATCCTCGTCTAAATTTTGGCACCAAGGCTTCATCTTATTGGAAGCGTAGACAGAGTGAAATGGTCGCTGGCTCCTTGGAGCGTCTGGAATATCTTCGATTACATACCTGTCGTTTTCTAGAGTTTCGGTAACTACATAAGGTCCCTTGTAGTAGATCACCAATTTCGTACTTTCTATGCGTTGCTCGGCGCTCGTTAAAACGTTTTTCTTGCTTATCTTGCTGTTATGTTAGTTAAAGGGCTGTAGGAATTCATAAACACTTTCCATATATGCTCAATTACCTTTTAATTTATTTTGTTTGTCGTCTAACTCACTTAGTTACACTTTATTTATTTTGTCGTTTGTCTAACTTAATTACACTTTATTTATTTTGACGTTTGCCTAACTTAATTACACTTTATTTATTTACTTAGTTACACTTTATTTATTTCACTTAGGGTCTTAGCTTAATTGCCCTTTACATAATTTTTACTTAAGTTAGTTACACTTTATTTATTACATCACATTTATTTTCCCGTATTTCTTGACCGAAATCACTAACTAGACGACCAGACTCCGTCACGACCAAAAAAAGACTCCCAGTTAATTATCTTTTTCACTACCACTTACCTGTTTTTTTCGACTTGAACTTTTTGATCTAGATAGAAAGCTTGTGAGCTTTCGCTCTCGATCGTATACCTTCCGTTCAGTCGTTAAACATTAGGTAAGCTTTTGGTGGTGTGTGTGACAGCTTTTTCCTCCCACTGGCTTGATCAAGTTCAAGCACCGATAGACCTTGAGCACGACGATGTACTTATCGGAATTTGATGATCAGGCACCTTTTGGCTGGAAACTTAACTTTGTTCAGGTGCCTGATGGTTGAAATGCTTTTTTAGCATTTTAAAGTTTCCGGCGTGCCACAATTTTGTGGGATAGGAATGCGCGGAAATCTGAGCTGTTTGTTTGTCGCAAAGATAATAATTGCCGTGTAGTTCGTTATATCGCAAAATAAAATTCTTGAATTTGACAATTAATTTAATATGCCGTGAAGGCAATTTTGCGAATATAACGTTTTTATTTATTAATTATGCCAACATTTAATTTACTTAAATTTGGCATATAACACTGCGATTTCTCTATAGCAGCTAATGCTCCTTTTCGTAGATTTTTTAAATCGAATTGTTTTTGAGTCTCATCGCTGTCGTGAAGGCCGAGCAGAATTTTATTTCCCAAAGAATTCCTTGGCTGAAATCCAAAGAGCAGTTTATACGGCGTTTGTTTAGTTGTTTCGTTGGCGCATGAGTTCAAACCCCATTGTATAGCTTGATAGTTGATAATGCATGAAGTATGGTCCTGTTGTAGCGCTCTATCTGGCCGTTTGCTCTTGGCGTTCTTGCAGTTGTCATTATGTGATGGATTTCTTTTTGTTTGCAATAATTCTTGAAGGCTTTCGCACTAAATGCTGTACCTCTATCTGTTATAATTCTCGCTGGACTGCCAAAATGTCGTGAAATTTCATCAAGTGCCTTTATGGCAGGCTTTGTTGATGTGTTTCGTACTGCTTTTAGGATAATATACTTCGTGAAACCGTCAATTATGCCCAAAATGTGTGTGTTGCCGTTCTTACTCTTGGGAATTGGGAGTGGTCGACGTGGAGAGTATGAAACGGAAGTGCAACTTTTGAAATAGTAAAGTAATTCCATCGTCCTTTCAACGCCATAGTGTTCTACGTCGTCGTGACATAACTTAATTACGATTGTTCCAATAATAGTAATTGTTCGTTGATCTTTCTATATAGTCGGCTTTTATGTATTCGAAACTGTTTATGAGTTTCCTTTTCTACATTGTTATTTGGGCGCTGCTTTAGAATTCGTACAATATTAGCTAGCTGAGCATCCTGTAGTTGTACTGTCATAAGCCACCCGTCGTCGTTTATTTCTACGGAAAACACGTTCATGCTAACTGTCTTGGTCTCCACTGGGTTTTCGTAAGGCCGTCTACTTAAGGCATCAGCATGTTGAATGCTGTTTCCTCGTCGATATTCTATGTCAAAACTGTATTCCATCAACCTTAGGAACCATCGGGCTATTCTCGGTACTACATTCCGCTTAGCAAGAGTTGACTTCAGCGATTCACAGTCTGTGATCACTGTAAAATGTTTTCCGAGGAGGTACGTTCTAAATCTGGTTATTGACTCCAGCTCATAGCTATGGTAATTTCGTTCGTATTCTGTCGTCTGTCTGCTGAAATATCCAATTGGTCGTAACTTATTATCTTCCTCCTTCTGCAATAATATTCCTGCGATGCCGACAGAACTTGCGTCTGTATGCAATTCAAACCTTCATTTTCGAGTACGCAGAGGAATTCCTCCAAAACTTCCATACCATCGTCGAATTTCCTACATGGGATTAGAACGTCGTCCATGTATACGATTTTTTGAGCATTTTACGTTGAAGATCATTCATCATTCGCTGAAAACATGATGGACCGTTCAATAGTCCAAAAGGTATACGTTGAAAGTTCATCAGTTAAACTGTTTTTAAATTCTTCACATTTGTCAAAAGAGTTCAGATTTTGTAAATTGTCGCGTTTTATAAATTCTAAATTATGCAAATTAAGTTCATCATAAATTTCACGCTCCCTACTTGTGTTCTTAATATCTAATTTGTCATTATACAGATTTATAGAGTTCTCATTTACACTTACACATTGTCTCGGAGAATGAATAACGTCATGCATGTTGACAACAATGTCGTCGGCAGAGATATGTTCGCCCATTCCTTTATCTATGTTCACTTGATCATTTACATCCAACCCTTTTTTATCGTAGAATTTCCCCAGCTCGAATCGTTGATGTTGTTATCTAAACAGCGATTCTCATGCCCTTTTATTCTGTCAAAACGTACATTATCTTTATAATTTCCGCACTCATATTGACCTTAGCCCTGTTCCTTACAGTCATTTAATGCATGTACGTCTGTTATTGGATTCTTACTGTGAAACGCGTTCTTAAATGCTGTTTTACCCCTTTGTCCCTGTTTTACTACATCTTTCCCTATTTCAGAAAAGTTTCCGGTGTTCTCAAGTCCCTCTGCATTATCTTGTTTGCTATTTTTTTCTACAACAATGTTTTCATTCATGGCATCAACAATTTTCAATTTCCCATTAAATTTAGTTATGCAAATTTGCGGCAAATCGAGAAAATTTCTTCCGATTAAAACAGGATCATCGAATGAAATCCTAACTTTTCTGTAGTTTTGGCGTCTTCATTCCTTTTTCTCTTTTCAGTTGAAACAAAATCCTTTCGTTCGTATTTCGTTGATTGTCATTTCGTCGTTATTTACTTGAATCTTTATAATTTCATTTTCCTTTACTTATTTGCACTGTTTATAGTCTCACTTTTTTTTAGTTCGTTTTAGCATATTTCTTTAAACCGTTTGTATAAAATTTTTCCTTGCATGTTTAAAATTTCACTTCCTTTTAAGTTTTCTTAATTTCAAAGTTTTAATTTTCGCAGCTTTTAGTTTAATTTTCACACCTTTTTAGTTTTCTTAATTTCAAAGTTTTAATTTTCGCACCTTCGAGACACGCATTATCTACCTTTAATTGCACAGTTACCTTACCTTTTGTGCAGCAAGATCCCTTTCCAAATCCGTGCAGCGGTATGTTGTAATTACTTATGGGTAATTGGAGGTCATGCACTTTTGAAGATCGCACTAAACAACTGACGTCGCTACCTGTGTCGATGATTGCTGTAGTTGCATATCCTTCATTTATTACCACCGGTTTATGGTACTCATCAGGTTGAATAAGTGACATTATTTGCTTAAGTTTGCACTCTGAATCACTCTGTCCCATTTTGAGACAGTTGCTGCACCTTTGTCGACGTTGCGATCACTGGGGATTTGTTGATTTTCACAGTTGTTGTTTGCATTTGCTGTTACCCGTTTGTTGTGTCGATCCTTTGGCGAAAATAACTGAATTTCTTCATACCATTTGAGGTGCTTCAGAAAGTCCTCAGGATTTTTAAAAGGTTGCATAGACAATGCCTTTCGCAATTCGACATCGTCAAGACCGCTTATTAAATATTTGATGATTGCTTCTGAACTAACGGATGCACCCTTTGCAATCGCTAGCATTTCGTAGAAATAATTTTCAACATCTCTGTAGCCAATTTTCTGCGTTTAAGGAGTTTCATGTGCACATCACACTCGTCTGAATACGAAGGAGAGGCTGTAATTAAATTTTTCTTTAACTGCTCCCACGTAGTTATATTTCGCTGATTGCCTTGTAGCCAAAACTTTGCTGCTCCGGCTACTTTCGACGAGGCCATTAGTAGCGTAATTTGATCGGATAATCCATAAATATCTTTCAGGTTCTCGATGTTACGTATCCATGTTTGACATGTACTTGATGGTTTAATATCTGGATTAAATACAGATGCGAGAGTTCTTAGTTCAGCATAATTGAATAATGGAAATGCGCCTTGTGAAGAAGTTGCTGAGACTGACGTTGAATTTACCTGCAAAAGAGATAATTCTCGTTTTGTTCTGTTAATGCTTCCTTTTCTCGGCGCAGAAGCTCCTGTTCTCGTTCTTTTATCGTTTTCTTCTTGTGGTTCACGTTTATGAGTATTTCTGTAGCCGCATGATGACCGCATTTTCTGAATCTCTTTTACCATCCTGATCCTCGAAGCCTGTACTTGTACTTGTATTTCCTTGATAATCCACCGCTCGTTTTACATAGCAGAAATACACTTTTCGTTGCGGTTTCTTGCTCGTTCGGTTTTTAAAGTTTCTTCTCTTCCCGTTGACACACAATGAACCTTTTCCTTTCCTTTTGAGGTTAGAACGTGTGTCAGGAAAATCTTACAATTTCTCCGTAATCGCACTTCACACAAGGAATACCGCTTGGTCAAAAGCACTTTGGTGTATCCCACTTCTGATTTGTTACGGATTGAGGAACAGAAATAAAAAGATTGCAGTAAAGTTCTAATTTTCAAAAATTTTAAATAACTTGGAATTGCAAATTCCGCACTAAACCGTTTAAACTCGAGCGAAGTAAGAAATATTAAAATATTTCCTAACGCGATCGGCGTTTCTAATAAAGAAAAGCTAAATTCCTTTGGCTCGTCTTCAACATCAGCACCAAAGGTTTAGCTTTTCTTTAGCTGGTGGACGCCATCGAATAAACCGAAACGCCGATCGCATAAAATCAATAGGTTAGTGGCAACACTGCAGTTAAATATCAGAAAAGTTGCGGGAGTTTTTGAACGTATGCAGCAAGTGCAAGTTAAATTTCAAATTAAATATATTTTATATTAAAAATTACTAAAAATATTTTATTTAACTTTATAATGAACACTATATTAAATGAGTGCCAAACAAAAAAAAGCCAAGTGGAAAAAGAAGAATTAAAAAAAACCCATTGGTTGCGAGCTTAAGTTCGCGAAAAAAAGTGTGGAAAAATGTTGGTTCTTTCAAAACGATCAGTAACGCATGGAGAGGTCTACTTTTGAGGTACGAATCCAATACCTTCAGCTTCATATAAAATATTTAACATTTTGTTTAGGATGTTGCAGAATAAACTTCAACCATTTTGTATAGTTTTGTATAGTTCCTTATAGAGATAATGGATATTTAAATGAGGTATACTGACAAATAAATTCAGGATACTGAAGTATTTAGACGTACCTACAAAATCTTTCCCATCCAAAGAATTTAATATTTTCATGTGTTTCTCTGCATAACTTCATAATTACATGGGAAGATGTTAATGAATTCGATCTAGAAATTACCGATGAAAATTCTTCTTGTTGACAGTTGAATCAATGTCTCAGAGTAGAAATGAAGCACAAATTAAAAGAAATTCGAATGCTAATTTATTGTGCGCCTAAAATAATAAAGCTTTCTGACTTTAAAACTATAGTCCTCTTTTTAAGTTATAAGAGCACGTAAATAAAAATTCACGTTTTAATGATTAACAAAGACAAAAAAACTTTTCATTTCTCTTAAATAAAAACTAAAACATTCATTTCATATTTAACATAAACACATAAATTTCAGCTGATCACTTTTACTAATACAAAAGCAAACACGTTCGTTCTAAAAGTCCTTTTAAATCCTTTAAGACAGCAACACATTCAGAATCAAGTTTCAGCACTTCTTGGTGTTTACGCTCTTCTGCTTTTTCGTGGCTTTCAAAAAGCTCCACAAGGTCTGAAGTAGAAGTTAACACTTTTCGCGGCTTTTTAAGTCGATTTTGTTCAACGGGTGCAGTGTCTTCCTCAACTTCTGATTCCTGTTCATTTTCCATTTCTATGGAATACTGAATACTTTTGGGAGGACTTACAAAATGCTTGCATCCATACTTAGCATCAAATATATCATAAAACTCCCACTTTGTCACACTGCGTCCTGATTCTTGATTCCTTTTCTTAATGCGCTTGTACGTAATAAATAAATTATTTAATTTTCTGTATATTTCGTCTCAAGAGAAGGGAAACTTTGCATCAATTTGTGTGATATCTCTCAGGGCCACCTGCCACAAAGCACTTTTTTTCTTTTTCCCGCATTAAAATCATTGTCATAGTTTAAGCGTGTGACAATCAGGAGCTTTGTTTTTGGGTGGGTAATTTTACGGCTTAAATTCTCTGAAATTATCAAATAATTAATAATATTAGCAAAAAATTATAGTAGATTTTAATACTTTTCATTCAAAGCAGTGTGTTCGTCCATTTTCTGTCTTAATTTATATCCAGTGAGAAATTTAGTCTGTCTCCTCATTCAGCGCATATATTTTGTGACAGCTGCGTCGATGCATTGAGTTATGCGCATTCACTTTAAATCTATTACGTTTTTGAACATGTTACATGTATTTCCAATGCGTTTTTGGACTAACGCTTTCTTTTAAAGCATAATAAATGCATTTTTGAATGGGCCCATGTTCTTTAATCCATATTAGGACAATCATGGAATCTGTCCAAGCAAATATAGGGACGTCTTGTAGCTGCATATCTGAGACAGTCGTTTTAATCAATTGTGTCAAAAGAACTGCTCCATTTAATTCAAATAGTGGAACAGTTGTTGGTTTTATAGGCACCGCCTTCGTTTTGGCTTTCGTAGATATAGAAAGGTGGCCTGCAAGGCAGGCAGGATGTGGCCGGAAGGAAAAAGTAACTTCTTTGCGATCCTGTGTAACAACGCAGGAACGCAAAGGCCGCAAAGAAAAAGAAAAGGAACTTTAGAAGTCTTGAAGGGGATTTCCCAATTTAAAAAGTTGCAGAAAGGCTAGAAGTCGACCAACCCAAGTACGTGACTATCCAAAGTGCGGAACAAGGGAAGACGATGGATAGCTACAACTTGTTTCTGGTAGCCAAAGTGTAGATTCAATATCAACACAATAGAATAAATGCACACATTTAAGGGATGGTAATTTACTACTTTTATGTAATAACCAACGCATCGCAACGTGTGGCCCATGGGCCACACAATAAAGTACTGCTCCTCGGGGGATGAGATTTGTGAGACGTGCGCACTGGTAAAGCCTTACGAGGGACCATGCACGAGGAAGCATTAAAATGTAAGTACACAACCACTATCAACATAAAAACCGAACAGAACATACTAACAAACAGAACTTACCAACACAGAAACAAAACGAACAAACCCCAGAAAGGAACACACTAATTCAAAAAGAGCAAACAACGCAACAAAACAAACAAACTAATAAAGATAATGAACAAACACTAAAAACCCAAAAAATAGCAAACACTAAAAACCCAAAAAATAGCACACTAAAAATAGCACCAACCCAAAAATTAAAAAAGACATAACACAACCAAAAACGTTTACGGAGATGATAGCTGACGAGATGGTGACACTTACAAGTGAAGGCACTAAAGTCTGCGCTTCAGTGGCAACCAGCTCGGAAGATCAATTCACATTCACACTAAAACCATAGAAAGCATTTAAGGAATAAAAGAAAACATAGAAGTTCAAACAAATCGAAAAAAAAACATACAGTTAACACCGAACACAATGTCGAGAGTGATCACAGACTGGCCGACCTAGCATTGTTCACGACGTAGAAGCCGTGAGCTGCGCAGGACCGAATATAAGGCCTAGGTCAGATGCGGACGTGATTGAGATTGAGGAAGACGATGCTATGCAAGAGTAAAAGATAGAAAGCTATTATCCCTAACTCACAAAATCCATGAAGGACATAACCATCCTTCAATGGAACGCAAGAGGACCCTATAACAGTCTCCCCGAACTACAGTTGCTAGTTGCACATTATAGACCTCAAATCATTATCCTACAGGAAACCAACATACTGGTAGGGGAAGACCCTGAACGGCTCATAGGATATGATTACGTAGGGACGACTAATGAGAGGCAAACCAGGCACGGCGGTGCTGCCATCCTGGTGCATACAGGCCTCTCCTATACGAAAATCCAGATTACAACTCCATTGACATGCTGTGCAGTAAGAGTCCAAACTAAACCCAACCTAACAATAGCCTCTATGTACGTTGAGTATGAAAAAGAGCTAAGCCAGACAGACAACAAACAAACAAGAAACAAACTTTAATAACTTTAGCACTTAGAGTAAGGAAACGAAAAAAGCAAGCTAGGGATACAGGATAAAATTTCGAAAGAACAAAAAGGAATCATGACACCTGACAACGAAGCAACCTCAGCCCATAGATGTCAAAGGGCTTGTTGGGCTATCCCACCCCATCCTCTGACTATGCTGAGCCCAAACGTTCAAAACGTTAAACTTCAATCAATTTCCAACGAGTTAGCAGTCATAAAAAATCTTTCGGTTCTTCAGTTCTCAAACTATTGCCAAATACGGTGGTCTATGAAAATAATGTAATAAACAGGTAGTAAACTGACGTTAGAGAAATGAGCTGCAGTTGCGTACATATAGTACAAAGAATATTAAGGTATTACAAAGAACATTAGTATATAAATCGTCACAATATGATTGGATAAAATTCATTTCAATATTATCTGATAGCTTTCTCTTATTGGTAGGTACAAATTTACTTTCGAACTAACACCTTTTTAAATTAACCTTCTTAGTCTTGTTTATATACTTTTACAAATTCAAGTAAATATAGAAAGCCTGCATAGACAGATATTCAACTTTAAATATGACACAAATCAAAATTCTACGTCGACCATCAAAAAAAAAATATCGCTCTCTGAATGTTCTATTAACTGGAAAACAAACAACTAGTACCATTTGAAAATATTCTCAAATGTATAAATAGTTCGATTAGTGCTGTAATGTAACGATTGGCCGATATATTTACCTATGTATTTAAATATTTCTAATACTGCCCTAATACTGATTAATTATAAAATATGCTCGTCGTAATAATTTTATTAAGTATACAAAAGAAATCCAAAGGCGACATTTACCTTGTCTGACGTCCCTATGCCAAATGTGTAGTCCTTTTTCAGGTACTTACATACTCTGTTAAATGCCTACAGTAATAGATATGCTGATCATTTATGCCAAAATTTGTTTAGTCACATAAACTCTTTATCATGCCAAATTTTTTGCGGCTCTTCATTTTCTAGGAGAGTCCTTCCCTGTTTCTTTCACTGCAGTCTGACAGGGCCTGGAGTGCAGAAGATCTAGTTAGCTACCTGGCGAACACTTATGTATGTCCCTCACGTTTGACGCAAAATGCCTACAAGTTAGAAGAGAAATTTTGTAATTTCTCCATCACTAAACGAATGCCTTCTTCGTAATTGTTCCAATATGGAAGTGGCACATCCGTGCAGTGTCAGTGACAACAAATGGGGTGCCAATCACCGAGTCTCGAATAACGAGAAGATTAATGTGTGGCTCACATTACATAAGGTTAAGAATCTAACTTCCTAGAAAAATTTAAATAAACACAATTACACTGTCTATGGTTGTGTATATGCCCAATGGGCGTTTATAATTATCTGTTTTATTTGGATCTTTCTTTTATTGCGCTCTTCTTTGTGGCGCCTTTCTGTTATGCTATTTGAATTTGAGCTTTTGTTTAAGTTGTGGTAGCCAACTTGGCTACTGTAGCCAACTTATGACAAAACCTTTCGAATTTTTATAATTTTCTCAAACCTGACAAATTGTTTTTTTTACTTCTTCGGGCCGCCACCTGTTGACAGGTGGAGCCGAAGCTTAAAGCTTACGACTTAATTTATCAAGTGTACGCACTTTTTTTCTTCTTCTTCACGGCTAGCACGTGGCTAACCTAACTTTATTCGATACAACTGGCCGAACTTGACGAATGTCGATTTTCGGTGGGAGTGGTAGCTCACTCACACCACAATATTTCACAGACTTTTAATCCTTTTTATTTCACTTCTGCTGCGAGTTTCTTCAAAACTCCAACTTCTGTTGTAAACCAACGAGATACTTTGGCTTACTTACTCGATGACAGCTAGTGTTGCCCTTCTAATATATATTTTAAATCACATTATCACTTGTATGTATTTCCGTTTCACATAAAGAATTATCTAATTCAAATAAGTGTTTGTCTTGATCTATTTGTACTTGTAAAATAGGTATTAGCTTAGATTTTAAAATTTGAATTAATTCCCTATCAATTGCTTCGTAAAATTAACTGTCCTCTTCATTATAATCACGAATTTCACTGACTTGACTTTTAATGCTAGTTAATTTATTAAACAAATCTTTTAAATTTTGTACCTTTAATTCCTTCGCTTGAAACATCAATTGGTGCATTGTCTGCTTTGGCCGATCTTAGCCTCAATGTCTCTACTACAGTTGTCCAGCTTGTTCAGCTAATTTTTGTGTAAGGGTATTTATCTAAACCACCAACTGTTCCATTGTCGCCATTTCAAGGTTTCGATTTTTATCGAACCGCAATTTTCTTTTTGCACTTATCATGATCTGTGCTTCTACACAAAACTGAAGTGAAGCCTTGCTGCGTTACTTTTATTGAAAGTGATCAATTAAAGTAATAGTTTAAATTTTCGTATATATATATATATATATATATATATATATATATATATATATATATATATATATATATATATATATATATATATATATATATATATATATATATACATATATATATACTCTATTTTTCGTATCACTGCATATTTGTTCTTAGAACGATATCCTACCGACTGCGCCACTTTGGTTTTTCGTAATTAATTGTGAAGAAAAAAAATAAATTATTGAAAATATTCCTTTAGATCACTACTCTTTTATTTAATCACGAGAAATTATTTAAAAATCTACATACAAATTCTCTTAAGAGTTTACCGAGATTCTTCAGAATCTTTCTTTTTCGTCTGCATGATTATAAAACCAAGCCAGAACTAACTTAATCTTATTAGAAGCAAAAGTTGTTTCCTTTTACTTTTGGGATTAGGTAAAACGTAAACAAAAATTATTTTTATTGGATTATAAGAACTTCCACCAAGAAATTGCAATGCACAGCCTTAAATCACCAAGCATTGATTTTTAAATTAAATCGCCATTCCTTGTTTCTTCACACCTTACATTTTTCACATCAAAATTCATTTTTTTGCTTAATCCTTTCACTTTACGTACGCTAATAGTTGGGCTTTGATAGAAAAACTGCCATTCATCTGTTTTAGATTTTACACTAACAAAGGTATCCAACGAAAAAAATATTCTTTTCCGCAATGTACTTTGTAAATGTAATTTTATCGCGGTATCAGAGCTTTTGCTCATCTCTGTTATATTTCTTTGTAATAAAACCAGTCGCTACGATCACGAACACATTTATTTATTGCTATTATAAATTTAAAATTTATTTGTTTGGGATACAATTCACAAAGCCACAGTTCTTGATTTGCAACTAAGTTCCTAGTTTACATTAACACTAGCACTAGCATGAAAGTTACTTTTAATTATTTTGCACTTAAACAGTTTCCTTATTATCTATCCATTCCTTTAATTTATAAGAAAAATGTATATAGCTTAAATTAACACACGATAAGTTAATTACACTAAGCCTCCGACCAAAACTCCTTAACTCAATCGAGCCACTCTTTAAAATTCCGTTACCGACTTAACCCGTACGACGATTTTAACCAGACTCTCTTTAATCATCTTTTACCGACAACCAGTTACCTGTTTCTTTGACTGAACTTTTTGATCAAGGTTGAAAACTTTGAGCTTTCGCTCTTGATCGTATAACTTCCGTTTAGTCGTTAAAATTAGGTAAGCTTGTGGTGGTGTGTGTGAGAGCTTTTTCCTCTCACTTACTGGCTTGATCAAGTTCAGGCACCGATAGACCTTGAGCAAGGCGATGTACTTATCGGAATTTGATGATCAGGCACATTTTGGCTGGAAATTTAACTTTGTTCAGGTGCCTGATGGTTGAAATGCTTTTTTAGCATTTTAAGGTTTCCGGCGGTAATAATTGCCGTGTAGGCGATATTTGGTTGCTTGAGTGCAACAAACTAATTTTATGAATTAATGTTTTAATTCGTTATATCGCAATATAAAATTGTTGAATTTGATTTTAATGTGCCGTGAAGGCAATTTTGCGAATATAACCTTTTTATTTATTACTTATGCCAACATTTAATTTACTTAAATTTGGCATTTAACATCTCAGAGGACTGACTATATCATCGCGCCGAGATTATGACGTGCCGGCAAGAACATGCGCACAAGCGCACCTCTTTCCTTCGCTCCTATTCTGTCGCGATCGGCTTTGCCTTTTACCATTTTACATGCCAGATGTTCAATTTTATTGAAATTTTGCTGCTTTGGCATGAATAGAATTCGATTTTTAGAATTCTTTTTGCAACCAGACCGTTTTTGGCTGGATTTTTGTACTCTTTCAATAGGCGGCTGAGGATGTTTTTGTTCGGTCGCGTTAGTTGTGCCGTATGTAGACGGGGTTTGAATTTTCGTTGCCGCATTTTTGAACACTTGCAACTTTTGGCTCTAATTTGCGATGTTTATTTTTATTTATTTTTTTCTTTAAACGGAGAAAATAGTTTTTGTGCAAATTATTTCCTCTGGCATCGCAATTATTTTTTTGAGGGCCAAGAAATATGCTATCTAGATTGATTAGTCGATCAGTACTATATCCAAACGGGCGAACAACTCGTCTTTCGATATTTGCTTAATTTACAATTGCATTAAAATTAGGTTTAGATTGGGAACGAGATCTTGGCCAGTTTCGTTTTGACTTGGTTCTACATGTTTATAAGGATTTATATGTAAAAGAGGACAACCTAAGTACTTCAAAACTAGACAGTGGAGCACCTAATTATACATATACGTTCAAAGAAAGTCATAAGTATCATTTCATAAAAAGAACGAGCTCACCAGATGTTTTGTTGTTTTCCTGTCCTTTTCAATTTATCCTTGTTGGTTTCTTTCTTTCACCTTTAATTTCAGTCTAGCGCTTTTGGTTACTTTAATTCACTTTTAGTCTCCATTTAACTTTTAGTTTTTTTTTAAATTACTTTTCTTTTCAATTTACCCCTTTTGATTTCCATTTATGTCACTTTTAATTTGCATTTAACACTTTTAGTTTCTTTAATTTTCTTTTTTCTCAATCTACCTTTTAGTGTCCATTCATGTCACTTTTAATTTATATTTAACGCTTTAGTTTTTTTTACTTTTCTTTTCTTTTCAATTTATAAATTTTGTTTAAACCGATTGGAAAAACATATCGAACTGCACCCTTATACCACCACTTTTCAAAAAATTTTTCAAGAAATTTCTGGTAAATTAACAAATCTAAATTCACCAGACTTAATAGTTTCATTCAATTTCTTCTTTTAATTATATCGCGACAAATCACAAGGAAAATTCTCACCGCCGGCGGGGTTTAATTCTCGGTGCTGTTATGCAGCTGTTACATTCTTGTCGAAATGTAACTTTTTAGACATTTTTAAGCAAATTCTTGTGCCGGGAGCCGAGGGATTTTGTGCAAATAATTCAATTGACTTAAATTAGAGCTTGTGGTGTCTTTGGAAAGGAAATTCCGCCTCCAATTATGCCCTTTTTGTGTTCGTAAGCATTTTCGCGGGTGTTTTTAGGTAGGTCAAACATTGGTGGTCTTGGATTCGGCTATAGGAGCCGAATTTTATGGGTACTAATGCGGTCTGGAGCAGAGCCGGGGGTTAGTAAAAGGGCACAGCATCCTGAGATTAGTGCATCCTAGTGCATGGATTCGGCTCTTATAGCCGAATTCAACACCATCTCAACGGGCTAAGAGACGTTTTTCGCGCATAACTTGATCCAGTGGTCAGGTGATACGGGACCACTGGATATGTTGAAGCATAGCGACCATAACAATTTGTTAAAGTCTGATACAGCTGTGGCCCAATCAACGACAAAAAAAACGTGGATTTTCAATTCAGATTTTACTGCGTTCGCTAGAAAACACGAATCCACGCGCTTGATGTATGACTGAAAAGTGCACACCTTCTCATCAAATTGTTCGATGTGTCCGTATAACGGCATTTTTAATACCGAAACTGAAGCACCGACTTACACTTTACCCGTAAGAATTGATTTTCTTTCGCGACGCTTTCAAAACAGACTCTAGATTGTAAAAATAGACTCCGACCCATTGATACGACTTTTAATTCAAGACTCTTTGATTTTACCCAAAAGAATCTTTTACACCCGATCTACATGAAGTAAAAGCTTTCGCGCTTTTTCTTCGTTTTTGGCTTTTGTCCTTGATGTAGATGGCTGTCATTTTTTCTTATTTCTCTTGCTTATCGTGTATTTGGCTACCGTGTGAAAGGAATGTCGACGGTAACCCGAGCGCGTTGTGTATCATTAGTTGCAGAAGTCGTTTGAGAGGATACCCAGTCTCCCAGGGCAATGGCCTGTGATTACCCCAGTAGCTATTCTAAGGTCAGATCTGTCTGGACGTTAGTAGTTCCTCAACAAGACGCCATTGAAACTCTAAGGCATCCAGGGTCGAGCCATATTTTTTGGCCAATGTCCAGGCGTTGACTATTGCTACAATAAAAATCCACATAATAACAGGAAAATATCATTTTTTACCTCTTATTCCAATGCGATAATTCGAGACATGGTTATCGAGCTGATCCACACCACCCATTTTAGTACGAGATCCGAGATTACTACGTTCATCTAGTTTTTAATCAAAATCTAATTTTTACATATATTTATGAATGGGGGAATATATTTTTTGCCGGGTTGCCTATCAAAATGTGGTCGCTAGTATTTTTAATTAAAATAATATTAATTGATTTTTCGGAAAAAATTTCGTTCACTTGTTTTTTAAATAAAATGTAATCCACTTCACAGCAATATTTGTAAAGAACTTGAAAAGTTATGGTTGCCATTGCGCACTTGGCCGCAACATCTTCGCAGCCAGATGTAAATTTTTTTCTGTGTATGATGGAATACGTCTGCCTATGTAAAAGTGGCCGCAAAGGGGGGTTGCCAGCTGTTAAATATAGATTAGAGTGAAAGAGAGCTCGGGCGTAACACCGCTCTTCAGACGAGGATGGCGATTGCCAGCTGTACGAGTTATTAAAGAAAAGAATCTCGGTTATTTATGTAAAATAAAATTATATTTATTATGCAGGTAATGTTCGAGAAAATATTTTATTTTATTTGAGCTTTCTACAATTACTTCACTTTCATCACTACAAATATCGGAATCATCTTCATTATCAGAACAATTTTTCATGGAATTACACAGCACACTCTCAACTTGCGTTGGCGTTGATTCTCCTAGGAACCATGTTGGTTTTAGAAAACCATCTAAAATCCAGCCATTATTTTCCGCGCTAAACTTAATACAATCCGGCTCAGTGGCATTTAGCCAAATCGAATTAACAAGGATCGTCCGCAACAATTTTTGCTTTTAGGATTTCCAGCATGGTAATATAAGTCGAGTCGAAGCCTTTATTTTTTTTCATAAATTTTTCATTGTTTTTTTTTAAGAATACATTTTGTTAAACATAATCAATCTTCCAGCATTTACACTTTGACAATTTGCGATACAATACATAAGGCATGTAAACTCTTGAGCTACTTCAATTTTGCTTTCATCAAAAATGTCAAATTTTTAGAATTCTTTTTGCACTTTCCCCGTTTATTTTTGTGCTCTTTCAATATTCGGCTGAGGATTTTATTTTATTATTTTAATAGGGCAGAGCATCCTGAAATTGAAACTTACGATCACGTCATCATTCGCACACAATCACTTTCCATTGGATGGACGAGAAAGCTTAACTCACGGAGGCGGCCATCTTAAAGCACTAATTTTCACTTTCCTTTATTGTTGATCTTCTCCGTCGTCATAAAAACACCTAGCGAAAAGACGGATAGAATTTAATAACGCCTTTCCATCCGGGTACTTTCATGGCTGAACTCGGAGGCAATAGTGATCACTAATCAACAAGCACTACACCAATAACACGAACACTGCGTCCACTTAGCCACCAAACACCAGAACACTGCACGACAACTTTATTTTGAAGTAATTCACTGCATCTTGCTTATTTTTGATTTCGGCACGTTTCCACTTCTGCGTTTCACTACAGATTCACTTTAGACTTTAAAATTTACATTAAAGCCAACCACGTCCAGATATTCCACGACACTGTTTCTACGGAGACTGATGCGATTTAGAGCAACTCATTCACTCACTAAAAAGCTGCACCTGTCGTACTCCCGTCTCGTGTGTTGAACGGGAACTTACACTCTAGAATTGTGAATGATCGCTGTTTAAAATTTCACGTTCAATTCTCGCCATCGTTTTACGTTTCTAGCGGCTGTGGTAGTTTGGATTACTTTAATCCGTGCCTTATAGGGCGAATTTTATTTGGCTGGGACCGTACCGTGCCAATTTGCGAAATTAAAAGAAAGAAAAATATAAGTAAGTCTCCCTCTCGGAAATTCGCAGCAGTCTCGGTAACAATATGTACGTTACACATATGTACGTTAACGCGATTGGCTGGAACCTCACATAAGAACAGCGTGATTTCGCTGACCACGCGCCTTTGCCTTGGTGGCCACCAAGAATAATTCTAAGAATTCTAGAATACTCTGCAACAAAGAATGCATGCCGTCAGCTTTTTCTTGATAAAGTTTTCTATGGGAAACGTATTTGTTCCCATGACATGAAGGGATTCGATTGCAGAATGATGGAGTGTTGATTTTTGATATCAACACTCCTCATATGCTTTTAGTTACATATCAAATTTGATTTATCATCAAACCTGGTATGCAACACACTAAGTGAATTAAGCTATGAACATTCTAGGAGCATGCATGATGCAATAACAAGAAGTTTTGATACACTGCTAAGAGTACTTGTTGTTGTAACACTATAGGTCCTACATATAACAGGAACTGAATCAATTTTGTGGCCTTCCAACGTTTGATTTCTTTTAAATTTCTGGGCTTTCTACTGAGTTCTACTGGGATGAATGAAGCTAGTTCTTCTATTTGTGAAGAAATCGAATTAATTGTTGGGTTAGCTAATCTAATTTTCGTTTTTCCTCCAATCCATTCAAGTAACATTTTTTTCATGACGCCTAAACAGACCAAGATGCATATAGTCAAGTGAAAAATCCGATACCATTCCCAGATTTGGAATACCTATCAATGGCGATATGCGAATGTGATGCTCAAAATTTTTACCACTTTTAAATGACTCATTGATCCTTAATTTTAAATGTATGCAAGGAAACACCATCCTACTTTTAAACCACTCACCTGTGTGTTCTTTGATACATTTGAGAAAATATCGTGTAGGTGCGTCAGAAATAAATGCACATACTTGAATTCCATAATGACATCCATTGACATTGACCCCACTCTGTATAAGTTCTTTTAATTGATTAATAAAATCTTTCAAGTATTCAGTAAGAGAAGGTTTTTCAGTGCCACAGTAAATTTCGATCGGAAAAATATTTTCTGTTTCGAAAATTCGTCCTAAAAAAAGGCCAACAACAAGAACTCGAACTTTTGCAGAGTGGCAGTCCATCAATATTAAAGTCTAGGGAAATAATTCTGTTCTTATTAATTGCTTCTAGGCCTATACTGTTGTTAATTATTTCATTATATAAATAAAAGTGATAGTACTTCACATTTCGTAAGTCTCTTAGGAACGTGTTGCTAAAAGAGTTCTGCAATCACAGGGAAGTTCAGCATGGAACGACTTGAGTAACTTTAACAAATCATACGGTGCAATATGGGTAATTTTATGCTTTAAACTCCATTGCCTTAGATTCAATTTAATGTCCGATTTTACACTCTCTTAAATTTGAAATTCAAAAGCCGCATTTGTTTCACTTGATCTTTTTGAATCAGAAATTTGGGCCGCATATATAAAATCGGTTTCAAGATTAAAATCTTCTCGTTCATCGGACTTTTCATCTGAAATATTTAACTGACTGCTTGTAACTTAAATTCCAAGGCTTCACCACAATATTGAATGGAACTTCTTTATAGAGAATTTTTTCTTGGTTATTTGTCGATGCCAAGTGGATAGAGTTTTCAAAAGCAGAAGGGCACTGCCATTAAGTCGGGTTCTCTAAATTCTGTTGTTATTATTTATTACTTAATTCTAATGCCAATCCCTATTTTCAATTGTGGTCCGCTTTGAGCTGTATCAAATAATGTAAATCATTTTCCTTGTTTTTTATTTCTTTAAAATAATCTTAAGCAATCTACTTTTTGTTGAGCTCATTTTTACGACATGTAATGCGTGCTCGGTTCAAATAGTGATTTTAAAATTATACACTTAATAATGAAACAATATATAACAGAAAATAAACTAATTTAATCTGCAGTTCAGTAAATGTAAAAAAATTATTCAAATGCAGGAAATCTCGGTAAATACTGTAAGGTGAAAATGCTGAAAGTATTAAAAAAATTCAATCAAATTTGTGGTGAAAAATGATGTACGTAAGTATCATCACGAATAACCTGGAAAAAGGCACTTGTAAACAAATTTGCCCACTAAATTTTGTTGTTATTTATTTACTTTACGAAAACTAATGGTATCAGTTATTCTTGCGATTTTGTCATTAGTGGCATTTGCATAATGTTTATTTTACAATCCCTAATTTAAAAAAAATCCATAGAAAGGTTAAATGTTATGCAAATAATTATATAAAATGCAGAATGGTTGCCTCCAATAAGAAGTCCAAATATCCAACTAGTTCGATAAAACAAAACGAAAAGATTAGGATTTTCTCTCTTTCAATATCTTTCAATACTCCCAAACAAAGTTCTTATATCTAAAATATTTCAAGTTTGATTAAAACATAACGAAGTTGATATGTAGGGTAATCCAAAAAAAGAACGTAAGTATCTATCACATCATGGCACAACTAAACGTATAAGTTGTAGATAGGCCAGACAACTAAACCTAAAACGCATTCATCAATAATAGTCAATTCAGCTAGGAGGCTGTATTAAAGGTGATAGGTTTAATATCTCCTCTATATGAATAACTATACAAAAAAAAATATATATACAAGGCAGGTTGTAATGGGTCTTTTCCCTGAAACCTCAATTGAGGGGTTGCCAGAAGCTCTTGAGTCGTCCAAGGTTCTTTTATATTGAAAAGACTCAGTTACAAAATAAATTTATAAATTCTTTATTCAGGTATTTGTTTTCTTATATCTAAATATCCAATTTTCTCCAATACTTTCTATTTATACTGGGATGATGGCTGAAGGGAAAAGATAAGTCGACACTGTTGAAGAGAGAGATGATATTTTAATTAGCTTTATCTGGCTTTTATACGTAGTTCTCACGTTTGCATCGTGGTCGATGATTTATGTGTACGTGGATTGTCCGACAGGCTACGCCACAGACGGTTTGTGTATGTGTGTGAGACTAACAGGCTACGCCACAGAAAGTCGGTGTGGGTAAGCGGAAACGACTAACAGGCTACGCCACAGAAAGTCGGTGTATAAGCGGGATGACCAACAGGCTACGCCACAGAAGGTCAGTGTAAGCGGAAACGACTAACAGGCTACGCCACAGAAATTCGGTGGGTGTAAGCGGGATGACCAACAGGCTACGCCACAGAAGTTCAGTGTAAGCGGAAACGACTAAGAGGCTACGCCACAGAAAGTCGGTGTGTGTAAGCGGAATGACCAACAGGCGACGCCACAGAAGGTCAGTGTAAGCGGAAACGACTTACAGACTACTTCACAGAAAGTCGGTAGGGTGAGTAAGCGGGATGACCAACAGGCTACGCCACAGAAGGTCTATAGGAACGGATTTAGACTGACAGGCTACGCCACAGAAAGTCTACAGGTTGGGACAGGTAAAATTATCTACTTCTAACTATTGGGACTTTATAGTTCAATTTAAGCCACTAGTGCTAAGCGCACTTAGATCTGAACGTGATCCCTTTCGAGATACTACTGCTCGATTTCTATTCGGTGATGCTCGCTTTTATACTTTTGGCGAGGCCCAGAATTATTCTCCACCACTCTTCTGGCTTTTTACTATGAATCAACTTCATACAATGGAGACGCACACACCCAACTGATTATGGGTTGATGTGCAGAGAAGAACAATGTATGCATTTCACAAACCCACGCTGCCAATAGAATATTTGGTTACCTTGCACAAGTTCTCTATGACTCGGCTGACGGATGACGGCACACGCACATTTTCGTGCCCGTTCACTGGAACATTTGTGAGTGGCGTCTTTGTACTGCTTGAACCAACAATTTGCAACGGAGACGCACACACCCAACTGATTATGAGTTGATGTGCTAAGAATTTAAGATGACAAAGCAGCTAGTGGGAATAATCGGGCTTTCAAATTTGTGGATTACGTCATGCCCACCTGCATGCCATGGAGCGTTGGAGTTTTTCATGGACATGTACAACGAAGAGTTTGGACAAAAAGTGAAATGTCCGGAAAATGACATGGGCGACGGCGTAAATTCATGTACGGAGCAAAATGCTTCGTTACATCTCCCCCTCTCTTCGATATTGTTCGACGTCGGGTATGAACTACAACGGGAAGGAACTTTTATTTTATTATTATTTTTTAACTTAATCTAACAAAATATCTAATATATATATGTAGGAAATGTTTTTAATGCTTAATCTAACAATATATACTTAAAACATAATGTAATATACTCTTCTGTTTTTCGAAACCTTAACCCAATAAATATATACATATAAGAAACTTAATGTAACAATTTTGTACGAATTAAGATTTAATTTTTTTTTCAAAATAAAATTAGAAAACAATCGGAATGATTTTAATTTAACAGAACATTCTTTACTTTTTTAAACAAAACTTACTGAGTGACTTCTTCTTCTTTTGATGTGGATGCCTATGTTTGGCGTTTTACCAGTACCTGGCCTGCTCTGGTCTTGATGATGGTATATTTGTGCCCTTGGTTTTGGTGTCGGAGTCGTCTAATATTCGCGAAAAGTTGGTCCCATGGTTGGCTAAATCCGAGACTCTGTGGAGTTGGATTGATAATTGGCTGGCTCGTCTGGTTTGTTGGGACAGGTAACTGGGTGTGTTTTTACTATTCCGGGCTGGTTGATTTGTGTTGGGTTTATCTTCTTTGGTTGGACTGTCGGTAGTGATTCTATTTTCATTATTGTTAGGGTCGGAAGTGACGGCGGGAGTGTCTGACGTAAGTCGCTTGCCATCATGGTGTCTGTGTTGGTGTATCGGATGACATTCGGGGTATCCTCGTTGCTGGAAATACTTAGGTTGCGCAAGTCGGATAGCCCGAAGTCGTTGGATGCTTCGGTCAATCGTAGGTCTTCCTTCTGTGCCGAGCTCGTTCGGAGTCTATTTGGAGTAACCTCTCCTTGGATGACTCTGTTGATGGTGGACCGCTCCCCACTAAAGAATATATCTCTTTTGACGGAGCTCGGTTCGATGTTGAGCTGTCCTCGTTTGGTCACTGGTAGCAGAAATGGCTGGGTTCGATTATGAGGCTTTATGAATCGCCATTACCTCTTGTGCTGACGGTATTTTCCGGTTTGGAGGCTTGATTTTTCCGGGTTGGGTCTTCTTTGATACAGTTGGGTCCCTTAGGTCCGGTAGTCTGGTGGCAGCTATGAGCTTTTTCTTTGTTACCGATGTTGTTTCCATGTTGACATCTACTTTTGGACTGATCTGTTTCCTAATTGGCGGCTTCCTTATATAGTTCTCGTGGGAGCTGTGGGGAATACTTTTTAGGTCTTTTATGTGGATGAGACCTTTTGGAATACCGGAGGGGATTTCTTCCACTTCATAAATAACTGGGGAGATTTTCTGACTGATTTTATAAGGGCCTGAGTATTTCGGGGCTAATTTGGCGAAAAAGGCTTCGATAGTGGAGGAGAGTTGGTGTTCTTTTTTCATTACTTATTCTCCAATGGCTGGTTCCCAATATCTTCGTCTCAAATCGTAGTGTTGTTTCTGTTTTTTCGATGCCTCCTGCATATTACGTCTCGCCAGGTCATATATATCGTCTAATGGTGGTTTTGCGGTTGCTCATCGCTAAACGTATTTTGTGAGCGTATGGTAGGCAATCGAAGTTCCCGTCCGAAATTTAAATATGCTGGAGTATATCCTGCTAATCGTTCGGAGGGGTTATCCAATGTCTGGAGCCATCGAAATCCCTCGTCGGTTATTGTTGAGAGGTTGGCTGTGTCCGTAATTCTCATTCGTCGGTGGTAATCCTCTTCGGGTATTTTCCATAGGCCGGTAGTATCCTTGTATTGGATGTCGGTGATTACCTTGTTTTTTTTTAACTGCCTCATATTCTTCCCCTAAGTTTTGTAAGTCGGTTATATTGCTGAAGCCTTTTCGTCGAATATACAGGTGGACGTCTGGTCTGAGGTAAGTGTAAATTCTTTCTAACTGTATTTCTGTTGAGATTATTCCTACTCGTCTACTTAATGTTTGCATTTCAGTTAAGTAGTCTCGGATCGATTCGTTCTGTCTCATATTTCTTGAACGAAACTCTTCCTCTAGTCCCAGTTGAAATCGTGGCGGCAAGAAGTGCTGTTTCAGGTGATCACTGAACTCTTTCCATGTTTTCCAACTGTCTTGGTTATTCCGGTACCACAGCAGTGCTTTCCCACATAGTAGTTTCGGCAGGGCCTCAATAAGGCTATCCTCGTGTATTTCATATGCTGTTGTTAATTCTATGATGCGTTCTAGAAATCTATGTACGTCGTTATGACCATCGTAGTGTGTACCCCATTTACGAACACGGTCCATTAATTCCAGAGAAGACATCTTGGTTAAAGTTATTCCTTCTATTGGTTGATCTGGTCTTCCTTCAATTATTCAGAAGGTTTAACGACAAAGACAATACATTTGCAGAAAAAAAATTGGCAATCAATTTCAGAACTACCTATATGTATAACTTGACAGGATTTTCAAAATTTTCTGGACTAAAAATGCAGACGAAGATACAATAATTGTCCTCAATTGGAATGTTTTAACATGGAAAATATAACTGTTTTTGGTCGTGGCTACTTAAAAAAATAATATCAAATGAATTCGAATATGGGATGAAATTAGTAGCATATATATTAAACAGACTTCATATGTATGAATATCATAAATTAATCAATTTGCAAAATTTAAAGTCATTAATTAATTAAATACATTCTAGATTGCAATAAAATTTGAAGGAATTTTTGATCTCGTGCCTAGTGTAGGAATCTTACCTGCACGGATTTTAAAATTACTGGGCACATTATTTGTAATTATTCTTTCATAAGGTTAATAAATGATATAAAAACATAAAAAGAATACTTGAGCCAACACGTGGGATTCCTTTTTCCAACTGCTCTTCCGCAGATGCCGTCGAAGTAATCCTCCTTTTTTCTTTGTGAAAAACTTTCGATGCACTAATACAAAAAAACCTGGGCCTTTTTAATTTTTCCTTGATCAATATCGCCTTGTTATTTTTTCTTTATTCCAAAATTTGCTCATCGGATTCACAGCACCAAAAAAAGCTTAATTTCATTAAAACTAAAACTTAATTGCATTTTAAAATGTAATTTGTCTTTTAGTCTGAAGCCTCAATAGAGGGGTTGTCGGGAACTCTGGAGTCGTCCAAGGTTCTAACTAATTGAAAAGACTCATTTATAAGATCAATATAAAATTCTTTGATTCAGGGTTTCTTTCTTTTCGGTTTACAATCAATTGTTTCTTATTTTTAGCTTGTTATTTTACGGCTTATGCTACGGGAAAGTAGGTGAAGAGAGAGGGTTATGGTCTACACTTGCAGTGAGACAGACAGATGCGATATGGTACGGACGGCGGTTCTTGTTTCAGTGAACCTCGTGGATAGTACTCGATTTCCGACGATATTGGGTACGTCGTATTCTTATAGTATGGGGTTTCGGATAGATTGACAGGCGAACATCACAGTCAATCTGTTAACGGATGACCAACACCACTGAAGGTCGAGAAGGATAGATAGATTGACAAGCTTCAACCACAGCCAATCTCTGGGAACGGATGACCAACAGGCTTACACCACAAAGGCCGATAAGGTTGGCTAGATGGGCTGGTACGGCTATAAAGCACTAACTACTACTAATGACCAACAGGCTGACACCACAGAAGGTCTTGTACGGATAAGTAAAGTACAACGACGGACAGGCTGACACCACAGAAGGTCTTGTACGACTACAAAGCACTAACTACTACTGATGACCAACAGGCTGACACCACAGATGGTCTTGTACGGATAAGCAAAGTATAACGACCAACAGGCTGACACCACTGAAGGTCTTGTACGTATAAGCAAAGTACAATGAACAACAGGCTGACACCACAGAAGGTCTTGTACGGCAACAAAGCACTAGCTACTACTACTACGGATAAGCAAAGTACAACGACCAACAGGCTGACACCACAGAAGGTTTTGTAAGGCTACAAATCACTAACTACTACGGATAAGCAAAGTACAACGACCAATAGGCTGACACCACAGAAGGTCTTGTACGGCTACAAAGCACTAGTATACACTAACTACAACGAATACCAGGCTGGCACCACAGAAGGTCCTGTACGGCTACAAAGTACTAGTGTACACTAACTATTATTGCTACGGATGACCAACAGGCTAACACTACAGATGGTCGCGGAAACGGACAGGTAACTAACTACGGTCGGTCGCCCCAAAAAGAAACCACTACAGTTTGTAAAAAATGAGCCTGTAGCTTCAGTCCTAAGCGCACTTAGGTCCGAACTTGATTACTGCCGTAATACTTCTGCTCGATTTCTGTACGGTGATGCTCGCTTCCCCCCACCACCATTTTCCGCTTATTCCCCACCATTATTTTCTGGCTTTTTACTATGAATCAACTTGATACAACGGAGATGCACACACCCAACTGATTGTGGGTTGTTATGCAGAGAACGAAAATGTGTACAATTCACAAACCCACGCTGCCAGTAGAATGTCTGGTTTTATCTGGTTATTGCGCACAAGTTTCCTATGGCTTGGTTATGGGATGACTTTACGCACATTTGTATGCCCTTTCACTGGAGCATTTGTGAGTGGCATCTTTGTACTGCTTGAACAAACTATTTGCAACGGAGACGCACACACCCAACTGATTATGGGTTGATGTGCTAAGAACTTAATATGACAACGCAGCTAGTGGGAATAATTGGGCTTTTTTATTTGTGGATTACGTCATGCACATCTGCATGCTATGGAACTTGGAGTTTTTTATGGACATGTACACTGAAGAGTTTGGGAAAAGTGTGAAATGTCCAGAAAATGACATGGATGACGACGTAGATTTACCCCTCAAAGTAATCGCGAATAGATTCCATTTGCAATTACTTTAAACAACTTAAGTAAACATTTTTAAATTCTTTGAAATAAACCAGCGCAAACTGGTATACACAATTTTTTAAATAAAATAAGAGCTCTGAAATATCAGATGTATCTATTGTGCAATGTACTTGCTCAAGTTATTGTTGCAATTAGGTACTTTTTCAGCAGTAAAAATTCTTCAGCAAAAATCGTATTATTCACTTTAAGCAGGTGTGACCAACCACAATTAAACTTGCACAAACTCGCGAGAACCAGTAAAAAAATTATATTGTTCACTTTCAACAGGTGTGACTATAATTAAACTTTCAATATAAACTGCAGAAACTCACAATTACCACTCGCAATAACTTCACGCACCAACCTTAAACAGCCATGAACCAACGCCGACTAAATATAAAAGAAACAGTAACACCATTGCAAACGAAATCGAGCCGAAAACTAATGACACACTAACGCCACAAAATTCTTCTGTGAAAACAGCTAAATAACTCACACATTGTCTTGTATCCCGTAACCAGTAACCCTCGGAATATAATAAAACAAGCTAAAAGCAGTACTTCAGACTCACACAGTCATATATCTTGTCAGCCCGACTGCCCGCAGCTGATAGAAAATGAATTGATTCTTAAGAGACGAAAAACCAAGCCAAGCACAGAAGTAGAATGTCACATTTTTGTGCAATGATAACTGCATATTCGTTTCCGCTGTTGTAAATAAACAAGTGGAAGAAAAGAAATGGAAAATTTTACTTTTGAGTTGTTTTCAGATAAACGTTATGTGCTACTTGGTAATATAATTTGTGCTTCTTCATATACTCAAACATTTCCTTTATAACTTCAGCTAGCATTATCCGATCGTTTCCTGTTCTTACAGACATAAAAGCTTTCGCGCATGGCGTTTGATTTGTTTTTCCAATTCGATTTCCTTGCTAGCTTCATTAAGAGGTAGTGTGAAGAATTTATTTTGTATCGAATTATCTTTGAATATCGATTCAGAAATTTCTTTAAGAATGAAATTGTTGGGTGATGGGTTATTTTCGATGTTGGCAGTGATATCAGTTTTGTTTTCATTGTCAGCTTGCTCGTCGCATACTTGTTTTGCTCGGCTTCTCGTTACCATTCTTATGTCGTTTGAGTTCCCTTCCTCAGAATTGTATACTCATGTTCCTCTAAAAGTATTCTCCACCTGGCTTATCTTGACGCGGACTCCTTCACATTCATCAGCCATTGCAATGGCAACACATTTAGTGTTGTACTGCTGGCTACTGCGGGTAGCTGGCCCCGACTACAGTATTTTGATGGCTAATGTAGGAGCATATGGAAGAGTTTCTGAGCTTCTTAATGATCAGAAAATCAACACTCCACTGTCTGATTCGATAGAAGAATTGCCCTATGTTTTATGAAACCTTATAGCCAAAACACATTAAACAATGAACGGCGGGTTTTTAATAGAAGATTGTCATCCGCAAGACCAATGGTTGAAAATGTTTTTGGAATACTCGCCGCTAGATTCCAAGTGTTTGGTTCACCAATTAAAATTGCCCCAGAAAAAGTTAACACAGTACAGCTGCTACTTACATAATTTTTTAATCAAGAGACATACGCGAACAAATTATTACGAAGAATCATTTAATGTTGAAAATCAACACCAATTTATTGGTCTTCAGCTGTGCCGCGCGAGAAAACCTTCTAATAGTAGTAAAATAATAAGAGAAAAATTTTGTAGCTACTTGAATAATGCCGATTATCAGCGCAGTTGTTATTTGGTAAAAGTGAAAGCAATTTTGACGAAATAAATAAATGAGCATTGTAGATACAAACATTAAATCTTTTACTTACCTCACTGATATCACTTTGTATTGTCGTTAGTCCTGTTGAAATTATTTCCTCGTCTCCTATAAATAATAAATCTTCATAGTACCATAAATTGGGTGGGTAAACATCATCGGCTCCCCGTCCTAATTTCTTCGAAGCTACCACTTTTCTATGCTCGTAGCGAAATGCCGTTCTCAAGGAGTTAATTTTTTTTCTCATGGTTTCACGGTCCGCTAACGGGTAATGTTCATTATACTTCTCCACTAACACAGCGTATGCCACATTTTTTTTTGTCGCGGTCCATATATTCTTTGGATTTCATTTTTCACAATTCCGGGAAACTTCTATACACTGCGATAAATTCTTCGTTGGATGTTGATGCCATGACTTCTAGATTTCAACTGACTGAGCATATTTGCGCAAATATTGCCTTTAACATTCAAATAAACAAATTTATTTGCTCGTCAAGGGGGCCCTAAAGTCGATGCCGTTTACGGGAGAAGATATACAGTTTCATTTTCTTGCCACGGCTGATATACAGACTAAGCGATTTGTGTATGGAAATAATTAATTGTTATTAATATTCTTTTATCACCCGTATACATTTTCGATTTCAGAACTCTTTTAACACTATAAATTTCTAATTGCAATTATAACTTTTTTATTTTAAAACAAAACATGTTCCCTTTTTTGAGTCCATACAATTTCAATTCAATTACAGAACTCTTTTAACACTATTAATTTCTAATTACAATTATAACTTTTTTTATTTAATTTACAACACAACATGTTCCCTTTTTTGCGACGCGTTAGAAACAGACTCCGACTACTTTTATTTTTTGGCTCTACTCCGTCACGGTTTCAAACAGACTTTATTCTCTTACGAATTACTTACGACCGATCTACATGAAGAAGAGCTTTCGTGCTTTTTCTTCGTTTTTTAGCTTTTGCCCTTGATGTAATTAGTTGTCATTGGGCAAAGCCGCTGTAGATCGTTGTTTTTCGCGCTGATTAAGCAAATTTCTTTCGCTTATCGTGTACTGGGCTACCGTGTGAAAGGAATGTCGACGGTAACACGAGCGCGTTGTTTATCATGAGTTGGATTTGAGTACATTGCAACATACATTGCATTGGTGTAGGAAATCCAACCCATTAAATATTTATTGGTTTTTTATTTTTTATGTGTTCCTGAGTTAGATTTGAATATGTTGATATTTGACTTTTTACGATTTGTTTTTATAAATGTCAGATTGGATTCGTTAGAATTCGGCTTATCTTAAAATAAGCGAATCCAATCTGTAACATTGTGCCATGTTGCCATATTTATGGGGATTATGTAATTTAACAAAATTCACAAACTTTTTGGTAAAAATAAAAAATAAAAAATTCACAAGTTTAGGAACTCTTTTATTCAGTTTAGTTTGCTACAGTACACTTATGACAAATTTTTACAGTTCATAAATTTTACCGAGCCGAAGAAACGTTGAGCCAACGTCCGGTTTCAAATATCGGTTAAAAGATAAAGAGGGGCAAAGGTTTGAGGCACGAAGTGCTGTGTTAGGTGCTTGCGAAACAAATTTATCTTCTATTCACTCAAGGAAAAGAAAAAAACGAAGACAATTTTATACCGGAAAACCCTTGATCGATTTTCAGGGAAACCTTTAAACTTTATTCAACTCGATGTTAATTGTATCATAAACAAGCTAAGACTGACTTAATTATTTCTTAAAAGATAACTTAACTAGAGAAGTCACACAATCGCTGAAATTGCATTTGTCATCAGAAAAGCGTGTGCAATTAAAAAGCTCTGCGTTAGTTTCATTTCGTGAAAGAAATATGATTTTCTGTAATTTTATATGAGATAAGCCAATGTGGATTTGCTTATCTCTTAAATTTACTGAGAACAGAATTTAATTTGAATTTTATATGAGATTATTATTAATGTAGATTTCCTTATTTTTGAATTTATGTGGGAACGGAATTTGATGATATTATTCTTTGAATAATTTCATTTTTTGGATATATAACTTGCGCTGTCTTGGGCACTTAATCAAAGTGCTGACTGGTATTTTTGCTTTTTGCTAACTGGTACCACGTGACCACAGCAGGCCTTCCGTTCATTTAAAAATAATTATGCCCCACTTCAATAAATGTTCATAAAGAAAAATTGTCAACGCCGGCAAAATGTGTCCAAGGCGATACCTCTGCTAATTTAATTCAAATTACATAAATATTAAAGTAAATTATCTTTGTCTGTAAAATCTGATAAGCGCGCTATGTCTGACCCACCATCAAAATAAAATGATACCTCTTTCGCGCAACTTAGATTTTATCACTTCTCGATCGTATATCAAAATCACTTTACTGGGTAGAACCATAGAAATCACCGATCACAGATAGGAAAGCTTCTGCTAGGTGAATCACTTAAATCACCGAACTAGATACAATCTAAATCATCTTTATGTAAGAATTCATCAAATACAGCTTTTCACAAAATTACTAATTAACCGTGTTCGTTCCGTTACTGGTAAGAATCCCGATAAGACTAATTTAGATTTTACAGTTTACTCTATTATAACGTTTTCGCCAGGTAAACATTCTTATCTTACATGAGAAAATGATTATAAAGCTTTCATATGAAATTAATATGATAGCTTGTTTATTGTAACTGCTTTTAGAGCAGTACAGTGATGTTCAAAATTATTTGTGCATGTTATAATTACTTCAGGGTTACTCACCAGAGTCACAACGGTTCTCTGCAATTTTGTTGTATTTCACAATCCTTAAGGGAAGAGGAATCGAGTCATTTAAAACACCTTCAACTGTTACAACACTATTAGACTTTATTTTCTTTGACTGTAGTATAGTACTACTCGATCCACTCCTTTTACACCTTTTTACTTAAATAAAAATTAAACGTTTTCCTACACAATATTTCACTACTGTATGCACCAGTAACCGTTCTTATGAATCAAATACACTTTCTGGGTTATTAAATATTTAACTATTTTTTGTTTTAACTGTTCTTATAAATAAAATACACTCTGGGTTATTAACTATTTAACTATTTTTTGTTTTAACTGTTCTTACAAATAAAATACACTTTCTTGGTTATTAAATATTTAACTTTTTTTACACTATAACACTTTGGTTGCCGATCGAACCGAACCCAAGGGAAAACACACTTGTTTCCTCGCGACAACTTTTCCGTTTTTTTAGTCAGACTTCAACGAGATTCGACCAGACCCTTCGTCGACAAAAATCAGACTCTTTTGTTAAATATTTTTTCCACGACCACTTACCTGTTTATTCGACTTGAACTTTTTGATCAAGGTAGAAAGCTTTGAGCTTTCGCTCTCGATCGTATACCTTCCGTTCAGTCGTTAAACATTAGGTAAGCTTTTGGTCGTGTGTGTGAGAGCTTTTTCCTCTCACTTACTGGCTTGATCAAGTTCAAGCACCGATAGACCTTGAGCACGACGATGTACTTATCGGAATTTGATGGCGAGGCGCTTTTAGCCTGAGAACTTTGATTCTTACCCAGGTGCTTCGCCATCATTTTCCATGTACTTTCGACTTGCTTTGATTTCTAGGAAAATTTACCCGTTAGCCACTTCGTGAAAGAGGATATGCAATTTCCTCTGGAATTTGTTTACGATGTGGCTACTTGCTGGTAAATTTTTATGTTCTTTGTTTGTGGTCATATCCGTTATCTGATGTTGTTGACAAAATATCCAGCATCGGATTTCGGATCTAACCTGTAACATGCAGTACAAATTTTGTATGAAAGGGTATGAAAAGATGATATGATATTTTGAAATTTTTTTTATTTTTAATTTTTAGCTTACATATTCATATTGATAATAATAACATTAAACAAAAACAGTATTCATTATTTGAAAATAAAAAATGAAAATCCAGAGTGCAAAATTATTTGTGCACGAATTCCTTCGCACAAAAATATTTGTGCTTATTGAAAAACTGCCATTTATTTGAAGAAAACTGAAAATACAAAATTTATTTTTAATTTTGTTTTCATTTACTCCACAAAGCCATTACCTAATACAATGTATTACCCCCTTTTGCTTCAATGTCTTCCTGAAGACGTCGAGGAATTGAATCTATTAGATTCTGTAAAAGACTTACAGGAATCTAGCTCCACAGGTTTATCGGTGTAAAGGGTTTAAATCCTAACTTCTTATTCTACTACTTATAAATTTCAATGATTAATTATTAGTAAAAATATTTGAATATTTGGATATAACAAAATTGTTAGTAATAGTTGTTAATTTTTAAATGAAATGGAACTGTACTCACCAAAAGCCAATCTTGCTGCTAGCCGGAATATCGTATTCCTCATAATTTTATCCTAAAAAGTAAAAAAGGTTACTATTCGCTCGACTAACGAATTTGTAAAAAAAAAAGTAACTGGTTACTTACTATACGCAGAACGCGCCAACTACTAAATTCATACTGGCAATACACTACCTCCTTTTTCCGGCAAGCAAGGCTGGTTTTTACTTTGTGTGGTGAATTTTAGCTCTCTTCCGTCTTGTGAATTGAAGTGTTAACATCTTGTAAAAAATAATTGTGAACTAAAGACAATAAAAATAAATTGTTAGTGAACAAATTGAATTTTTAAGAATTTTATCTGCCGAAAGTGAGATCTGTAGTGTACTGGATTTAAGCATCTCGACCAAAAATTCTCTGGACAGCACGTGCCTTCTTCCTGTAAGTGGCCAATTCTTTCTATTAAGTCCTCATTGGGGCTCTGCATTCTTTACTTTTGTTTCCTTTTCCTTTCTTTATTACTTTTGTGCCTAAAACAAATAAAAACATTACGCCAGCAGGATAAAGAAGAAATAGAGGTAAGGTGTAAAAAGGGTTGGATTTGTTTAATAATTTTAATTGGAACAAGTTGAATTAATTAAGTTCAGGACTTCAAAAAGAGAAGTCACCGTTTGAAAACCAGGGCCAAAGTTCATCCTTCCTGGATCCAGTGCATATTTGTCGCCACACAGGAAAAATTCCTACTTACCTGTGATACCTCGAAGTAAGACGGTTTTCTCCGGAAACACCTGAGTACATTGTACTTTGTGGAATTGAGCATTATAGTACAGAAAACCCAAGGAGCAGACCTTTAATTTAATTACTACTCTCTCAGGTTTTCCCAACTGATTTTCTCGGGATTTAACCCGCCAATAATTGTAAATAAAATTCAAACTCACCTGATTCGAAATCCGGCTCCATTGCTTCCTCTGCTGTACGAATTCCTTCCGGCAGTCAGAAGACGTCATCACTGTAAGTCCATCATCCTCTGGAAGACTCTAAACACAATCGTCGACATAATTTGCACTAATTAATTCATCACGGCACTTTTAAGTTTCGAATACAATTTTCTGTACTTCAAACGTTACTTCACTCTCTTGGCACAGGTAAACAAGAAACAATTCACTCGTCCACGGTAAACACAAAACTTTACTTGAAATTCGCGACTAACTACAAAACACGACCAAAACAGTTTAAACTTATCGCGCACGCACTTCTGTTGTTTCCGGAGATTGTTGTTTACGCCAGTTTCAGTTCCTCCCGTCCCGGTCACAAACTCGCATACATAAGCACTCATCTTGTGCTTATGTTTCAACCAAACCAAACTAAGTAAGCTCCGCATAAGTGTGTGTCCGATATATTGAGAACAACGTTGGAACAACCTAAGCGCACATCACGACACGTTCCCACCAATTCACTACCGGCACGTCATATTCACTTTTGCAGTTTCTTTACCGGCTGGTTCTTTTCGATTTTTAACACTCGCATGAATTAAGTGTGGTGCAGAAACCACAGGGTTGCCAGTCATCTTGTAACTATTTCGTATAACAGAAATTTTATCAGAGTCGGTGCATTGCTTATATTTAGGATTTGTCGATATCAAACTATGCAAAGTGGAGCCTAGATCCTGCAAGTGTAACAATATCCTTCCAAGCTTGCTCCGCCGATTTACCGATTTGATTAGGGATATTTGACTTTACACGATGCCAGAAATCTTCCATAACATTCAAGTCAGAGCTTTGTGGGGGTCATGTAAGAACATTTTGTCCAATGAAAAAAAAAATGTCTTTTATTTTTTTACCTGTATATATAGATGCATTATCATGTTGTAGCACGAAATGGCTGCCTATTAGTCTGTCGCCATCAACTGTTTCACAGTCGGTCAATATTAGCAAATAATGAAACTGATTTACCTTGTCCGGTAGCTTTACTATTGGACCTATACCATTATACGACATACAACCCCAGATCATTATTTTAGCACCACTTGAATGTCTTTAGATTTATGTACTAATCGTTTTCGCTTTTCTTCGGGCGTAGAATAATAAAATTTACGGCCGTACGTTCCATATCATCATAAGCCCACAAAACATTTCGCCAAAATTCTAATGGTTTATCGTTATGAGCCAGAGCAAATTGCAGTACAAGATTTTTATTCTCTTCATTCTTGGATGCCTTTCTTTTTCTTCCTCTTCCTTGAACGGTTTTCACACTTCCACGGTTTTTTTCTTTCACAACTTGGTACAGAATTGTATTTCTCTGACAATTGTATTGCAAGATCGCTAGCAGAAATTCCGTTGTTGTAATCCGCAACAATTGCAGCTCTCTTTTCAACCTTCAATTCAACTCTTTTCAAGTCGTTTTTGAAGGCACTCGTTAATATAAATATTTGAGTTTATTGTCCCTTTAATGATAAATTCACTATTTCGTAAACCACAAGAACAGATCACCTGTCAAATCATATATTTCTTTGGAAATTTGGAAATTTTGATAACCAGCCAGTAGGACCGTATTGTTGTAACCCAGGATGCCGCCGTGCTTTCGCCAGGCGTGAAGAGCGACACAGGGGGAAGCTGGGATAGGGATTCTCAAGCAAAAAGAATCACTCGTTTTAAAAATTTATTATTAGTCACAATTATTTAATTTATTAAATCGGGATCGTATCGTATTAACAGTTTCGACGAACAAACTTCTTCAAAATAAACTGAAGGACTTTAATATTATAATACACAACTTTTTAGAATTAACCAAACTTAAGTTCGCGATGACGTTGTTACTTGCGCGACAGAGTATCCCAGACTTCGACGAGTTTAGCGTCGAAATCTTATTTTATTAAATTTTACCTAACGCTGTACTGTCAGCGAAAATATCCCACTTACTTCGTTAATTCAGAGTTATTTACCTTCAAGCTGACCAATCAGACAATTCTTGTTATGTATAAGTATTCTAACAAGAAATGTAGCACAAAATGAATAAAAGATAAGACATGTGCCTTATGAAATCTGATGCTCGCACTTCAGAAAATGTGCGATAAGAGCATTTGAGTTAATTTAAAATGAAATTATTGTTTGGACATTGGAAATTTATGAGGGTCAGCAAGTTAAATGTTTGGTCGTGAGTGACAATTTATGAAGGTAAGTAATTTGAGTTAATGCACATGCGTGGGAATTTAAATAGTAGTAGGACTTGAAATGATTTCATCTCATTGCTGATGAATTCTCTATTGTTGATCTTCACCGTTTCATTATAGTATTGTATAACGTAGCTGCCATTTAAGTGTCTGGTTGAATTATTTTCGAAAAGCTCTCCACAAAAGTTATCAAGAAATATTGTGTTTTCGTTAATTATTTCAATTTTTTCATTTTTGTTAAATTGGTAATCGCACTTAGCTCCTATTCCTCTTATTAGACGACTAATGCAATGATCCTCTGATAGTTTTGCCAGTTCATTTCCCTTGCATATTGTGAGGTTTTTGATGCTGCTACACTTTTCTTTTAATCTGACACTTTAGTAAATCAACCAGATACACTTCTTAATTCTAAAGATGTCTTATCTTTCGTAGATTCAAACGCACTTTAATATTTTATTATTTTGGAATATCACCTTATTTTTATTATAATATTTTCTTTATAGAGAGAAATTTCACTCGAATGATTCTTAATTATCTATACATTCGATCTAATTTAATGTAGGTAGGCAGAATCTTGTACTTACATTAAGATGAAGATTTTCATGACGGTGCGTTTGTCTCGTTTTTTTATTTAATACAATTAAATACAATTAATTTATTGTCTTCTTCTTTAAATTATATAAAATCTTTTTCTCATGTGAGTATTCAGTATTTAAAACAATATCCATATTCTTTTTAATAATTTTTCCGCAATCTACTTAATCTTTTAAATTATTGTCAGAAAATTAAATTATTTTCCTCAGCTCTCCGCTCATCAATGCTATTGCTTGAGGTGTCATTGGAAAGGAAATTTAACGCCACTTCCAATTATGCCCCCTTTATTTTGCAGGTGTTCTTAGGTGGGTAAAAATTTTGTGGTCTTGGATTCGGCTATAGGAGCCGAATCTTATGGGTGCTAATGCGGTCTGGAGCGTATCCGGGGGTTAGTGAAAGGGCATAGTATCCTGAGATTAAACCTAGTACAGGGATTCGGCTCCTATAGTCGGATTGAACACCATCTCAACGGGCTAAGAGACGTCTTCCGCGCATAACTTGATTCAGTGGTCAGGTGATACCGGACCACTGGATATGTTGAAGCATAGCGACCATAACAATTTCAGATGTAAACAAACTGGAAATTGCAAACAAAAACTTTTATTTATTATCACTTATCTGCCAGAATTTAACCTTTTTTTGATATATTAGGACAATAAACAATCATAAGAAGTTACTCGATAACTAGAACCTCCCTAAAAAGTGATATTCTTGGTGAATTGCAGCGATTATTGTCACAGGACAAAACTGAGCTTTTTATTCTGAAATTAACTCCTTAACAACACTTTAAGTTGCTAAAAAGTTTATTAAAACACTTTTTATTATGTTCTTTATCTATTTAGATAAACAAAATTAATAATTAACTTCTAATTTGTAAATAAACTCAAAAAGTCTTTTACACGAACGCTTTAGACGGAAATCAGACCAAGTACAAGTTGACAGTACAACTTCGTCTTCCTCACTGTCTTCACCTTGCCAACGAGCAATTTTGCTGGTCTCACAAATACTGCTCATACACGTAATGGCCTATCCTGTTTATTCTATAATCTAAGACGACACCCCAATCTAATTGAGTTATATTTTAATTGTCACAATTCAGGTAATATTTTAACTAAATACACAGAGTACGCTTGGCAATCAAGTTTATTATAATAATACACTTTGTAATTGGGTATGGTCTTTTCTTGCACTGCCTTAACACTAATTACACAATCAATATGTTAACTAAATAGCTACAATATATTACACACTTAACTATTCTCTTAATACAATTGAATTCTTACAATCTCAAAACATTTAACCTGTTATGAAGTATTTTAATTAAAAACTTTAGTGCAATGATAATAATCAATCAAGTTTAATATAATAGTGCACTTTGTAATTATTATTGTATTTTCACTGATTTTCACTCGCCGCCGATTTCTCAATTTTAGACCAACCTCTATCTATGTTAAAAACGGACTCTCTTATTCTACCCAAAAGGAATCGTTAACAGCCGGTCTACATGAAGAAAAAGCTTTCGCGCTTTTTTTTTCGTTTTTTGGCTTTTGTCATTGATGTAGATGGCTGACATTGCTGTAGATCGTTTTCTTTCGCGCTGATTAAGCAAATTTCTGTTGCTTATCGTATATATCATGAGTTGGATTTGAGTACATGGCAACTTTGTTACGAAATCCAACTCATTAAATCTTTGTCGATTTTATTTTTATTTGTTCATGAGTTGGATTTGAATATGTTGCAACTTTGTTGCAACATAATTTGATTTAAGAAATCCAACCCATTACATTTTAGCAACTTTTATTTTCTAATGACAAATTGGATTCGATGGAATTTTGGCTTATCATTCGCTTTTTGGATGTTGCTTGCTCTCGCTCTGCCTTTAAATAAAGTATGGCGCAGTGCTGTGGTACAACATTTACGTGAAAGCACGGAAAGAATAAATGATTATATGGTAAATGTCACTATGACGGTTCTCAATCGGCTCAATGGTTTTGTATTGAAATATGCCATTGATATATGCATTGCCTGTAACAATGCAGTCAACCCGGGGTTAGCAACAAATGACTCAACAAACGAAGAAGATTCAATCTTCAAGGAATTGATTAAGGTACATACTATGCTAAAATTTATAGATTTATATTGAACAGAATATATAGCTTGTAGATTCTGGTGGTAAACCATACCAACCCATTAAAGGCCGCCCCAATATTATAATGTTTGTAGATTTGCAAGGTTCTGGAAAAACAACGACTTGTACGAAACTAGCTTATCACAATGAAAAGACAAATTGGACGCCGCCTTGTTTAGTCTGCTTTGACACATTCCTTTGACACAGTGCCTACGATCAAACCAAACAAAATTCAACTAAAGCGCGAATACCGTTCTATGGCAGTTATACAGAAGTTGATACAGCCTTTATAGCTCAGGATGGTGTAGAAATGTTCATAAAAGAAGGATTCGAGATGATAATTGTTGATACTAGTGGGAGACATAACCAAGAAGAATCTTTGTTTCAAGAAATGTCGGCAGTAGCAAATGCAATAGCAATACGAAAAAAGAATAAGAAAAAAGCAACCTTTATGTCAAAAGTCATCGAAAACTTCTATAAAAGAATAGTGTCCTGCCAAATGAATCGTTGGTGTCCTGCCAACACGTTCACATGCAGAAAGAATCACTATAGTCGACTTAAACGTGCATAAGCATGACTGAGTCAGATGATTGTTATGAAATATCCTTTTCTGTAGTAAGTGTGTTGCGTCGATTTAATAATAAACGCAAAATCCTCTTAAAAAAGGAAGGCCGTAAGTTGAATTACTGCCTTTAAGACTGTTTAACTTATCTGTAAACGATCCGGAATGATCAACATAAACGATTTTTATGTAATATCTGCTTTATTAAAGACTAGTTTAAAAACTAGTTTAAAAAAAATGAACTGACTTCACAAAAAAAAGCATAAAATAATTTTTCATTTTATATTTTTTGCGACATTTTGAAGGCGGTGCAAATTAAACAAACAAAACTACTACCCAACCACAATTGAAGATAATACATAAAACTAACTGAACGTTTCAACTCATAATTATGGAACATAATTATCGTTGTTATCAAAATAATGTCTATAATGAATAAATAAATCATATTAAACGTAATAATGATATTTTTTCAAATGCCTAATAGTTTATCACTTGTAAACTAGAACAACCGAAATAAACTCTTTTAACTGTATGTTTCACGAGTAGCACAAGCCTGAATTTTAAGATTAATAATGCCGCTAACATTTTAAATTCGTTCGGAAAAACTGCACTGTTTCCAAGATCCAGTGTGCCAACAGTTCGAATTTATGGAGAGTAAATGAATATGAAAAGATAGTAGGTTAGTGACATATAAAACCAAGGACTTTTTCAGATAGATAAAATTTTTATTTATGGATTTAAAGAAAATAAATAGAGGTGTAAAAAAAACCTTAAACTAAGTTGCTCAATGTGGGAAAAAGATACGAAAATCAAAAACAAAAAACCCGCAACTTTAAATTTAAAAAATTGCTATAAAAAGCAAAACAAAAACAAAAAATAGAACAAAATATCTTATTCTATATAATTTTATAAATAAATAATACAGGAAAACTACGATTTACGTCGTTAAATTAAATTAGCAAATTGGAAACTGCGAATATTTAAATCAAATGTATTTTTTAGGAATTTTATTAATTAAAAAACAGCGTATAACGGAGCAACGTAAATCAGAGTTGACCTACAAATGTAAAAATTATAAAAGAAAAATTTCAAAATAACAAAAGATAGCTTTCTGGTTATACAATACGATTGCAACACGAATTTTTGTTCAACAACTATCGGCAATCGCCAAATGCAACAGGCTACAGGGACTTGCCTGCCTCTCTATAACAGGTGTAATGAGAATCTGCCCAACAGCTACCATAGAGGTGGTAATTGAACTCTCTAACTTGCATATCTCTATTATAAAATCGTGCCCCGAGAGTTACATCGTCATCCTTCAGCACAATTTGCGCCCTTATCAACGTCAAACAAAGGACTAAGAAGTGTTAATATGACTATCTTCTCTGATAGTTAAGTGTGGAGTTTTTTTTCAAGGCTTACTAAGGAGTGCTTCGACATTCCCCAACAACTAGCCGCACATAACAGGGGAACGCTCTGTTTGATTTCTTTTAAATGTAAGCATTAATTAAAATTAAAATAAATTATAAATAAAGTGCACTGTTAAACAAATCCAGCAACTCGATATCTAAAAGTAAAAAAAAAATCATATTAATATTAACAAAATATAAATCAAAAAAATTTAATATAACAAATAACAAAACAAAAATATTTGATAATATAATAAATATAACAAAAACAAATTTCAATATAAATAAAACAAAGGATTTTCATCACAGAAATTTAACAAAAAATATCACAGTAGACAAATAAACGGGATAATTGTACTACAAGCCTGCCCCTAAAAATATCCCAACTCATATTTTTTCCCAAAATTCGTAATCGGAAAGTGACATATTATTACGATTCTATAACGACGGGGAATGCCACGGAGTTTGGAACCGCAGAAGAAAAAAAAACTTCCACGCAGCGACTAACGCGTAGGTCTATTACAGCTACAGCGCGCCGGTGACGGCTTACTACCCGGGAGGACGACGAACGGCAAGATCGACTGGGTAATCTGGACACGTTGGGTTAAGCGACCTGGTAAGTCTGAGTTTGAGGTACCTATATGTAATCGAAAACGAGAAAACAAACTCAGCGAGGCCAGGGGCATCAACTTCCGGTAGGTATAGCAATCCTCTTCTGTTTCAGGGCTTAGGCAGACACCTCTTCTTGATAACCTTCGAATGATTTTTAGTAACTGTTGTTAGTCGAGATCCCGTAGTTGTTCCAGACAATTCCTTCAGACAAGTTTTGGATAGATTCTTCCCGTCACTATCGGACAAGCCGACAAATAAATTCAATAATTACACGGGAGGGAACATCCTTCGGTCAAGGCTTCTAGGTAAGTTCATTTAGAGGACGACTTCACTTGGCACGACCTATTTTTTCATATAGGAGAACAAAACAAACCGGGGATTGGGTATAGGTAGACGTTTAATGCAATAGTGTGCTTTCGTAGGCTGATATTCTGTTCCAATTTAAGTTTTATACTGGTAAACAAACAACAGTGAACATACAACAGTGAACTTTCTTAATCCGAAACTTGGTTCTAATGTAAATTTTATATCAGCAAGCAAAGCTTCATGCGACAGTACGTCCTGTATTGACTGAAATGTCCTTCCACTGCAAAAGTGATATAGGTAAACAAAACTTTACGACACGGCCAGTTTCCTGTAGGTAGGAACTCCTTTTCACTGCAAACTTTTTATAGGTCGAAGACGTTTAAAGCAGCAGTGAACTTTGCTAGGCTGAAAATTTAATTCTGTTCTAATGCAACTTTTCTATATAAGCAAACAAAACTTCATGCAACTGCAAGTCAACTAAAGTTTCCTTTCACTGTAAAGGTAAACAAAACTCGATGACACGGTACGTTACACGTGGATTGAAATTTCCTTTCACTGCACTTTTTATAGGTCGAGACGTTTAAGGCAGCAGTGAACGTTATTAGGCTGAAATCCGATCCTAATACAAATTTCTTATATAGGCGAATAAAAAATTCATGCGCCTGTAAGTCATATATTGGCTGGACTTTCCTCCGACTGCACAGGTAAACAAAACTTTATGACACTACCAGTTTCATATATTTAGGAACTCCTTTTCACTGCAAACTTTTCTCAATAGTTCGAAGACGGTCAAAGCAGCAGTGAACTTTACTAGGCTGAAAATTTAATTCTGTTCTAATGCTACTTTTTTAGATAAGCAAACAAAACTTCCGGCTACTGTAAGTCGACTGAGATTTTCTTCCACTGCAAAGGTAAACAAAACTTTACGACGCGATAAGTTTCACAGAAGTCAAGGTTCCTTTCACTGAAAACTTTTTGCATGTCGGAAACGTTTAGGGCAGCAGTGAACTTCAGTGGGCGGAAAATTCTGTTCTAATATAAAATTTTTATATAGGCAAAGGAAACGTCATGCAAAGGACTTCCTTGCACCGTGAAACTGATATAGGCAAAAACTTAAAGCTTACCGACTTAGACTGCTCTAAGATAAAAAAAATGTTCAACGGATCAAAGTTTCCTTCTTTGTAGCAATTTTATTTCCCACGACGAATCCGGCCGATTGGCGGAAAGTAAGAATCCACCCCGTGCGTCCGGCGGCTTCGCCTTAATTCCTCCTGAAGTCCCTGCAAAATCTCTCCCTTTTTTCTGCTTTGTGAGGATAACAAAACTCATACTCCCGAGTTATTTAATGCTTTTATTAGGTAATTCGCGGCGTTTGATTAGCCCAAAAAGAAAATAAAGCTAGAAATTTTTATCCACACTGTTTAGCTTTATTTTTAAAGAACACGTCTGACTGGGACAAATGGTGAAGATAGAAGAAGACAAGATCACATTTTTTCTGAGAACGAAATGAGAACCCGACCGGAAAAAGCTTTGGCTTGCTGATAGGAACCTTTATGAGGATTCTTTAAAAATAATGATATTGTCAGCAATCGAAGGTTCTGCTTAAACTGGACAGCACTTGGTTTACTATTGGCAGCGCGTAGACTGCAAAAAATGTTTTCAAGGCAATCCTGAGTTAAACGGCCTGGACAAAAGAATGAATATGCCTGGAAATTACTAAACCAGTCTGAGCTGGCAAATATTTTTTATTTGTGCCTACAGATAAACTTTGAAAAATTTCGATGCACTCGTTGAAAAATTGAACTGCTTCTAAATACTTTTACGGGTCTTTAAGGCTTAAGGCCATAGCAGGTGACCTACAAGACATAAATTTATATCATTGGCTGATTATTTCTAAGAACCATGCTGTAGTTAAAAATTCTTCTTTTCCTGGGTCCCCAGCAATTACTTTAAGGGCACTGTACATATCAGGATGGGAAACATAGTATGCAGTTTTGACTCTCATCTTTTGGAATTGGTTTGGAACTAAATAATATTTTTGTAATTTTGGAGCCGAATTAACCTCAAGGTCATATAAATATTTTACATGTGCCAATTTTACCTTATTCGAAGACAAGTTGTACTTTCAGTAATTTTATTTGCGAGTTCCAATACCTGATTATTTATTAAATATTGGGTAAGATTTTTGAAGAGGTGAGAAGGGTCTGCTATGAAATACAATTTTCTGTTTGAATCTACGGGATGTTCAATGGAATATGTAATGCTTGCCTTCGTGTGATGTATACCGAATTCATTCCACATTTGTTGATTGTGCGCTCCCATGTCACAAGTAATACTATTGACCTCAATACCTACGGATTCTATCATTTCGAATATGCCTACAATCCTATACTTCAATAACTTGCCTACTTGACCACTTTTTTTCATAAAATCATACCTTATAACTTGCTTCCAACGTGTAGTTACTCCAGCAAGCTGGTATGTCATGGCATTTTCATCTTCCGGGTTTCCTTAGTATCTATCAAGCGAATTATCATATTTTTCGCCTAGAACAATTGCCATTTCATCTAGCATGAGTCCGGATTGCCGTTCTGGTTCATTAAAGCATTTAAGTTTTTCTTCCAAAAATGGCAAGAATTCTTCCAAAAATTCCGGACTTCCTTGTAAGCTTCTTATCATGGAAAGGAAATGGAAAGTTTTGTTCCAATAAAAAATTGTATCCAGAAGTCCCGAATGATATTAAGGTCTTCATGGACTTTGTTATTGTGGCTTAGAACCACTTACAGCCCCTATTAGAGTTCCTATGTAGGGCCCTAAGTTGTTGCACGCTGGGACCAACCATGCTGCAAATAAAAAGAATTAATTTACTTTACCAATCGTCTTCCACTATACTCCCCTGATGTGCCTGGGAACTCTACAGGCACCCCTTCTCCTCTTCCTAATGTCCACATTTCCTGAAAGAAAGAAGAAATTATTTTAAAAAAATGTAAACAAATCTCTTGGACCACAACAACAACATGTAAATTTAATGCATGCAAAAACGTGAAAAAGACATTACATGTTGCGACCCTGATGTTATAAAAACATAATTCAGGTATCCGCAGCAAGAATTGCATGTGTTTTGAGGCCAGGTGCATCAGTTACAGGTAATTATATCGCAATTTATCACACCTGCGACAGCTGATACACTTGGTTTCAAGTACACAAAATTCATCTTTCTCACGCACTTTTTTTGCAGAAATCATACAGCATACATCATATGCAATGATTAAAAACGCACTTACCTGTTTAGCACACATAAATCACTCGTAATTACGTAAAACTTTTGCGACCACGAAGCGCAACTTGAAAACCGCGAACTGACATTACTTCAATTTCTGACAGCGAACGTCATATAAAATCGAGGTAACTTTTCGCGGGGAATCCATTGGTAATGCCAGAATCGGGTGAATTGCGTGAATTTTAAATAATTCGCGATTTAATTAATTTTTTATTTGCGTAATGAGTGCGACAGAGACGCACAAGGTAAAAACGAGAAGGAGAAACGCGCAAGGATTTGGGTTTAGTTCGTTAAAATTATGAACTTTTCTGCTATCGCCATTTTATAGGACATTTTTAATTAAATTTAAAATTCAAATTCAATTTAAATTCACGAAAATTGTAAGTAATCTAACAAAATCAGTTTACGAAAAGATTTTAGTTAGGAATACTCAAAATAATAGTAATTTATAGAATTTTGGAGGAGAAATGGCGACAGCAGAAAGTAAAAAAGGGGATTGTAAATGTCAACTCACTCTCATTGTTAGTAGTGAATTTTAGAAGTGCAAGTGTATTATACAAGGTTTTAAATTTTTTACTGAAAATTTAATATGGCAGCCATTTTTTTAAAGTCAAAGAAAAAGGTTTTTATCTTTTTTTTGAAATTTGAAATTTGTTCAAAAATGTTTTCATTTCAACAATAAAATCTTAAGGCTAATATCACAAATAATTCAAATCACAGAAGTTCAATATTCAAGTAAATAAAATAAAATTCAATAATTAAATAATTCAATACGAAATATCTTTTCTTCTTTTACTTTTGGAATCTGCAGTAAAGTGAAGTGTGTTGTTGATGTTTTTGCTATAATTATTTAAAAACATATTGCTGCACGTAACCGCTATTTTTTTATACAATGAGTTGTTAGAGTTACTATTTATTTCAAACTTTTCTAAAATTAAAGTATATAAAAATTGCTTCTGATTACGACGACTCAAAAAATCTACTTCAAAATCTTTGGAAATTATTACTTGAAAAACTTGATATGCGCTAATTAATAATTCGATGAGGAAATAAGTTGGGTATTTCAAACCACCACGTTCTGAACTTTGCAAGTAAATATTTTCCTGATTCCATTACCGACATAACTAGCCACAAAAACGAGAACATCTCGAGTTCGTTGGTCGACCTCAACGTCGAGACCTCTAACGAAAATCTCTTCGATGTTAACAACAACGCAAGCTGTATCTTTCTCCTCTTCATGGAAATCTATAATGAAATCCCTAATATTAATTTCCCCTTTGGAATGCGTTTGGAGTTTTAAAATATGCGTTACTTTCAATTTTTTTTCGAACTCTAAAATTTGCTGAACAAAAACATTATAATAACATCCACTCATACGTCTATATTTTCCAAAATGATCTTCTAATGGATCAGTTTGGAATTTCCCTAACAATACATAATTAAATTTTAAGTCTTACAGAAGATAATCACAAAGAAATATATAAGCAGAAGTGGAATGAAGCAGGGCGGATCGAGTCTCTAAAGAAAGTTTTCCAGGGGTCTTTTCCCCAGTAAATAGGTAAGGAGAGGGGAGATCATCTCAAGCTTGGAGCCATCGAACAACGAACAACATTTTAGACTCTCTTGATCAAGATTCTTAATCGGGTAGGCATATATTTGCCTTCAATGAACCCCCTTTTTGGGATGTTTAAAAATGACTATACTAACGAGGTACAAATTATTTTCCTGGTACAACGGACTGAGAAAAAATTATTTTTCATAATAATTAATAAATCTTAGAATGTATAAATCAACGATTTTCTTGATAACAATGACTTTTTGTGATATCTTAAAAGTAACTTTAACTTAATACATGTTCGAATTGTCCCCCGTCGTTAAGAATACAATAAAAGAGCCTTCGTCAAATACCATTAGGCAGGTCTATCGTGGACATCCTCTCGAGTATACGTATGGCAGCCTCTCCAATTCTAGTTCATAGCTCTGCTCGGTTGTTTATATTCCGTGAATAAACGTCTTCGTTCAATACTCCCCAAAAGTAAAAGCCCAGCGGAGAGAGATCTGGCGACCTGGCAGGCCAGAATATTGGACCATTACGGTCAATCCATCGCTCATGATATTTGCTATCTAGCAGATCTTTCACTCTGGTGGTAGAATGTGCTAGTGCTCCATCGTGTTGGTAGTACATCCACTGTCTAACATTTAGTGGGATATCTTCCAGTAGTTCCGGCAATGTCTCCTCCAGAAATTCCTTATAAATTTCACCATTGAGTATCTGCGGCAAAATGCAAAATGTAGTCCATGGACAGGAATATAGTGGTATGGACATAGCCCTTCCCTGTGAAGAACGCTTCAAACTCTCATTGTGGACACCTCCAGTCGCGCTGCTACACGTCTAATGCTTAAATTCGGGTTAGCTCTAACTATTGCGATGATTCATGTCGGCAGATGTTGATGTTGCTGTTCTCCTTCCTATTCTATTGTGAGCAACTCTATCGCTCTCCCTTAATCGGCGGAAAGTATGGAAAAATACACAGCTATCTCAAAAACGCCTATTTGGAAATCGTTTTTCATATTCCCGTACAGCCTCCGATTCATTTCCATCAGTGAAACCGTACGTGTAAATAATATCCAAGTCTCCTTGAAAAGTAAATTCAGCCAGTTTGTTAAATCTTTTTCATTTGTGTTCTACTTGTGCCGTCAACTTGCTTGCAAATGCGATGTATTCAAGTCAAGTGAAGTGCGGACCGCGCGTTTTTAAAATACTGACAATTTCTAATCCTTCTTGATTCCGCATGGTTTCCTTTCACGTAGAGGCTTATCTTCGGCCTTCATTTCGATTAGTTGTCGTCCTTCGTTGTCCTTCTTCGATGTTTGTCTCCTTGTTGAACTTCTCGTTGAGTTGCCTTCATTCGGAAATCGGGGAATTGCTCACCAAGGATGGAGTTGAGGCCTATTCTCTTGTTATGTCGTACTAGGGAATTACAGTTAAATGTTAGAATTTTTAGTCTTTTTAGTTCCCTAGACATAGGTTGAACGCAAATTGCAAATATGCCCTTTGACGTTCCGCGAGGGTGGTAAGTTTCCTGTATTGAGGAATAAAATGATTTATTTTGCCCATAAGGGCGAAGAGGTCGCACCCGAAGAGAGCTTTCGCCTCTTGGGTGCAGAAGTTGTCCACGTCATTTTGCGACGTTTTTGGGGCGATTTTAAGTGCCTCTTGCTGGACAACAGTTTCTGGGATTTGTGGTCGGTTAGTTTTGTTATTTTTATTTAATATTTGTGAGAAAGACATACCTGGCTGGATTCCCTAGCGAACTGCTCTCTCTGCTTCTGCTGTTCCTTCTGCTTGTTGCGGGTTTCTATGATGTCCTTGTACCTGGGGCAACCTCTGTAGCTGGCTGGGTGTCCTTCTTTCACGGCAGTTCACGCAGAAAGGCTTTGTTGTCTCGTCGTTCTTGATGCCTCGGCACTCTCCTGGTCCGTGGCTTTGCGCACATTTCACGCATCTGTATAGTTGAGCGCAGTTGCTCGCTACGTGGCCGAAACGCTGGCATTGTTTGCACTGTGAGATCCCTTTCACGTTGTGCTTCTCCCAGTGCACAATTTGATTCATGAGGCGGTCAACCTTCATGATTTGGCCGACTTTATGATTTCCGTCAAAGGTGACGATAAAAGCATTCAACTGCTTTCCTGCAGTTTTGCTGCGTGGAGTTATCATTCTCACCACACTCTTAATTTGGATACCGTTCTGCTCACGTTCTAGGGCATCCTTGACGTCTTCCTCGTCGAATGTATGTTGCACACCTTTGAGGACCAGCGTTGTTTTTCTCTCTTCTTTCGGAGTGAAGGTGTATGATTCCACCTTGATGTTGTTTAGGAGGGCAAACATTTCTTTTCTGTCATTCTCTGACCGCTACTCATCTTAATAAAAAACCTTGGCCTGCTTTCCAACAGGTCAAGTGCCTTGTTAAATTCTTTATAATTTAACCCATGCGCGATTATTGGCGGTGGTCTTGCTGCCGGTTTTGCTTCAACTGCTTCCACTGGCTGTTTTTGTTTTGGCGGGACGATGAATCGGTTTTCGTTGATTCGATTTTCGTTTTGCAGCGCCTGGTAATAATTGCTGCTCTTCCTCGGGTCTTGTAACTGCTACTTCTGTCTTTTTTGTAGCTTCCTCCTGCTGCTGCGCGTCTTTTTTGGCTTTCGTTTTTTATTTTGCACTAGCTCGTGTTCGCTTTTCTCGCTGGCTGTCTCTGGAAGCTCGGGAAATTCTTCCTCGCTCATGGCTTCCGTCGCATTGTCGCTGCCGGTGATGCTGGAACTGTTGCTGCTGGAACTGCTGCTATAGCTGGTTGCTGAGCTCGTGTCCTCACTCATTTTGCCGTTTAGAATTCGGTTCGCGATACTTTCAATTAGGTCTTCAGCGAAGACCGTGACGTTATTTGCTTCGAACAATTGACGCACATTCTCTTTAACTGAAATTAAAATGTCTTGTCTTTTAATGCTATGAATTTTTTTTATTTTATTTTTGTCAAGTTATTAATTATTTTTTATTTTTTTTTCAATTCACTATAGAGTCTTTTGCTCACATTTCACTATCACTGTCACTGGTAATTCTCGTTTCACTTTCTATCACTGCTTATGCACTTATTGTCATTTTTTTAAAGTGCCGTCGGTAATTACTTATATTAACACTATGTGTTGATCACTACCTGACAAATAGTTGTATTTTTTTATAAGAGTCAATTTCTCCAAGAATTTCACTCATTGACTGATTCCTATATCACAAAAATTCACTAGCTTTCACTGATCAATCACACGTCTTCACTCTTTGACTGATCAATCTGATCTCCTGCGATGTATTTTCGTCCTATGCCCTATTTATAGGCAACGATGTCTACTGTTTCCCACATTTTTGCCGAGTTATGGTTTATGATGGTAAAAGGAACAAATTCAACAAAAATACTTGATTCAGACAAGCTTGTTCCTGTTTTTTCTTTGTTAAAATAACTACAGGTCAGTTAAAGCCTCCAAGTGTCATAAACATATTACTCGAGGTAATTAATACTACTGTACTTTACCTTAATACCTGGAATTATGATTACACCAATAAGAGTCGACTTTCAATTGTTTGCCAATTTTTTCTAAGTCCGTTGTACCAGGACAATAATTTGTACTTTGTTAGAAAGGGGATAGAATAGGGGTTGCTAGATTTAAAAATACATCATACGATTTTCTGTTTGTCTAGGTGAGAGCGAAAACGAAAAGTTTGAGTTTCCTCATTTAATCAGTTATTTCTAATTGTTTTAAGAAGATGAACAGAATCAAAGATAAAAAAAATTTCCCTGGTAGGTACGGAGAATTAATGAAGGGTTGAAGTTCTTTAGAAGGAGAAAATGACTTAAACAATTTTATTTACTTGATTGTTGTCGGACATAAGAGCGACTACTTCGTAGCCAATTTCATATAAGAGACTAAACATTTCTTTGTGACACTTTCCAAATAGGCAGAATCTAGTTTTTTACGGGATATAATCAACGTCTTTATTTTTAGATAACAAAAGAAGTTATCATGAATGTTTGAACAGTGGTGGCAGCTGTCGGTTCCTCTTCGGATTCATTTCTTGCAAGTCCTTCTATTTTATTTATTTATTAATATTAAAAGAAATAACTGACTTAACATTTATTTCATTTAAAAAAGATTAATATATTTCTCGTGGGGTTCGAGAACTTTGAACATTTCTGTTAAATATTTTTTTTCCTATATTAAAGGTTTTTAAGTAATTTGGGTGGTGTACAACAAAGCCACTACAATCGCGGAAAAATCGTGAAAATTGGTAAAAAAAGACATGAAAAACAGTCATATCAGAAGAATAACGATTTCTGCCAGAAAATAATAATCCAAGTTGCTCTTTAATAAATTTTAAATGTTTGATTTTATCTTCGTACAGATTCCTTTCTGTTCCTAGATCTGTTTCTGCTTTAATATTATCAACGTTATCTTCGAAAGAGGTTGCATCTATTTTTAAATCCTATAAATGTTTAATTAAATTATTTAATTTTGAAAATGTGTTAAATTTATAATCCGAACCTAAAATGAAACTGACCGACCGCGTGAAAAACAGTGCGTTTTCCGAAAATAATTGAACTTCTAAATTGTTACCTATTGATATGAGGCACTTCTTCGAATGAAATTTTGAAAAAAAATTTTTATTTTGATCTGTTTTAATACTCCAACTTCGCAAATTGAACATTTCGATATTCTTCTCTATATCCTCTAAATAAGTTATGTCATCTTCACGCAGACGGACTCCAGTTTCTTCTTCTATTTTTTTAACAACTCTTCTTCTGTATTCGGGATCTTGCTTTATTTTTTGAATGGACCTTGCATCACTAAATAAAGTTGGTCCGGCGTTTTTTTTAATTCCCTTTCTTTCTATATACATGAGTTTCTGTTCCTAAAAATATTTTACCATCGGTGCATCTTAACATATCGTATTTTATTCTGGCAGATTCTTCAAAATGCAGGGAGCATACCCTCGAATGCTGATTATTTGAAAGTTTTTCGGTCGAGAGATCCGATATATGTCTATATATGTCTTATATTAGTATCCTCCGGAAAATAGAAGAACTGTGCATCTTTGAGATAGAATGTACATGTTAAGCATATGCTAAGACTTAATCGAAAAAGGGGTGCCGGGTCAATAATTGATAAGACCAAATAAAATTTTAATTTCAATATTTTTATTAAAACCGAAAAAATGACTTAAAACTAAATAAAAATTCAATAAATAATAAGTTCAAACAATAAATAATAATATAATAAAACAATCCAAAATAATAATTAAAAAAAAAAAAAAAATACAAAATAATAAATTCAAAAAAAAGGAACAATAAAATGAAAAAGAAGAAGAAGATGAAGTTGACGGTGCTCCAAGTTGTTTCTCCGTGAATGAAGAAAGAAAAAGAGCTAGATTAGTCGTGTGTAAAAAAGAGAAAACTATATTGCTGAAAAGAGCACGAAACGACGGCCGAAACCAGCACCACGAAATCTGAATCATTATGAAAGGATAAAAATAAAGGAAAAGGGAAAGGAGAAGTATCTGAAAAATAGAAATATAAAAAATATAAAATATAGAAATGCTGAAATCGGCAATACCTCTCGACAAAGCTCAAATAGCCGAAATCAGCTTAAATTGACCAGTCGGTCTGAACTCTGAAAGCTGAATGATTTTTGCTTGCTGAGCGCACTCTATTTATATCATTCGAAAAGCATTGACTAAATGGAAAAAGTCCCGTAGCTGCTTTTTAAATGACATTTCATGTGACTTTAGACGAGACAGCTGATAGCTGTCAACTATTTTAGGTTGAGGATTCAACATCCTCCCGCCTCCACAAACAGGAACGACATATAAACGACAGCACACGAAACAGAAAAGGTAAACTTACTGCTTTTAACTTGTAACTTGATTTTAATTTTGCCTCCTGCAGTTTTCTCAATCCCTAGGCAATCGCCTTCTTCGGTGAGCACGCGAAAGCTGCGATTCGCGGCGAATACCTCATTCCACGGAATCGGTTGCGCGCACACCTCCTTCCACAGATCGGGTTTCACAATGAAGTGACGTATATTCGGGGTCTTTTGTGATCGTTTCTGGACCTTGGAACAACAGACTCCAGTTTCTTCTTCTATTTCTTTTAAAAATTCTTCTGTTTTCGGGATCTTGCCTTATACCTTGAATGGACCTTACATCACTAAATAAAGTTGGTACTGCGTTTTTTTTTTAATTCCATTTCTTTATATATACATGAGTTTCTGTTCCTTAAAATATTTTACCATCGGTGCATTTTAAAATATCATATTTTATTATGGCAGATTCTTCAAAAAGCAGTGAGCATACCCTCAATAGCTTAAACTGACCAGTCGGTCTGAACTCTGAAAGCAGAATGATTTTTGCTTGCTGAGCGCACTCTATTTATATCATTCGAAAAGCATTGACTAAATGGAAAAAGTCCCGTAGCTGCTTTTTAAATGATATTTCATGTGACTTTAGACGAGACAGCTGATAGCTGTCAACTATTTTAGGTTGAGGATTCAACATCCTCCCGCCTCCACAAACAGGAACGACATATAAACGACAGCACACGAAACAGAAAAGGTAAACTTACTGCTTTTAACTTGTAACTTGATTTTAATTTTGCCTCCTGCAGTTTTCTCAATCCCTAGGCAATCGCCTTCTTCGGTGAGCACGCGAAAGCTGCGATTCGCGGCGAATACCTCATTCCACGGAATCGGTTGCGCGCACATCTCCTTCCACAGATCGGGTTTCACAATGAAGTGACGTATATTCGGGGTCTTTTGTGATCGTTTCTGGACCTTGGAACAACAGACTCCAGTTTCTTCTTCTATTTCTTTTAAAAATTCTTCTTCTGTCTTCGGGATCTTGCCTTATACCTTGAATGGACCTTACATCACTAAATAAAGTTGGTACTGCGTTTTTTTTAATTCCATTTCTTTATATATACATGAGTTTCTGTTCCTAAAAATATTTTACCATCGGTGCATTTTAAAATATCATATTTTATTATGGCAGATTCTTCAAAAAGCAGTGAGCATACTCTCAAATGCTGATTATTGGAAAGGTTTTCGTTCGATAGATTAGACAGCCATATATGTCTAATATTAATAGACATATATGGCATCTTTGAAATAGGATGTACATTTATTTATTGTTGTTCTGTAATTTGAATCAGTACGACTTTGAAATTTTTGAAAAGAAATTAGTTTTGATCTGTTTTAAAACTAAAACTTCGCAAATTGATCTTTTCGATATTCTTCTCTATATCCTCTCAATAAGTTATGTCATCTTCACGCAGACGGACTCCAGTTTCTTCTTCTATTTTTTTTAAAAACTCTTTGTCTGTACTCGGGATCTTGCCTAATTTTTTGAAGGGACCTTACATCACTAAATAAAGTTGGTCCGGCGTTTTTTTAATTCCATTTCTTTCTATATACATGACTTTCTGTTCCTAAAAATATTTTACCATCGGTGCATTTTAAAATGTATTTTATTCTGGCAGATTCTTCAAAATGCAGGGAGCAGACCCTCGAATGCTGATTATTGGAAAGGTTCTCAGTCGATAGATTAGACATCCATATATGTCTAATATTAATATCCTCCGGAAAAGAGAAGAAATGTTCATCTTTGGAAGAAAGCTCTTAATGAAGATAGGAAAGTTATAGCAACAAAAGGCACTTTGGAACTATTGATAGAAAGATATTATTTAGGAAGTTAAGAAAATACAATATTTGTAGGAAAGCTTTGGTTGGTTCTAATCATATTTAACTTCCAAAATCCTGGTAAAGTTGCGTTTTCTTTTATGCACTAACGATATTCATACTATAATAATGTTTCGTAAAATAATAATAATAATAAATATTTTATGTTGGAGACGTAAACAAAGATGACATAATTGATAAGTTGAGACAGAACAGTTTGTTCAACTGGCTGAATATTAACACGCTTAATCTCAATGTCCGTAAACGAAATTCCTGACTATAGGAATATTAGATGATATAGTTTTATATCTCGATAATGCCAGAATAGAAATAGTACAGGAAATTAAATATCTGGAAAGTTGAAGTTTAAGACAGTGAAGTTGTCAGAGAAAATAATAAGATCGTATAAGATTACGTATTACAGGCACACTGGGCCGCCAGCGCCGTTGCCGATTCACCGTTCCAAAGTTCTTTTCATGGAGAAGCCTCGATCCCATATACATATATCTAATAAATAAAAAGATAGTTAAATATATATACCTTGCAAAACAGTCCGAATCCTTTGCGCGCGAAATTCTTCGCAGACAGTGACAGTTGACAGATAACATTTTGTTTTCTGTCACTTTAAACAGCTGCGACAGCTTTTCTTTCGGCCGCCTAGTTGGCGCAAGCTGCCCGCTGGATCACCGCCATTTTGATTTCCACTTTGTATAACGTCATAGTTTCTACCTTACGGCCTGTAGTTATAGTTAAAGGGTACGTTAAAAAAGTTCTTACATATGTGTCTTGCGCTATTAACACCTAGGTGGTGCGGACTAAATAATATATGTCTTACGTTACAAACTCTTACCTAGAAACTATTCATGAAGCAAATATATCACCATTATCAAGAAAGTACAAATATAAACAGAACGATGTGATACAGCACTTATCTATTCCAGAAAAATTGGGCGTAACCACAACAAATCCTTTTGATTTAAATTTATATTGATTATTCAAAATCTAAGCATCTTCATATACATTTTACATCTTATAAATTTGTATATTTCCTGAACTGAATTCATTTCTTTTTGTTACGATTCTTCTTACAATACGTCCTACCTTAACCATTCAATAACAGCAAAGCAAAGAAAGTTGTAATTAGAACGCTTCGGAAAATAGTTTACTTTTCAAGTTTCGAGCAAGATATTGGATTTACTATTATATCTTTTTATTTGTTTTTATTATTTTTAATATTGTTAACGATCACAACTGTTTCTTTTTTTTGTACATAGACGTCCGAATTCCTACACATCTTTAACAAATAATTAATTTTGTTTAATTCATTTATTGAGAAAAATGAGCCGAAATTCGTTACTTACAATGGTAAAATTAAATGTATTTTATAGAAATCAATTGATTAAAAAAGAATTTTATTAATTAATTTCTTACAACTTTAATATAACACATAAATCACCAAAACTCGACCACCTCAAATTGCGCTTCTTAAACTAATGGCACAGTGTGTTAAAACAAAAGCGCATTTAACATGTTTACGATAACATGTACCGTTTCATTTCTGAGAATGAATCACAAAAAGAATTACTGAAAGCATCAGTTCTACATTTGAAAAGCTAACATTGAACTTAACTTCGTAATGTGTGGACTGATTTTGATGTTTCTTCTTTTGCTGTATAGAATATGATCCCCTATTGATAGTAATGGGGAAAAAATTATCCAGAGGTGGGGTGGGGGTAATCTAACTTCTTAAAGTTCATCATCTCATCTAATTTATTTTAAAATAAGTTAAAACAAGCGGTTGTAACTGGAAAATAGTTTTAATTTATTTATGTGAACAATATTTGACATCTTACATTGAGTTTTAATAATTATTCACTAGAATCTTAATCGCTTTCGTAATATCCTCTGCTTGTAAAATTAGGGGGGGTTAAGAAGACTTAAGACTTCTTGCGAAAAGTTCGACCTTTGCTTTACTGTATGTGTTTTTCTACAATTTGATATCAATGGATCAGACGAAATTAATAATCGGTTCAAAATGTCACGATTTGTATCAAGCCTCGTATTTAGGAACATTTTAATAAAACACACTTGCTTTTCGTTCTTCGCTTCCTGAATAAGCTTTGTCAGAACCTTTAGAGGCTTCTTCCGATTCTGCAAACAGATGTTCCGAATCTTGCGATCACCTCTAGGGGTGGTCTTTCGTTTAGAAGGGCCTATCTTCGAACAAAATTCCTCCCCATTGTCAATTTTTTTCTTCACCTGAATCACAGTTTGGTGAGAAACATTTACCATTACTGCTACGGTATTTTGCAGCAGACCTTTGATTTTTCCGGTGTAATATCGCATTTTTCCCCATGGCTGAAAATGTCAAGTGAGAACTTAATACACATGAATTTGGTTGGATAAATTGATAAAAATATAAAATAAACACTTAAAGTTTACTGCTTACCTTTTAATTTACCAACTTCAACAATAATATGCAAATAATAGTGTCTGAAAACACAGTGGAAATCACAAAAACTTCGAACACGCGCGCGCGTCAAAAATAATTTCAAATGTCCCAGTGTTGACATGGCAGCCGTCAATTAACAGACAGTGTTGCCAACTAACAAAAATATGTGTAGAATTCACTTAGAAGAGAATCCACTCACATTAAAAAATCACAATACATTTAACTATTAATAAGTGAAATTAACCTGTTTATATTTAAGAATGAGTCAAAAAATTGTGTGGTCCTAATGTGATGGCCACCCACTGTATTCTTCCAACCATGTTTCACAATAAGTTAAGAATCCATATGAAGATTAGCTGCATTCAAATTTTGCAGTAAATTTGCTCAGCAACGCACTTAAAAACACTTTTAGGTCTTCCAAACATAAGTTTATTAACAACAAAATTATAAACTTTATTATTTTTCTCTTCTTTGGAAGTTTGGCTCAAAATATTGAAAATTTCTTTCCTCGTTAGGATGCCCCTGTCTGATGAAAATATCTAATAAATGCGCACAAATGCGCAGCCAATATTTAAATTTTTTATTAGCTTAATGACTGCAAGTTACAAAAAAATTAACTCCAAGGTGGATACAAGTGGATACTTTTTTAAAACACCCATTAATTTTTGTATATTAATTGAAAATATTAAATATTACCCCTTACTTTTAATTAATAATACTACGCGTAGTAAGAATTTAAAATAACAAACTGCAATCAAATTGTAAAAGACATACATTTGTAAAAAAAATACCCTCGTATGCGATGGTTCAGGTACTAACCCACCACTATTCCTACAAAAAATTGGCGCACTCACCCTGCTTACTTAAAATTCTTAAACTGCACAATTACAACGCTTCTCTTTGAAATACTAACTGAGACTAAATCGAGATATTGCATTGCGGTCTAGTAAAGGCATATGTATTTTCTACTTCAGTTGAAAAGGTTGCAAAATGATTAACTCATTAGTGTATTCTTTGAAATACGAAATCCCCTTGCAACTATTTATTTTTACGGAGAATACCCTGGACGCTGGCACACTTACCTAATTGGGTAAGTTTGAAATGTGCCAAAAACGAGGTATTGGATTTTCTTAAAGAACAGTCTGCCAAAGAAGATACTCGTTTGAAAGAAGAAAAGGAGCGCTAAGAATGTAGATTCTAGGAGATTGTTAAAATTGAAAAAGAAAAAATTGAAACGGAAAAGCAAAGGGTACAAGCACCTTTTTATGTGTACAGGCGATTAAGGATTCCTAAAGAGGCGATCCATGTTCTTTCCTCGATCCCTTATTATCTAATAATTCTTGAAATATAAGTAAATTGTTGCTTTTTGTTAGTCCCTTATATTAAAAGAATATTTAATTTAATTATAAGTTTTCTTTATATTATTTTGCCACACTTTTCATTTATTTTATAAATTACTATTTAGGAAAGTACATATGCTGTCGCGTTTCAATTTCGCAGTTTGGCCTGTGTAAGCCATTGAGGCACTCTCACTTTGCTCAACAATACCTTCAAAACACTTTCTTCATTGTCAATAAAAAAATTATGCAATGTATTTCGCATGTGAAATTTCTTTTACATCCAAAAATTGCAGGACACGATATTTCCCCTTCAAACGCCCCAAGGACAGCTCCGCAACTACTCGTGTAGAACTGTGAATGTAATTATAACGCTTTTGCTCATTTCTTAAAAGACTGTTGTCTTGTCGTATGGTACATGAGTTATTGCGCCAGACATGAGCGTCATGGCTACCAGGATAGCCAAAAAATTCGCCAATAAACTTTTGACTGTTGTCACACACAACCTGTGCAAATGACAAAGCTTGAGATACATTAAATAAATTTGGAGATAAAGAAACACTTGTATGATAAGCGAATGGTAAGATTTTCTGTTGAAATAGCTCGCAGGATCTTCAAATGGAGGTAATATTCTTATGTGGCTACCGTCGACGCAGCCCAATCCATTGGGAAAGCTATTTTCTGCTCGCAGCTTATTAAATTTTAATGTAACCTGTTGTATTTGCCCCTCGTTTGGCGATCGTATGTAGTTGCATTTTATATTCAATAATAATTTGCACATCTTGAGAAATACTTTATAAACTGTTCCTGTAGCCAAATTAAATCGGTTGGATAGCTCTTTGTAAGTTGTACGATTTGCTAAGCTCCAAAGAATAATCTACAAAGATAATTGTAATTTCTTCCTTGCAGATGTAATGTATGTGTGTGCGGAAGAGCAACGTGAAGTTGCCGCAGGATGTTCAAGTGGCACGCGCTAGCTGACAGCACGTCCTAGCTCGCCGGTATGGGGTGTGAGTTCTTGAACATCATCACACATCCACAAACAGAAGTTCGCGTGCTGTGGCGAAGAAAGGTTGTGGTATCCTTTCTTCAGGTCTGCCACAAAAAGATAAAAAAAAAACGAGAAACAGATGAAAGGAAGAAGAACAGGTCGGGTGTCACCTGCTGTTCCTAGCAGCACAGAACCATCGTGGAAGCAAAAGCAAGAAAAAAACTACCCCCGTATGCGATGGTTCAGGTACTATCCCACCACTATTCCTACCCCTGGCTAGGGTGTAGGCCCAACCTGAAAAGGTAAGCTGAAAAAAAAATTTAAAACAAACTCAAATGACAAGCATTATGATGGAGGTGAAAGGAAAAAGGGAGACAAGCATGGGAAAAGGCTTTAGGGGTGTCCTGAATAAAAAAAATTTACATTATGCAATAAGAAAAAATATTACAGGGTATATTCAATAAGAGCCATAGTCCTAGTACACTATAATAATTAAAATCTAACTGGCCTAAATCCAAGCAAATTCAGTGGGAGTATAACAACAACAAAAAACGGCTTATCAATCTTAATTAGTACATTGCAATATAATTTACTTAATCATATTCGCTCTGAAATCTACATCAATATAAAAAAATAGGCGAAGGTATCACAAATAGAGCTATACATTTTAAGATTATTCTCTAGACCTATAGAAATATCGGTTTGATAATGTCAGCAAAAAGAAAGAATAAAGCAAATCTAAACACTCTAATAAAGCTTATAGACATTGTGTTGATAAAAATTCACATGACTTTCTGAAATATGTCCATTCTATTATATACCTCGAAATCAATGAAAAACGACTTAATGTGACCAGTAACCAAAAAAAACTAACATCTACATATCAAAACCTTTGGGTAAAATATCCATTATATCAAGAGAGATCGTAAACAGGAATTTGCGATCAAGATGTGTCACCCACAGAGACTATACCTTCGTAATGTACATACAACAATAGTTAAATATCTCGGTCGGGTTTAAAATGGAATTATGGTAAGATGAATTTCATCCGAGCATATGTATATGGCTCAGATGAAACAAGATTAAATAAAATTAATGGAGCTTACCTCTTACTATTGTGCTGTCCAGCTAGTCGTCACAAGGTACAAATTTCTTCTCTCCCTTGTCGGAAGTATTACGTTTACCTCATGCCAGAAAGCAAGGCAGACAACCTCAGGGTTAAAAAAAATTGGGCGCGTTGACGTAGTAATGACGGTATGACCTAAAGCCACGTTCATTTTTGGCTGTAAGTAAGTTCACACAAAAAATGACATGAGATGGCGCTGACTAAGACGACGCGTTTGGTATAGGAAAACTTGTTAAACAGAAACCTTAACCTTAATACAAACCAAAGTATTTAACTATAGAATAAGTCGTGCTAGGATTACTATTAAAATAACATTCGGAAGATTGGCTTATCGTTTTCGTTATTCCATCCAGTGACAATGATAGATGGGATGTGCTGCTGGTTGCACTGGGTGACAACGATGTACCAGAAACTTAAGGTCTCTTTATTTGATTAGAAATAATATGAAATCTTTTTTGTTTGTTGGTCTCCGACATCCGAGTAATGATGGTTTTCGTTGTATGCTTTGACACCACAGACTGTATTTCTGTCATTGCCTCCGTCGTCATTGCCTTCGGGTAATTGCTTCAACTGCAAAGCAATGCTTTTGGCAAAGATGGTAAGTACATCTTCTTCTTCCGGTCTATTTTGCGCAGAGTTTATTAATTTATCTATAGCCTCATCATATTTAGAATGGATTTGCTCAACCATGCTTTGCCTTTTCGTCGTTCTTATTTTATTTTGGCGAGTGCTGGGTTCCTTGTGATTTAATTCTGCACCATAGATGGCCTTTCCTCAATTTCCGTGGCTTTCAGGCCAGTCTCAATATCAGTTGCAGTAGTCCTCAATTCCTACGAATTACCAGAATAAGTAATTACCAGAAATAATATTAATACGGAAACCTTACCTCATTCGCGTTATTCGAGCTCTTTCAAGGGATGATGCTTTCCTCCAAAAAGTTGAACTCATCGTAATAAAATTAATTTATCTCATAAATATCGCCAGAAGCCGAATCCAATCTGTAAAAAACTGTTTTATTTCCGCAATAAGTACATCGGCGTCTACTTTGATACGTTAATATTAGATGTCTTCCGGACTCTAAAATTACATTGTTAATTCTGTTTCTTCTCTTAGGTAGGTAGCTACATTCCTGACAAATCCAAGTAATTACCCAGCGATTTGGACTAAGCTTCAAGTTTGGTAATCGACCCGAAATTTATATTCGACGTGGTCAGTCAGCTCAATTTATATAAGCAATACATGAATCAACTTGTAGCATAAATTTGTGACAGTAGTGAGAAGAAGCCACCTATAATTTATTTAACTTACTTCTCATTCACTTGTGCTTGGAAAATTTCAGCAAATGTGGCACACAATAATGTGTTGGAAGAAGACAAATTCTTGTTGTTTTCTTGTATGTTTTCAACTGTTTTGCTCGTAGATTTTTTTTCGTCACATACGCTTTTAAATACTAAGTAGGTATGGCTTGTAAAATGAAGAAGACACACATAGTTTTCTGTCTACTTGCCTTCTTGTTGTTGGTATCGTTTACCTATTGTTGCTCTTCAATGATTGGGATAATATGTTCAATAATTCGATAGTTTCATTAAAACTATCGATAAATTTGACTCAATTGTCAAATGTTATTTTATATTTTGATGTGGCAGGGATTACCCTTAGAAGCCTGCGCGAAAGCTCCGTCTCAGACATTGCGTCCTTCTCTAGAGCTCGTATAGGCGGATTTTTGGATTCGGGAGGAATCTCCCTAGTTACCGCCCCTGTCGAAGCAGTGACGGTATCCGAAGATTCTTTCTTGGCTTCCTCCTCGTCCTTTTTATATATTGTACCCATATGGTGATGGGCTGTTGCGGAAAATTTAATACCATGATACTATTGGCAACCATTACTATTGCACTTAACAGAATGCATTGAAGTGTCGATTCTGGTAGCTGTCAAATGAGTTTGAAATAAAATAGAACGAGAGGAAATTTTGCGAAAAATTCGGGCAATAAATGCTGTACATTTTGCAACACTTGGCTTAATTAACTTACTGGAAAAGCAGAAAAAGAAATGAAATGTTGGGTTCGGGACTTATATGAAGATAGAGACGAAAATGGATTTTTCCAAGTAAATTATCAGCGTTTGCGGTGTGATGATGAACTGTTTTTCAAATCTTTTCGGATGAATGTGTCAGCATTTGATGATTTATTAGATGTAATAAGACACCGACTTGAGAAAAATTCAATTAGGAAACCCATTTCCCCAGAGTGTAGATTGGTGGTATGCTTGTTGTAAGTAATCATGTAAATTTTGGCTTGCATATTTAATTTTAATACAAAATAATTTTCCAGATACTTGGCACATGGAACTCCGAGGCATATTCTTGCCTTAAAATTTAAGATGGGCTTATCAACAATAACTGCAATAATTTTAGAAGTGTGTGAGGTTATCTGGCAGGTGCTTTCTCCGGAATATTTAAAACCTCCAACTGAAAGTAACATATGTGGAGACAAATTGAAGAAGGATTTCACACAATTTGGAATATGCCAAATTGTGTAGGTGCTATAGACGGCAAGCATATTAAGATTGTGTCTCCGCCAAATGCAGGCTCTGAATATTTCAATTATAAGCACCGTCATAGTGTGGTATTGCTTGCAGTTTGTGACGCCCACTATTCATTCACGTCAATATCTGTTGGTGCTAAAGGTAGCCGAAGCGATGGCGGCGTTCTAGCAGAAAGTGAATTCGGAAGACAGCTCTTTAGCAATAAATTATGCCTGCCAAAGGATAAGTATTTGCCCAACACAACTACCCTGTTTCCACATTACTTTGTGGGTGACGCTGCATTTCCACTTAGGGGAAATTTAATGAGGCCGTTCCCAGGGCGAGATCTCCCACATGATAGGGAATCATTCAATTTTCGATTGTCTCGAGCAAGACGGACAATCGAGAATTCTTTCGGGATTATGGCAGCCCGTTGGAGGGTGCTGCTAAATGACATTCAAAGTGCACCTAAGAATGTCAACAAAATTGTTTGTGCCACAGTAGTATTGCATAATTTTCTTATCAATAAAAAAAGAACACAATACTGTCCAGAAGGATTTGCAGATAGTATCAATACTGAAGGTGAGATAAGTGAAGGGCAGTGACGCTTAGAATGCAACACATTAACATCTGCAAATTTGTTCGTAATTGTTGTTGTTTGTAATTATGTAAATAACGAAGGTAAAACAAATAATTAAAAGAACCAATAATCTTTAACTGTTTTTATTCATATTTCGAAAATCCCTTAATTTTTTATTGACTAAATATAGGGTCGCCTCTTGGATATCTTCTATTTGGTCTTTAGAGAGCCCCTCCACTACTATCTTCGTAGCCAATGATTCCCAATGACTTTATTACCTCGTCCAAAAATTTGCCGTACTGTTGTTGGGCTGCCTCAAAATCAAAGCCTTTCTTTCCCCGCGACACCGTAGAAATGGAATTCGGCGACTGGAGTGGTGATGACATCGTAACATTGCTCAATTCCGGTGCAGCTTCAGATGTAATCTCCGGAATTTCCACGCAGATTTCCTCTACCGGAGCAAAACTTTCAAGAACACTGCAACGAAATAATAAATATTAATAAATCTTTATTTTATTACAGTAATTATAAATAAACTTACGGATTTTCACTAGTTCCATCGTTTAAAAAAGTCATCAAATGGAAATACTTCCACGTTTTATGTTGGCTTGTACCACTTCCTGATGGCATATTCCTCTTCGCCATCTCTAAACGATAACTATTTCGTAGCGTCTTCCATCTCGTTTTCAACTTTTCAGCTGAAAATAATAATATTTAATACCATTATCACATATTAATAACTATATTTCTTACCATTTACAGACATCTTTTCGCTAAGCTCTCGCCACGCTTTATCCTTAATAAATATATTTTTAAAATTATTATCGGCTTTTTTATATAAGCACGGATAATCTTTGATTAATTCGATCAGCTTTTCCTCGAAATTCATTGTCAATTTTAAAAAATCCCGCTTAATTTGAAACTTGTCACTTGACATCTGACAGCACCGAGCACTAAGTTCAAACTATTTTCGATTTCGACGAGAGAATCAATCCTGATGCTGTCAGTAGAATTGCCATTCTGCGATGCGCCATTTTGTTTCATATGTTTCGAATTGACAAGCACTTCATTTCGATTCTGTCGACGGGATGAGTGCTGCATTGTGTTAAGGCCTTAAGATATCTTCAATTATATTAGTATCGTCAACATATCGAACATATGCAATTAAATGTGCGTCTTTAGCTACATTGGTCACAAAGATCTTCAGATATATCATCAATTCTTCTGCCAACTGTATTATCAGCAAGCGGTATTTGTCGCAGCTGATTCGCATAAGATTGGCCAAACATTGTTTTGACCATATCAGTAGCTGCTGGCAAACCTAAAGTTTCTGCTATTGTGTGGGGTTTTTTACATTGCGCGATTCTGTACGACACTAGGTATGATGCTAGTAAAGCATTTGATGGAACATGAACATTTTTTTTGAAATTTTTCTTGTTATCTAACTCATCCAATTTTCTTTAAAAAAATTCTTGGGGCTTACCAACGTATTCAGAATGAATAGTTTCAAGGTGCGGTTTCAATTTGCCGGGGCTCATACTATCAACAGCCAAAACTTTTGAACACAACAAACACATTGGTTTTTCCACATTATCGTTAATAATATTAGTAAATCCGAACGATAAATAGGATAAGTCGTATTTCCTTGTCTTGGGAGTTCTTCCTTCCTGTTCCTTGTGGCTTGTATTCCCATTACTTGTGCCAACATCAGAATCTTCATTATTAGTGGATTTTCGCTTATATCCTATCAAAAGCTTATCCATTTGTCTGAAAATATTAGGAATAATATTATATTATTCTAAAAAAATAAAACTATTAAATTACTTACTATTATGATCAGTGGGCAATCACGTCAATAACAATAGAAACACAACCTAACACTGCTGAACCAATTAAATATTAGCTGTGACACGAAACAAATTGGTGAGCTAAACGTGCGTCGATCTTTTCTGGATGCAGGAGAGCGATGATCTTCGTTTGGGAATATGTACGCATCCATAAGCATCTGCGGCGTCCAGTGGCGTTAGTGCGCGACTTATTTAACTTTGTTTCTTCAGAAACAAAAAAAAATATATAAATAAAATAAAATAATAAAATGTATTAGAACTTTCTTTTCGAGGATTATAAGCAAACAACACAAATACCACTTTAATAACAACTTTATTATTCACTTATAATTCTTTTAAAATTATGATTTAGCGATGAACATCTCTTTGGAGTGCTCACTTGGTCGCGACGGTCTTAAGACTAACTTTCTTATATTTTACAAAGTACAATTTTAGAATTAAAGCAGAAAGTGCTGACCGATCGGTTCTCACGATTTTATTTTCAGACGGTGGAGTTACTTTAAGTCACGTTCCCAACTTATGAAAAATAAAATTTTATAAGTTGGAAATATTCAAAGTTCGCCAAGGTGAAGACTCTTGGTTTTGAATTTCGGTTACTTTATTTTTAGTTTCCGTTAGATTCGCTTTATCTGCGATATAAAATGGCGATAGCAGAAGAACTAATAATTTTGACGAACTAAACCCAAATCCTTGCTCGTTTTTCCTTCTCGTTTTTACCTTGTGCGTCTCTTTCGCACTCATTGAGCAAATATAAATTAATAAAATCGCGAATTATTCAAAATTCACGCAATTCACCGCGATTCTGGCATTACCAATAAATTCCCCACGAGAAGTTACCTCAATTTCATATGACGTTCACTGTCAGAAATCGAAGTAATGACAGTTCGCGATTTCCAAGTTATGTTTCGTGGTCGCGAAGATTTATTTAAATTGCGAGTGATGTTTTAGGTGTTGCTGAACATTCGCTAGAATCTTCTGGAGAATTGGTCACATAGCAGAGTGGTCTGGAATTTAGACAATTTGCGTGGGAACTGTGGCAAATTCCTCGAATGTTAAAATTGCGGTACCTAATTCATTCATATTCATTTATTACAGGTAAATATACACAAGATTTAAAATCTTTTATTGTACAATTAAAAGATTTTAAAACACATGGGTTCAAGATGAGGACGTCCACGTGTTTCTCTTAGTTCTTGGAGATTTCCTCCTACTTAAATGAGACAATAATTGCAATGCCCTTTAATTAATTTCTCAAAAAACATTAATATTTTATGCTATATATGTAAGGCTAATTCAAATGAATATATGTAGTAATAATATAATAAGAGGTAAAATTTATAATTATAATTCTTTAGGTATGTTACCTGAATAAATTCTGCAGGTTCTAAAAGAAAGAATTTCCTTGCAAATAAAATGTGCAACAAATGAAATAAAAACTTACAATTTTAGAATGATTGCACTTAGAAAAAAGTTCGTGCCGATATTGGCACATGGTGGGCGTCTCTCCATAGTTTCCTTTCTCGTCCAAAATCCTAATATAATCTTCAGGAATTTACCTTTTGGTTTTCGATCACTTAATATAAAAATTCAATTAATGTTCAAATTCACTTAAATAAAAGAATTTATATCTTAATTCCTCTGAACTATGCAACCAAGAAAGAAACGTCTTTTCAATTCCGAGGTTCTAGGCCAACTCCTACTCCAAGCTAATGTTTGACGCAGATGAAATTTGATTGATTTTACGCCTGCTTCACAGAAGTGATGCGTAGCTGGTGAGTTAAAATGCCAGTTAATGGCTTTAGGCGCAAAGTATTGTGCTGCGTCGGTTGTTGATTCCTCAACTGCTTGTCTTAAAGCAACAATCTGAGTAAATATCTGTGGCAGGCTTCTGACGTTAATGAAGATACTTATTCGATGTGTATGGCTCGTGTTGTCATACATACAAAGATGCATAGATAGGCCTTGACATGTTTAGCATTCCTTATTTGTGATGGCTTGACATTGAATGGCCCAGCGTAGTCTATGCCTACCTTGTTGAATGGTTTGGTTATGCCAGCTTGTGAATTCACCATCAGCTCTGGATTCATCCTTTTTCTTGGAAAGATAAGCATAGGTGGCATGTAGTTTTCAGCTGCACTGAACCATATCTCGACCGTTATCGTCTCTCCTCGTTCTGCTGAAACTATGACCCCAACCTGTTTCCGTCCTCTTTTAGCGATTATCTTTGAATTTGTCTTTGGCACAACGTGCTCATTGGAAATTGAAGAATTTTTCGACTGCAACTTTGTTAAAACCAGATGCTCTGGCAGCAGAAGTATTTTCAGGCTTTCTAATTGAAAGCTCTGGGTGTCGTTTTAGGAAGCCATTTATCCACTCTCTACCAGCTTCTTTTTTCTCAGCGTTGAACGGATTAGGCAATTATTTTTAATTGCTAACTGGTATACTAATGCCTTTAGATCTTTAACCGTAAGTCCATATAACCTTTCTTCCATTTCTAATAAATAGGCACAAAGCTCATTTTCTTCAGACACAGAAAAAACAGGCAGCCAGTAATTGGTATTAAAACTGGGCGAGCAGCCTTAAGTTTTCTCTCTAATGTCGTCTGTGGCACATCAAATTGTTTAGCTGCTTTATAATAACCCATTTTTCCATCCAAAACAGCTTGAATTGCTTCCCGCATGGATTCTTCGGACCACGACCCTCTGTCAGTCGTGCGTTTGTAGTCACGAACCATTCTAAAAAGGCAAACAAAAAACAAACTCATTTTTACGGAAAACAAACAAGAACAAAATTATTCTCATTGGGGGTAAGATGGGGTATCCCGTTACCCCATCTAGCCTGCAGAGCCATTTTTATAAAAAAAACAACAATCTTAAGGAAACACAATGCCTACCTTATTATAGGTTAGTTTAAGCGTCAATCACAGCAACACCTCACCGGCTAACGTTATTTAACAAACCACAGTCACGTGTCAAACCAGAAGAAAATATGATAAACAATTTGCAGTAAAACACTTTTTTTGAATTTTTTTCGACACTGCGCACTTGTGAACCACTAACCACCGGGCGACTGACAAGTACAAGAATGAACGAGCGTGATTGGGCAATTTGAACTGTGAATTTCGCTGGGTACCCCGTCTTACCCGCTACCCCGTCTTACCCGCTACCCCGTCTTACCCGTTACCCCGTCTTACCTCCTTCTCCCCTACATACATTGGAAATAAACAATTGGTTTGTTTTTATAGAAGGACACATACAGTAAAAACCGTACCGAAGTAAGTATAGAAACAGAAATTACTCATATAACAGTCTTGCGACCTATTACATAACATTTCTTTAACTCTCAATTCTTCATATATTTAAGGTTCAAGTAAGTATTTTTTAATATATGATATGTGTATACTTAAAGATTTTAACGATCTAAACGTGATAATAAATTGGAAAGATTAAAAGATTTTTTTATCTGAAGGTAAATCAATGTCAATAAAGTATTTTTATATTAACAGCTACATAAGGTATGATTCTTGTGGATATTTAAAATTAAGAACATGAAATAATTTAAATAGGACATCAATATCTTTTAAAAATGAGTCGATTTTATAAAGTACATTATTAAATGAAATTATAAATGTATGAACGCTTTGAATACTATCTCCGACTACAACAATTAGAGGTTGCAATGATAGACCTAAATTAAAATACTCATCAGTTCCACTTTTAATATTAATCCGAGAAGTAGGGATCAGTAATGAATTTAGTAGATAAATGCTTACACAAGCTTTAGAATCTGAAAATGCAAGAACTTTTAATTGTTATTTATTAGATATGTATACGCATACAAACCTTCCTTTATATTTGAAGAATTTAAATGAGCCAAATATCCTCGACTATGCTTATCTTTCAAATCGGATTTATAAATGCTGACAATCTTTTTATAGAAGTTATACCAGCGTTGGAAAATGCAAAGTTCCTTGTCAGAAGTTGTTCCAGCGTTGGAAAAGGCAAAGTTCCTTGTCAGGATATAGGTTGAGGGAATCAGATTCAATCTGAAATAAATTCAATTTAGAGAAAGAACCGATTAACAAAAAAAACATCTTTACCAAAGTGTATGCCAAGCTATGACGTAAAACGGGCCATTCGTCTAAAATATCCTCGGAATTTTCGTGAATGCACTGCCTCCTGAAAGAGTACGACGATTTTCATTAATTTATAACGTCTGGCCAGGGTTGCCTATTTTCTTTAAGCCATAACTGGTATTTCTTTTGGTCAGCGATATCTGAAGGGACGTAATTTTTAAAAATAGCGATAATTTCCATAGAATGTTACCTGACACAAATACTAGATTCATCAAAACGGGTTGATAGTTTGATTCTCTTCATACATGCAGTATACCTGGATTTAAGAAGTTCTGCGTGTCGCAAATTTCGAGATATATTATTATATTTGTCTACAAGACAATCTTTGGGACCTGACACAATTTTACCATCTTTGACCAGTCGTTGTATATAATAAGTTTTCTAAAAACAAGTTTTTTTTATTTAAAAATACATATCGTTTTAATCCTCATCTTACCTTCACTTCACTTTGAAACAGTTAACTTCTCCAAAACCCTGTTAGAACACGAGAAAATATGCAAAGATATTTTTCTGAAATCAATTGGAAGAAAAAAGAACTATAAATATACATTTTCTGTTTGCCACCTTTTAAGGCAATTCCTAAAAAGCAATTGAAATTTTCGAAAGAACTAAATTGATAACATTTCATAATGTTTATTTATTGCGAAAAATATAATACTTTCGTACAAAATTTTAACGGACAAACTATAACTGCCTGGTCTGTAATAGTACATTATTTCTCTATGTTATAATACTACCTCGACAGCTTCTAATTTAGTAATTATATATCTTCCTTAACTGCAATTGATGGGTACGGTGTAAAAAATTACACCCGTATTTTCGCTTATAACTTGCAAACTAATACATTTTAAGATTTTATATATGTATATAAAGAGGACGTCCCGGAAAAGGTAATGTTAAAAAATATCATTGAAACATTGATAAGGGAATTTTTTGGAATCAAAAGATTCCTAGACAGCTCTGGAAAGTTAATTCAAAATTCCTCGGGTCCTTTTTAGGCGGTTCTCACTATTACCTTTTCCGGAATATATATATATATATATATATATATATATATATATATATATATATATATATATAAAGGCTTGTGCTGCATTGATATACTACCAATAGCCCAAAAATCGTTAGATGTTTTCTGTGAAGTATTATCAGAGTGTTTAAGCTACATGAATTGTCAAAAAGTTTCACTTCCAATTTTGACAAAATCTGGACTAAGGAGAAAATCAGGTTAGTCTTAATGATTACCAGTAATAAGTAATCTTTGGCAGTACCTTCGCAAAAACGCAATACAAATAATTTTTCGATTTTTCGTTTTCGAATTTAAGAACTTTATTGGATTCCCACTAAATAAGACCCTAAAAAACTTCCAAAATTCCAATCTACCACGGTTTTATTTACTTTTATATCGGGGTAGCACTACATTTTTTAAAAGTCGTGGAAACGTAACTCACGAAATATATAAATATTATCTTGAAAGTTTAGTAGTATTTTCCTAACTTATAACAAAAAATAACATATCGCGGATGTAGGAATTCATGTTGGTTTATTTTATTTCGCATACTACTTACTTTTTAAAATTCCCGTCCTTCAAGATTCCATGATTCTTCTTCACTAAGTATTGGTAAACTGAACTCGCTTCCTGATCAGCCATAACTATTTCAATTTGTCATTTCAGATTAGTATTAACACTTTTTTTAAATTTCCGTTTTACAAGGCAGCGACTATAGTAACATCATCGGAAGTTTATTTCTCGAAATTCCAATTTAAAACAAGCGTCGCTGAGCTGAGCAATAAGGAAGCCCTGCAGTGCACTAAATTATGAAAAAGCAAACTTTTGATTCACGGTATTTTTTCAGTGACACATTTCTTTCCTGTACAAAAATAATAAAACAATAAGAAAGATTAGGTTTACTCATCTGTCCTTTAAAAATACTTTTACTTTCTTTTACCCCAAAAATCCAGGATTTCGGTAGGTAAATATTTATTAAATTCATTAAGCAACGCTTGTAACATGTTAAATTCGATAAAGGTAATTAAGTGTCACTGAACTTTTTCTTTTTTTAAACAAAAAATATCACTTTCAAAATTTTGCGGAAAATTTCTCACTACTGTTTTTACAGTCAAATTCTAATTGGCGTAATTTAATTTTCATTAACTGAATAAATGGCAAACGCTTTTCAAGTTTCTGGAAAAATGGAATTAGTTTATGCTATTGAGTATCACTTTACCAACACTAAGCTAACAAGGAAACACCATCTGGGGGCTCTTACTAATGGTCCCATATGGCCCGTGGAAATTGTTTTCCTTTTCCCTTCTTTCTTTTCCGTATTGTTTGTTTTCAATTTATTAGGACACGGGAAGAATGGTTTCTAGACTGGAAACTATAAAATAAAATTATTTTGTATACTTGGTTAAGGCTTTAATACCGTACCTGTTTAACGGGCTTAGCGTTGGATTAATGATGCTAGAAGGTAGTTGATGCTACTAGCTGGAGCGAGTAGCTCAGGGCAAGAAGTACATAAGGTGCTTGGCAGCAAATGCTGAGAGGATGACTTTCTCTCAAAATTTCCTTGAGGTATTATAATCTTGGCGCGACATGATATAATGGTAATTATGCACAACTTGAAGTGGAACTGGAGAAGTGTGTTATGTGCAAGGGGTGCCTTTATATAGGGCGGTGGTGTTATTACTTACTAGTTCATATAAAAGAGAAACTTCACTAATCTCCTCTGTTTTATGGTTTTTCTTGTTAGTCAATCCAATCTTTTTTTCAATTTAAGCTACGCTAAGTAGTTTAATGCACAGTGTATTTTCTCAATTTTAACACACTACTAAATCTTTGTTTCCTTAACCCATTAATGCCTATTGGGTATTTAAATACCCAAAAATACTAGTGTATTTAAAAAAATATATCTGGCGACGGGTAAGAGATATCGCATTACACTCCGTCTCAAAATATAACCTCACCACTATATAAACTCTATATTTGTTATACACTTCATATTTCACTTGGGTAAGTTTCACACATTTCAAGCATAATGTAATACTATTCGAACAGTATTTATTCCAGGCTGCAACAAAACCGGTTTTGGGAATTAAAAAGCACTTTCCTAAAATATGATAAGAAAAACTCTCATAATATAACCTCAATGAATTTATTTCACTGATTATTCCTTTATAGACAGAAAAAATTACATAAAATAACAATTAATATTTCGTTGATCCTCCATTGTGATTTATGACTTCAAAAATCCTTGATGGCATACTGTCATAAAGAGTCCGTATGTAATTTGTTGGAATTTCCGCCCAGCATTTCAAAATGGTATCTTTTAACTCCGCTGCTGTTTGAAACTGCTTCCCATCAGCGTAAACTTGTCGTGAGAGATATCCCCAAGCATTCTCAATAATATTTTATTCTGGTGATTTCGATGGCCAAGGCAGTAAGGCCACGTTGTTGCCTCTAAACCATTCTTTAACACGCCCTGCGGTATGAATCGAAGCATTATCATGCTGGAAAACAAATTGTTGAGATTCCAATTTTTCGATTATTTTTATACGCTGTCTAGATAATAAATCGATGTACTTCCTGGAGTCCTGTCGGCCACTAATTATCTCTAAATCTGCAACTCCATTGTATGTTATAGCACCCCAGACCATTAGTGACCCGCCTCCCATTTGTCTTCGGCTTAAAACCAATTCCTCTTTGCGTAAATCATGGAAACAGTGTTGGTAGCCATCCGGTCCATCCAGATTAAACTTCTTATCGTCACTAAAGATGACTTTTTTCCATTCAGCAGCCCAAGACATGTGATCACGACCAAATTGTAAACGTTGATCTCGGTGCCAGTCTTGGTCCGGATTGGTGTGGGATCTTGCCTCAGACTCCTTGGTACACTCACCCGAACTTTAAAGTCCTGATGGACCGAAGACTATACAAAAAAAAGGAAGCACAACTATTAATGGCTTAAGAAACAAAAAGGATAAAATGAATGGACACTATCAGGCCCCTGGCGATAAAAACAACCTCAGCCTCTAGATGTAAGGAGGCTTGTAGGGCTATCTCTATCAGGGTATGCTTTTAGAAACCAAAATGTCAAAAACAATTTTCCATAAATTCAACCCAAGGGTGTATTCAGAGATGGGTCGTGACGGAAACCAGAAACAAGATAAAACGGTGTTTGTGTAAAATGATGCGGTTGATAAGTGAACATATTTTACAAAATTCATTAAATGTTCTTAAAAAATTTGAACTGTTGTCGCGAAATGCGCTATATGATTTTATGTAGTATTGTAGTCCTGCCTGCTGGGCCATTTAAGAAATCAATTAAAACAAATTCCAATTTTCTTTTTTGTTTTGTTGCAACAAACAGGAAAAGGACACTTTAAACCAAACGCGGAGATATATTTCTTATCACTATAAATTTAATTGAATACACCAAAACACAATACAATACTATACAATCCACACCACTGCACTATTCCACACTTATATGAAATTTAACTTTTCTATCCCTTTTCTATACACACAGCATAAGTAACTTAGTAGTCACTTTTTTCACAAACAGAATGAAATTAGTTTTAATTTCTAATTTAAAAACACACTTAATAGTCAGTATTTTCTTATATGAAATTTAACTTTTCCATTTATCTACATATTTATAATCTCGATACCGATAATATCTAACTGAATATTAACTATGTTATCCAAGAGCCTAGGGGATTTTCTTGGCTTGCATTTTTTTGTTTGTTTTTTTTTTTGGAAACTGTAATTAAAAGTCGAAATTTGTAATTCAAGTTATTATTATTTTTCTAGTTTCTCATCCATATGCTTTTACAGATCGTGGTTACCTAATAATCCCTACGGCCGTTCTTGATAAAAGTCTAGCTGGTTTGGTAACGTTCAAATCTAGGTCCTTAATTAAAGTTTAACTTTCAAAGCAAAGCTTACCTAATTGAATTAATTTTATTTTTTATCTGTTATTTTATTAAGTTCAGGTGTTTTAAATTTTATTAGTTATTATTATTTCTTTTATTTGTACTTTCCTGTGAAATCCTTGGTATGCTAGCACGTGCAGCGGTGACTCCTCATCGTCCAATCCTAGCTGACTAGAACTTCTTTCTTTGGACTTCTGTAGACTTCTCACGTGACTATAATTGTCCGCGACTCGATTTAATCACAAACTTTTGGTGATTCTCAAAATCAAAACTTTTGGCTATGTTTGGACACGTCTTCTTACTTGCTAATCCCACTGTGTTCTCTCCGTGTCACCTCCGGAAGAACGTCGTCGTCAGGATGGCGTTTTGCGTCCATGCGCAGAAAAAATATCGTAAGTATCAGAAGTATCGTCGTAATAGCTCAATGTGATGGTACCGTTGTAAGGTTTGGACGAGTTCGGAGTTCGGCCTATTTTTTATCATGAAGCCGGAGGAAGCGCTTTAATTTCTTTTATAATTATTATTATGATGAAATTTTGTAGAATGCCTGAATAATGTATTTTATGTGTTTTTTTTTGTTTTTATAATTTCTATTATAGTGTAAACGTTATAAATATTTTATGTTATGTAGCTAACCTTGAAATATTTCACTAGCTTCTATTCTAAACTAACATCTAATTTCTCTTTCAATATTTTAGTATTTTTTTTTTTATTATTGGGTTTCGTATTATTTTATTAGAATTTGTTTTATTAAGAGTTTATTTTATTAACCTAAATAAGAGTCTACGGACTGACTAACTATTAAAAAAGGGCAAATATACATGAAATAAATCGAAGGTATAGTCAACTAAATTTATCTAACGTAAAAGACAATTAAAAAGGACAAATTATATGTGAAATAAACTACTTTTAGTAACCAACTAAAACTTTCCGAATTTCGGTCACGTTAATGAAGAAGTTCTTTTCGTTGCCGCGATCATCTTTAGGTGTAAGAAACTAAAACATCGGAAGTGAAAACATAAAAAGAGACAAATTATACTTGAAATAAATTAAATAGGAAAAATCAAATTTATGCAATCCAGGCTTTGAATTAGTTTTATATTATGCTTGTGTTTCAAAGAAAAGGATCGAAAAGGGTGGCGACGATGAACTTTGGGAGGAAATCTTCCGAAATTGGGTATGTAATTTGGCTTATAATTATTTTCGATTAAATAAATGAATGATTTTGCAAGATTGTTACAATTCATTGAATGATTAAAAGAAAGACAACGTGAGTCAATTTGTGAGTACAGAAAGTCGAATATAAACTTGAAGAATGTGCAAATAACACATATAATTTGTCAATTACGTTTGATAAATTTAGTTAATTATACCTTCGATTTATTTTGAATGCTTTTTCCAAGATTTTTTTTCACGTTGATCCTGATGAATTTAGGTGATGTGATTTACACTGCTTCACTCTGTACGAGTTCCCACGAGGATCAACTTGTAGAATGTTGAAGAATGGACGTAATGATGAATTTATTATTTGCTTCGAATTCGTAATTTCCATGAATAAATCCGGTCACTGGCCGCTCGCCAATGTGTTTGGGCATTAGTTTTGCCGCGAAGAAAACTTTGGTAAGTTACTTCGGCCCTTCATCATTTCTGCCAGTTTTGGGACGATTTATTTCAATATAATCGAATATACGCACGCACACATAAGTACGCTTGAAAACTTCTCATTTTATGAAATTAAGATTATACTTGACAAGCACAGTTACTTTATGAAATTTATATTAATTAAGACGCCGAAATAATCATTTAATGCTTTTTTTTTTTACACAAAAACGTATTAAAAAGGTAAAGAAATTACGTTATTAATCGGAAAATTTTCGCTACACACACCCATAAAAACACCTTTCACATATTTATCGAGATTGCAATATATTCCCGGTTAACATAACTAATTTTTAACATTAGTACTATCTAATAACTCCCAATGAATATTAAATTAACCTTTTTCCTCAAAAATTACTGAAAACCAGGATATTATGTTATTTAGAACGATATCTTCACTCCGTCACTGGCTCTGAAAAGTGTTTCAAACTATTAAAATTGAAATTAAGATAATATCCGCGACTAGCACAATTTCTTTATAAGCTATCTATTAGTTAAGAACCCCGGAATAAATATTCAATAATTACTTTTTCAAAAAAAAGTGTCTTAAACCCCCAAATTATGTTTACAAATTCAAAAAAAAACCTCTTCCTTTTTCCAATCTAGCCTCTGAACTTTGTGAGATTGCGATTCTGTGGCTTAAAATTAAAATCGGAACGTTTGTCCCAACTTAAATTTCCTTATATCCCAGTCTTGTAGTCGGGATGAAAATAGGACGCGAAAAGAACGAGGTCAAACTGATCACTTCTATTAAAGTTATCGATAACTAATTAAAAAAAAAAACTCGTGTAACTCTTTCTTTTAAAGAGCTAGATAAAATATATAAAAATTTAGTTTTAGATGTGATTACACAATTATACACAATTGTGTAATTCTCATTTGGAAATGAACTTTTCTATTCTTTACACCGTACTCTGCGACCACTTCAACAAAACCTAAAATTCACGAACGACTTCTTGCAATTTTAAAAACAGATTCCTCTTTTTGACAAACGCAACTTGTTCAGGCCGAAGTTCAGACCAAACTTCATAAATCTCTCGGTTGATTCTTTCGATCAACCGTATCTACATGAAAGGAAAGATTTAAGTTTTCAAGCAAGCAAGGCTCATCACTTAGTTTGGCTAATAAGTAAACCTAAATTACTTTATAACATCCTTTCTATTTCAGAACCTTTCGCAGATATGTAATATCTAATAATGCTAACCTTTTAATTCTTGGCTTTCCAATTCTCGAACCTTTACAATCATTTAGCTCTGGCCACTATTAATAAGACTTAAACAAAGATGGGGTGCCGGGTCAATAAATGACAAGACCAAGTTTGAAAATTCAATATGGTTTCTTATTAAGGTTGTTACAGGTCAAATCCGAAATCCGATGCTGGATATTTTTTTCAACAACATCGGATAACCGATATGACCAATAACAAGTAACAAAAAATTTACCCACAAGTAGCCACTTCGTAAACAAATTCCACATGAAATAACATATCCTCCTATTAACACTAAGGCGAAGACACCGCATACTTTATCCACCACTTACCTATTCCTCTCAGAATAAAGGAGCAGTTTATCCACGTTGATAAAAAGTTAGAGTCATTAATCACGGTGAGTAATAGACTTTCCACTGAAGCCCTTAAGCAAAATATTACCATAGAATTAGAGACCTTGGTCTCCCTCATCACTCTAATGATGGTCAGGTACCAGAGCACTCAAAATCTCCTCATTGATTTGATAACGGACGTACGTCACGGTTAACCACACCGCTCTATCATAACACCCCTACAAATGAAGAAGGTGTTGGAAACAATTCAAAAGGAGATTCCTAACTCTCTAACTTTGCCCATAACCAAGGATAAGAATAATCTTTTACAGATCTACCAAATAAGTAACGTCCGCACTGCTATAGTCGCTATAGGTTCTCGCTTAAGCTTCCCTTTCCATTCATTGATAACTATCAATTGATGAAAGTATACCCATTCCCTACACTCCACAAAGATGACTTCGTTTACATTAAACCCTCTTTGGAATATTTGGTGATTGATTACACTAGAGAACACAATTTCGATTTACAGAACTGTGGAACCACGGATATTATCCACTACCTCTGCCGGGTTATATACCCAATATATAACGTTCATTCGGTGAACAATTTGTGTGAAGTCGATCTACTGAAACATTCCATCACCGTCCCACCTCATTGCGAAATTCAAACGGTGCCAAAATTAGATTTCTGGATCCAACTCTCCCAAGCTAACAAGTGGTTATTCTCTATGAAAGAACCTACGGTAATATGGTAGATACTGTATGTGGCAATAAAATAAAGCCCTACGAACTAAAGAATACCGGAGTGTTAGAGCTCGCCGTCGGCTGTTACCTTAGAACAAAAGATCTCGTTATCCAGGCTCACAGCGTGAAAGAATTCAGGTTGAATAATCACTACCGATCCACTATCAACCTCACGTTTAACCTTCCCACATACCCAAAACAACAAAAGCTCAGCCAACACGGAGTACAGCTTATAAAATTCCATGACGAACAAGATCTGCTACAGCTCAGTGCCGCGATTAAAACACAGAAGTTCAAAGAAGAATTAAGAAATACTGACCTATCCCCTCACAATATTCACCACTATACCTTGCTTTATTTGCTTATCATAACACTAGTAATCACGCACGGTCACGGTCGTTCTCTTTAAAAAACGCATCAAAACCATGAAGCTTACAAAAAAAACAAACACAACACAAGAAATACGAGATTCGACGACCGATTACCGGTTAACTATGCAAACTTGAAAACAAAAACAAAACAATTGCAAAAGCTTTATTAAGACGAAAGCTGAAGAGCTTTCCCGGTTCACCTAAACTTCATTTCCCCATGCAAATAAAATGTAGAATAATGTATACCAAAATGTTTTAGCCAAATAAGTATATATGTATTCATAATATAATTAATTATTTCAAGGAATACCAAATGAAGGAAGAATTATTTAAATATAAGTTTAATTATAACCCTAACATTATGCAAAATACTAAATAAAATGTAAATACAAAATAAAATTTATTTACAACTAAACCGTAGCCCCGTAAGTTATATCTTTTACAAAAAATATAATTGTAAACCACATAATATAGGGACCATAAATCCATTCATCGTGAAAATTAAATTAGGAGAAGAAACTGAAAAGTTATTCATATTGACAGTTACCAAAATGTAACGTCTAAATAACATAAAAGAAGAAGAATTCCGCCCAAATCGTATCTACACTCATCAGCAAGTGTAAACAAATTTGAATTAAAAACGGCTTTTTATATTTAAATATTTAAAAAACCTGAAAAGTTATTTATTGACAGTTATTAAAATGTAACGTCAAAATAACATCAAAGTTATTTATTAACAGTTACTAAAATGTAAGGTCATAATAAATTGTAAGAGTGCGCTGAGAAGTCAGTTCTTATACACACTGTTTCAATTCCAAGTGCGAATCACAATCTGTAAAGAAAGTCTACATTTTCTCATGGCACCATCTATTGAGAAAGTCGATACTTACAAAAGTCGAGAGCACCATTTATTAAGGAAGTCTGAAAAGTCTATTTTTGCCTATAAAAATTGCCTGTTAAAATAATTCATACACATCTTGTGAAAGAAAATTTTATTTATTGAACATTTAGCTATGCGACTTTTGATATATGGTGGCAGTGATGGTAACTCGGAATTTTTTATTACTGTACCGCAATAACCAAAATTACTGTGTCAATGAAAAAATTACTGTTTTTCAAGACGCTGCCAATAACTACAATAGTTTGAAAAAACAAACATTTTTCAACCTCACTTGAAATGTTTTATATTAAAATATTCAATTTTGCAGCACTTATTTTAAGAACTCATTTAATTTTTGATATGAGGCTAATATAAATTAACAAATTACCTTCTTGCTGAATGTACTTAGCCTAATCAGCAAAAATGTTAAATTGAAAGTTAACTGAACATCGTTAGAACTACAGGCAAATTTAGCAAATGCAATGCAATTAGCAATGCAGTTTTCTTATGTCTCACTGTACACTTTTTATCCACTGGGTATTAAATCAAAGATATGACTATCTTTTATAATTAACAAAACTTGTATTTCACAGAAATGGTATTCTTATTTTTAGCAAATGGAATGGCGTCACAGTTACTGTCTCGAATTGAAATTGAATTTTGGCTTCACCAAAATCACCAGAAATCACCGTGGTGGAAATTGAAAATCACCAACTTTTAGACGTGTCTGAAAAAAAAAATGCTGTCACCAGAGAGGCGTTCGAAAACACCAGATTTGGTGACAAAATCACTGATTTGGCACCACTGAGCGGAAGTCGTGACGTGATAGTGCTATTGCATCATCCACGTTAAGTGAGCTGCGGTTAATGCATTTCAGCGTTGCCAACTTTTTAAATAGATAGACAAATAAGGTGTGTACACTCTTGTGAACAATTTTCAGGGTTCTTAGTTAAAAATCAGATGACATTTAGCAATTAGGTAAAATTACTGTAAGTTTGCATTAAATTACCGTCTTACTGTACGGGGCTCTAAATTATTGTCAAATACAGTAATTACGGTACGGTTCCCATCACTGTATGGTGGCGTCATTTTTAAGATATCGCTCTGTAACGATTCGCCCCATGTAACGATTCGCCCCACTCTCCCCTACATATGCTTCCTGTTTGGTGTCAAACCAGCAATAAATGGTGATCAGTGATGAAATTTTGTTTGACCCAAATATGTTGGGATGATGAAATTTGCAGGAAAGTACAGACGACAATAGAGTTGTAATCAACCTTCAAGTGCGTGAAGTGAGAGTTACGGTGTAGATATGTATGTAGATGAGAACTTTGGCTTGATCATGAAACTGTCACAGATACTAATTAGTATTGCAAACACGATTGTTTTGCACCAGACAAAAGATAATGTTCTGGGTCTATTTTCCCAAGGACTGGGAGTGCTTTCTTTTGGCAAGAGAAGGTGCACCAGCCCTGAATTTATTTCACAAGATCTCTTTTTTTTTAAGAATTTAAAACACACTTTTGGCTTTTAACTTTTATTTAGTTTAAGCAGAAACACAACTTTTATTTGTAATAAACTTAACAACTTTTTTTATGATGCGACTCAGAAGGCCTTACCTCTGGTGGGGGGATCACTCCTGGTCGGATTTAGAAAAATGACTGTCCGTTGATATATTTATTGTCATCTCCTTGGAGAAGTGGTCCTCGCATACCATCATCCTTCTCTTTCCAAGTGGTATATTTGGTCGGCCTAGAGCCTCCATCCAAATGTTAGCCCTAAAAGATTCGTATTAGAAGTTTATTTCATTTCAAATAAATACCATACCTTTCTTCATCATCAGGGACCTTAAAGAACTTCTTTATTCCTCCTGATAATTTAAAATTTGGGCAATCTCTTGCAATACACTTGTAGTGGACTCGCACGTTATCCATGTTTTTAAACTTTGACTTTACACTAGTTTGCGCGGTAAACTTCACAAAAATAGAATTATAAAAATTTATAATAAAATAAAAAAAACAAAAGCTAAACTATTACGCTCAATTAGAATGGAAATGCGAATCACTTTATTATATTTTATTTAAAAGTATGTATTTTTGCTTTCATCAATGATAACTTTGAAGAAAATTACCTAAATGAAAATATCAACCGAAGACTACTCACATGGGAACCTAAAATTGCTTACCCAAATGAAATGATCCAACATGTTTTCAATGATGTCACACTGCACTTCGCAGATACAAACTGATACCACGATTTGATAGCACGATTTGTAATGGGAAAAGAATGTTGTTTACCATTTGCGAAGTCCAATATTATGATGAGAGCATAATTTGACACCTTTATACTATTGAAGCAAATTATTCTGTTGGATGATGATCATTTGTTTAATAAGCAATTTCAGGTGATTATACATGAATGTATTTATTTCTTATTTCTAGGTACTTAATTAATTCTTATCACTAAACATCCTCTCCGCGTTAAGCCTTGCTCAAAGTTCCGGGTCTACCTCTAGTCTGGGTTGTTGTAATAGTGTTGTCCTTGGCACGGGTGTAGGATTTGAAGGCTGAGTTGTTTTTTTCCGCTGAATGGAATTGTCTCCCTACTACTTCCTCCCACATCACGCTTGACGTGCCGGACACCGCGCCGAATGTCATCTAAGATTGGCATGATAGACTCCGTAGGTTGGCCGATGGAAGGCGATGGTGAACCAGCGCGAATGTCATCCAAGGAAGCGACCAGGCCGCTTAACTTTAAGGAAAGCTCGTAAATCCTGCTGGAAAGAAGCGACGAGTCGTTGGTCAAACCATCAGCGATATTAAGCAGCTTGTCCAGTTTTGAGTTTAGACTGGCGCAGTCATCGGACAAAATTTGAAGTCCAGCAAAGTTTGTGGAGATCTCTTTGACCTTATCAGCGATGTAAGATTGATCTGCGGAGAGGGTAGCAACGACTCCCTTCATGAGCCGTAAAACGTGACAGGGCCTAATATTGGAGCACTCTTTACATGTAGAAAGACCATGTGAGAGACAAGTGCCATGAAAAACACCACCACAGATGCCATCACAGGCAACACCATTGTTTAGCAACTTATTAGAGCATGTCTTGCAAAGGGCCATTATGTGCGTGAAGATTAGTCGGAAATATTTAAAAATAAAAAGTTAAACAAAAAGCTTTTCACCAGGTTGCAGCAATTCCAAGTTAAAAACAAAACTATTTCCCGGCAATGTAAATAAACAAACTGAGTCACTTCCGTTTGAAAAACAAAAATATTTCTCGTCACTGTAAAAAGCTAAAAACAAACTGAGTCACTTACAAAATATCGGCCAGTTAAAAATAAGGTCACTGACAAATATGTAAACAAGAAGAAACTGTTTCAGGTAAGTTATTGACCGGGAAAGAGTGGCACTCACTTTGCTGAGACACCTGCTGTTTCCGGCACCTTTGGAGGGTACTTCTGTTAACTGAGGCTTATGAAGCAATGTGTTATGCCTTTGTTGGCATCTAAGACATCCTCTTGCTGTACAATTGATGGAACGATGATCTTCCTTCAGGCAGTTGACACACAACCGTAATCTTGGTATCGTCTTAAGACGCTCTGATGAAGAAAGTTGAAGAAAATCTAGACAGGCAAATTTACCATGATTCTTGCGACACAACTTGCAATTTGTTGATTTTTCTTTGTTGGCTGATGTCGTGAGAGCAGCAACCCTTGTAGGTGACGACCTTATCTCTGCCTTGTATTTGCCTAAGGCTTCTAAAGATTGAAACCGTTGTTCTAAAAACTCAAGAAATTGGCTGATGTTCGGTATGTCCCGAGGAGATTGCAGTCCTTGTTCATAGAGGTTATGTGTTGTCTTATCTAGCTTCTTGAGAAGAAGGTGTAGGAGTATGAGATCCCACGTAGCTGTTGAAATACCAACGTTGTTTATAGCCATAAGACATTCCTTTGTATTATCATGAAGTCGTCTGATTAAGTATGCTGATTCCATTTGGATGGTTTGTTGACCTAGGAGTTTCTCTAATAAGGCGGCTACTTGCAAGCATTCGTTGCTGTAGCGACGATTGAGGACCTCCCATGCGGAGTCGTAGTTATCTACAGAAATTTGAAACTGTCTTATTAGACGTTCAGCTTCTCCAGAAAGAGAGTTTTTAGAAACCACATTTTTTGTGCCTTGCTGATGGGTTGAGCATGAATCATCTGCCGAAACAGGTCATGAAATTGCTGCCATTTTAAATAATCTCCATCAAATTGAGGGATTGAGATTTTTGGCAGCTTCATTTGTGACGTGGATATTGGGCTTCCAATGGTTTCACAACACGGTCAGTTCAAGTTTGACTTAGCTCAATCAAGGCCTCTTGAACTTCTTCTAAGTCGTAGCACACTTCTGAGACTTGTTTTTCTAATAAGTCTAACATCTGGTCATTTAGTGTGCTGATGCGTGACCAATGTACGTTAATCGCACTAATCTTCTGCTCATAAGAAAGCTGTGTCTCGACTGGTAGCCCTTTCACCACTATATAATTGGGACTGATGTGTTGATTAGATGTCCTTGGTGTTCACCGTACTCTTAGGGATGATTGCTGAGGCAATCTGCTAGTTTCAGGTGCCTGGAGCTTGGTTGATATTTCCTCCGAGTATGACTCGTACAGATTTTTGATCGATCCTATGCGAAGTATTCGTGGTTTATTTGATCGCCGTAAGTCGTCCTAATTTCTGAATCGATTTTATCAAATGAAGACCAAAGCGATTCTAGCCTTTGAAGCCGCTCTTCCAAAAATGGAACAGTTCTTCTTTCCAGTCGTTGTTTCCGGTACCTTGTAATCGTCTTCTGGACTTCATCGCCGATCTCAGCTTGTTGTTGTACCAATTTATCCATCCTGAGATGCTGAGCGATTGAACGATGATTTTAACTTTAACACTTGTACTGAGATTTGCAAACGTGATCTTAAAGTCACGTCGGGGTCACCAGATTATGTTTATTCTGCGGTCAAGCTCTTTTGCTGGCCCGCTTTTCCTATCGTAAAGGTACTCAACCTTTACTGTCGGTTTATGTGCGTAAAGGTACTAAACCTTGACGCTAATAACGGAAAACGAGTTCTGAAGTGAAACACACCAAGTTCTCTGCAAAAGTGACTTACTTTATTTAACTGACTGTCTTATTTATTTAAAATAAATTCGCTTACCTAAATGCAAATATCAACCAAAGACTATTCACATGGGAACCTAACATTGCTTAGCCAAATGAAGTCATCCAACATGTTTTCAATGGTGTCCCACTGCACTTCGCAGACACAAACTGATACCAGCACGATTTGTGATGGGAAAAGAATGTTGTTTACCATTTGCGAAGTCCAATATTATGATGAGAGCATAATTTGACACCTTTACACTACTGAAGCAAATTATTCTGTTGGATGATGATCATTTGTTAAATAAGCAATTTCAGGTGATTATACATGAATGTATTAATTTCTTATTTCTAGGTACTTAATTAATTCTTGACACTAAACAGGTCTTAATTTCTCTATTAAACGAATTAAGCACTTGCACCATGACCCAAATAAGGTTCACAAATATTCCGTTTACTTCTGTTAAAGTCATAAACTAGCAACATTATATTTTTACTTTATTTTATTTTGACATTTTTGTTATTTGTGGTCAGGTTTACACACCAAAAGAAAAACAAAACAACTTTTGTAAATAAACGACATTTTCCCTTCATTAAATATTAATATTTCCCTTCACAAATACAAATAACTTTATTTGACATTATTGATTGCAATCACTGGTTTAGCACTTAATTTTGGCAGTAGCAATTGTAACACATATATAAATGTCTCTTTCTAATCTTTGGGAAGTTTCTGTTCATAATATTCCATACTCTTTGTTGTTATATCTATATGCCGGAAATAAAGGGGTCGCCGCCTTAACACCAAAACACTATGCTCGTTTTCACTTTTATTTATTTTGTAATTTTTGTTGCACTTAATTACACTTTTACTTATTTCGTAAATATTGCTATTCTTAACTACACTTTTACTTATTTTGTAATTCTTATTACACCCAATTACACTTTTATTTAATTTAGTCTTCGTCCCATTTGAGTACACTCTTATTCCTTTCACTTAGAGAGTTTGAGCTTTATTATTAATAATAATGATTAAATTAATTAAATTACGTATTTTTTTCTCTTATGTTCCACGACCGAACTCACTTTGAGGACGGTTTTTAAATTTGCGACTCGAGGATTTCGTTTTTTAAACTAGACTGTTGATCTCTCGGTTATTTCATTAACCGTGTCTACATGAAAGCTTTAAGCTTTCCTTTCGATGTAGGGAGAGTTCACCATCGTACTCCGTGTACAAAGTTAAAAGCTTGTTTTTCTTTTTACTTTCTTTGTACCTTACCCAAATATGTCAGGGCGAGGTACGGTACATGGTACTTAAAATGTTTATCTCAGCGCTTTTCGTGTGAACGAATTATTTTCCTTCTTACGTCTTATGGGATATACGATTATGTAGCACTTTTACATGCTACGAAGGTTCATATGGTGGTTATGCAGTTGTTGAGTTAGCGAGTGTAATTTAATGTTTTTGTTTGTTACACTTGAATTTTAGGCTGGTTCAACCGAATGCATATGGATTCAAATTTATCTTATCTTATTGAATAAGCAGAATCCGATATGCGGCATATCCTTGTTTATTCAAACAGACTTTTCGTTGTATATCGAATTAAGATTTTTATGACTTATGTTTATAAGTGAAATCCGATATACAACATTCCTTCCTCCTACAAAAAAGGTGATTATTCTTGGAAGAGGAATAATCACCGGGACTAATAAGGTCCAGGAGGAAAGTTCCAGTCAGCTTGTTATGTTATATTTTATGGAACAAATAACCTTGGAATCGTTCAGCTAAGCGCTCTTTCATTTGGACATCAAACTTCCTTTTTTATTTACTTTCTTATTTGCTAACACTTCCTTACCTTGGAACACAATAAATCTTATCCAATTTAATTGTATGCAACTAATAAGTACTTCACTATAATTTTTGCTGTTGCTTAATTATTCGTCTGTTTATTCAGTTTAATAGACTATTTAAAATTTTATGTAGCTTAATAATATGTCGGCTACACAGTTCAATATACTATTTAATTTTATGTAACTTAATAAATGTTGGTTACACAATTCAGTAACATACACTATTTAATTTTTTCTAACTTAATAGATTCCAATCGATTACTTAACCCCAACTTTACTTAAATGCTCTGTTTTTTAATTATCATTGGACTCCGTAACTCCCGAACTTTTTCTTTCCGCGTTTAAAACCAGACTCAATCGTTTATCATTTTTTCACGACGGCTTGCCTGTTTTTCGGACTGAACTTTTTGATCGAGGTAGAAAGCTTTCGCTCTCGATCGTGTAGCTTCCGTTCAGTCGTTAAACATTTAGTAAGTTTTTGGTTGTGTGTGTGAGAGTTTTTTCCTCTCACTTACTGACTTGATCAAGTTCAAGCACCGATGGTTCCGCGAGAACAAAGAACACAGAGAAACCGAGCTAAACCCTAACAAAAATCTCTGGTAATTACCCAGCGATTTGAACTAACCTTGCAAGTTTGGTGATCGACAAAAAACTTAAACTTCAGCATGTACATACCCCTTAATTTATACTTTTCGCGCTGCACATGTTGAGTTGTATTATATATATGCCATTGCAGTAAGAAGAAGACAAAAATTAACTTCGTTTTCATACAATTCCATTTAATGGTTGTGATAATTGATTCGATAGTTTCGTTAAAACTATCGATAAATTTGACTTAAATGTCAAATTATGTTGATATTTTGAACTGCGACCGGCGTTTTCTGAAGGTAAGTTTGTTATTTAATTTCTTTTTAATATTTTAATTTATTATTCGTTTTCAGATTTGCGGACAACAGGGTTGCACGAACAATAAAGGCGGACAACAAGAGGTTTCAGCGTGGGAATGGTATTAGGTATTTATTTTTATCATAAGAATGTTTCTTTGTGTTGATTTTGTTTTTATTTTTTAGGAAATTTTCATCAAAGTGCTCCCGCTGGAACAGCGGATGTTAAATTATATTATGATAACGGCAGCAATGATCATGTTAATTTCTTCTTCCTATCTAAAGTTCAAGGTTGCTATTTCGGTTTTGGGGGGCGATCAGGGAAATTAGGGTACCGAGACTAGAAGTTTATTACTTATCAACGGATTAATGCAAAGCGATGCATGTTATTTTTGAACCCCGATTTTTCGAGTAATTACAGAAATTCTTTTGGCTAGTCCTCAATGGTGTTATCTTAACTAGTAATCAATGCCCAGATGACGTAATCGGTGTAATGACTTACTTGCTAGTTTCGTAAACACGACATTATTTCATAATATGATCTCGAATTAATGTCTATATTTAGATCTATAAAAGAAATTGCATGATAATCTTTTAAAGTTCGAAGTTGTTATCGGTAATTTGGGAAATCCATGCTCACGGGCAACCAACAGATGGCTGCAGGTGGACATGGATTGGATTGAGGGTTGTGAGCACCACTAAGTTGTTTGTCACAACCTAGTCATAGCTCAATTGTGCGACTAAAGCTTATATGCACTAAAGGAACGGGCATAGTGTAAACGTGTGTAGATACATATATTTCATATGGGAATATGACACAATTTTCCCTCAATGTTTTTGTAGAGTAAAAATCAAACTTTAATCAGATTTAGGTACAGAAATATCTCTTTGAATGAATTATAATTAAATCATAACATAACTTTTATGTTGGCGTAGCAATCTGAAGATATACCTTCTCCTTTGGTTTCTTGCTCATAGACTGAAAATATTATAGCAAGCACTAATTAAACTGGCAATGCAAATATATGTATATCAATAGAAACTATTACGTTGCTGTTAATGATGAGTCGATATAAGCCAGAATAGTTGTATTTAATAAATGCGAGTTTAGTGTAAGATATGTAGTATTGATTTAAAATTGGAATTGGTGCTGTTACTTATCTGCATGGTGCCTTCTGTGCACCGTTATCTTCTTTGCCTTGGTCCTGGCGTCTTCCAATACCACGTTTTTCCTTCGTAGCTCCTTTTTGTTTCTTTCCTTTTTTTTCGCACTTCTTCCTGTTCCGACTTCAAAATTCTTTTAATTTCACTACTCGATTATACCGCGTTTTTTCTTTTCAACCAAAATATGATTCTCGTTTTAAACACACTCTTTGACATCCAACAAACAAAAGGAACGATCAGCTTCCAAAAGTTCAACAAACAAAGTTCCTACAGCGAATCGTTTTTTTGTTCTTATCACCCCAAAACAGTCGGGGCCATTCAACTCTTATCGGCAAATTACAGAAGTCCTCCAGAGTCTTTAAATTCAATAAGTCAATAAATCTATTTTTACCTCGCCCTGCTCGTATCCATATATACGCAAAATAAAAGTAATGTGTGATTTACTCACAAATAAAGAAAGGTGCCGGAATAATAATAGCCTTAATTTGTGTAACAAAAAATGTTTTTTATTCAACAATGAAATCTTAAGACAGAAAAGTGACAGGAGGTAAGTTGCTGGAATAATTTGGTAAGTTTATATGATTTAAATTTTAATATTATTTTAATACATTTTCAATATTACAGGAGGAGGAATTTGTTGCAGGGATGCCAGGACAGGATGGATTAGAAAAAATTCACTGCATTCCCGTGCATTATTAGATAAGTATTTTTTGTATTCATTTAAAGTGTGATACTTAGTGTTTGTTTTTATTTAGGATGACGAATATAAATAACTTTGGAGCAAGAGGCAGCAAAAGGATAAGTATTTGTATCGTTTTTTAAAAATGTTTTGGCAATTTTTATAGTTTCCCTTCTTTAGCTAGAGCACTTTCCTTCGAAACACAACACCCGAGGTTCGAGACCCGTACACGGATTTTGCGCTTTTTAACAGCGGGCATTTAAATTAAATTAAAATTCTACATGTGACATCATTCCGCCCATTAGCTAGACAGTCAGCAAGTGACACACACACACACTACCAAAAACCAGCCAAACCGCCAACAGGTGCCTAGTCAACATATGACTTCAGGGAATTCCCTCCTATAACGTCATACACCAAATGCTCAGTCACCCTAAAGGGAAACCCCGTCGATGACGAAATAGGCTACAATACTACAAAAACCCCATGTCCACTGACTGTCTACCGAAACCGACCCCATTCCTATTGAGGATCTTTTTTTTCCCAAATGAGGACGTTTTTTCTTCATTTTTACGCTCAGCCGGTGCATCGCATCGCAAAAAAAACTGTGGCCATCACCTCGCCAACTGATTTCACCGTTTTCGCCTTCTTTGGAGACCGTTCGTCTGCAAGTACCCACTGTTTTGATTGTTCCTTTGGTTCTGGAGTGTAGTAATGTATCCATGTTTCGTCCACAGCTATGTATCGATGCAGAAACTCGTCAGGGTTTGCTACAGAAAACGCCAAAACGGCCTCAGAGTCGACCACACGATTGCGTTTATTCTCCATTAAGAGCAAACGCGTCATCCATCTTGCCGAGATTTTCTTCACACCCAATTTTTCGTGTAAAATTGAAAACACTGTACCTTGCGATATGCCTGTGGCCACAACTATTTCGCGCACTTTGATTCGTCGATCACTTAAAATCATATCGTGGATTTTGTCGCTCATTTCGAACGATGCTCATCTCTTATGGATGAACGGCCACGATTGAACTCATTTACCCAATTGTAAACACTTGCAAACACGGGATGTGCCATGAACTTCATCCAATTCTGCTTTGATCTCTTTCGGTGCTAAGCCTTTGTTGTGTGAGCTTAGATTGAGACACAACATAACCTAAATTTATCTTAACGTTTTTTTTTGTTCTTAAAATACTGACTAGGGGTCTCCACCAGGTTATTTTCCCTTTTTCAATATATTGCATATTCATCGAACATTTGAAAATCTCTATTCCAAGGCATGACAGCCACCATACCAATTGGAAAAAAGCTTTAATAAAGTTTTGACGAGGAAGGTACCGGAAGAACCAAAATGAAAACGGACTAGAGGGAAGAAAGCTCCAAGCGAGAAGAGCTGAGGCCTTTCGAAAAAGAACTGTCAAGGCGGACAGAAGTGCGCGCGGAAAAAAAAAGAAACGAAAATAAGAAAATTTGTAGTGAACAGTTTTTAAAAGAAAAATGTTTTCATTTTCTCGAGTTAAGAGGCTCGAAATCGGTGACCATTAGGGCGAAAGTGGAATTAAGGAAATTGTGGTCGAGGTCCAAGGAAACGAATCGGATAAAAACGTGTATAGGAATACACCGAAAGTTCAGATAAGTATTCAATCCACTTTAATGGGATTTCTTAAAATTTTCAGTAATTATACAAGAGAGAAGGTTATAAAACGTCATTAGCACTATAAACCAATAGCCGGGAGTATTAGAAATAAAGCGTGATTTGCAGATTATCTAAGAATTGAAATTCGAAGAGGACTTAAACCGTAAACTTAGTAAACGGCAAGGTATGGTATAATTAATCGTTATATTACGCTTTGAATGGTAGTTTTATTATTTGTTGAAAATAAAGTTCCCAGCCGGGGTAAATTCAATCAACTGATTGTAATCATACGGCCAAAGTATGTAATTGCTTGAAAGGAGGAGTGCTCCTTTAAGTCATCGCTCATTATAAAATATATATATCTAGTGATTATATTATATTTCTTGATCTTTTTTTTTTTGTTTTAAATTTAATTCACTCTTTTCTGTCGCACTTTCTGGATGGGTGCGAGGGTGCATTCATTATTTCTATAGTCATAAGAATTGTTGTGCTCTTAGTTAGTGAAGAATGAATTTCCTTAAACTCGGAACCTAATGAAAAAAAGGAATGCTCAGAATTGTGTGTCAGAATTAAGATTTATTATAATAATGAAAATAGTCCAATATAAACATGCATTCCAAAGCAAACAAAACCAAGGGTAAGGATTGTTTAAAAAAAAAAAAAACACTTAGTGCAATCATCTAAACGCCTTGTTGCCAATAATGGCTTAGTATGATTTTCGAAGTATCTGGCTCTTGTTTAGCGATTTAAGCAGATTCTTCTGAATTGAGACCGATCCCGTGAATAGAATGCTTCGGCATGTTACAGTCCTTGATATCTTCTTGCCTATTGTAAATTCATATGACATTATTCCCTTTAAGCAGGTTGAATAGAATTTACATCTGATTGCAAAATTCAATGCTCTCTAAAATCATGATTTTCAACATTACTCAAAGCAATTTGTAATATATTTAGTTGCTTTATTTTTATACAACCAGAAAAATAGATCGAAATATTTACCTTGAAAAGTGAATTTACCATAAATTACGCAAATAAATACTCAAGTAATCTAGTGATAAGATATTGAAACTAACAGAACAATTAATATTTCTTATTTTCTTTACAATGTAATTTAGACTAAGAAACATTTCAGAAACAATGCCGGCAAACTAGCCACTAAATCGCCTTGAAATCAAATATCTCCTTAAAGGTATTATTCTGCTCTCTTAGTTTCTTTTTGCATAACAAGTCAAAGTAGTAACTACCTTAAATTGGTTCAGTAACAAAATGTTATGCCAAAGGTTGCAAAATGTTGGTTGGTAGAGATTAATACAAATTTAACATTGCTTTTAAAAGTTTCCAAAAGTTCAATACTGGAATTTATTTGTTTTGGTAATAATGTTTTTGAGCCCAATTCCCTAGTAAGTAATTTGGCTTTTTACAATAAAACTACTCTCGTCCGGTTGGTATCTACTTCTTTAGGATATTTATGACGGTGTTACCTTTAAAATTTCATCTAAAACTAAAATATAATACTGAAATCATATTATTTTGAAAATATACTCACAATTATTTACGTTAGCTACTAAAAAAATTGAAGATAAATACGATCCTTTGCAAGCTAACTTATTTCCGCACAAACAAGTACATAAATATATTAATTGTTCGAATAATCAAATTATTTGTTATTTTTGTTTTGAATTTCAGTGAGTGGTAATATACGTAAAATATAATTGAACATTATGAAGTGAATTAATTTCTATACCTTTAGATATCTGCCATCCCAGACATATCAAGCTTAAGTTTAATGCAGTATGTTCGGCTTGGTTAGTGTTTTTGATTAGTACATTACGTGACCCTTTAAACTTTCGGCAGCTCGAAAGCAGAGATATTTTATTTATTTTATTCCTTATGGCAATTAAATTGGTAGCATATGATATTGATAGCTTTTAATTTAAATAGATAATGAATTATAGGAATTAAAGTATACGATAAAGTCATCAGTATTTTTTTTCAAAGTCTATGAAATTGTACATTGAATGTACTTTACTATTAAAATATAGGAAATTTGTATAAATGGCCCGCCCTATAAAATATCTGTTAGAAGATAGGGTAAATACAACGTAAACTAACCCTCTATGAGTTTTAGTAAATTACACATGAATAAATGCACAACATAAAACTATAGATAAAGTAAATACATATATAAATACTGAAGAATGGTGGGATGCACCCTTTAAAACGTTTTCTCACATCCTGTATTACTTTATTGCAATTGAAAATTACTTTTCTCTATTTTAATATTTATTTCTTTAAATGTATTTAAAATATGGTGAACATATATAGTATTTCATGAGAGAAAAACAAAAATATTTTACAAGTGATTTCGATATTGAAGCGACGGTAATCGTATGTCAGATCGTCGGCATCTATATAAGTATTATAGTATTATTATGAAGTGTTTTTACAATTCATATCTGGATTAGACACATGTCAACATACTAGTGCTATCCCGTATGCAATTTCGAATTAGTTTTTTTGGCCTGAAGTTGGTATTAGATTATATATGTAGGAATCATTCGTTGAATTAAATGGTATTACACCCTCAACGACATCTTCGTTTTTTTTTGGATTCATTTGATACTCCGGACGAATGATTAAGGGCTAGAAGCCAGCTTTATTCCTCTCACCTTTCTCTCTCTCCACTCCTTGTACGGACGACCGTCGAGGTATAAAGGGACTATGTCGTATTCGGGCGTGGCATAGTCATAGGATGGGGAGGGTTAGCCCAATAAGCCTCATACCAGCTGGAGGCTGAGGTTGCTTCTCGTCAGGAGCATTATAGCGGTTTTCTTTTTTTTATCCTTTTCTTTTATCCCTTTAGTTTCTTTGTGCGTTCCTTTTTTTTTCTTTTCTCCAGTCGAATCATTCGTTGAATTAAATGGTATTACACCCTCAACGACATCTTCGTTTTTTTTTGGATTCATTTGATACTCCGGACGAATGATTAAGGGCTAGAAGCCAGCTTTATTCCTCTCACCTTTCTCTCTCTCCACTCCTTGTACGGACGACCGTCGAGGTATAAAGGGACTATGTCGTATTCGGGCGTGGCATAGTCATAGGATGGGGAGGGTTAGCCCAATAAGCCTCATACCAGCTGGAGGCTGAGGTTGCTTCTCGTCAGGAGCATTATAGCGGTTTTCTTTTTTTTATCCTTTTCTTTTATCCCTTTAGTTTCTTTGTGCGTTCCTTTTTTTTTCTTTTCTCCAGTCTATCAGGACTTAAGAGTGCCCGCAATAATTGTTCGGGTGAGTGTACCGTGGAGTGTGAGGCAAGAACTCACCCCAATCCGACGAGCTTAGCACGGCTCGCTAGGCGGGCCCCTCTCCTCTGCGGTCATCCGACAGAGCCTGCACGGCTAATCCTACGCTCACCCCGGTAATCCTTTGAACCTTGCCCATCCCTTTCGGTTGTGCGCCACTACTAGGTTATGTTAATCTATTCTAGTGGTGACCACAACCCTCAATCCAATCCATGTCCACATGCAGCCATCTGTTGGTTGACTGTGAACATGGATTTCCCAATTTACCGATAACACCTTTTCAATATATGTGTTTGATCACCGCTCTAAACTCACTTTTTTCCATTTTTATAAATAAAGAAAAGTTCTTTGCTTCAATCAACAATAAAAATGAAACCATGGGATGTATATAACTGAGACTTTAACATGTTATATTTTCTGTCTTGCACTTAATAATTAAATCATGAAGTTGTTAATACCATTTACTTGGTCACAATTATCTTTAAAGACCAAATCTTTATTGTATAATAATTTCTTTCTTACACTTAATAATCAAATCATGAAGTTGTTAATACCGTTTATTTGGTCACAATTTTCTTTAAACACCAAATCTTTATATAATAATTTCTTTCTTGCACTTAATAATTAAATCATGAAGTTGTTAATACCATTTACTTGGTCACAATTATCTTTAAAGACCAAATCTTTATTGTATAATAATTTCTTTCTTACACTTAATAATTGAATCATGAAGTTGTTAATACCATTTACTTGGTCACAATTTTCTTCAAACAACAATTCTTTATTATATAATAATTTCTTTCTTGCACTTAATAATTAAATCATGAAGTTGTTAATACCATTTACTTGGTCACAATTATCTTTAAAGACCAAATCTTTATTGTATAATAATTTCTTTCTTACACTTAATAATCAAATCATGAAGTTGTTAATACCGTTTATTTGGTCACAATTTTCTTCAACCACCAATTCTTTATTATATAATAATTTCTTTCTTACACTTAATAATTGAATCATGAAGTTGTTAATACCGTTTATTTGGTCACAGTTTTCTTTAAACACCAAATCTTTATATAATAATTTCTTTCTTGCACTTAATAATTAAATCATGAAGTTGTTAATACCATTTACTTGGTCACAATTTTCTTCAAACACCAATTCTTTATTATATAATAATTTCTTTCTTGCACTTAATAATTAAATCATGAAGTTGTTAATACCATTTACTTGGTCACAATTATCTTTAAAGACCAAATCTTTATTGTATAATAATTTCTTTCTTACACTTAATAATCAAATCATGAAGTTGTTAATACCGTTTATTTGGTCACAATTTTCTTTAAACACCAAATCTTTATATAATAATTTCTTTCTTGCACTTAATAATTAAATCATGAAGTTGTTAATACCATTTACTTGGTCACAATTATCTTTAAAGACCAAATCTTTATTGTATAATAATTTCTTTCTTACACTTAATAATTGAATCATGAAGTTGTTAATACCGTTTATTTGGTCACAATTTTCTTTAAACACCAAATCTTTATATAATAATTTCTTTCTTGCACTTAATAATTAAATCATGAAGTTGATAATAAAATTTACTTGGTCACAATTTTCTTTAAACACCAAATCTTTACTGTAGAATAATTTCTTTCTTGCACTTAATAATTGAATCATGAAGTGGTTAATACCATTTACTTGGTCAAAATTTTCTTTAGACACCTATTCTTTATCACTCTTACGAGGCGGCCGACTCCGACGACTTTTATTATCAGACCCCTTTTAAACGCGACTTGTCGCGATTGCGATTAGAACAAAAACTCTACGCGTCTTACCGTGAACGTAATTAAAACAGAACTCGCTCATTCTTTCTTTTTTATCAACTTACTAGCGATCTACATGAAGAAAAGCTTTCGTGCTTTTTCTTCGTTTTTTAGCTTTGCCCTTGATGTACTTAGTTGTCATTGGGCAAAGCCGCTGTAGATCGTTGTTTGTCGCGCTGATTAAGCAAATTTCTTTTGCTTATCGTGTACTGGGCTACCGTGTGAAAGGAATTTCGACGGTAACCCGAGCGCGTTGTTTGTCATGGGTTAGATTTGAGTACATTGCAACTTTGTTGCAATGCGCTCGGTTGTAGGAAATCCAACCCATTAAATATTTATCGGTTTTTTATTTTTAGGTGCTCCTGAGTTGGATTTGAATATGCGATACTTGAAATCCAACTCATGAGACTTTTTACGATTTGGTTTTAAATGTCAGATTGGATTCGTAAGAATTCGGCTTATCTTAAAATAAGCGAATCCAATCTGCAACATTTCCTTCCCCGCGCGAAAAAGATGATTATTCTTTGGAGAGGAATAATCATCGAATAATTGATGTGTAAGGGATTCTGTTTTGTTTAAATGAGCCGTGATTGACTGTTTCCGTCACAGTCAATTTTAAGTCATGGCTCTAGTTCTCGCGCACGCAGTTAGTTTGGATAATCGTCGTTACCGATCTCCCGACCGTAAGGTGTTTTACCTGCGGATGATCCGGGTTGCTCATGTTGACCCCGACGGTGATGGCTGCGTCCGCCTATGGTGGAACCGTCGCGGACAGCGATCAATTTGTATTTGGTCGAGCCGGGGGGGCATCGACAGCAGCCATCTTGTGGACTTATCTCTAAGCTGCCACGAGGAAACTTTCAATGCCTTTGGTGAGTATACTATTTATATTTTATATTTCGTTTATAACTATTCTTTTGTAAACTTTCAGGTGGACGCTTGGTGTTATGGGGTTACACAGCCCCGTGTGCCCACTGTGTGCCTGAGGGGCCGCCCCCGCCTTACCGGTCCCCGTCCGCTGGGTCAGCTTCCGTAGCCGATGGTCCGCCCTCCCCAGGGACCGACACTGCGATGCTAAATGTTCTTGCCACAGAGGAGCTTCTGGCCCCCCGATCATCGCGCTTGACTGTCTCGGACATCAGCTCGGAGCGCTGGAGCCTCAGCCAGTAGGTGGTCCCCGTTTTTAACTTTTATATTTCTTATACCTGTAATTTTTTTCTTTTTTTTTTCATATTTGTAACGATTTGTATTTTTATAGATTTAAGTTTTGTATCATTTTTCCTTTTTTTTTTTTTTTTAAACTTTAATAAAACAAAAAAAAATTTTTTAAAACCCAACTTTCAAGACTTTTTATTTGTAGTTTTTCTCCTTTTCCCTTTTTCACTGGGGTTTTTACTATTTTCAGATTGGTTTCGGGTTCCTTTTAGTCACTGATAATTTCTCTTTTTTTTTTTTTTTTTTTTTGTTTTTACCCCCGGTCATTAAAAAAAAATCATTAAAGCGGTCAGTACTTGCCTTGCGCTTCGGTATCTTTTCGACCGACGATTGTGGTAGTACTCCACGGCGCGTTTTTGTAGTTGGCTTATTATTTAGTTTATTTGTGTCTATTGTTTAGACAAGCTGGATGGACCGTGCCCTGGGCAGTGTTTGTGGCCGTTGAGGCCGCTCTTTTGGTCGTGAGACTGCCTCTTCTAGGGGGATTTCGGGCATGGGCGTCTGATTACGCCGCGTAGTCCAAGCCTTTAGTGGAGGTATGGCGTATTTGGCCGTCATGTAAATGACGATGAACAGCAGTATTAGTCCCGTAAGTGACAACGAAGTTGCCGAGAGTAGGTGGGGTGTTTTCACCCGGGAGTGTAGATTTAACTCCCGTATTTTGGCCTGTATTTGGTCCAATGATTGCGTACTCTCGTGCAACTTTTCGTTAGTGTTGTCACCCAGTAGCAGCTTTGTATATGGCACCTCCGTCACAGAATGCTGCTCGTATTTGGCCATGAAGGAATCTAATTCCTTTGCCGTTTCGTTTGTTTTAGGAAAGTATGCTGGTTGCGTGAAAAGTAGTGGATGAGTATTTTCAGCCTCATAATATAGGGTATGCGGTCCTATTTGTAAGTGGCAGGGTTGGTTAATTACCAAGATTCCCTGTCCAGAGAGGCGATGCGTGAGCAATTGTTGGGTGCATGTAATATGCACAATGGTTGTTGTCTTCAATGCATATAGCCAGGAATTGGGCCTATTTAATTTAATTAAAATGTCCCTGAAAGGTATCTGCACTTTTAGCGAACACCTAGGGTTTTCGTTCAGGGGGTTGAAGAGCAACTTGATCACGCATTCATCCGATTGTGTTGCCTTTGTTATCGGCGTATTTAGCAAACCAGCGTAAGTATCCTCCTCGACATCTCGAGTGACTTTCCGATATGCTTTCATATTCTCCGGCTTAAGCAATAGAAATTCCTGAGTCGAAAGTTGACTCGCTATATGCGAATATTCTATTTCCGGGACCAATGAATGATTCGCTTCCGTGCGTATTGGGAAGCACCTGATTCGTTGCAACTTCATTTTTGGAAGACTGAAAATTGGTAATGTAATTTTGATTACCAGTTTTTGTTGCAATAGGTGGGTCCGTAATTCAGCCGTCTGATAGAGAATTGATAGACAATTCTGGGCCTTTGAACACGTGGCGTGAGATTTGTGATAAATCTCAAGGAGTGAATCAGGGGCGATCAGCAGGGGATGAATTTGGTTATTTCGGCTAGAGGTTATTATATCCAGTAGCGCCTGCTGTCGGAACTCAATTTCTACCATTTGTAGCAGTAGACTCGAGACTATTTCCTGTCTCATTTGTCTTGCTACGATTTTGTCAGTAGAATTATATAAATCATTCATCTGGTAGGCTATTTGCCGTTGTCTTTCGACCAGTGAATTTAAAGGCTTTTGAATCGTATTAAGCGCAGTCTTGACTACACTGATTTGTTGTTTTTCCAAATCAGCGAGTACCTGATGGTTAGTTTCCAACTCATCCAGGCGACTATAGACTTCGCGTTCATTTGCACTATCCATGGTACCGAAAAGGTAGTGCATGGCGTTTCCGATGCCGTCAAAAATAGATCTCGTTTTGCGAGATTTGGGAACAGCTTGTTTAATTACCTTAGTGCGTTGTTTGATATTTTCCATCAACGCGTGCATGTGTTTTTGCTGGAGCTCGCAGAGGTCTTCCACGGTGTTGTTTCCGCATAGTTGATGCACGTAGTGTTCGGCTCGTTCCGCAATTGTTGTCTGGTTGTCCAACTCGGTCAGGTCCAATTCCGTGAGGATATTCCATGTGGAGTGGTAAACCATGAGGCTTCCTAAATCCTCGAATAGCACTCCTGTATTGCTGAGTGGGTTTACCGAGTATGTCTCCGACGTACTACTTCCCATAGCGGACATTATTAGTCCGAGGATGATAGCGTTTTGTATCATACCTGGGGAGAGGAATATGGTTAGTGGGGGTTCTAAATTAATTTTCTTATTTACTAAGCGTAGATTTTCCCTAAAGTGATGTCATGCTTGTCTTGCATTCTCACCGGTATAATAGTTGGTTACCTTTGGGTAGTCGCTTTGATGTTTACTGTTGAATACAGTATTTCGAAAGTAGTTGAGGGGGACCTCAAGACAAGGAACTACCAGGAAGGATTTTAGTGTTTTTGTGCTGTAGAAATTGGGCAGTCTCTGACGGGATTGTAATTGCACAAAAGTTGGTTTGATTTATTAATTCTGGAATCGAATCGGACAGCCGGCAACGTTTTATTTTCACAAGAGGTGTTTAGAGTGCTGTAGAAAATATGACTAAGTGGGAGTGAGATCTCAAGGCACGGAACTGTCAGGAAGAACTGCTAGATATAGCATTAAAGAGAGGGATTTTTGGTGGTTCAATCTCTGACGAAATTTCGCAAGAGTTGATTTGACTTTGTTGTTTCGAGGTTCGACGTTTAGTAGAAGTCGTTCTTTTAATTATGAGTTGTCGTGCAAAAAAAAAATTAGTGAAGTCCTGTTGCTGGGTACTTCGTTGTTTTAGGCACGTCTAATAGGCGGAATGTGGGGTTTTACATTAATTGATTTGAGATTACTTAGACAGATTATAAGAAATAAAAGGAATTTTAATTAGGGTTGGTTTGGACCCGATTGGACCGAGTTGTTAAGGGACTTTTCGTTTTGCCTTTCTTGGTTTTGTGCTGACTTTGCGTTACGATCTTCATCTCGACCGTAGATTGTGGTAGCACGCCACGACGCGTAAAGATAATATTTACGATCTTCATTATCTATTCATAGAATGGCTTAAGACGGTTGTTGTGAACCGTAACTGTACGTTTGCCCATTTTTAGGGTTGTATTCACTGATGATGGTATACCGATTACCAGATAGGGTCCTACCCAGATTTGAGAGAGCTTATGCTTTCGACTTTCGCTCTTGAGTAGGACTTTGTCACCTATGTGAAACGATAGGGGTCGAACAGCTTTATCGTAGTATAATTTCGATCGTTGCTTGCTAGCGAGCAGATTTTTACGTGCCGTGGCATAAGACCTTTGGAGCTTGTATCTTAAGATTTGATAGTAGCTCTCGTGATTATACACGGGTTCAGGGTCTCGCTTCAAATTTGACGGAACATCCGCTGTGAAGCCGTAAAGGCAGTCCATGGGAGTTAATTTTGTCCCTTCGTGTACACTGTTGTTGTACACGAATGCAGCGGTTCGCAGATATTGATCCCATGATTTGGGATTCTCGTCCACTATGGTACGTAAGTATTCAATTAACGGCCTGTGTGCACGTTCAAGTGCGCCGTTTGACTGTGGGTGGTAGGCAGAGGTTTGTAACTTCTTCACCCGTAACAGTTTACATACCTTTTTAAACAGGTCACTAAGGAAGTTGCTTCCTTGATCAGTGACTATTCGTTTAGGGATGCGGTAGCGCGCGACGATTTCGTCGAAGAAGATTTGCGCTACCGTGACGGCTTCCCCGTTAGGTATGGCGTACCAATCGACAAATTTAGTGAGGTTATCCTGGAAAGTCAAGATATACTTGTTTCCGGAGTCAGTTTCCTCGAGTGGACCAACAATGTCGAGATAGACTTTGTCGAAGGGTTGTTCTGCGATGTCCGTGATGACCATCGGCATTTTATACTGAGGTGATGCCTTCATTTTTTGGCATTTTGAGCAACGCTTAACGTATTTCTTGATATCGCTAAGCATGTGCCTCCACCAGTACTTCCTTCGAATCCGCTTGTATGTTTTAATTACGCCCTGATGGCCGCCAAAAGGAGAGTCGTGATAATCATGTAAGATAGTTTGTATCTCCTTGGGGCTTGTGATTATCTCAGGGGGCTTAGGTTTATCGTCGATTAGCGGATTAGTATCTGGCAGGTTTTCTGTAGTGACCTCTTCTATGTTTGGAATTATTTCATTGTTCTGAGGCGTGTGATCCCGTATTTCGGGGCTTTTAGACTCTGTTTGAGCGTTTTTCGCTTGAGCCCGGGTCACAGCGTTACATTTTAGGCGATTTTCGCGAATGGAGGTTATTTCTTCCTCCGAGTCCGAGTCCATTTTATGGTGGACTTGCGCTTTGACTATTATGTTTTGGCCATTTGAGTCTTCGCTGACTTCCCGTGGAATGCGGCTTAACGCGTCGGCATTCGTATTGTACTTTCCTGGCTTGTATTCGATTTGATAATCGAATTCGGAAAGTTTGTGATGAAATCTCACCAGACGGGAAGTAGGGTCCTTAACATTAAAGACGCCTTTGAGAGGCTTATGGTCTGTATAGACCGTAAATTTTCGGCCTTGCAAGTAACATCTAAAGTTACGCGTAGCCCAGACTATAGCGAGCAACTCTTTTTCAATAGTTGAATAGTTGCGTTCCGCCTTGTTCAGTGTACGGCTGGCGTAGGCAATGGGCTGATCGTGTCCTACTGCTCCTTGTGAGAGGACGGCTCCTAATGCCTCGCTGCTGGCGTCCGTGGTTAAATTGAATGGTTTCGAGAAATCGGGATATATAAGTAAGGGAGGAGAGATTAATGAAGTTTTGATTTTCTCGAATGCCTCCTGACACTTCTCGGTCCATGTGAATTTGACATCCTTGCGGAGCAAATTCGTTATAGGACGCACAATTTTGGAGAAGTCGGGGATGAATTTTCGATAATAATTGGCAAGTCCAATGAAAGATTGAACTTGTCGTACAGTTCTGGGAACTGGGAAAGTTTGGACGCAAGCCGTTTTACTGGGGTCTGGAAGTGCTCCCTCACTAGAACACTTGTGGCCTAGGTAAACAACCTCTTTTCTCAGAAACTGGCACTTTTCTGGCTGCAGTTTGAGGTTGTTCTCTCTCAAACGATTGAAGACTTTGCGGAGCTTACTATTATGGTCCGCAAGGTTTTTACCGTAGATGACTATGTCGTCTAGGTAGACAAAACATTCCAAGCCTTGTAATCCTGTTAGGACGAAGTTCATTAAGCGTTGGAACGTGGCCGGGGCTCCTTTGAGCCCAAATGGCATACGCCTAAATTCATAGTGACCATAATTGGTGCTAAACGCCGTTTTGGGTCGATCTTGAGGATCGACGAGCACCTGGTGATAGCCGTTGGCGAGATCGAGGGTGGAAAAATACCGAGAATGACCTAATTGGTCGAGAATATCCTCGATCCGAGGTAGCGGAAAGGCGTCTCCAATTGTCTTTTCGTTTAATTTACGAAAGTCGACAACGACGCGCCACCTTTTTTCACCGTCTGGTCCCGCCTTCTTGGGGACGACTAGGAGAGGTGAATTCCAAGGGCTTTTACTGGGCTGCACTATGTCGTTTTCTAGCATTTCGCGAAGCTGTTCGTTTATCACATTTCGCTGCGTCTCTGGCAAGCGATACATTTTCTGGTTGATTGGTGCTTGGTCCTGCACCAATGGTATATCATGAGTGATGGCGTTTGTGAAAGTTAGCCGATCACCTTTGAGGAAAAAGATATCGTTATACTCGTAACAGAGTTGTGATATCGCTTGTTTTTCCTCCGCGCTCAGGTTTACGTCTAGGCTGAGCTCCTGGTCTAACCTGACGAGACGCGGGTTATTGTTTGGGTTTTCTGGTTCTTCAGACTCCTGGAATAAATATTTAATATGTTGTAAAGTGGCCATTTTTTCGGCGCTTGAAATACTTGTTTCTGTCTTTTTATTTTTTCTTTCACTTATTTTACGGAAACCTGAAATATTTTTACTTTTATTTAAATTTTCACCCCACTTTATTTTATTTGAATCACTCTTAATACTAAATGACGATGGAGTTGGGGTTTCTGAACCGCCGTAAATTGCCATATTTGAGGCGAACTCGCTTTCGTCTTCTAATAGGCTCTTTCGCCGTTGTTTACTTACTGTGTATGTTGATTTTGGAGCTTTTGAAAATACCGTCCCTGTGGTGAGCTCGCTTCCAATGTCGACGTGTTCCGAAATTTTATTTTGTGTGGGCGTGGGAGCTAATGGAATTTGTCCATCGTAATTCCTTTTATCTAGGTGAGCTCCGTCGACATTTGTTTTGTTAGGTTTTCCTTTCCTTTGGTTCCGTTTTTTCTTAGTATTTGATTTGTGCGTGGGTGCTGGTGGTTTCGAGTCACCGTAATTCCTGATTTTCAGGTGAGCATCCTCAGCGCGTTCTCCGTTTTTCGGGGTTTCCTGATTGTTTCTTTCCTGGTAATCCTGTTTCAGTTGGACGACGGTGTAGTTGTGGGCAGGGACTAGATGCAGACTAATGTTAGTCAGAACTACTTGTGAATTGTGTGTGTTGAGAACTCCAACAGACACTGCTTTTACACCAGCGGGGAGTAAGCCATTCGCTAGGAAGACTCCTTGATCTATTTCTCTTGATAGACAGAGCATCTCTTCCTGCAGCTGCAAGGGAACCTCGACGATGATTTGTGACCTTGCAGGTATGCGTACAGGCTCTTTCAGCTGTATTTGTTGCTGCCTCATTTCGCAGGTCAAATCACTTTCAGTCGGTTTGTCCACCTCGCATTCCCGTGTTCGCCGGTCATCGTTCTCCTCTTGAGAAACTTTTGAAGTACCACAGATTGTCAGATCGGCCTTTCTTGGCTCTGCTCTATCTGTTCGGGTATTCGTTTTGACCACTTTTTCGGAATACGGGTTATCCAATGCAGCTGATAATGGAACAGCAAACTCCTCCGGGTTGTTTTCCGTTCGAGGAAATCGCAATGCCTTATTCGGGCCCTCAACGTTACAATTCTTTGCTAGAAAGTCATTTCCTAGCAAGCCGTCGTCGGAAAGGCCGGGTAGGTTTTTTATTACCTGAAAATTGCAGGGAATTTTATTCTTTAATGTAAAATTGCCCTGACACGTTCCCAGCGTCTTTCCGGTACCAAATGGTGTTTGTAAAGTATATGTTTCTCCGGTATTTATGTCTTCGGGATTTTTAATTGCTTTCTTCTTTATTATGCTAACCTCAGCGCCAGTATCTACTACAAGTTTGGTATTGCCGTTCAGGCTAATATCCAACGGTAGGCTAACTGTAGAGATACAGGGTTCGGGCGGCTGAGGTGACCCTTTATTAAAATTTTTTGTTTTTAGTGTCGATCCGGGGTCTTTTCGGTCGACTGCTCGTCGTTTCCCTGGCTCTTAGAATCCCATTTTTGTTTTTGGCGGCATTCCTCTATGGAATGGCCGCGACGGTTGCAGAACTTGCATTTGAGTTTTATGTTAAAAACTCGAGGACCAACGGAAGGTTGCTGATCCTGAATCCGTCGTTCGGGGAGCCTTGCCTGGCTACTCGGGCCCGGAACCTGGCGATTGTTTCTACAATCGCGAACATCATGCCCATATATTTTGCAGTGAGAGCAGAAGGGTGTGTTTTTACGCTTCATGCAGTCGGCGTAAGTGTGACCTCTTCGCTGGCAAAAGTTGCAAGTGATGTTTGACCTTAACTGGTCGAGGTTCTGGCGGCGGTAGTCGATTTGAGGGGGTGACGAGCGTTGAGGTGGAGTCGTATATTGTGGAGTCTGTCGGCGAAAGTTTTGTGGTGGCGGCGGTCTGTATAACGTTTGTTGTGGAAAATTGCGAGCAGGTGTATATGGGGTTCTATGGAATGCCCGTATTCTGGCAGTTGGGTCCATAGCAACCGGCATGGTTGAGCCTTGTTCTACAACAACCGGAGCAGGAAAGCCTTGGGTTGTTGTGGTTTGCGTGAACTGGGCGCCCTGCTGTAGTTTCTCCATGTCGAGTGCTTTATTGATCAGCGCCTCGAGCGTGCCGTCGGTGACGGTGAGGAGATATTGGCAAAGGTGCGGATTCGTAACCCCGCTGCGGACTGCGTTTTTCGCGAAGTCCTCCAGCTGCGTTGTTACAGCTGGAGTGGCCGCAGCTCCGTATTTAGTTTGTGCGGCCTCTTTACAGAGGGCCCGCAATTGTTTTACTCTAGCCGTGAAGGCAGTGAGCGTTTCGCAGGGGTTTTGGTGAGCTGTTATGAGCCTATTTACCAGTTCCTGGTAAGTTTCTCTGGGAAGATATGCCGCGTTTAATCTTGCTTCGACTTCTTGAAATGTTGTCGGTACATCCGAGGCCAACAGTTGATATGCTCCTCCACGAAGTCTTGTGGGAAGGATCTTGAGGAAAGCCTCTTGCTCCCCTTCGGAGAGACACTGTTTGGCCTGGCGGCAGCAACCCAGGAATGTTTGCAACTCTGATCCGAGATGCGGGCCTGGCTCACCTGAAAAAATGGGCACCATTTGCGCCGTCAACTTAACAATTTTTCCGTAATCGGTCGCCATAGTGGAGTTCTGATTCGAGTCGGTGTCGGGCGAGTCTTGTGCGAGAAATCGATTTAGACCCTGTTTCAGGTTAATTTCTCGCAGGGAGTCTTGTAGGGATTGAATGAGGTTTTCCTCAGTTGTGCCTTGTAAATTATTCTCAATATTTTCTTCAGAGGGGAGTATGCGCGAGAATCCGTCTAGCTTGGCTTGAAAGAGTGCGGCTTCCTTTTGAAAGCGCTCTAAGTCTTCCAGTCTCTCTTCGCTGGACTTTGTATTTCTATTTTCGAGGAGGTTAGAATAGAGAGTTGCTAGGCGTTCGGATTCTCGCGCGGACTCGTACAAATTATTAAAATTATTGTATTTAAATCTTACTTGGTTTTGATTTATTCGTTGCAGGACGGTCCCGCTCCTGAGTGTGAGTCCTTCGGAACTGGGTCCTGGTTGTGCTGGGGTTATCTGGCGTTCACTGACCTGCGTTTGGTCGGTGAATACTGGTGACTGGGAACCCTGGCGTGGTTCTTCCGCGTCGATCTCCAGGTCCAGGGAGGTTATGAGGAGGTCCTCTGTCTTCTCCTCTGTTGGTGAGTGAGCGGGAGTAGAGTGGGTGTCCTTGGACATCAACTCCTGCTCTTCAGCGTTGCAAGGGGGGCTTTTGGCCTGCTTTTCCGTTCCCTTGATAACAGTACTAGAGTTGTGTTGGGGAAAAGGGGGGCTTGTGCCGTCTTCAACGATTCCCTTTTCCACTCTGATACTGGTGCTGCGTTGATTGCTGGTTTTGATTGGTGTCGTCTTCTTCGGGCTGGGACGAAGCCCACACAATTCCACCGGTGGTGCTGGCTTACACTTTGCGGAAACGTTGGGGGTGACTCCTCAGGGCGATTGACTACCCGGGAGTGCTTAGAGATACCCCTTTTGGTTTGGTCTTGGATCAAGGCTTTTCAAGCTGTTACGGTAATTTTGTTTTACCACGCTTCCTTGATCCTACCGGCTGCGCCAATTTTTGTTATATTTTCTGTCTTGCACTTAATAATTAAATCATGAAGTTGTTAATACCATTTACTTGGTCACAATTATCTTTAAAGACCAAATCTTTATTGTATAATAATTTCTTTCTTACACTTAATAATCAAATCATGAAGTTGTTAATACCGTTTATTCGGTCACAATTTTCTTTACACACCAATTCTTTATTATATAATAATTTCTTTCTTGCACTTAATAATTAAATCATGAAGTTGTTAATACCATTTACTTGGTCACAATTTTCTTCAAACACCAATTCTTTATTATATAATAATTTCTTTCTTGCACTTAATAATTAAATCATGAAGTTGTTAATACCATTTACTTGGTCACAATTATCTTTAAAGACCAAATCTTTATTGTATAATAATTTCTTTCTTACACTTAATAATCAAATCATGAAGTTGTTAATACCGTTTATTTGGTCACAATTTTCTTTAAACACCAAATCTTTATATAATAATTTCTTTCTTGCACTTAATAATTAAATCATGAAGTTGTTAATACCATTTACTTGGTCACAATTATCTTTAAAGACCAAATCTTTATTGTATAATAATTTCTTTCTTACACTTAATAATTGAATCATGAAGTTGTTAATACCATTTACTTGGTCACAATTTTCTTCAAACACCAATTCTTTATTATATAATAATTTCTTTCTTGCACTTAATAATTAAATCATGAAGTTGTTAATACCATTTACTTGGTCACAATTATCTTTAAAGACCAAATCTTTATTGTATAATAATTTCTTTCTTACACTTAATAATCAAATCATGAAGTTGTTAATACCGTTTATTTGGTCACAATTTTCTTCAACCACCAATTCTTTATTATATAATAATTTCTTTCTTACACTTAATAATTGAATCATGAAGATGTTAATACCGTTTATTTGGTCACAGTTTTCTTTAAACACCAAATCTTTATATAATAATTTCTTTCTTGCACTTAATAATTAAATCATGAAGTTGTTAATACCATTTACTTGGTCACAATTTTCTTCAAACACCAATTCTTTATTATATAATAATTTCTTTCTTGCACTTAATAATTAAATCATGAAGTTGTTAATACCATTTACTTGGTCACAATTATCTTTAAAGACCAAATCTTTATTGTATAATAATTTCTTTCTTACACTTAATAATCAAATCATGAAGTTGTTAATACCGTTTATTTGGTCACAATTTTCTTTAAACACCAAATCTTTATATAATAATTTCTTTCTTGCACTTAATAATTAAATCATGAAGTTGTTAATACCATTTACTTGGTCACAATTATCTTTAAAGACCAAATCTTTATTGTATAATAATTTCTTTCTTACACTTAATAATTGAATCATGAAGTTGTTAATACCGTTTATTTGGTCACAATTTTCTTTAAACACCAAATCTTTATATAATAATTTCTTTCTTGCACTTAATAATTAAATCATGAAGTTGATAATAAAATTTACTTGGTCACAATTTTCTTTAAACACCAAATCTTTACTGTAGAATAATTTCTTTCTTGCACTTAATAATTGAATCATGAAGTGGTTAATACCATTTACTTGGTCAAAATTTTCTTTAGACACCTATTCTTTATCACTCTTACGAGGCGGCCGACTCCGACGACTTTTATTATCAGACCCCTTTTAAACGCGACTTGTCGCGATTGCGATTAGAACAAAAACTCTACGCGTCTTACCGTGAACGTAATTAAAACAGAACTCGCTCATTCTTTCTTTTTTATCAACTTACTAGCGATCTACATGAAGAAAAGCTTTCGTGCTTTTTCTTCGTTTTTTAGCTTTGCCCTTGATGTACTTAGTTGTCATTGGGCAAAGCCGCTGTAGATCGTTGTTTGTCGCGCTGATTAAGCAAATTTCTTTTGCTTATCGTGTACTGGGCTACCGTGTGAAAGGAATTTCGACGGTAACCCGAGCGCGTTGTTTGTCATGGGTTAGATTTGAGTACATTGCAACTTTGTTGCAATGCGCTCGGTTGTAGGAAATCCAACCCATTAAATATTTATCGGTTTTTTATTTTTAGGTGCTCCTGAGTTGGATTTGAATATGCGATACTTGAAATCCAACTCATGAGACTTTTTACGATTTGGTTTTAAATGTCAGATTGGATTCGTAAGAATTCGGCTTATCTTAAAATAAGCGAATCCAATCTGCAACAAACAGCTGATGTCAGTGTCAGTGATGATGCTTACTAAAAACAAACCATTTTCGATACTACGAACGCCATCTCTTGGATTTTCTAAGGACTTATTGAACGACAATCGGATCTTTTATTGGTTCTTAACTACTGACAATAATTTACACTATCAGATGCTTAATTTACACCTTATTACTTTGGTTTACTAGTTTTCATTGATTCTTTGCTCTTTAATTTAATTTAAGATTTAGCACACCTTATCTTTTATGACGCACGACTCTTAATCTTTTTTGTTGTGTGTGTTTGCAAGGGAAGTGCTTCATCTGCAACAAAAAAGAAAGGAGTTTTGACATTTCCGATTGATGCGTTCCCTGGGAACGGAAAGTTCCCCTCAAGAAAACGTTTTCCTAACGTACTTTCGGCGAAAACACCTGTGTCGTTTTCATTTCCTCGTCCACCAATATCTACGTACAAAAACTTATAATTTCCATCTGCAGTCGTCATTAGCACAACGCTAAAAAGAAAACTTCACCTTGTAACTATAAAATAAGCTGCCTGACTAAGGAGGGCACTTAATTGCTACATGCTTCCACTGCACCCACAAAATTTGGGAAATTCGAACGTGAGTTGAAAATGTTGGACGTTTTTACGATTGCTAGAACAATCATTTTATCGGTGCTAGAACAGGAGTTTGCTCTAAGGACTAAGGAGTGCTTTTCTGGTGTTGAAGTTATCATCTTCATCTAGGGTACCAAACAATGTTTTGTTTAGTGTTCCTTAAGTAAGAGAGAATTTTGTCTGAGTAGCGCGGTAATTGTATATAATTGATGTGTTATGTCTTTACATAGTGGTATTCTAATGTGATATTTTTCTATATAATTACAAAGGGTATTAGCCTGCTCGGTGCAATTACACAATTTTTCTAGGTCGAAGTTAAAATCTTCCATAGTATATTATTACCTGCCACTCATTGCTGAATAATCTCACTTTTCCGACTTCCTTGAAGTATATTCCAGGAGTGGCCTCTAATTTAGTAATCCTTAATAGTTCAGACAGTTCTGCTAGGACGGGATATTGGAATGACATGGTTACTGCGAGCATCCAGAACGTCCTGTGATAAATGAGGAATTATTCTCTATTCGATAAACAGCTTGAGGTTGTTGTTATGAATGATCTTATTTTTATTTCCTATTTGAATGGTAGTATGTTCAGTAGAATTTATTGACACAACTTCGTAAGGTCCACTCCATAGTTGCGAAAGTTTGTCCTTACGTTTTTAGAGATTTTCTCTTGCTATTTGGTGACTATGCTGAAGCCTTGCTTTAAGTTCATTACAGTAGTTGTAGTAATTGTAGTTAACGGTGGCGCTTTTACTATAGATGGGATGCTTGGTGAAAATCCATGCAGTAATTCGTATGGAGTTAATTTGTTCTTGTATGTGGACTAGTATTATACGTGACATAAGGTATCCATGTTCCCCAGGTTTGGGGATCTCTATTCTCGTAATGCCGTAAATATTCAGCAATGGTCCTATGGCTTCATTCCAAGGCTCCATTACTTTGCGTATGGTATGCTGTAGTTTGTAATTTTTTTAGTTTTAATATTTTACACATTTGAGTAACCACCTCGCTCAAGAAGTTAGAGCCCTGGTTAGTCAAAATAGACTCTGGTATCCCGTGCCTACAAACTATACTTACAATCAAAGCTTTGGCTTTCGTGCTTCTGGATCGGTACAGCCTCAGTATATTTAGTCAGATCATTGAAATGATCCTTGGATCCCGTGCTTTCCTTGTAACGGGAGAAGAGGTCCTAAGGGGAGTCCGGGTTGTGGGTTTAAGTTTTAAATTTTAAGTCTGCGAGGATATTCAAATAAACGGATTCTGCACTATTAATTGCCTTTTTATTTCTCTTGTATTCACACGATTTATATCTTTTATTAAAACACATTTTACTTTAGGAAAACATTTACTTGTTATTTAAAACAAGTTTACTTTAGTGGAACAGAAAAACGCGTGCTCACTGCTGAGCAGACTAACCCGAACTCTGACTTTTTCTTGATCAATCTTTGTTAGCAATCTTTTCGTAAAAATCCCACGGTCAGCATTCTTTCGCTGCCGTTATTATTATCGGCATGTGCATGCGTAACCTTACACTTTCTTAAGCAAGAGTAATTAGGTTCGCCTTTTATTACTTGCTTTAATTATCAATTTTGGTTCCCTTGAACTCCAGATGATCTTTATGTTAACAAATTTATCTCAAGCATGCTGGTAGTAGTTATTTTAATCGGAACTCTTGGGTTGTTCATTTGGCATGATTGCCTTTTCTTAATAAATTCTTCGGCATCCAAAAAAAAGAGGGAAGTTAATATTAGAACATCCGAACTCAATAACCATTACCTCCCCTCATTAAATTTCACATTTCATGTCTCAAAATTACTTAATAACACAATTTCTCCTCAATCTAATCCAAGTACACGTCGTCAAATTTCACGATAATAAAAAACTCGATTCCATAAGTAGCGCCCTCAACCAACACAAACAAAATTATGAGCTAGGTTTTTCCACTAAATTAACAACACATAATATACACCACTATAGTTTTTTCTACATTCTACGTGGACGTTGTTGAGGATATACTGGAGGTGAATAAGGGTTTATGGGTTTATTCCCAGTTTGATAAGAATGCGGTTGTCTCTAGCGCTCATCAAATTGCCTTTTTCTGTATTCGCCAGGTATGTGGTTTGGTTTATGGCAGTAACTGCAACTAATTCTATTAATCTCACGTTTGGGATGAGAATAGTTAGGTATCACTGGTAACTGCCTTCTCTGATAGCAGTTTTCCTTCGTGTGACTCTTTTTATCACAGTTGGTGCAAACCGGTACGTTTTTAGATTCATCGATGCTTTGAGCATGTTCAGAAGCAAAGGTTATTAGTTTAGGGAGCGAATTCCCAGCACGTGCTTTAACTATGATCTTGAGCTGATCGCCCTTGAGACCGTCTTCAAAAGCTCTAATTGCGTTCTTTTCATTTTCCGAAACTAAATAAGTACGAACGGCAAGCTCTGTAGCTTCGGAAATAGTGTGGCGTTATTTAAATCTGCCAATTATTTGGTACTGTGTGAAGCGAAATCATGAACACTTTCTGTTGGGAACTGCCTGAGTCACATTAGTAGGGGAAGGGGAGGCAGTACCGGGTACTGAAGAGGTATTTGATTATAGAAAATAAACAACTCATTTTATTTTTATTTTAAATATATAGTTTTAATTGCACATTCTTTGGCACTGTTTTAAAAATTAAAAGTAATAAAACAAAAAATAATTCAGTCACAAATTTTACAAAAAAATTTCTAGTCTTAAACAACGGTTTTGCCCCAGGGGTTGGGCTATAATATGCACTTAGTGGTCCCATGAAGCTTACATCACAAGGTTTTAAACGATGCGTACAGTGTGGGGGAAAACAGAGCATAACAATCTCATTATTTCGCGCCCAATCAATCGTTTCCAAGTTTTTGGTGTGGGTCGCATGGCCATTGAGCAATAACAGTACCGGATCGTCGACAGATGGTTTTATGTGTTTAGAAAAATGCTTCAGCCACTGCAAAATTATTTCAGCCTGCATCCATCCACTTTCATGACACACTATTTCTGTCCCAGGAGGTGTTCCATCCTTTAGGTCGTCTTTCATTCTTTTCCTAGGAAAAATCATTAAAGGAGGAACAAAGTAACCTGCAGCGGAAAAACAAATTTCAACAGTAATGAGTTGACTTCTCTCACCCGAAGTTAAAACACCGACCCCTTTGAGAAATTATCTTTGATTGGCTTTTCGGAACGCTCGATATTCCCGTTTCGTCGACATTGAAAATTTTGTCTGGGGAAAAATGATATTGGTCCATAAGCTCACAGAGAAGTTTAAAAAAGTTATCGGTGAAAGGGAGAGAGAGAGGGCCACTCATCCCATTATAAGGGCCCGCCCACCGATGCCGTAATGACCGCCCTAAAGGAAGGACGACGATGGGAGAGAGATAGAAATGAGAAGTCCTAGTTTTACTCCATATCGAAATTCATATATTAACTACTAAAATTATCCATCGGTTAAAACAATAGGTTCGATCTAATTACAACGAATATTCATGCTATATTGAAGATATCCTAGCATTCAAGATAATTTATACACATGAGCAATGCTCAGTCTCCTGTGACTATATCTTACTGCCAATTCCAAGACCATCCATATGTATGTCTTTCAAAAATCATATATATAAAAAAAATTATATTTATACATATATACGAAATAGCAAAAAATTTTCATCTTATCTCACGCTCTTATGAATATTTTAGTTGTCGAATCAAAAAAAAATTTTATACATTTTATGGGTAAAATGAGTGAAATTTTGTATAATGGAACAGACTCACCCATATGATTTGGAGATTCTTCTTTTAACTACTATTCCTGGGGCTCCTTTATCACGCAAGTATATTGCTGGTCTTTCTTTGTTCCTTGTTTGGTCGAGATTTTGTAGGAGTGAGGAAATCCTGCTCAAGTTCGTGCTGCACGCGGTGCGTTCAGTGTCCAGGTGCACGTGCTTTGCCCCGAAGTGACATTTTCCAAGAATCTCGAATTGGCAGAATACCTCCTTCCGTCCTTTTTTTTACGTTGCGATATTCGCAATTTAACCAACCATATAATTGGCGCCTCCTTTTGCATTTGATCTGGTAACTGTAATAATATTATTATTTTCCGTCTCGGTCAGGAGCAACCAATTAAAAAAACTTCACAAGCGAATTTTACAAAGGAAATTCTGAAATTTTAATTGTAACGTTCTCCCGCAGCTACTTCGCAGACACACCAATTCTCAATTTTCATTTCAACCTTCCAGCTTGATTTTTGAATGATCCCCTATTTCGCTTGCACTGTCGCCACCGTTTCACTTGCACGTTGCTTCCCTCGGAATTTATCTGGCAATTTCATGATGTTTTCTTTCGATTACTGTGTCGGGCGAGCAATACTTGTTTGGCTGTCATAGTGGAGGTGTACTAAGCCATGACGTGTACAACATTTCCTCTCTTGTAGGATTTGGTGTGAGTTGTGGTTGCAAAGGTGTTGGTTTGCAAATGATTTCCACTAATCCATAGTCGGGGAGTTTTAATTTTATTTGGTTTCCGTGTGTGAAGCCAATACGGAAGATGGCGAATTGTTGCAATTTTCATTTACCTGAAATTTTTATATCTCTCCCGTGACCCGGCACTCAGGCTACGTTTCTGAGCCAAACGCAAAATTTTACAACGACCATAACATAGCCTTGAGCAATATGTCAACTGTAGGTGCATAACAACGTTTGATATGTTCCACAAGTAATTTCAAGACGAAGGACTTTCCATTTCCTGAACCGCCAGTGATGAATATCAATATTTGGCTTTTTTGTTCCTGCAAATCACTTTCCACAGCCGCAGAAACTTTTTGGAAAAGGTCTCTCTGTTGGACGTTTAGCCTTCGAATATTACCCAAGAAGACTTCATCTGGCATTGCAGGCTTTCGCATACATCTTCACAATAATTGTCATCGTTATTCACGATTTGTTCACCGCCCCAAATCAAAGGAGCATCAACATTATGAGTGTCACGGGCAGCGTTGAGCAAGAGCCTGTTGTATCACTTGTTCTGCGTGAGCAAACTCTTCTGCGCTTCCATGATAAGTTAGACACCGTTTCAAAGCGCACAGCGAATTCAGCGAGACTTAAGTCTTCTAGTTCTTTTGGGCGTAATACATATCGGTCAAAAATATTGTTGTAAATGGATGTATCATCACTGACACAATCTATGTGCGCATTCCGGAGCACTTACAAGGCGTTGAGATAGAATGGCCATTGAAACTGCAAATAACTGATTCCACACAGGACCAGCTTGCATCTTGGCCTTCGCAACGGCTTCTCGTACAACTTCACCTGTATCATGGGGCTGCTGTTACGTTACCGCACGGCTGCACATCAATGTTTCCTTTCCATAGACTCAATAGAGTAGGATTGTAATTGTTCACCATACTTACGTCTGCAGTTCGTTTCAAACAACAAAATCGTTCATTGTTTGATAATATTTCATCAGAACCTAAGCAAATAGTAGTCTCATATGCGAGCCTTGGGAAACCAAAACGACACTGTACACGCTCAGGAAAAGACTGCCTCTCTGCTTCATTTATTTGGTCATGTGTAGCCAATTAAGGTCGTTGCAAGAGAACGTCATAAACCACGTAGAAAGCCCCAAAGTTCGGACCATTGCAGTAAGTTCAGAGCAACATTTCTGCCAATAAGACGCTGATCCTCTGATATTCCTCATAGTAAGATGCATGTTATCTATGAGTTCTTGAGGTGTTTGCTCATCCTGGCCCTGACGCATCCGGCATGATACAGAAACACTGGATTTAGCTCGATAATATTCAACTATGGAAAGAGCAAAAAACAAATAGTCGTTTCGATTGAAACGTTTGTCCAGGCTCATTACTCGACTTTGAAAATAGTCTAAAGGAGTAATTTGAATATCTCTTTCCTCTCCAAAGCCATTTTTGCCATCAGGAAAAATACTATACAAAGCAAGCTCTTCCATTCGTCGCTCTCGATCCACATTTAATGGTGGCGCTGTTTTTCTTGTAATCTCAGCTAATCTAATCTCGTCATTGTTCGTAGTTGGATTGGGATTTAAAGAAACTACACTTATTAATTGTCTGAACTCTGTAGACTTCCATCTATGGACTTCATCAAAGGTTCTTGCTTTGCTGGAAAATTCTTTCGGTGTGCACCTTCCCAGGGATATTATTCTTTTATTTAATTCTAATTTCTGACTGGTTAATTTATTTTTATTATGATTTCCTTTGAGAATAATATAAAGTAACATTTTCTTTGTTACTCCTAAATCTATTATGTCCATAACGTCTAAAGGAAACTGTGATACTATTTTAATGTGGAGCCGTTCTTAGGGATGAATTTCACTTTGAAAATTTGTGAAGTGATGAAATTTATCTGCTCGGTTTTTAAAATCATTATCTGACCGGCGAACTCCAGGTAAAATACTATAGCTTAGCCTATTGTTGGCACTTAGAACAACCATTGGAAAAAGTGTGACCTAAAGTGCCTTTAAGATATGCTCTTGCTGGACTATCGCAAGTAAAAAGTCTAAGTTGTAATTTTAAATGTTTTTTATTTATTACTATTTCTTCATTTTGAATTAGGAGATATTCATCCATTACTTTTTTTTTATATTTTGTAACATTGGAGGTTTTTGATGGACCTATATAGCATCCTAATAAAAAGGGACATATTTGAGTATTTTCTGATATATACACTTGCGCTCATATAATTAAGTCACATAGTTAAGTTGGTTTTACTCTGTGTAGATCTTAACTTTTATTGATAATATTAAATTAAATTAATAGAAAACAATATACATAAAGTGTAACGAATTCATTTATTCCAATTTTTTTTAAATAAACTTATTTGAGTAAAAATTCATTTTAAAAAGTTCAAAAGTGCTTGAGTCACCTGAGAAAAAATTTAAATTCTTTATATTTTTTTATTTATAATTTGATTTTACCTAACTTACATTTAATATTTAGTTGGAAAGCCCTTGTTTCTAATGACTTCCGCACATCTGCTATTCATAGTATTAAATAATGCTGCATATTGGTCTGAAGAGATATTGTACCACTCTTGCTGAATAACTTCCCAAAGAGAATGCTTATTGCGAGGTTTTTTCCGCTGCAACAGTCCTTTTTATGATCCCCTATAAGTTTTCGATGGGGTTCAAATCAGGACTTTGTGCAGGCCACTCCAGTTCTTTTATGCGGCTGGCCTCCAGCCAAGATTTAACGACCCGGGAGCGGTGTTTCGGGTCGTTATCTTGTTGAAAGACCCAGCCTAAGGGCAAATTGTCTGCGAAATCCCCATTTAAATTTTTGCCAGTCATTTTTCCATCTATCTTTTCAATTGGACCAACGCCAGATGGTCCCAAACCATTACTGACGGGCCACCATGTTTCACAGTTTTTTTTTTGTGTACCTTGGGTGCAATTCTTTTAACGGGGGGCGCCTGGCGTAAGGTCTTCCATCATTTCCGAACACATTGAACTTTGACTCATTGCTCCAAACGACTAGTTTCCAAAAGTTTTGTTCCTTCAAAATATGTTCTTTTGCGAAACGTAATCTTGAAGATATATTTTTTTTTGACATGTTTGGCTTTCTTCTGGCGATGCGTCCATTTAAACTTTTTTCCTGCAGTCGTCGTCTAACAGTTTGGGCTGATATTTTGACGTCATAAAAATCTTCCATTTGTGCCCTTATCTCCGAAGATGTTAAAAACGGATCGGACTTGCTTAGCCTGGTTATTTGCCTGTCGTCAGCTGAAGTTGTCTTTCTGGGTTTTTTTCGCGGCAAGTTATGAAATGTTTGATGTTTTTGGTAGTAATGAATGGCGTTATTCACTTTACCGCGGGAAAAACCTAAAGCTTGGGTGACCTTTGCCACACTTTTACTCTTTTGAAAGTATTCCCATATAATTTTTCTTACACAAGGAGTGAAACTGTTTTTTTGCCTATATTTATTTAAAATGATCTTTGTTTCCGATTTCCATATGGCAATAATATAGACATAACGGGACATAAGAATGGTAAGAGAAGAGGCGCCTGAAGAGAACCAGGATAAAATTTTTGGAGGCAATGTAATACTTATGGGTTGTGACTTAATTATGTGAGCACAAGTGTACATCCTAAAATAGGCCATAACGATGTTGTAGAACTTTTGTATATTATTTGTAGAACCGTCTATAAAAAAATCAATTTGAAGTTCTTCGACAGTGTCATTTATATTCAGATTTAACAATTTAATAGCGTTTTTTAATCCAAAATGATAATATTCTCCTGGTGGCATTTCAGATATATTTAGTTGGTGCACTTTTGTATTTAAAAGAGTCTTTCCACACAAAGGAACATCTACACCTTCTTCAATGAGAATTTTCAGAAGATCATCACACACGTTGCTAGATATTCTGTGATAAATTGCCCAAGTACTTATCTTATTTTCTAGCATTTTGTACTTTTCATTTGATTTGACAGATTCAGTGCCCTGTTTTACTTCTTCAACACGCCCACCGAAAGTATTATTTATGCTCATTTCTTGACAATTTCGCTGATTATCTTCGGTCTTAAAAATATTATTACTTTCAGAGATATTATCGTTCTCAATATTATCCCTTTCTGTTGCATTTATTGTGCTGCTAAGTTTAGGATTATTTCTTGAATATTTACTGATTTCTCTCCTTACGAGACGTTTAAAATGTCTTTTTGAAACTCCTGACATTGTAACCTAAGTATGTAAGTAAAAAATATAACTTTCGCGATTTAATAAATTTGTAGTGCTTGAGGCATATAAATATATACATGCATGTCCAATATAAACTATTATACTACCATTTCTGTAACTGGGATACAAAAATACAAATCGTTATATTATAGTTAACGATAATACATCGGTTACTCTAAAATTTATTTCGTTTTATTTAGCACAATGATACTCCGCATGATAAAAAATTTATCTATGTAAAATATTATTTACGATCAGAGTTGTTAAAGAATGCATTTTTTCTGAGCTGCATTACTACAATTTTTTTCATTAGAATGAATAAATTGGAAGCTGCAGTGAAAATACTTTTAAAGACTTGGAATGGGGTTAAATAAATTACATTCCTCAAAAAGGTATTAAGTAATGTATTCTTTTTTTCTTTTGCAAAAGGAATGCATTACTTGAACTGCAGTACTCTGGAATACATTGTATTCATTGAAATCTGTGTGAATTCACTTGCATTCACTTGAGTTCAGTGAATTTCTTTTGCATTTAAATTAATTATTATCTTGAAAACAATTGAAGAACAAAATTTCAAAGCTTTTAAGGCTTTCAGGAGAACTATTTTTTCAAAATAAGCGTCTGAAATTGCGCCTCGTCTTGGCGAATTTCTAATCCCGCAAAAGAAAACAATCTCTCGGCGGAAGCTGAAGACGAGGGGTGTGTTGTAAGGATATTTATTCAGCATATCCAAAGTTGTTCCAGGAACAGCGAGATACAAATCATATTCCTGCAAGCTTTTAGGTATTAATTTCGACTGGGTTGATGCCGATGTTACTACTGATAAATTTTCTAATAAAATATGAAACATTCATATAATTTCACAAAAAGAAATGGATCTAATGCAAACCTTCCATACTGAAATCAAGAAATGACACAGCTTCGTTGCTACACTTTTCAGCGTAAGTCTCACAGTCAACACAACACATACTTTTTATTGCCTCTGTTACAATTGTACTAATTTCCGGCAACTTTCCTTCAGAAAATGGAGGGTTTAGTGGTTTTATCCATTGAAATTTCTCGTTTCATGAAAACAAATAATTTCTTTCGAAAAAAGAATATAAAAATCGTATGTTTCCCCTCTTTTTTTTACAAAAATAATTAAATGGAATTCAAAGGAATTTATTGAACTCAAGTGAATGCAAGTGAATTCACACAGATTTCAATGAATGCAATGTATTCCATAGTAATGCAGTTCAAGTAATGCATTCTCTTTGCAAAAGAAAAAAAGAATGCATTGATCAATATTTTTTTGAGGAATGGGAATGCATTTTCTAATTCATTATACTCAAGGTGAATGAAAGAATTGAAAATATTAATTCTTCACACATTTGAATTAAAACTAAAATAAACTGCATTCTTTAACAACTCTGTTTACGATAATTCCAATATTAAATTAAAACCCAGGAAAAAGTTAAAAATTTAAATGCATTCGTATACTTTCATCGTAAATCCCATTTACAGACATCTTAGATTTAAGAGATTTAAAAAACAAATTTAACTTGCGTGCACGCGAGTTAGATAATTAGTAAGTGTTCTTGATAGAAAAAACAACACAATTTTAATTTAATTGAAATATTTATTAAAGTGGAAACAATACACGAGGTTTGCTTAAGCTAAATCTTTCCGATCAAAATTTATATTCTGACTACTTATTCTAACAAAAGTTATTCTTAATCTTCTAAGTTGAAATAGGAGAGCTTTGAATTGCACTGAAGGTGCAATGAAAACATGAGAATTTTCTTTTCAGTTGAAATGCTAACGTAATTAATTCTCATGGGAAATACTTGGAACTGTTAATTTTGTATCTAGCTTAAAATGCTAAGGCAAGTAATTCTCATGGGAAATATTTTAATTTTGTGGAATGTTTTGATATTTCTACACAATTTCCTGCCAAGTGGCTTTCTCTTTATTGTTAGAATCATGCTTTGATCTAACTCGCGCTAGCTGGCAGCACGTCCAAGCTCATCGGTATGGGATGAGGGTCCTTGAACATCCATGTGATACACCACAACTTTAATCCCAGTTTAGGAAAATGGAAGGAATTTGTAATTTCCTATATCAGCCAAACTCTAAATATTAATATGCAAGAACGGTACAAGCACTAAAAAATAAATTTAAAGAAGTCCAATACAAAATTTAATAGACAACTCTAGAGTATTAAGAAACATGGAAATAAACATAAAACAATGTAAAGTAGCAACAAAAACGCGCCGTGGAGTACTACCACAATCGTCGGTCGAAAAAAAAACCGAAGCGCAAGACAAGTACTAACCGCTTTACTCACCAGGGATAGAAATACTAGAAAAAGTAGAAAATATTAAGAAATAAAAGTAAAAATGTTACGCGCCGTGGAATACTACCACAAACGACGGTCGAGAAAAGACCCGTAGCGCAAGGCAATCAAAAATAAAAATAATAAAAAAATTTTTTTTATTTTAAAAGAGGAAGATAACGAAAGGACCCCCAAACGAAGCAAGGGAAGTAATTATAAAAGAACAACCTTAAAATGGAAATTTACGATTTATTTAGAAAAAAATAAAAATAAATTATACAATACAAAAGTTAATTATATTCAAAAAATATAAAATAAAAGTTTATGAAAAAAAAAAACAAAAAAACAAAAAAAAAAGAAGAGAAATAATAACAAAAATAAATATTAAAACACACCGATTAATCAACGTAGCAAAACCGCAGGAAAAAACCAAGCCGAAACGAGCAAAACCCCAATTAACCTGAAAGGCAGTAAATTAAGGTAGATAATTACAAATAATAACACCCCGGGTTTAAATTTTTTTTTGTTTATTATGCATCAAGAGGAAATTACAATTTAAAAACACTGATTAAGTATACAAAACAAAAAGACAAAAAAAACGGAGGAGAAAAAATTTAAATTGAAATTACAAAGGGACAAAGAATAAAAGTTTTTTTGAAGTTGGGGTGAGTTTCAAAACATCTCCTACTCCGGTGCGGCAGCAAACAGCTCTTCTGACGCAGCATCGGACGGGGACCGGATGGGCGACAGAGCCTCCGACTCGCGGTGAACACTGGGGTAGGTGTACCCCCACAACACCAATAATCCTCCTGCAAAAGGAAGGAAAAAATTTTTACCAACAAAATTCAAAAAATAAACATAATTAAGCAAGATGAACTTACCATAAGCGTTAAAAGTCTCGCCATGACAGGTTAACGAACAGTCAACCAAATGAGTACTGTCGGCTGGACCAGATGCAAACAGAACGCATCCTTCGGCGGTTCCACCACAGGCGAACGCAACCGTCGCCGTCCGGATCAACGCATGCGATGCAGATCATCCTAACAACAAAAACCGTTTGGTTGGGGGGACTGTAGCGCCGGCTCCCCAAGGTGATAGCGAAAGAACTTACGAGGGCCGTGACGACTAAAACTTGACTGTGACGAAAACAGTCAATCACGGCTCAAATAAGTAAACAAAATCCCTTACACAGCAATTGTGCGATGATTATTCCTCTCCAAAGAATAATCATCTTTTTCGCGGGGGGAAGGAAATGTTACAGATTGGATTCGCTTATTTTAAGATAAGCCTAATTCTAACGAATCCAATCTGGCATTTAGAAAAACAAATCATAAAAAATCTCATGAGTTGGATTTCAAACATTTTTGTTACAACAAAGTTACAACATATTCAAATCCAACTCATGAATAATACGTAAATTAAACAAAGATTTAATGGTAAACAACGCGCTCGGGTTACCGTCGACATTCTTTTCACGCGGTAGCCATACACGATAAGCAACAGAAATTTGCTTAATCAGCGCGAAAAACAACGATCTACAGCAGCTTTGCCCAATGACAACTAACTACATCAAGGGCAAAAGCTAAAAAACGAAGAAAAAGCACGAAAGCTTTTCTTCATGTAGATCGGTCGTAAGTATTTCATAAAAGAATAATTAGCGAGTCTGATTTAAAACGTGGTAAGGTGTAGAACGAAAAAAGGGAGTCGGGTCATATCGGAAGAGTTTTGTGGAAATTTTACAAAAATAAAATACAGTTAATTGAAAATCAAGTGCCTTTTACGTTGGAATATACCGGAGATTGGTCCTCGCCCTTGTTGACCCGGACGGAATCAAGGGTTACATTTGGTTGCGGTAAGGGTGAGTTTTGTAACGGATAAATTGTAATAAATGCTGTTACTACTTAAGCTGTTTTTCCTAGCTGTATGTTTTCTTTTTTTTTTCTTTAATTGAGAATGGAAAAGGTACTTTTCGAATTAAAAAAAAACAAATATTTTTAAACTAGTCTAATTATTATCTTTGCTTTCTGAGTCATTTAAAGAAGACGTATTTAACTTAGAAAAGAATTATTGTTTTTTGTTTTGTGGATGGTATAATAATATAAAAATATGCAAACACAAAAAAAATTGAAGCTCATACTTAGTTGGCTGAATCTATAGACAAACAAAAGTAACCTTGCTTGGTTTCATAATCTATGTTTACTATGTGTGTGTCCTAACATTGAAAATTACTTAAATTCCTCCGACACTCACACTGCACTCATATGCCTGCCACTCAGCTATTCGTTCACAAAGAAAAAGGAAGAAGCTTAGTGACGCCGATTCACTGCGACAAATATGACAAAAATTACCTTTTATTTAGTTGTGAATGATTTTGTTCGAAGTAAACGAGGAGGGGAAAGGGGTGGTCGCATCTGAGGAGCGTCTTCTCCTTAACGGGAAGGCTTGAAAAGTTTCAAAATATGTCCTCACACAGGGGCGCTTTCCTACTTGGAATTGTCAGCGTGGCGAACTAGGAGGGCTGTTCCTTACTTCTTGCTTTCTTTTCTTTTGTGCAGGCCCCCCAGGACCTGAGGCACGAAAGCGGAGCTAAAGCTGTGCTGTTAATTTTTGAGACAATCTGTTCAACTGAGCCAACTGCAGACCAACAAAATAAATTCCAGCTTTTCCTTTTAAATGCCTGTGGATTGGGTTTAAGTGTTAGAAACTTTTTCCAGCCAGGATGTTTTAGATAAAGTTCGAAAATTATTTATCAAAATATTTCCACTTACCTCTTGATATAACACTCCGGACAGCTAACACGAAAATATTGGGGCTCGATCCTTTGCGGTAAAATGGATATGTTTACCTCAGGGAACGTTTATATCAAAGTATAAAATATTTCACATTACAATCTATTGACTAGGTGTCCTTTCTTTGAATTCAGGAGGCTCATCTTAAGTTTCGGGGGTACAAATATCAACAGCTTGGTCTACTCACGCGGAAGAGCATTTAAAGTTTCCTGGTTGGGGGGTGATTTACTGAGGAGGGAAGCTCCAATACTTTACCTCCTGGTAATAAAAGGTCTGGTGAGTGCTAGGGCTGCACGACTTTGCTAACTCCCTTAAGAGGCGTACATTTGGAGGCCCGGCGCGGCACAGTTATGTTGTGATGAAACAAGGCTGGTGGCCTTAAGTTACTTATCATCTAGTGATTCAATGAGTACTCCTGAGTACAGGGAACAATAAGGGGCAGATCATGTCTCCAGACGGACACGAAGTAGCTGATTATTATGTCCAGGTAAACGTTTGCCGCATTGAATACGTGAAACAATCGTATTCTTCTGAGCCGTTGTTTGGCTTTTAGTAATTTGCTCTGAGGTTTCCAATCCGGCCAGCTTGAAACTTTGATTTTTCACGCATGAAAATTATTCCTGGGGTATCGTGCCTTTTTGGCCCATGATAGATGATAGATTGCCTACCCAAGGTTAAAATGTTGAAGCCGATTGGCAACTACGGCTACAGAATATCGACTTTTTATGAAAATGGCCTTTGTATTTGATCCCTGCTCTGGGACAGATGCTAATTTTTCGGCCAGCTAGCAAATTGTATTTTTCTATTATAGGGAGCTGTAGATCAAATTTTCCGCGCAAAAACGAACCGCATGAAATTCCGGGCAAAAATGAATCAGAGAAAAACGCCGCGGAAAAACCATTTAACTACAAAAAATTATGCAAAGTTAATGCAGTTAAGTAGTAAAGTTGTTTTTGCCCAGACTTTTTCTCGGATTCTACCCGGAATATTACGCAGTTCGTTTTGTGCTAAACCTTTTCTAACCCACTTTTACTCGGACCTTATAGATAGGTCATTTTTACTCTCACCTGTCATTTATTGCTGCACAAGTATTAATATTTTATTAATTGCTATTTGTAGTTTCTGTTTCCGAAAAAGTAATGTTAAAAAGATTTCTCTGAAAAGTAACAATTTTAAGCCAAATATTAAATAAATAAAAAACTCCATAAATTAGTAGTACATGTCATATCACCGTCTTCAAATAAGATTTAATTACATTAATAGTTATAAGCGTTGATAGATGTATTTTAAGATAAAATTCAACATGTAACAAATATTAAGTTAAAGATATATAGATTTCACTGTTTTAAAAGCTAACTTACATTTAGATTCCGCAAATACTGAGATAGTTAAGTTTTTATGTATGTTTCTGTTTTCACGCCTAAATTAAGACTTGTTTGTTATTAATGTTTATCAATTTATTAATATTACATAGTTTAGTATAAATATATATAACTTTAAAGGATCATATATAGAATGTTTAGAATTAAAATTACACACCATTAAGATACTCGTATAAATATACATATGTATATTGAATATATTTAGATTATGATAGATGATTTATTTTGTTTATAATGTATAATAAAATATCTTACAAGTAGAATTTATAACATATTTTATATAAATTGTTATGAACCTTAAGAAAATTAATAAATTTGAAAGTCCCATTTTAATGTTGTTTTATAATTTCGTTTAGGTGATGGACCGATGCTCACGTGGCGTGGGAGGCGTGGACACTTCGTGGTCACCGTTGATTTTAAAAATGTATGGAAGTTGGTTCCAACCAAAAAGAACCAATGACAATAATTTATATGCAGAAAAAATAATTAAAAAATTTATGAAAACAATATTCACTAGAGGGAGTAATCTCGATTCGCTGTCTGTTCAACCTTCAACATGAACTCTGAAATATTGTGATGAACAGCGAACTGAGATTTTTTTTATTATGTAGCCAAAACCCTGGGGACAACCCTATGATGCATTTAATGTGTTTATGGTGGGAAGGGGATTTGGGTAATAGGAATGAGAAGTATTGAATGTCTTGTTTTTTGAATTTTGGCGAACTAGACAACAACCCAGAGACGAAGTAGATTTTTTAAAAAATTAGTGGCGTTGTGATTGCTCAACCAAAATTTTTTCATTCATCCTCATTAATAATTATTTTTAAAAAAACCGGTTAAGAGCATGGTGGGCCATGCTTAGTGTAATTTTCTGTAGCCGTACTACAATCGATAACAACATTTGGATTATTACGATATTACAAAGTTTAAAACAAAGTATCGAAGGCCAAAGTGTTAGTGTGCAAAGTCGTTTTTGCTGTTTTTCCTAAACAGTTGCTTGAGTCCAGATAAGCTTAACTTGGCCCGCTATATCTCGTAAAACTATTTGACTCTTGTCAGTCGTGCTATTTTTAAAAGTCCTAGGTTTTTTCAGATTTTATTAAAATCACCTTCCGGGTGATATTGTGGCCAACACGAAACTTACCGAAATAGCCACTTTGGGGCCGTATATTTCAAAAATGGGATATAAATTTTAAAAACTGTTTAAGAAATCTCACAATGACTTTTAATTATCTTTTCAACGAAACCCCCCTCTCGGTGAGAAAAGTAGGTGAGTATATCAGCTATGCGTGGCCATCCAGAGAAGTAGACACTTAGACCTCAAATTGGTTCATTCTAGTGCTAGAGGAATAAGATACCCTTAATAAAGCCATCTGGAGCCATTGATGAAGCGTGATCGCAGAGGCTATTTAAGAGGTAAGTAAAAATGTTTTTTTTCATCCCCACTTTGTATGTAGGGGAGGTACCCTTCAATTCTTTTTTCTAAAATGTTAATAGATATCTTTGTATCGGGTATAATTATCTATACATCTACCAAGTTTCAGACATGGCGAAACTATAAAGGTTCCTTGTTTGACTAAAGAACCCTAAAAAAATAACAAGAATTACTAGAACGGCATGATAGGGAATAACAAATTATGCCATGATTACTAGAAAACTGTACATGTTGAAGGTTGTGAAACTGTAAACGGACAGCGAAATTGGATTACCCGCCATAGTGGCTTTTGTTTTACTCAATGTGAGCTTTCAAACTGTGTTTTATTTTTATTGCTTGTTACTGATTCGAGGATACCAAAGGTCCATCTTCCTTAAAAAGGAAGACCTATAACTGCCGCACAAAAATTCACAGTTATTTTTTATATTAGTTGAAGCTATTGTAGAAATACAGAGCTCGTTTAGACCTCATCAATTTAGCACTAGTTTTGTGAAAGTCGTATTATGTAGTGGGATCAATACAATCTCCCGTAAAAAAAAATCCCTATGCCAAAACACCGAAAACCAAATCCCTAAAAATAAAAATCTTTAACGACAAAATCTCTAAAGCGAAAAAATCCCTAATGACGAAATCTTTAAAGAAAAGAAATCCCAAAAAAAATTATAAAAATCCGTAAATTAAAAGGAAGGTCATTTTATTATTCTTTTATGTGACTGACGTACGATTTGACATTTCTTTTTCCATTGTAAAAGTACTTGTGCTTGTGTTTATATGAATTAATTACAATGGCAAACGCCGTGAGGATTACTATTTTCTTAGAAATTGCGAATAAATCTCGACGATCAACAAAATTGAATCAACTTTGCAAAATAATTTTGTTTTTCACTCTGAACGGTTGAGCTCAGCCTCATCTGATGGACAAAAATTTCCAGTTGGACGCTTCCCTTCGTGGCCCCCATCCTTGGAGAAAACGTTCGTCGACCCAGTTCCTTATTTATTTAGCTGGAGTTTTGGGCTGTCCGTCGAGCAAATTTCATATTGTATGACCATAAAATGGCCAGAAAGTGTCCATTCAATTAAATACTAACAAATTTAAAAAATGAACTTCTAAGGAGTATTGAGATTTTAACATTAGGCCTGATGTCAACGGAAGATATCTGTGCAATTTCATGCACATCTCAAAGAATTGCAAAAAAAAATTCTAAAATATTTTGGTTGAGAACAACTTGTTTAACTGCTAAAGAAACTTTTGTTGTTACTTTCTTATTAAAGTTGAAATAAACACATTCATGAAGGTTTTTACTGGGAAAGTCATTTTTAAACTCTGTTTGGGTGAGTTCTATATTTAGAAGGATTGCTCAAAAATACTTGAGGGAGATATAGGCTCGTTTCTAGTTTTATATCAGTGGACGTTGCCCGGCGCCCATCCACTTATTTTGGATATGAGGAAATCACCAGCGGAAATGTTCCATTCATTAACTCAATCTCAAAATAAATCACCGGCGCTTTTACTTTAAATAATTGAAATATTTTATTAACATTGAAATGCAAGCCGATCAGCTGTTCAAAAGTAAAAGAATTCACAGCAGAATGTACTTGTTGCGGATTATACAACATAAAAAAGGGTATGCTGGGTCAGAAAATATGGATTTAAACCAAACACTCGGTATATCTTCAACTTTATTGTCCGCTATTACAAAGCCGGCTAAATTCTGGGTTTGTCGTGATGATCTGATTGACGTGATCTTACTGAAGTCATCTGATTGTTCTCTCGGTCCAGTAATTGATAACGTTGGCTTTCTCCCCTGGTATCTGCATGGGGAAATGGTGAAACAGAAGTTGTTCCCCTCTGGTGCTCTCGGTGGCAATGAGCTGAGTTGTTCCTTTAACAGTACTAAATATTTTATTTTATGTATCCGTAAAATGTTTCATAAAATTATTTTATCCAACCATGACAGAATTCGAATTTTCATAAAATTTTATTTTTATTTTATGAAGAATTTTATGTTATCGCCATAACATAACATAAAATACCATTTTACGAAGAGTGTTTTCGATTTTGCCACCGAGACATAACACCGGGGACAACTGGAGTTACTGGGACCTTGCACCAAAGTGTCATCTGCTTCCAAGATCTTAACCCTGTGTTCGAGTTTATTAGTGTCACCTGCTGTCAAATTACAATTGAAAAGTATGGCGATTAATAAAAAAGCAGCAATTTCAACAACTATTGGTTTACTGCAGCGTTACAATAATGAAAATGAGCATTTTAAAGAAGAAGGGCTACGTGAAAAATACGAAAGTGCAATTTTCCTCTTTAAAATAAAAAGAATGAAAAGAGTAAAGATTTTTCGTTTTTTCTTAATCTTATTATATGTTACAGGACAAGTAAAAATAATTAATTAAATATAAAAACTTGCAGCACACAAGCACAATGCCAGTTACTTTAACTCTTCTACTTCATTTGTGTTAGTAGTGTCACAGCTGTTCCTGGTCCAAACCAGGGTAAAATGTGGCAAAAACGAACAATCCGAAGCAAACCTCGAGTCATGACAGCGCAATCTCGAACACGCATTTGCTTCTTCAAGGGACAAGTGTTAACCCCGAAGCAAAATCGAAAACACCCGAAAAATTACAGAATAGGGCCCATTGACTTCGTATGCCACGTGACGTTATGTTTATGGTAAAAAACATAGATGGCGTTTACTGGCCTTTAAAAATATAATACCTCGTTTTCAGCTAAATATTTAGCGACGAAATTTCGTAGCTAAATTTCCATACAAAATTTAGCCGCTAAATGAACACAATACCGGGCTTTACGCATTTAATAATTTAGTTTTCTCTGGACTCAGTGATTAGTACTAGTTCAGTAAGGGATTACTTTTTTGTTTCTTTTTCTATGGCTCTGCTTTAAAGAGATTCATAATTACTTAGGAAAATTAAAATTGTTAAATTAAATCACCAACCGCAATTGCTTACTTGATTTAATTTAATTTTAATTAAGATCTTTAATTTCCACATCGTACTGTCAATTTTTTAAAAGTTAAAACTAAAATAGCAATTTTTGAAACTAGTTTTTATTCCAATATGCTGGGTTAAATAGTATACAACAATTGGTGAATACGTCCCTAAGTATTGCGGCTGTCAGACTGTACTGCATTGTGTTTCTGCTTTGGCGTAGCTTTGTAAGACTTCGAGTCTCGATTTTTATTTCGCTTGTCAAGCCGGCAAATATCTTCTGTTTCTGTGTAGTGTCATTCCAAGATGCAGGAATAATTCATGTAAAACTGAAATAGCAGTTATTGTTAAAGTAAAAATAATACCATTTTTTGTGAACTATAGAAGATACCTAGTGGATAAGAAAGAAACTCTGTAATAAAAGTGCATTGTGAGACATCAATAAACGGTATTGCTAAATAATTCTGTGTAGTGTCAAATTCGGCTTTCCGCCAATTGAGGTAAACAAATGTCCAAATTTAAGAAGTGCTTTTTTGGGTAAATATCATACAAATGAAAAGGGTATGTGGACATCTTTAAAGTAAATATGAACAATCAGGAACTTTCTATCTTGGCCAGAGAACGCTATAATTTGTAAGTAGAATACCATTCAAAAGTGAAATATAATTTAGAAATCTTCATTATTCAGTAAATCTACCACCATAATTTCGTCCAGCAAAGAAATATTCTCATAAATCTGGATTAGCTTCTTTGTATGTAGATCCACAAAAGAAATTACAGTATCAAAAGGCCGGGGAGTTTGACATTATCAGAAATCGCAATGCGTCTTACCGCTGGTTATTTAGCTCTACGTACAACAAGTAGCATCACCGGCTAACTAAATTAATATTATTGCGCTACATAAGAGAAGATCTAAAATAACTTAGTAAAAGTGAAACTAATTTTTGTATTAACATCTTGTTTATGGTTTTCTGTGAAAGTTTCAAACTAGCTTGAGAAATTTGCCCTTCGGTGTTGCTACTCATAAAAAGGAGAAATATTTTCCTGTTTACTTCCTAAATATGATTTTTTAGTGATCTTTTGCTTGCATTTGTTTGGTAAATTTACAATGATTTCTGTGCATTTATCGTATAAGCAAATTTATTGATTGTTATCATTTGGCACGGTCGCCACGTTAAGGAATAGATTCGAGCCTTGGCTCCTCTTTTAATTTGCAATTGCTCTAAATAAAAGATCCACTCAATCACTGGGGTGTTGGCTATTTCACAGCAATGCAAAAAATAAGTCATTCAATTTACCTCATTCTCTTTCGGCCATCGCCAGGCTAACGTTTCACAGGGTTTTGGCTACATCATTAAGCCCAGTATGCAGATAAAGCGAAATTTTTGCTTTCCCTCTTGGCCATATAAGTTGTCAGGAAAAAAATGTGTGTACAATTTGAGTGAAGCCTCAGCGTTTGAATTATGGGGATGGTGTTTATTCGCACCATTGGTCTGCCCGTCCCACTCCGTCTCATTCCGTCCAAGCTCCGTCTGGCACGAAATTTTAGACTTCGGGTTTTTTCGGCTTTCCGTTTATGATTTCTTCCGTAAATCATTTATATGACGGAATCATAAATAAATGAAGGTTAAATTGGAACGATATCAAATTAGAGTTCGAGGCAATGTCAAATTTGCTTCTTCTTTTAATTCCGTAGTCCGGGATGTTCATTAGGCACGCACTAGCTGGCAGCACGTCCTAGCTCGTCGGTATGGGGTAATGGTTCTTGAACATCCAAGTCACACACTCATAACTGAGTTTCGCGTGCCTGTGGCGAAAGAAAGTTGTGGATTCTTTCTTTCAGGTCTGCCACTAAGGGATGAAAACACAAGAGAGACAGATATTGAAGGAAAAACAACAGATCTGGTGTCACCTGCTGTTCCTAGCCGCGCTGAACTGTCATGAAAATGCTGGGGATGTTCAAGTGGTACGCGCTAGCTGGCAGCACGTCCTAGCTCGCCGGTATGGGATGTGTGTCCTTCAACATCATTACACATCCACAAACAGAATTTCGCGTGCCTGTGGCGAAAGAAGGTTGTGGAATCCTTCTCTCAGGTCTGCCACGAGAAGAAAAAAAACGAGAAACAGAAAACCTGTTACCCTTAGCCGCACTGAACCACCCACCCCTTTCCTACACCTGGCTAAGGTATAGGCCCAACCTATAAAGGGTGCTGAAACAAAATCAAAATAAAATTACATCAATAGGAAATAATGAGAAGGGATAAGGGGAGAGGGAAGCAAGGGGATGAAGAAGATTCAAGGGCTTCTGAAATCAAAATTCGAACTTAAATACATATTTACTACATAATATTATTCATAAAAAAAATTTTAAATTTAGAAAAAAATACAAATACGAATTTGGGCTTAAGGTAATTCGATAAGTTACGACTTAAGTAATTAATTGAGATGATTTTATAATCACTAAATCCTACCTTACCTTTAATAGAGATATCCTCAACTTAAGTTTTTTTTTCTTTTTTCCTTGTTCCTCACTCTTTTACTTTCATTCAATGAGAATACGTTTAAGGTTTAGACTTATTGGCTACTAACATTACTAAGTTTTCGTACATACGTTAATGGAAGCGCTTGAGATGGAATTTCCTTATAGACTCAGGAGTATATAAATACGTCAATTAGATTTTTATGAAACTCAATTAGAAGAAATATCATTACCAAAAAGGAGAGTTCGCACGTTAGCGTGTACACCAGAAAATTTTGCGTCGGTATCTAGTTAGACATCGTCGTGGTGATTTTTTTTTGTATCGTGAGTGTCGACTTTAAACCGAGAATCATCGAGAACTTCTGTCGTAAATATCTCAACCAACAACGAAAAACGTGAGAGTCCGTTAGCTAAGGTGCACAACATTCAACCTTATCAGCTTAACTACTCAATTAACATTTGGTTTTATTTACAAAATCTTGTATCGTAGGATTGGTAAAGTAAGTTATGCTTAGAGAAATATTCAATAAAAGAACGTAAAAATTTTCCATTCCTCAATTTCTATTTTTTTGTAAACCTGAATACACGGAAAAAAACAAAGCTTCCTTTATTTTATTTTGATGTTATTATCAAATATTTAATAATTGTCTTAACGTAATATGGAGAGTTTTGAATACAGACTGGAATTTTCGTCTGTACTATACTTTGCTTGAGTAAAGTCAATAAGTCACAATTATGTAACCATAGTGTTGTTAGTATAAACATTTAAGTTAACAAAAAGAACTTTTTTCTTAAATAAAATTTATTCAAAATAAATCACGAGTACAACTTGAGTTTAACTTAAGATTCGCTCGCTATTGCGGTGCACTTAGGACTAAATTTATTAGCTTCAAACAATTTTCTTATCGTAACTTAAGCTAGCTCTGCCAACTCGAAGAAACGGTGAGTCAGCGTCTATGTGGTTTTGGGTCGAAGCGAAAGCTTGGGGCAAAAGGTGCTGCGTCAGGTGCATGCGCGGTTGTTGGCTTGAGGCACAAGATGCTGTGACAGGTGCATGCGCGGTTGTTGGCATTTGCTAACTCTTCACCCTAAAATTCAGAAATTCAGTTCGACTGGCCGCATGTCCTGCAAATTTACGCTCGTTGGTGGCGCGGGTACGATGTACCTTTCGTGCCCCACTCTCCTTAGCCTGAGTATTATGACCCTGACTGTACTCCTTAGGCTCACTCCTTTTCTGGTTTAGCCTTGTTATATTCGTCTTGCTTTCTTCTGATTCTCTCTACGAGGTTTTCGTTAACTTTGCTTTTTACGTCGACCAAGCGTTGATAATTAATCCTCTGGGACCTTCCAAAAAATATGTCGCTGGGCTTCTGTCTGGTGACGGAATGAATGGAATTATTATAGCGATCTACAGCTATGTTAATTATCTCGTTCATAGTAATGTCCCTATATTCCTTCTGTAAGCAAATAACTATCTCAACCACAGTCGAATGAACTCTCTCGATGGCACCATTTATTTCACTTTTTTGTGGTGGTGTTTGGTACACATGTATTTTCAAGGATTTGAGGTAATCCAATAGAATGGGGCTGACGAATCCTCTTTCATTGTCTATCACCAGAGTTTTCGGCACTGTGTAGTAATGCAGGACTTTGGTGATTTTATTTCGCAAATGTAGGGAAGACTTGTTTTTAATTCGAAAGAACTTCGCGAATTTCGAGAACTTATCCGCACAGGTGAGATAAGGAAGTAATATCTTTCCAAAATCTGCTCCCTATTTTCGTCGGGGTTCCTATGTGCTCTACTATGTTCGTTCTGAATTATTTCGCATTTACGTTCATCATTACAAATGTCTTCTACGATTCTCTGGGTGATTCGAACCTTTGAATTTAGAGAAGTATTCTTTATAGATGGTCTGAAGTAGTGGAATAAATTCCTTTGGGATTTTAATTCCATTAATCACGTTTAGGTTCAGTTTTTCTCGTATTAGTTACCGGGATTAGTTTGTCGGGATTTTTTAATCCTATGTAATGACGTTTATATGACCGATGGGGCTCCTCTTGTGCCCTTAGGTCTTTTCCTATCCTATCTGATTCCTAAAGACGTTTAGAGGGGCTTCACAGTGCGGGATTAGATCCGATCGATCTTCACCAGCACTATGCTCCGTCCTTGTTGTACTCGACGCAGTACTATGTGCGGTCTCAGTTGCTGTCCTTGTTGTGCTCGACGTAGTGCTATATGCGGTCTCAGTTGTACTTGATGTTAAGGTGTTCACTTCCGAAGGTAGCCTAGAAAGAGCATCTGCAACTATTTTGATTTTTCCTGGCTTCAACACCATCTCGTAGTTGTACTCCCCGATTCTCGATTTTCACCGCTTTAGCTTAGCGTTATGGTTCCTGTTACTCAAGGGGCTGATGATCTGTTAGTATCCGAATTTTCTTTGCGCCATTCAGGTAGTTCCTCAGATTATCGGGTGACCAAACTATTGCCAACATTTCTTTTTCGTTGGTCGCATAGCTTTCATCCGTTTTATTCAGCGACTGCGATATGTAGGCTATAGGTTTATCCCTTCCAATTTCCTTCTGAGACAAGACCACCCCTATTGCCTGATTCGAGGCATCCGTTGTGAGGACAAAGGGTTTTTCAAAGTCCGGAAATTCTAATACTTCCGAAGATGTTAACGATGCTTTCAAGTTATTAAAGGCTCGCATCTCGTTCTCGTTCAGTTTTATGGATTGGCTTGCTTTAACCCAAGCATTTATTCCTCTTGTTAGATTTGTAAGAGGCTTGGCTATTACCACGAAGTCTCTTATGAATCGGCGATAGTAAGATGTTAGTCCCAAGAATGCCTTCAAATCCTTGAAGTTCTCAGGTGGTTTGATGCTTTGAATTGCCGTTACCTTTTTTGGATGCGGTTTAATGATATGAAGAATACTGTTTTGTCAAGGTTCACCTTAAGGTGTGCCTCTTCCAACCTGGAGAAGATCCTCTCAATGTTCTCTAAATGATCTTTTTCGGTCTTACCGGATTTTATTACGTCGTCGATATAGATGTAACATATCTTACCGATGTACTCCTTAAGGACGTGCGTTGAAAGATAGCAGGCCAATTCTTTAGTCCGAAGGGCAACCTCAAAAACTCGTATTTTCCATTCATAGTGGAAAATGCAGTTTTACATATGTCGGCGTCTTTCATCCTTATTTGGTGAAATCCGGACGTTAGGTCTATTGTTGTGAAAAATTTGGAGTTTCCGAGGCTTGGTATGTCTGGGATAGGGTAGGTATCTGCTATCTAAATCTATTACCATTCTGAACTTCTTTTCCCCTGAGGCGTCGGGTTTTTTCTCCACTATCCATACTGGAGAATTGTAAGGGCTCTTCGATGGCCAAATGATTCCTTCGTCCAGCAACTTTTTAATTTGTTCCTCCACCTCTCGTCTCATATTAACGATTTGGTGTATATCGGTTCTATCAGAAAGTTTCGGTTCATTGGTTGTCGTTCTGATTTCCGCTCTCACGCTGGTTTCAATCTTTTCCCGATTATCTAGTGGTCCAAACACTTTTTCATGCTTTTTTACTATCTTTTGAAGACGCTCCAGCTGCTGTTGACTTGGGTGGAAATTTTCTCTTTTAATGGTATCTTTTTGTTCGGCCCGATCTTCAGGAGGTTATTTTTACGATTGATAACTGCTTCCAGCTTTTTCAAGGTGTCATCGCCGATGATCCCATCAAACGACACCAATCCCGCTAGGATGAAAAATTCGATGTAGGTTTTATTCCCGATACTTTCGAAGAATCTTCCTCCGACCTTTTCTTTGATATTTATTTCTCCCCCTACGGAGCGTGTTTTGAAGGGCCTTGAGGTAGCCCTGGTAAGGCTACAGAGTTGTGGTCTGACGAAGTTTATATTGGCACCCGTGTTGAACTTCAAAACCTTATTGTCTTTCGTTTGAAGTTCTAGGTAAGGAACGCTAGAGAGGCTCCTGTCATAAAATTTATCTCAGACAGCTCCTCTTCCTCAAGCGTAACCTCAGCCTCATCGGTGCTCTCCTCCTCGCATAGGTCGCTTGTTTGGTCCTCCTAATAATCTTCAGGTTCCTCTTGTGTCATCAGGTTAAAAATCCCTTGCGGCCTAACAACGTTGCTTCCTGGTCTATTCATGTAATTCACCCGTTTAGAACGAATTGAAGAGTCAACCTCCATTGGTTCAGGAGGCTTTGGCTATGAGGGCCTCGGTGGTGTATACCTATTAGCTTGGTATTGCGTGCTATGGGCGGCGTTTTTCGGCTGAAAGGTTGTACGCTGCTGTTTCGGGGGTAAAACAGGTTGTTCACTCATGTGTGCTAAGATTTGGTTTATAAGCAATGTGACCATATTTCTCGGACCGTTGCTATGTATTACGAGATTTCTGTAATTGAGGTTCTGTATCTCGAGGCAGGATGTGTAAGTTTCCGGAAGAGTTTTCGGTTTCTGGATCATTAGCATTTTCGAGAGGTCGCCGTTTAATCCTCTTACAAACATGTCCAAAGCCTTATTCCTATATGTCTCTATCAGGACGTCTACTGTTGCGTTTGTATAGTTTTCTGCTTTAATTTTGTTGATAATTAGGGATAATTGGTGGTTAACTTTTGCATAGAATTCGTCGATACTTCCACTCCTTTGTGTAAGCTGACTCAGCTGGTATTCTAATGTTCCGATATCACGCTTGTCAACAACACAATTTTTTTTATAGTTTGCCATTCTTCGTCGTAGATATTATAAGAAATTAAAGCTTTTCCCCTGATTTTCTGCCTGATATTTCTGAGAACGGAGCGATATAATGGCTTGTCGCGAACTATTTCGTAGTTTTTCAGTATTGTGCTAGTGGCTTCTATCACTCCCACCCTTTGCTCAAGCCGTTTTAGCAATTCCAGCTGGGTATTGACGGCCCCCCGTCGGCTGTCTCACTGTTTCTTGGAGTTGTTCCATATCAGAGAATTTAATATAAATTTAAATTACCCCTTTTTTACAATCACATACACGGTACAGAACGGCATTCTTCAAAAAGGGTAAAATTATCAATACTATTGAAATCACGATATGTGAAGCAACGTGTATTATTTGTTGGTAGATTAAAGCGATACGTTAGAAAGAGCATGTCATGATCAGATAAGCCAGGAGAAGATAGTTGATGAAAGAAACGCAAATCATCTCAGCAACTCACCAGAAATAAGTCCAATAAAGACGCTGACGATGAATCAATAGTCGACAAAAAATTCTTGAAAATGCGAGAAGATCGACAAGATTCAAAATGATTAATATTAAAGTCACCTCCAATAATTATATGAACATATCTAGGGCATTGATCCAGCAGAATATCCTGAAGAGCTCGTATATCGGTCACATGCGGCGGCTTATACACAACACCCAAAAGATATCTATTACCACTACTTTGAACATCCAAAAACAAATATTGCAGCTCATCATCGTCAGACTTGCATACAACTTTAACTGCCAAATGGTTTTTTTTTACATAAAACGCAGTTCCACCTCCCCGACGACCAGCGCGGTCACACCTAAACAATCTATACCCAGAAATGTTCACCAGTTCATTACCAGTATAGGGCTTTAACCACGTTTCGGACAGCATTATAATATCAACAGATGAATTATGAAAAAGATGTCTAAACTCATTAATTTTAGGCAACAAACTGCGGATGTTCAACTGACAGATTTTAAGTCCATTTTCACGATTACAGATTATATCAATTAAAAAGAAAAATTCAATATAATGTTAAAAATTAAGTTAATAGAAGCTAAGGCGGATATATTTAAGGGAAAAAACCTGACAGTTAACATAATTAATTGTGTTATGGTGCTTCCTGTTTGCTTCCACAAATGATCCTCAACTGATTCTTAGTCTTCAGAATTACGGGGTCAATATCTGGTTTAAGCTTAACATACACTCGTCCACCAATAGTAAATGCCGAAAATAGTTGTTTACCACGCTTGAGCCTGAGTGCTGCTCGATAAAGAGCATAATTAAATTTTGTGAAGCTCTCATTAAGAAATATTCGGACCTGTGACGTTATACCAACACTTTCAAGAGTTAGATGTTTATTCGTTCGAAGTGTTTTGAAGACAGCGCTCTAAGTAATTGTCGCTTATCATGCAAGTTAAACATCTGAATGATGATAGATGATTGCACTGAATCTGGAAGCTTGGGTTTCTATTCTATTAACTTATTTAGATTTAAATTATACAAAACTAATTCTTATTAGTCCAATAATTACAGAAATAACCTGGTTCAACACTATTACTTATTTAATGATTAAAATTATACAAATATTTAGTTTCATGCCGCCAAACGACCCACGTCTCGAACCGATTTTCTTTTTTATCGCTTTCAATACAGATTCACTCGATTATCGAATCAAACCGATCATACAACTTTTTATTCCAGATTCTCGGTTCCACGGTTTTAAAAACAGAACTCTTAAAAAGCACGACTTAATTTTTCCGCTGTTAATTATAATTAATTAATTAATTCAACTCTTACGTAGAAAACCTTGAAATTCACTGTTACAAAATTCTATACCGTTGTCAGTACGCAACATTTTTGTTTTATTTTCAGTTTGATTTTCCGCTAATGATCTAAAGTTTTCAAAATTGACCTTTACTTGAGTTTCGGATTTAAAAAAGTATACAAACACTTGTGATATCGTCTACTAGCACCATTATATACCGTGCACTTCCAACTGATGGAAGTGATGGAAGTGTGTGACGCATAAGTCACAATGAACCAATTCTAAAATTTGTGTGGCTCTCGTACCGCAATGATTAAAAGGAAATCTCGCCTGTTTGCCCTTCATACACACTTTACAATCGAATTTTTTAACTGAAAGATCACCGAAAAATTTGACATCTTGCAAAATATTCGTCTTGATTGCATCAGCCGTTATCGAAATTTCTGAACTTTCTATGCCCATTATTATAGGTTTATATTCCTCCGACAAACAGTAATCGCAAAAGTCCCACCTTTCGTGTTAGCCCTGAATCCTGAAACGCTTTCTGTAGATTTTCCCAGGCCGCCTTGCTGGTTTTCGTATTTTGCACGTGAACATAATTTATTGGATCTAGAAGAAGAATTATCTTTGATCTTGCGCGAACATCTTTCTTTTTGTCCAATTTACCTGGATCTGTTTCGATGATGCAATCCCAGAATTCTGCATGTTCCAGGAGTCATAGTTCTCGCGGCCTTTTAATTTTTCAATGGAAGGAAGCACGTTTTAACTCATATTGTAATCATTCAAAATCAAGAAAATTAACGATTATCTTACTCGATTTAAAAACGAAATTAATAAAAATTTTACTGATCCGCGTATTTTCTACTGATACCTGAGCAACGATGCCTTGTACCTGGGCCCAGAACCTGTTGCAGAGTTAAATCAGGGGCAGCAGAATAAAACACGTCATCTGTTTACGATTACTTGACAAGTAGTGAGCACAAGCTCTGATATATTTACATCTCTCATTTAGTACAATCTGTTGCGGGCTGGGACCGACACTGATGCTGGATGATTGCCCAAGGCAAGCTATGACTCTGGATGACATCAACTGTAAGTCAGCTGATGTCAGTCAGGATCACGGCCTCCGCTGGACATTCATCTGTCAGCAGATGCTTGGGCAGAGATGGAGGATGGCATGCTGGCATTGCTAGTTTTGCGATAGAGAAGGGGGGGTTCAAAAGGGGATGCCATCTCCGCCCGCGGTCGCGCAACAAAAGCAAATAATCATGCCTAGGATGGGAAGGGTGAGACGGACCGGAAAAATAAAAAAATTTAAGGAAATAGAACAGGGGAAAAGAAAAGAAAACCCGCGAAATTCAAGAAAACAAAAAAAGAAAAAGAAAAAAAAACCAAGGAGAATTTTAAACAAACAAAAACAACAAAAAAGGAACAAAACAGGAGGAAGAGGATACGGGCAGGCGTTGCCCGACTTACCGGATATCGTTGGGGGAGTTTGGTTTCATGACACCCCTTGCATGGCCCATGCCCACCCTATGCACCTAGGGGGCCGATGTCGACTAGATGCCCTCTGACGACCTATAAAAACAGAGAGAGAGCCACTCACCCCATCGTGAGGACCCCGCCCACCGACGTAGCGATGAATGTAGCCGCCCTAAGGAAGGACGACGAGGAGAGAGAGAGAAAAAGAGAAAGGATTTACTTACGACCCATAAAAAATTTTATTTAAAAAAAAACAGAGATGCTCCCTCCGTAGGAGGGCCCACGACCGCCTAGCCTAAGGCTAGGGCCTTTTTACCCCTTTGCAATGGGGCTCTGTTGAATGGTCCTACCAAATTTTACAATCAATCAACAATTCAATGCCTACAATCAATTTTTCAATTTAAATTCACCTAGGTTTCAGCTTTGCTACTGTAAACTTAATAAAGATGATACAAAAATTTAACTGGGTTAGGCTCAACGTTATTACAAAAGAAAAGATTCTCTTTCGCAATGAAGGGGGGGATGATTTCTAACAACTGAGTTTCTAGTTTTAGATGTCTTCAAGAGAAAATTTCAAAAAAATATATAATTTTTGAGGGGCCCGAAAATGCGCATTTCCGTACCATTCCCTTACATTCACTGGCTTACCATACGAAATGTATACGGTGATTATAATACAGAGCAAAAATGTAGAAAACTTTACAAGATTTACCTTAACAGTTGGTTTCTACCATATGTATATATACCTTTTTAATTAATCGTCAGATGATTTTGAACTTATTTCGTAAACTTCATATTCATTTTTAACTTTTCTCTAAATTTAAATATTCCCTGTCCTTTGTTTATACGTTTCTATAGTTACTTAAGGCATATAATTCTTCAATTCTTGTAATTTATTAGAGTTCTGTATACTATAACTATAATACAGAGCCCTATAAAGACCGTTAAGCAGCGGTTATATTCTTATTAGAATGTAACAAGTTTGACGATTTTAAGTCATTTTGGTGTGAGAGCCGAGGATTTTTCTGAAAATAATTTAATTGCTTTTAAATTATTTTCTCGGCTTTTCATATAGCGATTTCCGGGTTTGAGGTGTTTTTGAAATGTACCTTACGCGCTGCCTCCAATTATGCCCCTGTTTATACCCGTGGGTATTTTATTTTTCAGGTGTTTTCAGGTATTTAAATGTTAAGGGGAGTCTTGGATTCGGCTTTAGGAGCCGAATCTTCTGAATATTAATACGGTTTGGTGTAGGGGCCGGGGCTTCGTAGAAATCCAGGGCATAGCATCCTGACTTGCGCCTGGTGCAGGGATTCAGCTCATATAGCCGATGGTCAGGTGATACATGACCACTGTAGGTGCCGCTACATAGCGACCATAACAAATCTTACATATGCAATTGTAACAAACTCTAGTACATATAACACATTTACTCTATTACAATACAATTATATTTAGGGGAACGTGTTTTGGTTAATACAAATTTTTTCTATCACAAATAAAACGGAAAATAATATATTGCCGACTTTAATGCAAGAAATTATGTGTGACTAGTCTGATAAACTAAACTAAAATCACTTCAATTAGACCGGCTTTGTTTGACACCGCGAGCGAAACAAACGCCGTTTGACGTAAATTTTGCACCCAGTGCAGGCAGTGCAGAAAAAGTGGAGCGAAACAAACAGACCTACTGCCTGCACTGAGTGCAAAATTCACGTCCAACGGCGTTTGTTTCGCTCTCAGTGTAAACATAGTGCAAATATACAGCGTTTGTTTCGCCGCAAAAAAGTGGTAATTTCTGCACTTGATTAAATGAAGCGCAATTCCGTTCTTTTTCAAGTGGTTTTAATTAACTACCAGACGAGTCACACATTATTTCTTGCATTAAAATCGGCAATATATTATTTTCCACTTTATTTGTGACGTTAAAAAATTTTATTTGCCAAAACACGTTCCGTTAAATATAATTGACAGCAAATTACAATTAAAATGTTCGTTTCGCTGACGTTAGTGTAGAGCAAATTCCTACACTTTGACGTCACATCGATTACACTCTACACTACTTCTGCACTTTTCATGCAGCGAAACAAAAAAAACCTTATGAATACGTTCAGCTCTTATGTGTTGAGGTGATGTGAAATTCATGTACCCATGCTGCCATCATGCGGCAGCATGAGGGCATGAATCGGATTGAGGGTTGTAAGCACCACTAAGTTGCTTGTCACAACTTAGTCGTAACTCACAACCAAGGGATTACGGATTATAGGAAGGTTACAGGTTATAGGAAGATACCAGGGTGAGCGTTATAGCAGCCGTGCAGGCTTGGTTGGTGACCGAAGAGGTGCCTCACACTCCTCGGTACACTCACCCGAACACTAATGCACTCCTAAAGTCCTGATGGACCGAAGACGGTACAAAAATAAGGAAGCGCAAACTGTTACGGAATTACAAAAAAAAAGGATAAAAGAGAAAGGATTCGATCATGTCCCTGACGAACAGCAACCTCAGTCTTTAGATGGTCCGAGGCTTGTAGGGCTAGCCCTCCCCAACCTAAGACTGCACCTCGCCCATCATTTGGTACAGTCCCAAGAAAAAAACTCGGACGGTTGCCCGGTACTAGTGGTTATAGCGAGGAAGAGGAGTCGGAGGGAATCAGGCTAAGCTACCAATTCATTATATACTGCTCGTCACAATTAACTTCATGATAGAGAAACAAAATAAAATCAAATGGGTAATCTGTGCACGTTATGATTATGAAAATCACATAGTTAACGGATGCAATAGAGATTATTAACCAAATATTAAAGTAAAATATTTAGAAAGCCAATTTAAAGATACTACTGTTATTAAGTTTACCATAAGTATCTTACGATATATTAATGATATAGAAATTCGGTCAATATTCATTTATTAATCTACATAACTCCTTTGAAAATGAGGAGAGTAAAAAAAGAAAAATTTATTTATATATATAGCAACGTATACATTAAATTCAGCTTAAATAATAATCTCATCATCATCGTGTTCAGTAAGAGCTGTTAAAAATTATAAAGCTTAAAACTGTAACATAGCTTAAGCTTACATCAGATCAAAAGTGTGTTTTGTTTTCAAAGTTTACCTGTAATTCTTTTATATATAAAGAAAAATCAAAGTGGAGTTAGTTGAATCCAAATTTTTCTGATCGGAACCTCCTATACAAACAAATATAATAAGAATTCGAAGCCAACTGATCTTTAACCTATGTTCAAAGAAATTGTGGCATTATTTAGCCAAACTACTCCAAAAACCAAATAAGCTATTGGTGAAATTAGAATAAATGAATTAAAGACTACATAACATGATTCATGATGCGAATTCATTGCTATTCTCTCTTGAACAAAAGAAAGTAAATTAATTTCTATGTTAAATTTATATCAATTCAAATCAATGTATGACTATATATATATATATTTTGAATGTATTTTTATTAAACTAGTCGATTTCACTCGCCACAAAACTTCATATTTACATTTAGTGGTTGAGCGGAAATTTATTATTTTGAACTTTTTTTTTTAAAATTTGATGATTTGTTTGTACCTTGCGATAGGTACAAGTGTACTCAGCACATTTATTTTTATAGTTTTTTTTTATACGTTATCTTTTCTTTTCTCTTTACTTCATTTAAGACCAACTATAATCGTATCAAAATAAGAAATGAGTGAACTTACGGATTCCGATCCACCTCGTGTCTACCTATACCTTACATGTCTGGCGGTTTCCTGTTTTTCCTGTGCCTGCCAACTCCTTTTCCTTTTTCTTCTTTTTTTTTGTTCTTGTTAAAAATTTCGGAGCCTTTTACTTGTTTTCCTGCAGTCACTAGTCACTATCAAAAAGGAAGAACACAACACTTAATCTGCACTCGATGAGGTTTGACACGCCAAAAAAACCTCAAAAGCAAGTCAACTCAAACATGCCTCTTGCCGGCCAAATCACACCGGTTGCTGACGTTTCCCCACCAATATGGCGTTGGTGGCCGCCATACTGGTGAGGAACCCGCCATATTTCGGAGTGTCTCCGAAAAGTGGACGCTAAAATTTAAATTCAAAAACATGATATGACACACCGATTTATTTGTAAACTGACAAATAATTACCTGCCAGTATTCCTGATAAAACGATTTCGAGTTTTCGGTTTAAATTCTGTAGGAGTTGAAACAATTCTGTCATTAGTATTCATGTTTCGTAGTGGCGATAAGGATTGCCTAGGAAGAGGGTTTAAACCAATGTTTTGATTCGTTGCCACGAAGTTGTTTGTAATAAACCTGTTGTTATCCAATAAATCTAAATCTTTCCATAAAAGACTTTGATGATAATGTTCTTTAAGCAGTTGATCCGAGATTGGAAGAAAAGGCAAACTATCATTGGAAAATTCGTATTGCCTTGGAGAACTGTTCGCTGCTAAGGGTGACCAAACAACTCAAAGCAAAGAATAAAGCAAACTGCACATCACATCTGCACAAAAGCAACCTCCAGTCAACGCACTGCTTTGAAAATTTCATTGAAAATTTCGACTCGTCGTTGCTAAAGTAGCAAGAAACAGAATAACACCAAACATCACTGCATAGTACGGGTAAAGCTATACTTGTATACGTAAAAGGGGATATTTTAATAACATTATTTTTCCATTTCAAATTAATTTTAAAAAGGATTTTGGCTGAATTTGGAAGTGTACTAAAAAGCAGTATTCTCACTATTCCTGATTACATGGCAATTGTGGACTCATATAATTAAAAAATTACTTAAAAATATTCGTCCGTTTTCGATCGTTTCACGGGCTGCATTAAAGAGGCGGTTTTTCAAACGCTGCGCGGTTTGCTTGTGGAGCTGTCAGTCCGCTGAAATTTTTGACACTTCGCTGCACATTTTTTGCAGTGGCGCTGGTTATTTAAAGTCACCTGTTTTTCCGAGCCGCACTGAACTGTCATGAAAAATTCAAACAGAAAATGAACCCCCATGTCGACGTTCAGGCAATAACCCACTCCATCCCTGTACCTGGCTAGGGTACATACCCAACCTATAAGAGATACTGAAACAAAAACACACAAAAAAATTGATTCCAAAGCATTGGGATAGAGGGAGAAGGGATGAGAAAATCAAGAAGGATGAAGAAGCCTCTAGGTGGTTCCTGAAATGAAATGATTACATCATAAGATCCAACATTATTATTAAAAAAAAATATCATGACTGCAATTTTTATAACACTACTCATTAATTCTCCTTAAATATTTAAATTAATCAATCCTTAACTAGGGTTATCAATTCTACTCGGAAATACCCACAATAATGTGGCCGATAGTCTGAACCGAAAAAAAGTTATGTACTTAATTATTGAATTCCAGCTAATGATCAAAATGGAAAAAAATCTAATTATGTTATTATCTTCCTTCAAAAAAAAATTTAATCTCTCAAACTACTTATGCAAATGTAGTGTAATGTGTGCGCGTGATTTAGCAACATGAAGTTGCCGCGGGGTGTTCAGGTGACACGTGCTAGCTGGCAGCACGTCCTATGGGTGTGAGTCCTTGTATGGGTATCGGTATCGGTATGTGGTGTGATTACTTGAACATCGGATCACACATTGCAAAAATTCGCGTGCCTGTGGCGAAAGAAGGTTGTGGAATCCTTTTTTCAGGCCTGCCACTTATAAAAAAAGCGAGAAACAGATAGAAAGGAGAGCAACAGGCTTGGTGACTCCTGTTACTCCCAGCCGCACTGAACCATCTTGAAAAAAAAAACAAAATGCACGAAAAATTACCCCCATTACGTGATGGTTCAGGTCACTAACCCACCTCATTCTTGTACCTGGCTAGGGTACAGGCCCAACCTATAAAATAGAGCTGCAAACAAAATTAAATAAATCCAAAATATGACCAAAAAGGAAGAAGGAATGGGACAAACACGACAGGGAAAAACTTCATGGTGTCACCTGGAAGTAAAAGAATTTGGTTAAGGTTTCCAAAACATGATCATATTAATCATAAGAAAAAAATTTCAAATTATCCCTGAATCACAATTCTAACAATTATCTCCTTGTCTAGTGATGTAAAAACACTATGTTTGATTGCCTTAAAATTTTTTTTTCTTAAAAAAAAAGCTTTTTGTTGCGCAGATAAGTTACTACAAGTATTATCACATTCGGCGATTACTAATATGGGGTACTGGGGATGGTTCACCCACTTTTGTCGCTACCTTTTCATCAAAAATTGTCTAATTTTATGAACACACAAAAAAAAATTATGAGTAGTTACGAACTCATTAATATTTTAGATTTTATACGACAGAGTTCCTATAAAATAATCGGGTTTAAATTTATATTTAAAAGCAACGGATTTTCTTGTTTCCTATTTCTGTGACTTTTCTAAAGTTGCTATTATATTCAGGAAGATTTTTGCCTTACGGAATAAACTAAAACGTCTCAAATTAACTACTGTTTATTAGCATACAAATTAAACTAGTTAAACTTAAATATTAAAATTCATGGTACGGTGCTCGCTCTGATGCTTCGATGCCAGCTACAACTTGAAGACAGACGGAAGTTGCGCCTGTCAGCAGTGATGACACAAGCACAGATTTTTAGTACTGCCAATGCTGTTGTATGTGACTGTTCAGAGTTCAGTGGAGAATTGAGCGATAAGGTTCGTGCATGGTCTAAACAGCGTAATTAACTGATGATACATTGTTTTCGTAAATTCCCGATGAATATAAGCATACATACGGAAGCGATATGATGATCAACTCTCTCGTAATGATCCTAATTTTTGCGCCATTTCTTATATTTCAGGACTATTTTAAACAAATTTAACTTTTCACAAAAAGCCTTGCCTGATGCATTAAAATTATTGCTTTACGTGATTGCCTTCCTGATACATATTAACTTTATTAGTATGATGGCAAGATACAAAGCGGTTTTCCTTTCGTTAGTTCCGATTACAAAAATTTTGGAGGGTTTACCTCAGGCTTGTTTAGGAAACTTTCTCTAATTATAATAAATCGCCTTGTTGCAAGCTGGGACCGACACTGCTGCTGGATGATTGCCCAAGGCAGGCTATGACTCTGGATGACGTCAGCTGTAATTCAGCTGATGTCAGCCAGGATCACGGCCTCCGCTGGACATTCATCTGTCAGGAGATGCTTGAGCAGGACGGGGGATGGCATGTTGGCAGGCTAGGGGCTGCGGTAGAGAAGTGGGGCGTTCAAAAGGGATGCCATCTCCGCTCGCGGTCGCGCAACAAAAGATCAAAAATCATGCCTAAGGATGGCAGAAGGTGGGATGAAGTGTGAATGAAAAAATTGAAGAAAAAAAAAATTTCAAAAAATTGATTACGACGGAAACTGCGAAGCTTTAGGCGAGAAAGAAAAAATCCCCGAACGAAGCAACAAAATAAATCTGAAAAATAAAATAAAAAAAAGGAAACAGGAGGAAGGACTACGGCAGGCGCTGCCCGACTTACCGGCTTTCGTTGGGGGGAGTCTGGTGTTATGACTCCCCTTTGCTTGGCCCATGCCCCAACCACCCTTGCATCTAGGGCGCCGACGTCATCTAGATGCCCTTTTTTAAACCTGAAAAGAGAGGAGGACCACTCACCCTATTGTGAGGACACAGCCCATCGACGCTGTGACCGCCCTAAGAGAGGACGACGGGGAGAGAGAGAGAAAGAAAAGAAAAGGCATCTAAGGCTCATCAACAAATCTTTATTGAAGAAAAGGAGGGCACACGGCCAACTAGCTGAAGGCTAGACCCTGTTTACCTTTTTGTAATGAGGCTCGGACGCAGAACAGCAAAAACAACCAACAAGAACTACTAACAGTCTCGGCTACCTACTACTTTCTTAAATCCCTATCTGCTAATTCAATCTATTACACTGTAATCGCAAGAATTAATATGAGCTAGCTAGATATATACTACATACCTGTTCGCATTCAGACAAAGCTTAAATAAAAATTTTTACTCGACAGTTAAAATGAGAGAGAAAAAAAATTCGCCTTTCTTCCCTTCCCTCGTACAACAACAAAAGTATCATTGAGATATTTAAAGGAGCAATGATTGCCCTAGGTGTGCCTAATTTAACTCTGTTATAAAAAATCTAAGAATTTACTTAATGTGTTAAACATACATTTCTAGGTTATACAACCCTCAGAGTTCTTCTTAAAATTACTTTGTAGTATAATGAAAACCAAATTAAATGCATACATACTAAACAAATTGGAAAATTATCGATGAATAATGAAAACTGGAGGCTTTACTATCTAAAAGATACTCAACTGAAACTTTCTCACACCAAAAAAAAAGTCTGCCAAAATCTTTGCAATCCATTTACTGTCGTAGTACGTAAGACGAGAGCAAACCCCAACGAAACTGTACTCAAAAATGAAAAGTAAAAACACTTGTTTTACTTCCACAAATAGGAGTGAAAAATTTTTCTTTGGGATGGTGATCGCTGAAAAATATCAGCGCTCAAAAAAAGATGATGAGCGATGGCCGACCTATAGAAAGGACGACGAGGAGAGAGAGAAGAGAAAAACGCCTAGCTAAGGCTCATAAGACAGTCTTCTTTATTTTATTACTAAAGGAACAAAAAAAAATTATTTTATTAAAAAAACCCGAGTTACCCCCTCCGTAGGAAGGCACACGGCCAACTAGCCGAAGGCTAGGGCCTATTTACCCCTTTGCAATAGGGCTCGGACGAACTAGCAAGAAGAAAAAAAGACAATATGTATATATATATGTAATTTTGTGGTCGACAAAACAACTTCCATAAAGGAACGAAGTCGCCAAATTTCTGATTTTCGTCCTTCGTTTCCCACTGCTGATTTCTTTTTCTTTCAGCAGTTCAGTTTTTGGAAATTTCGCCCTTTTTTTCTTTTGTAGATGGAAATGTTTTGGTATTTTCACTGTACCTTCACTTTGTTAAGGTTTCTTTAAATACTTCAGTTTGTGTGATAACTTTTACTTCACTTCAGTTTCGTTTAAACCTTTTTCCTTTGTAATTTTAATTTCGCCTTAAGTTCTTTCCGTCTTAATAATTCTTTTTTAGCCTTTATATTCTTCATTTTTATTTTATCATCTTAATTTCACGTGATGTTCTTTCTGTTTATGGAATATATCATTTTTACTGCACTTTTATTTCTTTAAAACTTTTTAATTCGTAAATGTAACTTTCACTTGATATTTGTGTAATTCTAATTTTAACTTCCTGTTCCTTGAAATTTTCCTTTTGTAATTTTACTGTCACTTTAATGTTTTGCCGCTTTTATAATTTTTCTTAACCTTTATATTCTTTGAAACCTTTTTACTATATAACCTCAATGTCACTTTGTGTTTTTTTTGTTTTTATATTTTCGTTTCGCTTTTATTTCTTTAAAATCCTTTTCATTTGTAAACTTAACTCTCACTTTATGGTTATGTAATTCTAATTTTAACTTCCTGTTCCTTTAAATTTTCCGTTTTAAATGTGAATTTCCACTTAACAGTACATACATATACTGCTAACAAACAGAAAAATGTCTGTCCTTCCACTTTTAAGGAAAACTATAAAAATAATATCTATATATCGTAATGACCTCAGTGCACAATCATAATTTTTTGTAATTTTCTTTCTTATTGCCTAGCATGACGTGTTTCCTATTTCACTTTTCTCAAAAAACTTTTTCAATCGAATGCTATTCCAAACTGAACTTTTTTTAAAGATTGAGTTTCCCAGTAGTTTTAATGTAATTTACTTAAAACTATTCTCTTCAATTTGCCAGTAATTAGTCTTTTATTTTAAGCGAATTCATTTTTGTTACTGAACTATAATCCTCCTTGGCTACTGCTCGTTTTGAGCGCATAATCAGAACTGAACTAAACCTTCGCGCCACTCTTCCCACTTACCAGCAGATACATTTACACGCGCGCACCGTCTCCATTAGCTCGCGTTTACTTTCTTTACTCATAGCGGCGTAAACGGTTTTATAATCTGATCCGGTGCCAGATGTTCATTTTGTCCAATTTTAATTATATTCGTAAGGTTTTGGAATTAGTCATATTTTTAGTCCTTGATTAGTCTAATTTTTATCCAACCTGTATTTATGTGTTTGAATCTAGTACATGAACCAATTTTAAGATTTCGAATTTTTTATGTCAATTTAGAGGGGGAAATGCCTCATGTAGCTGTCAGTTCGAATGTCACTTGAACTGTCACCTATAATTTTTAACTTGATTAACTTAATTTGTGTGTCCATTTCCACTGTTCTTGTGATATGTATTTATGTCTGGTCACTTTTTTAACCACTGAGTTCTTTTTTGTGTATAGGTTCCAACTAAATCCTTGCTAAATTGCAAAGTTTTTCCAGCACTTCTTTGACAATTCTGTCTTGCACGAAAGTACACTGTAGAGTGACATCTGAAATTATTCGTAAAAAACCCGCTGATTAGAAAGATGCTGTGGCATGATTTATCTATTACGCATTACATTCAAAGCTGAGTTGTCATGTGAACTATTAAGATTACCAGTTTAATTTTCTTCGTTTTCTTGATTTCAATGGCCCAATGTCGGCGTCCTTGTCCTGGAAAAAAATATTTCGTTTTACTATGCTAAATACATTTTTGATTGCTTCTTACCTCATTCAATTCTGAAAAACGAGCGAAGATATCTGATGTTCACAAAAGTGATGAGAATGACGAAAATTTTCGTCACTTTTGTGAACATCAGATATCCTTACTTTGCAAATTGCAGTTATTTTCTGAAATCCTTTTGGACATCCGGCCACGATTACTGATTTAAGAGCAACGACATCTTCCATTGCCAATTCTTTGCTAATGTCAAAACTGTTCTTGACAGTTTGATCGTTCGTATCTGTTTTGTTTAAGGGAGACGTTTTGATTGACACATTTTCTCCATTTTTCAAAGCGTCAATAAATTTTTCCAACAGAGCCGTTGTTATGTACTGTATGTGTGTGCGTATGAGCAAATAAATAAAAGCAAACATACAAAAGGAGATTTCTGAAATCCGCAGAAATAAATTTCTTCAATGCTTGTTTTCGTGCCAAATGTTAGTTATATATATATGTGAAAATATTGTAATATCCTGTAATTTCTACTTCCTAGATTAGATTGTTTTAATTCGTTTTTTTATAAATTTTTTTTTCTTCGTCATCGTTGTTATATTTCTAAATTCTTTTGTTTTCCCAATAGATTGTAATGACGGGAGGGGAACTCTTACTGGACCGGCTTGAAATTAAATCACCAATCGAACACGTTAAAACTTTCAATACAGAATACTTTATTACAATTTCATAACCTAACATATTTGTCTCTACTTCGCTTACTTCAAAACATAAGTAAGTAAAAATGGAACACACCAAACTATTAATTACCTTAATTATTTAAACTTGATAAACTTATTTGTCTCTGCTTTGCTACTTTTTCTTCCTTTTTTTTATCCAGGAGCTCCCCCCGTGTTCTTTATCGCTGCACATGTACACGCTCTTTTAGGAACTTGCTGCTCCTAGAGATTTACTCGACGGACGCACTTTACGGCACAAAACTGGTTCGTAATATTTTATAATGATAAGGTTATGAATTATTCCCGGACAGCAAAAATTCGCGGATGACTTTAACCTGTGTCGGTCACTTCTTCACAAGCCGGCTAACAGAATCCATTTACCGCTCTTCTGCCACTGCATACATGCACTTCCCGATTTGCGTACCACTACATGTCTCATGTACCGCGATTCTGTCATCCTATACATTGTATTGTTTTCATGGTAGACATCTCTTTGAATGCGAGTGCCGATCACGTCACAGCATCGTGCTTTCGATCTTCTTTCTTTGTTTGTTTGCCTGTCAACATCATTTGCTGTAGTGGAAAATCCGGTTTTTTCTTGTTTTGATTTCTGGGTTCGGTTGAGTGCAGGCAGTGGTCTTAGGATTTGTTTTCGTTGTGGGCACAATTTGGATAGCCGAAAAGGCAGGGTTTAGCAACATTTTCGTGTAGCTGAATATTTTCGTGTGGAAATTACTTTTTCATGACTAGCGACCATAACACAATTCCAAGTTTGGGAAATGTAAGGGTAGTGCTGCCCCACGGAGCGTATGTCTCCTTTTTCGTTGACATAAACTATCTACAAGTGGGAAACGGGAAATGTTGTACTTTCTCACTCGTAGAGCAATAAACCAAAGAAAGCAGGCAAAGCGGTGGTCACACTTATATACTATATTTTTATCCCAGTACGCATTTCTGGCGTTTAAATGTCCAAACAGCAGAACATTGTCCTCAGTGGAAAGATATGAAATCCAGATTTCAATACCTTTTTTAAGGTTTGTGTATTCAGAGAAGAGGAGGAATATACCGAGGCAATGAAAAGATGTTGTCCAGTACAGTTTAACCGAACTATTGTGTAGTGTTGCGCGCTGGGACCGACACTGCTGCTGGATGATTGCCCAAGGCAGGCTATGACTCTGGATGACATCAACTGAAAGTCAGCTGATGTCAGCCAGGATCACGGCCTCCGCTGGACATTCATCTGTCAGCAGATGCTTGGGCAGAGATGGAGGATGGCATGCTGGCATCGCTAGCATTGCGATAGAGAGGGGGGTTCAAAAAAGGGGATGCCATCTCCGCCCGCGGTCGCGCAACAAAAGCAAGAAATCATGCCTAGGATGGGAAGGGTAAGACGAACCGAAGAAAAAAATTAATTTTAAAGAAATAAAAAAAAACGAAAAAGAAGGAAAGAAAAAAAAAACCGCGAAAATAAGAAAACTAAGAAAGAAGAAAAAACCAAAGAGGATTTTAAATAAAAAAAAACCAAAAAAAAAGGAACAAAACAAGAGGAAGAGGATACGAGCAGGCGTTGCTCGACTTACCGGATATCGTTGGGGGAGTCTGGTGTCCTGACTCCCCTTACCTGGCCCATGCCCCAACCACCCTATGCATCTAGGGGGCCTATGTCTACTAGATGCCCTTTTAAAAACCTGAAAAGAGAGAGGGCCACTCACCTCATTGTGAGGACCCCGCCCACCGACGTAGCGATGATCATGGCCGCCCTACGGAAGGACGACGAGGAGAGAGAGAGAGAAGAAAAGAGGTGTTTACCTTAGACTCATGTTAACGATTTTTATTACAAGAAAAGAATAAAAAAATATTTTAATGTTTTTGAAATATAGAGATACCCCCTCCGTGGGAGGGCACAAGACCGTCTAGCTTATGGCTAGGGCCTATTTACCCCTTTGCAACGGGGCTCTGAGGAAAGATACAAAAAAAAATTCTATAGGTTACTTAATTAAATTTGGACTAATACTAATCTTGACTAAAAGAAGATGGTTTACAAAAAAAGAATAATGTTTTTCTATCGTTTTTCTTCAGGGCAAAAAAAAATGCGCATTCCTTTTTTTCTGATTACATGAGCTCTTTACACTTTACTAAAATTTTCTTAACGCTAAAGTATTCGACATCATTTATTGCGATCATATGATATTCAATAAGCACAAATAAACAATAAAAAAATCATACTAATTTAGCCCTTAGCGTTTTCACATTCATGTACCATCGGTAAAGCTAAATTCATATCAATTTTCAACATTTTACATACTTTCATTTCAATTGATAATTCTGTATCGTCTCCCTAACGTTTTTGGGAATAATAAAAAAAAGGATTAATTTCAATAGGAAATTGTTTAATTTTTCTTGCATTCTATATTTTACGTTTCACAAAAATTTTCGATTGTCTTCCGTTTAGTAGTTTCAATGTTATAACTTTAAATTTCATACCTTTGTCTTAATTTTCACTTCAGTTTCGCTGCGGTCTATATTTTATTTTCCCTCAATAAATTAACTTTTACACAAATTTTTGTCTTTCTTGCTTTTTCAATAAATTTTCATCACCCCTTTGCAATTATATCATTTGCAAACGATTAACTTTCATGTCCCTTTTATTTAATTTTCACACTTTAAAATTTTCCTTCAATTTCTTAGTTCCACAGCTTTATTTTTCACGAAATTTTCGATTTTCTCGCGTTCAATAAGTTCAATCTTTACAATTTTAAATTTCGTACCTTTTGTTTAATTTTTCTTGCATTCTAAATTTTACGTTTCACAAAAATTTTCGATTCTCTTTCGTTTAATAGTTTCAATGTTATAATTTTAAATTTCATACCTTTTGCTTAATTTCCCTTCGGTTTTCTAGCGTTTCATATTTTATTTTTCTTCAATACTTTAACTCTTACACATTTTCCAGTTTTCCTTGCTTTTACAATAAATTTTTATCACACTTTTCAGTTGTAAAAGTTTAACTCTTATGTCTTTTTAGTTTTCGTTTGTATCTCACCGCTTTCGTTTTCAACTGCGCTTTTACACGGAGTCACTACGATTTAATTTGATATTGATGATATTGAGATTGATAAAAAAAATGTTTCTCATTTTGACACCCGAATTAAAGCCCCCAAATGACTAATCGCCGACATAATTTTCCTTTCATTCGAATAAAAATAACAAAACTTAATTTCTTTAAGGACGCCGCGACCACTCATCCAAGTCAAACGATTACTTCCCGACTGACAAACTATTAGCTCTCAACTCCTCAACTCCTCGCGCCAATTCTGAACTTATTGCCGGCAGAAGACACGCACACCAACTTGCCATCCCGCTGCTCCCATATCCAACTTTCATGCTCTTTGTGCTGTAAACGGTGTCATCAGGCCACTTGATGCCAGATGTTCATTTTCAATTGCAAATCTGTTGCAATTTTGCTGCTTTGGCTTGAAAATTATTCTATTTTTAGAATTAATTTTGCAGCCGGGCCGTTTTTGGCTGTAATTTTGCTTTCTTTTTACAGGCGGCTGAGGATTTTTCGGTCTCGTCACGTTAGAATTACCGTAGGTAGGCGGAGTTTTAATTTTAATGCTGTTAGGAAGCGGTTACATTCTTATTAGATTGTAGCGAATTGGAGATTTTAAGTAATTTGTTTTTGGGAGCCGAGGATGTTTGGGAAGATAATTTAATTTACTTAAATTATTCTCTCGGCTTCCTATATATTGCTGTCAGGGTTTGCGGTGTAATTTTAACATGTATGTTCCCGCTGCCTCTGATTATGCCCAGGTATATAACCGTAGGTGTTTTTTTTATTTTTTTCCAGGTGTTTTTTTCAGGTACGACAATTCAAGGGGGGTCTTGATTCGGCTATAGGAGTCGAATCTTTTTGCATATTCATGCGTTTTAGGGCAGAACCGGGCTTTGATAGAATTAATGGGCATAGCATTCAGGCATGGCACCGGTGTAGGGATTTTTCTGCTCATATAGCAGGTGGTCAGGTGTTACATGACCACTGTAGGTACCGCTACCTAGCGACCATAACAGTAGTCCAGTGGACTTTCTATGTGTGTTTTAGTAAAAGGTATATGTTTGTTTCGTTCAGTGTATTGATATCAATCTCGTTTGAATTTAGGAATAGTTGTAGATTTGCTTTATTTGCATTTAGACCTTGAATGTTGTAATGTAGAAGTTTTATGCCAGATTTGCATACCATTTTCATAAAAAATCCTAAAAAGCTATAGTTCGTAAAGATTCATTTGCATAACTTAGGTTGTGAGTGATTGTTCATTATTACTGTGTTGTGCTGTTATAACCTTATTATCACTAATTGATTTTCCAATTTCTATAATATCAATGTTCATATCTAGTAGTTTTTTCATATTCCTCAACTCGTTAATAAAATGTGAGGAATTTTTTGGTTCGTTAGAAGTAGCGGCATACAGTTCAGTTTTCATCCAGGTCATAATTTTTTCATACTCAGTTTTAAGTTTTGAGATCGCATGCAACGGAGAAAATTCCGTGTCCAAATTAGCTTCTTCAAGAATACTAAACGAGTTGGAGTACGCAGACCTTTCTAAGTCATGAGTCATTACTGCTGCTTCCCTTCTCGAACAGCTTTTTATCGACATTATCTTTTTCCTTAAAAGGACAATCTGAACTATCTGATAGATGTCGTACAGTTAATGCAAAAGGGTGCATTTATACAGGATTCAGTTATTAATTGTTCTTCAGAGCAATTTGACCATCCCACCACAGTGGCTTTACACTGAGGCAAAAATTTCCCCATCTGTGACACTTAGTACAATACCGCGGCTTAGGCGTGTAGTATCCCACATGCCAAGTGCTCCGTATATGGATTTGGTAATCTGTTACCATTAAACGTCAGTTTAACTATTGTGGTTGGAGTGCGTTGTACCCCCTCCCCCTTTTTAGTAAATCTTAACACTTCCGTAACCTCTACTGGATACGAAACGTTTAATAATAGTTCCTGCCCCGATATATTAATGGGGACTCCTCTGATTATACCCTGCATACGTATATAATTTTTTGGGATATAGGCATTTTTATTGTCAGAGGATAAGTCCTTTAGTATAAGTTTATTTGCAAATGTGTAACTTTTAAAAAAGACCTTGGCACTATTGGCATTACGTTTCTTTAAGGACGTGTAATCAGATATACCTAGTTTCTGAGTAGGTGATCCAGTCCTATATCCGAGGACGCTTTGTTGCGAGTTCTCTATCTCTCTATGTTTGTACGATTACCCAGAAGGAACCCTTATTACCCTCTTCAAAGTAAAGAGTGCTTGGTTCGTTTGCATTAACCTCCGACCTAGCTCCCGGGGGGTACGATAAGATATATCAGGAAAACCTTTGAATCCAGTTCCCTTCCAGATTTTTTCTGAACTCCCTATATTAAAATTACAATTTTTGGATTGTACTTTAAATAGTTCCGAATTGGTTCCTACGTTACTTTTGCTATTTACTTTAACAATTTTTCTTCTCTCTATTTTATCTTTATCTGATCCAGCTCTATTACCAGATCTGTATTTTGATCTACTTTTGATGCTATAGGTGATGGATCCTGCAAAGGAGGATCCATGATTGAAAACCTTCAATACAATGAGGAAAAACAGGCAACCCCCTAGCGTACAGGTGCACAAAACTAAGTAGCCCCGGTGTTGCTTTATAAGTAAAAGTACGATACAATTCCTTAGATAAAACTTCAATTTGTCCTTAATAGGACTTAAAATAATAAAAAAAACTCAACTTGAAGGAATCAATCCCAGGCGTTCATAAAATCTCCAGCCAATCTTCTAATTCAGACATAACAACTTTCCAACGCCACAAAACGGGGGCCCGGTGTGTTGCACAAAAATTAAATTAAATATTAATATACAGGACATACAATTTCATTATGTTGAAATGCCAGAAAGTTTTAACTTTATCTTTTTCGTCACTACCGCTCTATTTCACTAGGTATAAAAGTTCACTTTTTGGGTTTTAGGTTAGAAAAATGGAAGAGTACTCTACGCGAGTTATCCATCAAATGCACACCGAGCATTCAATAGCACTGAGAAAATTTTCAGTGAAAAAGAGTGCTTGAGAGGAAGTTGATTTGACAATTCAAATAAGAAAACTTGAATGAAACTCCTTATCTTCTCCTACGATAACAAATCCATACTCCAGATGAGGCTTGTTATCGACTAGATTAAAACACTACTAAACAAGATATAAGTTGACGCATAACAGAAATGCGGAGTTCAACGAGATTTCTAAGAATACTAGAAAAACAATAAGGTTAAATACAGAAAAAAGCATGAAATGATTATGAAGTAACACAGAATTATCAAAAAAGCGAACCTAACTGAAGGGCATGCATTCAAAAAGTTAGTTCGAAATATTAGCAGAAAGTGAATCTCTTTATATCACAAGAACATCATCGTGCGAGTGATAACATTTATTTTACCCAAAAGTCAGTTGATGCCGAAAAACAGCTCATCCACATATTTCATATATCTTGTTGTGTCCTCGAAAGTTCAGATAACAAGATAATCTTATAAAGACCGCAAGCTGATATGCTGAATTTTTGCAAAATGTACTGTAATGAAATTGAATAAAGGAAACAAATGAACAACAACCTGTTATAATGCTAAAATCCAGTTTTAATTCTTTAATAATGTGGCATTCAGCACTGCGAATCAGAGCAATAAACAATTAGCTCGGTACTGATATACATATAATACCAATAAGAAAAAATTGGCTTCTGGATATTTTTTAATATATTTAAATGCCCATAAAAATTGTAAAGCGGTTTAAGAATTAGACGATGTTTACTACTAACTTACAAATAGGCAAAACCCTGAATATTTTGAAAGTTCAACAGTAAACTAAAACTATCAATTCAAAATTGATCATCAATCTAAAACAATTTGCACATTATTCCAGAAAGGTATGAGTGTACTATATAAGTATTAAGTTATCAAATAAATGGTTGCATTTTTATTTTTCACAGGTATAAAAAACAAACCAACTGAAGTTGTTTAATTCTATCGGCACGAAGATCTGCAGCTTCTAAGTGCGGTATGTACAACTATATTAAATAGCTTAAGTGGCGTTTAAATGATCTCGAGATCAATCGCAGTTTTTCATATAAAATGTTTAGTCTGAGCTTTTATTTTATAGGGAAGGTAGGCTTTTTTTCATCAATAAATAAGTCTTTCAAATAAGCAGTTTATTTCCGTCTACCAACGTTTCGGTTATTTGCATAACCATCCTCAGGGTACATACTTTTTATTAAAAACTATAGGATAAAACTTATATATGAATACAGTAGAAACATCAAAAAACACCACTTACAATAAACCATCTTTACAAACAATCTTCTTTCATCCTTCCAAAGAAAATTCAAATCAGTTCTACATCTATTTAAAGACATTGATTTAACAAAAAAAAAAAAAACTAAATGGACTTAAACACTTTTTAAAAATAACATAGACATATTAAATTAAATTACAATGCTCTAAAATGTCTGTCATTATCAACCTGCCTAATGAGAGTCACTTTCGCTTTCTGTCATCCATCGTTTTTTCCTCTTACGTTTCTATCTATCTAAAAGAGAGCATTATATTTCATTCACTCTGTCAGAAGCTGTTTTCTTGTTGACAGTGTTGTCAGCAGTCATAATATGTATAGCTTCCATATTTAATCTGTTTTCTCTAATGCTCTCTTGATCCAATATTTCGACATCTTTGAAGTTTGGATTGTGTTTCAAATTAATGCCATTGTTAAGTCAGGACTGTTTTACCCTGCCTATATTTCCTTTAAAATAGCCTTCAACGCTGAGGTATAAACGGCACTTGAACCACTATACCAAGGCTATGAACTTGTTTTAGTTTCACTGGTATAACCGGCACTTGAACCGAATACCAGAACTGTAAGGGAATGAATTATTTAATAGATTAAAACAGAGCACTCGCCCGAAGCTAACCATCAATTGAAAAATACTCCAAATACCAAATGCTTCAGTTCTTGTGTCGATTGAACTTTGTAAACATGGAGACGCAGATCTTCAGTGAGTATACGCTGTAAAGAGCTTCTTGTCCGCGACGCCGAATTGATGTTCCTGGACTTTCACCAACATTCTCACGCACTGCTTCGATATTGAGATTTGAACGGCTTGTTTTTGGACGACCAATATGTTTAGCATCACCAATTTATCCAGTCTGCCTGAATTTTTTAATTACTCTCTTCACAGTAGACGAAGTTAAATCACTATTCCGACCATATTTTTTACAAAATTTTCAACTGTGGCCGTCAGACTTTCATTATTTTTAAAATATTGTTCAACAATGAAAACACGCTCCATTTTTACTAACCCTAAACTATCAGCTGCCAAATGGTTTTTTTTAATAGGGTTGCTAACACTACTGCACGAATAGTGGCAAATTCAAATCGTGCGTTAAGTCAAGTGCGTCAAATTTCAAATTCAAATATATTTATTTAGCGACTTTATGTACAATTACAATAATTTAGTGTTTCTTATCTAATTATGGCTAGTGTATATCTACTTACGAGCTAGTTTAAAGTTGGCCCTGAGTTCTTAACTAATTGAACGGTAGTTCGTTTCTATTCCTAACACTTACTTAATATTACAAGTTATCTTACATTTACAGTTTACTTTACTCTCAAAGTCAAGTGCGTTAATTTTGGTACACTCTTTATAACACCAATTTCATATTCTTGTGCGAATTACATGAGGGAAAATAATATTCTCCGCTTTATATCTCCAGTTTGATTTCTAAGACAAATTTTGTACCGGGGTGCCGTGTTCGAATGTTAATATATCACTTTTTATGTTATATATTTTGGTTCGCAGTTGTAAATATCCAGTGTAAAAGAACTCGTTTGTTCTTTGTTGGGATGGGTAAGTCAAAGTGTTACACCTTGGCTTCTGATGATGATGCAGCGGATCTTGAACCATTACACACAAAATTCTGAACAGGAAATTTGTTATTAAAGTTGTTAAAAAAAACACTTGTTCGTTGCCAGTTTAAATCAGATCTGGTTCAAGTATTTATTGCTTATAAAATTTATACAAAAAAAGTTGCTTAATCCTAAGTTTTATTTCTATAGTAAATCTTACTCATTACATTATGAATTTTATTTAATTGCCTACGTTTACAAAATTTCATTAGTAAAAAAGTTCATTGATCGCCATTTATGGTAGTGAGTGAACTTGGAGAAACCTGACACTTCTCTGAGTACACTCACCTTATAATGCTGATCAGGTGTCTGGAAATTTGATTGTGGAAATTACTGAATAAATGAAATTATTTTCTTCGCTTAGCTGATTTGATTACTTGATATATGAATGCAAGATTTTACACAGGTTAAGTGTAAAGAGGGTTTTAGTTCACTATTTATTTAGGCTTTATAATTCCCAGCCGGAAATTACATTTGTTACAAATTCCATCTTAGTATACAAAAAAATTAGTTAGATTTGACAAACTATCACCCACTACAATTATCAGCGGTTGTAAATTCAGTTTTTCAATGTAGAATCGATTTCTGACGTTATAAATTTCTTCTTAAATTTTACTTTCAGTTGTTAAATGTAGAACTAAGCAATCCATTACTTCCTTAATGGTTAGTTTAGACGTCTTACTTACTTTAAACCTGGCTGTTGGAACGATGACAGCGTTTAATAAAGAAGTTATAATACAATTGCGAGCATCTGTAAGTCAAATTGCGACGGTAGGCAAAAGTTACTATATTTTTAAAAAATTACCTTCTTTTAGTGTTCTAAGTTCTAAATTCAGAGAAGATTTATCCTTTACGTGGTTTTTAAAGTAGCTAGTGATGTCTGACGCAAATTTTTCCCATTTATTTAGAAGTTTCATGTCCTTGTCAACGTAAAGCTTTTTGAAGTCAGCATTGATCTAAAGAAAAGATGTACGTAGTGTATTGCTATTAAAACTCAACAGTACTGTTTTTACCAAACTTGGTCCCAAATTGCAATTTTTGTAAAGAGTCCACTCTGTGAAGAGTTTTCCTGTAGTATCTTTATTTTCCTTCGGTAATAAAAGGTTTTGTTCTATTTTTCCATTATTTCTTCGACAAGATTTTCATTATACTTCAGCCACAAGTTCATATTTTGTGATAAAACCTCATCCACTTGTACGGTTTTTTCAATATATGATTACTCGTGATATTGTGATAAGTTACGTTAAGAAGTTCTGTTTCTCTTCTTATGTTGAAATAACGGTCGTATATCTTCCCAATGTTTCCTAAAAATGCATTCATGTTAGAACTTTGAAAAATATGGTTAATTTAAAATTTGGACAACAAATCAAAGATTGAGGCATAGCTGTAGAATTTCATCCCAATGCCGTTGATTATCGCTCATATATTTAGACAGATAGTTCAGTAGGGTCCTGTTAAACCTTTCCACCATTCCGTCTGACTGAGGATGGTGCGGCGATGTCCGCGTTTTCGCAATCCCAAGCCTTTTCATAACTTCTTGGAACAAGGCAGACTCGAAGTTGCGTCCCTGATCTGAATGCAGCTGTAAAGGGATGCCAAACCGCGAAAAGACTTATTGCACTAGGGCCTCTGCTACTGTATCGGCCGTTTGATTAGGGGTGGGAAGCGCTTCGGGCCACTTCGTGAAGTAATCCATCACGACGATAATGTATCTGTTGTTCTTAGATGTAGTTGGTAGTGGTCCCAGGATATCCACTGCTATTCTCTCAAACGGAGCGCCGACTGTGTATAGCTGGAAAGGGGCTTTTTGCCTTCGATTCGGCCTTTCCACGTCGTTGCTGCATCCGTTTTAAGCCGAGGTGGCTTCCCGCTGGGCTGTCATACGCCTGGTTTAAAATTTCGTTTTTCAATGATGCTGGCAATAAGATGTCTGAATGCCCTATAATACCTGTAAGAGAGTGAAGAGGGTCACTAACCTCATTGTGAGGACCCCGCCCATCGACGCCGTGACCGCCTTAAGGGGGAACGAAGAAAAAATACAACTCACTTTTCCATGACCATATCAATATCCTATTTATTAGCATAACGAAAAATCTTATAAATTCCTGTAGGTTTTTTTTCTTGTTGGCAGAGTTTCCCCTCCGAAGAAAGCGCCCTTCCTCTGACTGAAAGTCAGGGAACTCTTTTACCTCTTTGGAAATGAGGCTCTGAGGCTTACAAAAATAAATTTCAGACAATGACAACAATCGGCCTTAATCTCTTACAAAAGCTTTCAAACTCTACCCTCTAAATAAATATCTTTCTTATCTCTTAATCTTCTACGGGGTGATTTTACTTTTCTCTTCTAAAGTTAGATTGACATGTTACTCTATCAATATTCAACTAGATAACTCTCATGAGGCATGTGAACAAAGCTCTTACTCAAATAATATTAATCATAGTATTTTGGACCTTGAGCAAAATCCAAAAACACTAATCTAATTATTAGGTATATCGGTCACCCAGTAAAAAAATTTTTTTTTTAAATATGTTATCCGATAACGTGAGAAATCCATGTTCACAGGCAACCACAAGATGGCTGCATGCGGACATAGATTGGAATGAGGGTTGTGAGCACCACTAAGTTGCTTGTCACAACTTAGTCGTAGCTCACAACCAAGGGATTAGGGAAGGTTACAGCAGATACCAGGGTGAGCGTAGTGATAGCCGTGCAGGCTTTGTCCGATGCCCGAAGAGGTGAGGGGCCCGCCTGGCTAAACTTTTAACTACATGAAGTGATAACGAGTACCCAAATGCAATATGTCCCAACGAATATTGCACTTCTGTAGGCTGACAAGATTATACTTGCTTAAACCTGTAATTTTTTTATATTGTATTCTTTGTATTTTCTACAGTCAAGTATTTATCCGGCTTGTTTAAGGCGGACGATATTCTAGTCTAAATTTAACGTCTCAAAGAAAGAACGAAAGGAAGCGGGATTTGATTCTAACTCGCGAATGAATATTAACCTAGCAACTCATCGCAATTAACCTGGGGTTGGGGTTAGTGACAGACTATCGCCCCGCCGACTTTTCACTACGCTTTAGGAGAAACTTTGTATCAAATTTTCAATATAGTTAAAAGGATTTTTTTTATAAAGTTTGCACTTACCATGTGCACGGAATTAATTTTCCTTTTAGGGTTACCTGTACCTAGTGCATTGGAATGCTAATGAACTTATGTTAATATCCCCAGTCATACACGTGCAATACAAACCACGCCGCGCTGTTTTCCTTGCAAGTTTTTATTCGAAAGGGCTGAAGGCAAGCACTTCACCTGTCACATCCGGTATTTTGCAGAATCCCCCTCCCATACTCTTTCCTGCAGATTGCCATACTTACAATATTGCCTGGCGACATCTGTCCGCTCAACGTGATTTTAAGTCGTGAATGTTTGGTTGATCCATTTTCTGACTTGCCTTGAATATCACACCACAGTCACATTATCGTGCTCACATAAGAAATACAAGAATAATATGATAAAAATAATGTAATGGTATATATCAATATAGTAATAATATATAATAATGAAATATAGTAATATAATCGGAATGTAATTTAACGAGACAAAAGAAAAATGCCCATTTTCATTTATCGCTTCTGACCAGAATCAAAAGTTAGCAATAACACTACAAGGACTTGACATATTTCCAATAATCAATTATGCCTCTACTTAGAGTAGTTCAAGTCTATGTGTATCCTATGAATTGATACCAAAATGAACTAGCTTATATCTTTATTCCCATGTGAAATTCTTAAATAAGTGTCACTAGAGTTAAGATATATACACAAAATTCAAAATAAACTTTTAAAAACTCGAGCGACGTAAGAAATATAAAGAAATTTCTCAACACGATCAGCGTTTCTGATAAAGAAAAACTAAACTCCTTTGGTTCTTCCTCAACAGCAACACCAAAGGGATAGCTTTGCTTTAGCGTATATATATATAAAATGTGTCGCTACTGGATACTAATATGAATGAGTTAGAAGTTTTGTCGTAGTGGGTTCAGATTGATTCGATTGCAAAGTGTGGTCACACCACAGGTAGAACTGCGTTTTCTTGCTTAGGAATCCCTGCGGTCTGCAACTGCAAGGTGTTCCGGTCCACTCCTTAACGCCAATTCCCGGTTCGTTGCTTTTGATCGTTCGGCGTTCCGATAATGAATCTCCTTCTAGGATTTAGGCACTTCCGTTTCGTTCGGTCACTTAATTATTTGAATTTGTCCAGTCCGGGTTGTTAAGATGGTGTAGGGGATGTTATTTCTTCTCGGATTCGTTTTACTTTTCGGAATATCTGGGCCCATTATTGCGTGAATCCAAATTCTTCGGGTGTTGGATTACTGATCCAGTCTTCCCTCATCGGCGGATTAGTAGAACCTATGGTAGATGTGGTTGCTTCGGATGGCTCCCATAATGTAGAGAGTAGAGCTATCAGGTGGTGTCTACTGTTGATAGCTGTGTTATCATCGGCTTGGGATTTTGGGCCGGTGTTGGTGGTATTGCAGTTAGCTTTGGTTCCTCTTCGTTACTAGGTAAGCTTAGATTTAAGGGGTCGGTTATGGCTGAATTCATTCCTGGCCTCGGGTGAACGACTGATTCTGGTTTGTTAATTTTGACGCCTGCTTGGGTTGGGATGTTCTTTTGCGGCGTAATTTTAGGTATCGCCATCTCTTGTTGCGAGCCGGGACCGACACTGCTGCTGGATGATTGCCCAAGGCAGGCTATGACTCTGGATGACATCAACTGTACGTCAGCTGATGTCAGCCGCTCCGCTGCACATTCAATGTAGGCGATATTTGGTTGCTTGAGTGCAACAAACTAATTTTATGAATTAATGTTTTAATTCGTTATATCGCAAAATAGAATTCTTGAATTCGACAATTAACTTAATGTGCCGTGAAGGCAATTTTGCGAATATAACCTTTTTATTTATTAATTATGCCAACATTTAATTTACTTAAATTTGGCATATAACAGTCGACATATATGTATATAGGATCAGAATACGTGAAATTTTCACATAAAAAATCGATTATTTTATTTTTTGTCGAAATTTTGAAAAAACGTTCCTTTTTGACCATGATATTGATACTACCAAACAAAAATTTTTGTTTACGAAACTTGAGAATATTGAAGGCAATAGAATAAACTTTAGTTAATTAAAAAAAACATTGGTGACAAAATTTTTTTATTATAATTATTTAACCAATTGTTTATAAACAAATTATTTTTTTGTGTGTTCTGGGGCTATGAAAAATCTGAAAAAAATATCACTATACATCTAAACTCTAAAAAATCGAAGACTGTTGGAAAAAGCACGGATCTCAATCATTTCAAAACTTACAATGAAGAGACACGCCCGAGTTACCTAGAAAGACATCGCCGCGCAAAGACAAAAGATGTTGAAGATACGTGTCAATCGTTTTTGAGATGTTAAAGAGAGCACTATGGCCTATATAATTGCATCTGCATTATCAAAATCAATTCACACTTTGGGAACCACTGTAGCTTAAAGTTGAAGAATAAAATCTGTTAAGTTGGTTGTAATTAAAACAAATGTATGCCATTGTCATTTTAGTAATTATTGAGGTGAATTATTTCTGTTAAATTGGTGGTTTATCACCTTTATTTCTGGTGTCTACTTCTGGATCGTGCTGTGAAAAAAAGGTGTTTTAGTCACGAGTTTAAAAAAAAAGAAATACTAATCCTGATTAAAATAATCGATATATACCCCTCTCTAAAATCTCTCTTTGCCTTCATTTGCATTTGAAAATTTGTTGTCCCTTTTTCCGTTCCTGAACTAGTCAAATCGTTGAAATTCAATTCCTGTTAGGGCCCGTTTAACAGTTCAAGCTTAAACTTAGTTTAACTCTTTTACACCGTTTCACTGTGTTAGCTTAAGCCTCAAAGTTTGACTGCTTAAATTAAATGTCACTCAACTGTATTTTCCGATTTGACAATTGCTGAAATAGTTCGATTTGAGAAAATAATTAGTTTAATATTACAGTGGAAGCCTTTGCTCATTGTTTTGTTATTATCACGCGGTAGCATGTGAACATGAATTGTACTGAGTGTTGTGAGCACTACCAAACTGCTTGTCGCAAGGGATAAGGTAGGTTACGGGTGAACGTAATAGTCGCCGTGCAGGCTGGGTTCGAAGGCCAAAGAAGTGAGGGGCCCGCCTAGCTAACCTCGCCGGATTCGTGTGAGGGGGGGGGGGGGGTTCTTGCCTCCTTTGGCTCACTCACCCGAACATTAATGCGGGCACTCTTCAAGGTCCTGTGGATAAAAGAAATAAAAGGATACACAAACTATGAAGGATTGATAAAAAAAGAATAAAAGGCAGAAAACTTCATGATTCGTGATAAATTCAAAAGAATTTATTGACTTGAGATACAGAACTCAACGCAAACATTAGAATGCAGTGCAAAAATTACACTGGACTGATGACTATTTGGTGATACTACCTCCCATGGGCCTTGTGGTTGTAATGTGTGCATTTTCCCAACGGTTTTCTGTTGAGTTGGCTTATGCTTAGCACATATAATACAACTACGGACATATCTGGCAGCTTCGCGAAACATTCCCGGCCAATAATATAATTTGACGTGTGGGTTAATGGTTTTTGCTACTCCTAGATCTCCGGCGGTTGGTGCGTCATGGTTTTCATATAGTATCTTTGTTCGCAATGTTCGTGGTATACGAAGTTTCCATTCTTGCTCTGGATTCGGTTCATTTAGATGATTACGGTCGGGCATATAGCGGTATAGCTTCCGGTTACGGATGCAATAATCTGGGAAACTTTGTTCGTCTTTTTCTACATCTGCGAATTTTTGTCGGTACCATGCACAGGTTTCTTCCGGAGTTAGAGTGGCCATTTCTTTGGCTGGTAATGGCTGGCGAGATAGCGCGTCAGCTCTATCTTCTATCTCCTCTTCGGTACTTGATTTCGTAATCATATTGCTGGAGTTCTACGGCCCATCGTGCTAATCGTCTGGAGGGGTTATCCAATGTCTGGAGCCACTAAAGCGCTTGGTGGTCGGTTATTACTGTAAATTTGTTTCCTTCTAGATATGGTCTAATTTTTCGTATTCCCCATACTATTGCCTTTTTGGATACGGAATATTTCTTTTCGGTGTCGGTTAACGTTCGGCTTGCGTACGCCATGACGTGTTCGTTTCCGTCAATTACTTGTGAGAGTAATATTCCTAAACCCTCGTAAAGTCTGGGCATGACAGTATGGGTGCCTCTGTCAGATTTTTCTTTAATATTCAAAAACATTCTTCTTGTTCCGGTCCCCATATCCATCTTTGCTTTTTTTTGGCAAACGGTTGAGCGGTACAACGATTTTTGAGAAATCTTTGATAAAGCGTCTATACCATGATGCCACCCCCAGAAATTGTCGGAGTTGTTTAATAGTGGTGGGTGCTGGTATCTGTTGTATATTATGGAGGTATCTTGGGAATCAACCACAAAATGTTTACTTACATTTTATTCATTTTATTCCGTTACAGATTTACACTTTGTTTATGTTGCTAATTTACACTGTTTCCTTAAAATTTTGCAACTCAACTAAAGTTTTCACCGACGTACTTTATCGCGGTTTTTACCAGACACCTTGAATGTTAAAACCAGACTTTGTTTTCTCGACCGAACTCGCGTTTTGTTCAAACCAGACTCCTAATTACATTTTTTACCGACGAACAGTTACCTGTTTATTTGACTGAACTTTTTGATCAAGGTTGAAAGCTTTGAGCTTTCGCTCTTGATCGTGTAACTTCCGTTCAGTCGTTAAACATTAGGTAAGCTCCCGGGTTAAAATACCCCACATACTCTCAACAACCTCATTGTCACTTACGGGTTTAATGCTGCTGCTCATCGTGATTTACATGACAACCAAATACGCCATACCGCCGTTAAAGGCATGGACTACGCGGCGTAATCAAACGCCCATGCCCGAAATGCACCTAGAAGAGGCAATCTCAGAACCAAAATAGCGGCCTCAACGGCCACAAACACTGCCCAGGGCACGGTCCATTCAACTGGTCTAAATAAAAAGAAAGCCAGTCTTAAACTGCAAAAAACGCGCCGCGGAGTACTACCACAATCGACGGTTGAAAAGATACCTTAGCGCAAGGCAGGTACTAAAAAATACCAAAGTTATAACATTTAAACGAAACAAACAATAAGCCAACTGCAAAGATCGCGCCGTGGGTTACTACCGCAATCGACGGTCTAATAGAGACCGTAGCTCAAGGCAAGCACCAACAGCCCAAGGAAATAATAGTCAAATGGGAAAATAACAAGGGAAAAGAATGATCAATCGCGACCAAACGAAGGCCGCTGCGCAAGCCGCCGAAATACAATTAATAACCACATACACAAAACAAAAAACAAAACAAAATATGTAAAAAGTGAAAAAAGAACCCGGAACCAACTTGAAAAGAGTAGAAGCCCAAGTGGAAAAAAACTACCAATGAAAAGCCTTTGAGGTTTGGTTTAACATTTTTTTTATCTGTTTTTATTGAAATTAAAAAAAGAAAAAGAATACCAAACTTAAAACTACAAGAATACAAGATTTGAAAGGAAAAGTTTAAATTTAAATTATATAGTTAAAATATGAAAAAGTAATATAAAAATATGAAAAAGTGAAAAACGGGGACCGCCTACGTACGGACACAGAGTCCAGCGCTCCGAACTGATGTCCGACCCTGACAAGCGCGATGAGCGATGGACATTAAAGGACTCCTCATCGCAGCTCGGGGAAAGATCCACATTGTGGACGCAGCCATCGCCATCGGGGTCGGTGTGGGCAACCCGGATCATCCTGATATAAAATACTTTTTGACCGGGGGCTCTGTGGCGAAGATTATCCAGGGTAACGGCGTGCGCTTGTACAAGAGCGATGACTAAAACTTGACTGCGACGAAATCAGTCAAACACGGCGCAAGCAAGGAAACAAAAATCCCTTACCTAGCAATTGTGCGATGATTATTCCTCTCCAAAGAATAATCATCTTATTCGCGGGGGGAAGGAAATGTTACAGATTGGATTCGCTTATTTTAAGATAAGCCAAATTCTGTTGAATCCAATCTGTCATTTGAAAATATAAGTAGTAAAAATTTTAGGAGTTGAATTTCAAATATCGAATTATGTTACAACAAAGTTGCAACATATTCAAATCCAACTCATGCACAAATTAAATTAAAACAGACAAATATTCAATAAGTTGGATTTCGTACAACGAGTTACGTTGCAACAGAGTTCCCAAGTACTCAAATCCAACTCATGATAAACAACGCGCTCGGGTTACCGTCGACATTCCTTTCACATGGTAGCCAAATACACGATAAGCAAAAGAAATTTGCTTAATCAGCGCGAAAGGCAACGGCTCTTCCCAATGACATCCATCTACATCAAGGGCGAACGACAGCCAAAAACGAAGAAAACTCTCGAAAGCTTTTCTTCATGTAGATCGGCTGTCAACGTTTCTTTTATGTTGAATCGGAGAGTCTGTTTTTAACATAGATAGAGGTCGGTCTAAAATCGAGAAATTTGTGTGGAATTGAGTGTAATTGTAAAATAATAAATACAGAGTGTATGACTATACTAAAGTTGAGAAATCGGAGTGTTAAGAGATTAGTTAAGTAAACATATTGATTGTGTAATTAATTATTTGAGGTTTCGGATGTGTAATGCAGGTGTAAGGGATCGCGTCAAGCGGCCGCTTACAACACCATCCCCCTTAGAAAAGAAAGTTAAGTTAAGCTTAACTTAACTTAATGTTTCCATAATCTATAATATCGTAGGCTGGACCTGAGACTTTAGTCTTCATTACATTAAAAAAGAGAGCTTTATCACGGGCGTTACTTGCCGCGTTGAAAAGACTATCACAGCACGATATGAATCTATTTAGGTCACTTTTATTGTCTCCAAATTCGGGTATCAATTCCCTGGCGTCAGAAATAGTTACACGAAGGGATGGAGGGTCGTTGGCTTGCTCGGTGGCATTATCGCTAGGTGGCGGAGCCATTCTGGGGCTGTCGATACCTAACGTATTTAGCACTCGAGCTTGACTTCTGGTAAGAATTTTTAATGTGAGGAGACCAACGTTTTAAGAAAAATTACCACAACTGAGAGAAAAAGAACTGAATTGTTTCTTTCCAATGATTCTTTAATGAAAAATATTTGGGAAAGAAAAAAAAATTCCGAGTACGGTTAGCAAACTGATTAGACCGGACACAAAAACAGTGACACCACAATTTTCACACATTTTCACGACTCGATTGAACGGTTGTTAACATATTATTTAAAAAAAAACTCAGTAACGCACAAGAACAACAACGTACACGTGTATAAACGAAACATGTAGTTAATTTCCCTTTTTGTTGATTTTCGTAAAATTATTTAAAATTATTATTTTTTTAAATTGTTTAATTTTTTAGTCACATATCATTTTTTAACATCCTTTGCTTATTTAAATTTCAAAAAATTTTAAATATATATATATATTGTTACGCTGCCCTTCGTGCTTTCTTGATTAAGAGAAGAAAGGGTCAGCGGGAGTCCAAAGAAATTGATGCAATTACACTAATACGCTCAATTCTTTTAAAATAACTTTATTGCCTTTTACACTTTTACACTTCTTTATTACTTTTAACAACTTTTAGATATTTATCCCAAACTTTTAAATACTTCTCGAAATGCAATAATTTAGTTAATTAAGTTGCTTGTGCAACCTTTCCGTAGGCGATCTAACTCTGGACTCCACGATTCATGTTATCTTCATTTAAAAGAAACCTCGCGTATAAAGGCAAATTGGGAGGTAACCCGATACTTAAGCCAAATATGAGAATAATTTCTGTTAATTATCAATGCACATGTTACTCGCTTTGCAATATTTGTTTATGTCGACATAAATTATGTAGCGAAGTGGGCACATGTTGCATTGGTTTAGAATTTCTAAGAATAGGAATTCATGTAATGTGTGCACTGAGGAATTTTAAGTGCACACAGGGCAATTTTTGGGTTTCTTGCACCATGGGGTGCTTGAAATTAATTATGGTCAAACGTGACCATAACAATATATATATATAATAAAAGAAATATATTTATAAAGGAAAATTATTTTTTTTTAATTACAATTTAGAATAATCAAAAAGCTTACTTGATGAGAGCAGCTAAACGTTGTTTCAGCTGAATGTAGTAAGAAAAATCCACGGTTTCTTCCTCTGGTCCAGCAGGTCTTTCGATGCGCGTTATCTCCTCCTCAAGAAATTCGATTTCCTGTTGGGGGTCCATTTTCGGTTGTTCTCTTTTTTATAGATGAGCACGTCGGGCGTCCTGGCCGACGGTTTCTAGTTTTACAAAATTATTACTGATGACGTTCGATCTTCGCTGATTTATAGTTGGGCAGTGATCATGGGCCGCCTGCCTTAAATTTATCCTCTTTTGGATGCCTATTCTTTCAGGCAATCCCGATGGTCTCTTTGTTGGAGGGCCTATTCTTTCAGGACACCTCTTTTTTTATGGATCCCCTTCTGTTTTGGGAACTCCACAGACCCCACACCTGGCACCAAAATTTTAATTGCGCAGAACATTGAAAGAAAACACACTTTTTCGTTGTTTACTTTACCACATTACACTTTTATTTTCGGTTTACACTACTTTTCTGACCAAACCCGGAACCGAAGACTCTTCTGATTTAACTTGGTTCCTTGTACTTTAATATTTTTAATTAATTTTACAAAATGCCCAACTGGGTTCACTCTGATACTTCAGACACTCTAGACACTCTGTCTACACTCTGTCTGCTATCCTCTTTCAGACCATATTTATTAATTTTTACTAATTCCCCCGATTTTCCATTAAATCATAAATACATAAATCGGGAGTTCTAATTGGTTATTCTAGATTTTGGGTAATACATAATTAGAACCAGCTTAATTATGTACGCCATCAACTGACAGAAGGGGAAGAGGCTCGAAAAGCTTTATGTGCGCACATATGACTTCTTAATGCTCATAAGCATTGAAGGGGAAAATATGAGAATTATGAATGAAGTGCATTATGCGTTGGGAGTAAGCAAGTAAGCATGTGCAGTGGATTTACACACAAGGGAAAGAGCCAAGAACTTTGTATGGTTTATTATGCATTTCTTTAGTGCTCATAATTAGCAGGGGAATGTCAATGGATGGCGTATGATAGAAATACGCCGATGGGTTATTTACCGAAGAAAGGTATATGACATGCGGGCATGAAATATTGGGATAGGTTAGGGTTTATGGAAATCGACTGTGCTCTTGAAGGTCAAGAGCAATTGAGACTTTTGTTTTTCAGATTGCAATTTATGGATTGAACGGAAATTCGGTGTGGTATATCGTAGACCGATTTCCGTTGTTTGTTTTCCCATAGATTGTTTAAGTGCCTTTTAGGCAATTTTAGCGAATATGTTAGCCATTAATATGAGATTTATGTGAAATTGGAAAATTTGCACATATTGCACGGAAAAGATTAGTAAGGGCTCGTGCTGGGTAAAAGATGAAAAGATGGCTGTCATGGTGGCAAAGACAGGCTAATATAGAGATAGAAATGTGGTAATGAGGCCTTGGGTCATTACAAGAGATGCAAAGTATTGCATGTGAGGATCAAAATATGGTAATGAGGCGTTGGCTCATTACAGATGTATTCGTCAAAGGACATAGTGTCTTCATTCACGTCGATGATTCTGTAGAATTTGATGATCGGTTTTTCTTCTGTGATCTTCCTTCTTGATCAGTGAATTTGGGCTGCCTGCCAGTTATTTAAAGTTGAGGGATGCCTATTTTTACAGAACGATCCCGTACAGCACGAACGATCCCCTGAGCGCCTGGCTGAGAATTTACGCTGTGTATTGACTTGTGAGAGTCACTGAGCTTTTAGTGAATCCCACCGCTGCCACCATAATGTTCTGGGTTAATTTTTCACCAAAGGACTGGTGAGTACTTTGGATAGAAGGTCACTCAGCCCTTTTTTATACTTTATTTAAAAATAATTCACTTTTCACTTTTTAAATTTTTATTAATTAACTTTGCTTCAGAGTTAGAGGCCTTACCACTGGTGGGGGGACTCTCTTAACTCTTTACAATAGTCTTAACTCAACTGTACTAAAAGACTGCCTAATTCTATATCGACCAGCTATATTTATTTGAAAAATTCGTCCTATTCAGCAAGAATCGATTAGTGATTCCTGCTTAATCAAAATGTTCGTTAAGATTTTCTAAGGGGAAAAATGCCGTAGGCTATTGAACCTCATAAGGAGACAAAATGTTTACGCCAGCGTTATTGCTTGAAATTGGAAAAGGTTCAAATGCCTTCAGAAATAATCTGTTAACGCACTCATTATTGGTCGTGCACATTGAACCGCCTTTTAGCTGGGTAACAAAAAAGGAGAAACATGTGTTGCGTAATTATGAAGAAATTCTGGTGACAGAATTTCTTGCTTGGAAACTTGACCCCTTCAAAACAAACCGTGTAGGAAATGTTTTGTTTTCATCTGATATAAACAAATCGTTACTACAAATGTGAAAGAGCGATTTGAGCAATTGAGGAAATTCTGGTGACAGAATTTCATATTTGCAAATTTGATTCCTTTAAAACAAACCGTGTAGAAATTATTATTACTACAATTATGATTGAGAAAAATGCTGATAAAGAAATTTGGGTTCTATTAAATTATGACTTTCTCTTGGGGTTTTGTTTTTAAGAAAAATGCAACATGAAAAATATGGCAATTGCACATGTGGGATGTACACTTGCGTGGGAAAGTTATTTGAGGTTTCGGATGTGTAATGCAGGTGTAAGGGATCGCGTCAAGCGGCCGCTTAAAACAGTGTTTAATTAAAATACTTCGTAACTGGTTAGTGTTTTGAGATTGTAGGAATGCAATTGTATTAAGAGACTAGTTAAGTTAACATATTGATTGTGTAATTAGTGCTAAGAGATTGCAAAAAAAAGGAACCAAACACCAATTGAAGGTGCACTACTGTAATGAACTTGATTGCCAAGCGAACTCTGCGTATGTAATTAAAATATTACCTAAATTGTGAAGATTAAATATAACTCAATTAGATTGGGGTGTCGTAGTGTTTGCTAATGACTCAGGATTGGGCTCGCTAATTGAGTGGGCTGAGGGCAGTGTCCTTGAATTTCCTCGATAGTACATAACACTTGTAAGTCAAGTACCACGACCAACAGGCTGACACCACAGAAGGTCTCGATACGACTACAAAGCACTAACTACTGGTAATGACCAACAGGCTGACACCACAGAATGTCCGGTACGGCTACAAAGCACTAACTACTACTAATGACCAACAGGCTGACACCACAGAAGGTCTTGTACGGCTACAAAGCACTAACTACTACTAATGACCAACAGGATGACACCACAGAAGGTCCGGTATGGCTACAAAGCACTAACTACTACTAATGACCAACAGGCTGACATCACAGAAGGTCCGGTACGGCTACAAAGCACTAACTACTACTAATGACCAACAGGCTGACACCACAGACGGTCCGGTACGGCTACAAAGCACTAACTACTATTAATGACCAACAGGCTGACACCAAAGAAGGTCCGGTACGGCTACAAAGCACTAACTACTACTACTGACCAACAGGCTGACACCACAGAAGGTCTTGTACGGCTACAAAGCACTAACTACTGCTAATGACCAACAGGCTGACACCACAGAATGTCCGGTACGGCTACAAAGCACTAACTACTACTAATGACCAACAGGCTGACACCACAGAAGGTCTTGTACGGCTCCAAAGCACTAACTACTTCTAATGACCAACAGGCTGACACCACAGAAGGTCCGGTACGGCTACAAAGCACTAACTTCTACTAATGACCAACAGGCTGACACCACAGAAGGTCCGGTACGGCTACAAAGCACTAACTACTACTACTGACCAACAGGCTGACACCACATAAGGTCATGTACGGCTACAAATCACTGACTACAACTAATGAACAACAGGCTGACACCACAGAAGGTCCGGTAAACATAACGAAAATAATCACCTAACATTAACTCAATCAAAGAAGACTTCCCAACACCAGATTTACCATACAAATACAACTGTTTACAATCAACACCATCACAACTTAAAAACTCATTATACAGGAGTAGAAACTAAACCATAAAAATAATCTAATTTAATGTCAACTGGCTTAAACTTTAAATCATAAAAATAACTCCGCAAAAAAGAAAAACAATTTCTATGCTTTACAACAAACGCATCCGAATAATTAAATGACTTACAATTAGAAGCCCACTTAAAAACTTGATAATTAAAATTTAACTTGATTACAATAATAATTATGAATATTTAAGAAAGATATTTAAATAATATTCTTTTATTCATTACCTTATATCCAAGTACCCAAAGTAGTTTGCTCCAAATTTACACCAACTTAATTAAAACTTTCGGGGTACGTAAATTTAGGAATCTTACTTCTTTATGCCTTATTTATTTTCACCCCTTGATTATTTTTAATATTTACTTTATAAATGACTCACTGTTAGAATCTTCTGCCTGCTGTCTGGCTTAGAAATGTCTTTATTTAAGAACTTCAAAGTACAATAAATCCGTGTTGTTATGAAAAGTCTTAAAATATACTCATTATTTGAATCTTGGCAGCATGTATATTCAAATGATTGGCTCAATATAGACAATAATTTGGCCTCAATGTCATTGCTTTCTACTAAGCTCTGAAAATTCTTTAAAAAGAGCTCTTCCATCTTTTCTAGACTTGCAACGAATATTCGGTTACTATTCGGTATTCGGCCTATTCGGCTGCTTTTATTATATTCGGCCGAATACCGAATATCATTCGGCCGAATACCGAATACTTAAATAATATATTTTGTCATAGAGAAATAATTGGTAAAATGAAAAATTAAAATCGATTGATTACGTATATATTCATATTTTCATTTCTGTTATAATCATTTAAGTAGTCATTGGTGCATAACACAGGTACATGATCATCTTCTGAATTGGAAAAATGGAGGATTCTATGTATTTGAATTATTGTGGTAATCAAAATTTAGAAGGGTAAGGTTCTCATTTCTTTTATAATCATTTATTAAGTAGTCATTGGTACATAAAACAGGTACATAATTTAATCATTTTCTGTATTAAACAAGTTAAGAATTTTTCTATGCATATGAATTATTTTCATAATCAAAATTTAGAAGGGGAAGGTTATGGTGCAGAAAGACTAACTTTTCTGCATTTTTAGGAAGTAGTTTACTTCTTTTTTTCTCGTAGACCATCCCAACTTCAGAGAAAAGGCGCTCTGAATAAACACTACTTCCTGGCGCCGACAAATATTTTGCTGCAATCTTAATCAAACACGGAAATTCAAATTTCCTTGCTTGCCACCATGTATACGGGTTGTCATGACGTGATATATTACTAATATTTAAGAAAAGATCGATTTCTGTTGAAACTGAATTTTTTTCTGTTGATGTGTTTCCAGAAGCTGTGCTTTTTTCTGCTATCAGCTCTTCGAAGCAATCCATAAAAGTTGAGTGAATAGTCTGATTTAGACTTTGCTCTTCAGTTCTCATCCTCTTGGCCAAAGTAGGGGACGAACTCGCGCTATCGTCGCTTGTTTCTTCACAGCTCATTTTTATGCTATCGATTAATACATACTGCTTCACTTTTTCTTTTCTAATTCTTGCATAAATTGTTCTGATGGGGGTTAGGTGTCCATTTTCATACGTCTTAAAGTGGATAAATGGTGTATATGTTCCATCATCAGATGGCTCTTGGACGGTGCATTGGTGATTTTGTTTATGCTTTCTTAATAACCATCCAGCGAAATAACTCATGGCGTTGCGTTCACCAAAATCCATATTCCATTTATTCTTATAGTATCTCTGTTACCTTTTCGTGGCTGTGGTGCCAACTCCAACAGATTTCTAGTAACAGGAGGTAAGTTCAGTACTTTTTCTCGATCCGGTTCGCAATTGGCCCCATTTGATACTTCCAGAAATTGAATACTGAAAATTTCTTTAAATGCTGCTGAAAACTGGCGACAAGTTGGATTACGGCTATCACTACCTCGTCTGCGTAACATACCAAAACCGTGTTCTATTGCATCTTGATTTATTCCTCTCTTCAATATATAATCAATTCCATCATTATTTAGTCTTTTGCTTAGTTCAATGAGGGCCGCAATCGATATTTTCCATCCTTTAATAAATTGGTAACATCTTTCCCGTTTTTTTCAATAATGCGCATTCCTTTCAACAATTCCTGCATTTCTTTCAAGAATGTTACTTGATTTTCGGTATTTTTAAATGCCCGCTTAAGTTCTTTTGACGAATTAAACATGTCAAATAATCCTTCAAATTTTTCTATTAATTCAGCTGTGTGAATAGCTGTGGATGGCGCTTCATTATTGCTCACTTGCGTATATATACCGCATGACACAGTAGAGCTGATAACTTAAGCAGAAAATTTAACCTTCATTTTTTGGAAACTATTGGGCTGAATATGAATGTCACTTAACTTTGTTGCTAACCGATAATTCCTGTCCCGGAATGTCCGATTCATAAAATCTTCGAATATCTTCCCACTTTGCGATTTTGTTTTCATCAAATCGAATATCTTTTGTAAGCAAGTTGTTTCTTAAAGATTTTAGTAAATGCGGAGGATTAAAGAAGAAAACCATTTTTGCCTTGAATGTGGGCTTTGAAGCTGTCACACCAAATAATTTTGCCAAACCGCCAAAATTGGTACCTTGATCACACACAGTGGCTTGTGGCTGTAGGCCTACCTTTTGCAATTTATCTATTGCTTCTAATACTAATGTCTTTACTTTAGCGGCAGGACATGTAGAATGAAGGAATATGTAACCTAAAAAGTACTTATAATTATGGGTTATGCCTTTTGCTAATAAAACGAACACATATTTGGCAATTAAATTTTTCTTTTTGATCATATCGTCCTCTAAGCCAATTATTTCTTGCTCAGATTTTTCATAAAACAGATTTTTTTTATAGACATTTCATCAAACATTATAATGCATTTTTTTGCATTTTCTGGTAATTGTTCAACTTTAAGCTGCAGAGATCTAAGATAGGCATCATGTAGCCCTGGACCAGCAGGCCATGTTCGCACATATTTCTGCAACGTACTTTTTGAAGGAAGTATAATTATCTTTGACAAAAAATTATATGCAGATGGCGCTAAGAAGAATAAACTTAGAGCATACTGTTTCAGTTCATCGCTATAACGATGTCCTTTGTACTTCTTTTCAACATTATGCATTTGGCACTCCACTAGATGTGCCAATTCTTGTGGGATCAAACCATATGCATGTTTTATAAATTTTTCTTTACAAGTATTGATTACCTTCTTTTGTTGGTGAAGCTGCTTCTTTAACTGCTTAATTTGCAGTTCCAATTTTACCTTTCTAGGGGTATTTTTGGTTAACGATTTTTCAGTTTGCGTACTTGTAATCGTTAAATTTCGTTTGTTAGGAGGGATATTCTCCTGTTCAAACGAATCCCATTCTAATTGCCGTTTCGTTTCTCTATTTGGCAAGTTAATAACTGTTCGTAAAAACGCAGATTATGATGTGTTGAGCAATATAGTTGTAGCGGATAAATAAAAGGAGAACACGATTATGCCGGCTTTTATTTAATTTGGTTTTCCCAATCAATTAGCTACACGATGATTAAGAACTTATTGGCTTCCAAGAATGCTATACTCAACATTTTAAAACTAAAATCTATTGATCCAGAGGCTGACCCAATACTAAAATTTTTATGATTGGCAATTGAAGCAACCAGAACCGATTGTAACCAAATATTTATATCAATATCTTTGATTACCAGTCCGTTGCCTCTGCTCAGTAATTTGAACTTTTATATTTTAAAGGTAAAATTGAGTTCACTAAATAAAATTCATATTATAATACACAACTGTACATTTCATAAAAAAACATAACTGCAAATATCTGATATAGCTGATCAAAGTTCAATATATTTAATCACAAATGCTCATCACCAATTTTAACAAATATTAAATTAATAACTATTACACAAACCTTACTTAGAAAAATTCATGCCAATATCATTTTTTAAATTCTCACCGCAACTTAAATTATCACACAAAGATTTAATCACTGAGTTAAAGTTAGCACATGTGAACAAAATGCCGATTTCGGATGTCTTGTTCACGAGTTAAAACACAACTGGAGACAAAAGTGAAAAATGCAGCTTTCAGACTGCCGCTTTGGATGCTCTCAACCTATTCCAGCTCTCATTTTCCAAAACTAAAATTTAATTTCCAGTGTGGAGTGTGTATTTGTTATAAACTAAACTATCCGTGTTGTTTACTATATTTATTGTAATTGTGTGGTAAGATTTTTTCAATTTTTTACGACGTACTGTTCATTTGTTTTGATTTATATAAATATTTCTTTTTAGTTCATTCCCCATCACCTTTTATTTTATTTCAGATTACTTCACTATTTAACTAATTGATTTGGTTGCATTATATTTATTTTGTTGCTAAATAAGTTTTAAATTCTAATTATAATTTCAGCATTAACTTCGCTGTAAGTACTTTTGAATTAGAATTACAGAATAGGATTCACCAGTTCCTATGCTAGCTAATGAACACATCTTATTGTCTGTAAAGTCAGCTCAGAAAAGCGAGACTGCATTTTTAGGTGGTTCGCGAAAAAGTTTCCAAACGAATAGAGAAAACTTTCTGTACTGCACTCAAGACAGAAAACTTAAGGAGGTATACTTGAGAAAAGCAGCCCTCCCCAACCAATTGTTGCACTGCGATCTTAGCAAAAAAGTTTTGTGAATTTTTCCCCGAACTTTATAGTTCTTAAAAAGTTTCACAGGAATATAATAAAAACTTAAAGAGAACAAATGGGCGAGTTACTGCGCTGGTTTTGATATATTTGGAAAAGGAAACTCCAACTATCATATTCTATATCGCTTATTGTGAAGAAACTAAGGAAAACTGGCGAATGAAAATTGACTTTTGAACGAGACTACAATTTGTTGAACTTAACTGGAGCATACTTTAACGGTGCTTTCTTTGTGTCTCTCTAGAACAAAAACAGCTTGCACTTAAAATTTCCGAAAAGTGTTTTCTCTTCAGAAAATCTCCAAGTGCTCTTTGAAAAACTTAGTTAATTTCGTTTGCAAAATTAAACGACAAGTCATTTCAAGGATACCGAGTGCTACTGTAAGATTCGTCAAACGAAGGCTGGACAAATATAAAAGGCGGATGAATTTAAATTAATTAAAAAGTTTCCGTTGACTACCACACAATTCTTCCCACATTAAAGAGTTGCGAAGAAACTTCTTAAAGTAAAATTTATGAGACAATTTAAATTTTTTAACACTTAAAATGTTATCTACCAACTATAAATGGTTTGCCTTTACTTTCAATCATTTAATTTAAACTTAAAACTATTTTTTCGAAATATGCTACTAAAACACTTACCTGGCTTCATCTTTTGGAAAACGGAATAAAGATTCCTCTTTTTCCACACTGCATCCTGCTACTGCACATTTATATTTATTTAACATTGCACTAAACACTTTTTTAAAACACGAAACAGATAAATTATAATTGTTTGAATCTTAAACTTCACGTAAATGTTAAAGCCGTTTTATATTCGTAAAAAGACGAATAAAACTCTAAATAATCTAAATAATAATCTTCTGTTAATATTAATTTGAATTAATATTCTCCTAAAAACTTTTTCTGATTTTATTATTCGTAATTTAACCGTCTTGCAACTGAAATGTCACTTAAAATTTTCGCCAATACAACAAAGGACTGGGAGTGCTGACATACGAGATCATAATTTAAACAACTACTTTTATTGTCACTAAACTTGTTTATTGCAATAACTTCACATTCAGTTCTTTTTTACTTTTAGAAAACTAAATTTTCACTGACTTATTTTTCCTTAATTAACTTTTGCTGTTTCACTAATAAAGATGGACACAGGAGGCCTTACGTCTTGTGGGGGGATCACTCCTGGTCAGATTTAAAATTATACTCTGTGCTCTATACTTACCATCAGCTATATTTATATCGATTTTTCCTCGAAACCCTGTGGGTTTATTTAATTTTTTGAAAGAAACACTCTACGTATTACTTTGGCACTTTATTTAGAAAAACTTAATCTCACAAAAAGAAAGACTTTTTAAATTCACTTAATTATTAGCTTGAGACTAGAGGCCTTACCTCTGGTGGGGGGTCACTCTAGCTCGTATTTACTACATCAAAGTTAAAAACAAAAACTCCGTTTTCAGCGGTCGTGCTGCTAGATTTATACAATGTTTCTATTCCTCCCTCCATTGATTTTATTTTTTATTGTCGTTTGAGTTCAATTGCCTTGAACTCCAGAAAAAATGGTAACGACAGCATTATGGGTAAAAATCGTTCGAGTTCAATTTACATTGAACTGCAATACGAGAGGAATAATGTTAACGCAAAGTAATTAATTGGTTCCAAGTTAAAATCTATGTAAACAAAAAATGGGCTTGCTATCATTTTACTTTAAGAAATTCTGGAGACAGAATTTCTGAAGTGGAAATTTGATCTTTTCAGATTTAGTGGAAACGAACTCATGTTAGAGTTTACTTTAATGTAAACAAATCAGGGATTGCTAGATGTTTGCAAATGATGACGACGGAATTTAGGTCAATTAGTTTTTAGAGGGTTTAATTTATTGAAATGATGATACTAATGCTACAAGCGATCAGGTATTTGATATTGCGTTATTTTTATAGTGTTGGACACAAGAGATTTAGATTCGTGGTACTGCGGGATATTATGGGTTGGTAGATAATCATATCATCGTATGATTACAGGTGTAAGGAGTCGCTGAAGGCAGCTGCTTACAACAGTTGTCAAGACCAAAGAAAGTCACCCGAATTCAAGTACCTTACACTGTAACATTGTACGGAATTTGTTTATGTTCGCGTTTATGCCCGCTTGAATTTTAATTGACAGAGTTGAGGAAAATTGTATGTAATTTGAGGAGGTAAGTAATTTTTTGCTTTAATTTATGATATGGATTTGAGGAAAGTTGAAGGTAATTCGCGGATTTGTTTTGATAATTATTTTAGGTCTACTTTGGGTTTATTTAAGTGAAATGCTGGTTTCTGGATTTTAGAAATGGAAAGCGAACATCTCTGAGATATTAATAGTGATCTCGAGATTGTGTAAATGATTTAAGATCAATTCTGGAAAAAAGGGCAAATATGAGATCTTGTTGATCGTTGTGAGATCGCGTTTAATGTTTAATTATGTGGAGAAGGTTGGGGCAGCTGCATAAGGCGGCTGCTTACAACACATGGTATAAAATACGCTTGGTATATTCATGCACAGTTTGATTGCCTTCTAAGTTTCTATTGTTTCAGCTTAAATTGAAATTCTTGAAAGTAATAAATTTACCGCTACCACAATGTACCCTCTCGCTGTTCTCTGTTACAGATAGAAATTTATAATTTCTTAAATATTTATTTATTCGTGTAAAATTCCGCGGCGAAATTAGCATATTTCGATTCGCCGTGAAAATGTACACCGATTTGACATGTGACATGTCACCGAGACATGAAGTTGACAGGTGCCGAAAATTTTAACTCGAAAGTTTTTGCGTTGGTCTAAATGACAGATGATTTTTTTATTAAGTACACTTCATTAAAAGGATTGAATTTTTATAAGTGCGAGTTCATCCGAGCCTGGATGGCTTAGATAATTTGAAATTATTTTTAAAAAGTATTAACCTTACCTCTTATTCTGCTCAACACCTGTTGCTGCTCTCACGGAACGATCAAAGTGTCTTGTTCTTTACAGACATGGCACATCCGTTCCGTGGTAACAGGAACAGTGGTGACAACCACAGAGTTTAAAATGGTATGTTTATACTGAGGTACGTTTACCTCCAGTATCAGAACGTCTCAAATTACAACATTATTTTGCAAAAAACGATGAAGGGTTTAGATAAAACTAACGGAAACCCAAATATACCAAGGTTTTATTGTGAAAAATAGTGTCGAAATCAAATTTTCTACTTTAGTGATTTTGACCCATATACCTGAGTTGTGAACGTATTATTATACATATACATGCATGGTGTCTTTGTCCTTAACCCTTAACTATTTACCGATTGAATTAATAGTAAAACATTTTCCATATTAAACCGATATTTTAATATAAATTAAGAATTATCAGACCTAGAAAATAATAGAAGTAGCAGATGTCATACAGAAAGAAGAAGAATATTGATTGAAGAAGTTAATATTGATGGGATCGTTGTACAGTTTATGAGTTCTTAAGCTTAAAAAGATGTTTAACTGTCGTTTAGATACAATAAATTTGGTGTACAAAATTGTAAAAGTGATGTTTTAAAGTGTGGAAAGTGCAGATTAAGAAGAGCCTTAAGATTTAAATAGTTTCGGGTCACTACGGTACAGGACAACTCACAGTAGATAATCATAAATTGCAATATTAGCCATTGGCACACACTCAAGAATTAATAAATAATTTTGCTAATGTTAATAAACATAAAAACTTTGGTATTATTTTTTTACTGACAGATGTTTGTTCGAAGACTTCGGTGTTTAACAATTTTATTAAATAATTGTATCAGTAATATTTAGATTAAAACGTTATTGTTTATTTCTGACGCAAATTACATAATCTGATTTTTAAAATTAAGTTGCAACAGTCCAAAATAGCATATATAATTAAATCATTTTAGTATTCGTTTAAGTTTGTAAAAACAATATTTTAAAATATTTGTTTGTTTAAATAAAATTTGTCAGTTTTGTTTTCTTCAAAACTTTTTACAGACTCTATATATAAGTACTTTTATTTTTCTTTACAATTACAAACTTGCAGAAGCGTTAATCTGAGAATGTTATTTTTTAGTTTTTCAATGTGATACATAAAGCTTCAAATTTTAATGTGTACTATGATTACAAAATTAAATTTTAAATATTAGAACAAAACGAATTACAGTATGTATGAATAAAAGTTAAATTAAAAAGTTTTCAAAATATTGAAAAGAAATTATATATTGAAATGTAGCTTGGATACAGGAACTTCTTTTGAATTTACAAGTGGATTTTATTGTTGATTGCTTTTATCAAAATATGATTTTGTACAAAAATAAAGTAAAAATGGTAACAGATGAAAACGGGCATAAAATGTTAATTAATAAATCAAATAGGACACCATTTACCTATTAAATTGTAAATTCTAATTACATAAGTATTAATATACTAGTAGATGATGATTTTAAGAGAATAATAGAAAAATAAAAATTGTTAAAATATTGACGAATACACAGAGTAATAATGCTGAACAGTTGATAATACACAGATGTGTTAGTTTATAAAAAAAATGTAAATTTCTCGAAAAAAACTAAAAGAAAATAAGTACTTTACAACAAAAGTGCTAAATAAAAAGGCTAAACAAAAAATATTCAAAAATTATTGATGAAGTAGAAAATAAATAGTGCAAGTGATCAAAATCTCATGTAAACAAATTGTAAAATTGATGGTTTTCAAAGAATGGAGAATGAACATTGAACAGATCGAACGATTTGGTTGTTAGAAGAATTGAACAGAACAAACCATTGTCAATAAAGAATACGTAAAACTGATTGAAATTGTTAATGTGAAGTGTTATTGTTATTGTTGTTGCTGTAACTATCAAAAGTTTGGTGTATTCAAATAGGATTAAAGTTGAACAATAAATTATAAAATGTGTTAAGAATTAAGACCTACTAACAAGTTACGGACATGTAAGAAAAAGTAGTGAAAAAGATTTGTCATGTGACAGGAAAAGAAAACTTTAGTCGGTTACCATCCTAGCTTCCGTATAACATATTCACCGCATGATAGGCGTAGACTTGTTGCTTACTAAGCTTGCCCGCCGACCACTACTACTACTAGACTAGTAACCAATACCGAATTATCATTTCAAGGATCTGGACCATCAATAATTCAGTGCTATGCGCCGACTGCGTAAGCGGATATAATAACCATAGAGACCATCTACAAAAACACCTTTGGTAAAGTTCCTAAGGATGATATAAAATTAGTTATGGGGAATGTGAGCATCAAGATTGGTTCTTACAAAAAGGACCTGTTTTTTAAAGTCTAGACGCAGCGCTGATATTCTTAGTACAACTAAGTTTCGCTTGTGCACAATAGCAGTAGGCCCAAATAATGCAGTATCTAATATGCCACGGCTAATTGTACAAAGGATTTAAATAACGAGCGTCCACAATGCATTTCACCACTTTTCGTCAAAAAGTTGATGCAACGCCGACTCCATCAATCAAAAATATGAAAAGACAAAGAAATCCTTTACGGCCTGCGGTACAAAATGGGATAACTAGAGAGCGGAAGACGGTCATGGATCAGTGCGTAAGGCGTAACGACAAGCACAACTGCATCAACGAGCTATCAGAGAAGACAGAAGCGGTAGAGCGCCACAGTTACAGTGCGGATCTATACAAAAATTCCAAGAATATAACAGAAAAGACTTTTGCAACTGAACTTCTTGTAAGATACGCCAACGGATCCCCACTTGATACGGAGGAGCATAAACTGCGGAGGAAAAGAGAATATTTTGTCTAAATCCTAAACAATACTTTTAAACTGTCAAATATCTCTGCATCTGAGCTTTGGGAACCGTCGGCTACGACTAATATTAACACGAATACAAGAATGGATGACGCAATGGGCCTATGTTATTCCCCAGGTATTGTTAAAAGACCAGCGAAATGATGGCTATCTCATTGCTGCGGCTGATATCCTTTCCGTAATCTAGGAATGTTGAGAAACCTACCCCATTGAATGGAAAAAGGGTAATTATGACGATTCCACAAAAAAAGCGAATTCAGGAATTTTACTAAGTAGCATGGCAGTCTCCAAAGTGATGGCAAAAATCATCTTAATGCGAACCAAGCATATAATCGAGCGGACTCAACACTCTACCAATTAACATCAAGTAATTCGCCGAATAAAGACCCTTTACGTCTAATATTCGTTGATTTCGAGAAAACGTTTGACAGTTTTAATTTTATGGGCAGCTTTGCGTAGGAGATGTATCCCAGAAAAAATTAACACCATCATAAAGGAGTTCTATTCAGAGGCCCAATGTTACGTCCTCCACAAGTAAAAACTGAGACAAGGATACATACTGTCACCTTTGCTTTTCTTGGTGGTCATCAATAACGTATTGCGCAGCGCACTAGGTGACCATCCATCGCACCTGGACTATGTCGACAATGTATGTCTTCTATCCAACAAACAGAGTCGTAGTCCTGAGTAGAGAAGGTCGCAGAGCACGGTTTAAGATCAACGCTGCTAAAGTCAGCCTTATTAACTTGGAGTCCAGCAGATATGATGAAATTTATCTTGAACAACAGCAGTAGATAAATTTTGCTCGAAAATATAGTTCCAGTAGATGGCGGAGCTAAAACTGATATACCAGCTCGTATGAACAAGACTTGAGTTGCATTTAGTACTCTTGTTGATATAAGGCACAATAACAACATCTCCAGAATGGCAAATGTTCGGATATTTGAATCGATCTTAATATCTGTTTTGTTGTTTGGCTATTCATCATAGAAAGTGACCTGTCAAATAATATCTATGGTACAAGCCTTTATCAACCGGAGGTCATAACTATAGAAGACCTTTACGGACTCACTGACCATGACGAGATATACATCGGTTTTCCAATAAGAAAGTAGCAACGGATAGGTCACAACCTAAGAACGCAGGCAAACGACATGGCTGAAACCCGTACGGGAACAAAGAAGAACGTCGAGTTGAACGACTGCGTGTAACACTTGAAGAAGGTCCTTAGACAAGGAAGATCAACAAATCGTTGCAGCAGTTGAAGTCGTTGTCGCAGAATCGGACCATGTGGAGAGTCGGTGTAGTAGATGCTCTATGCTGTACAAGTGGTTAAATGAAGAATAAGTAGTGCAAAAACAGTTGTCCAATAAAACTTTAGTAGGTTATCATCCTAGCTTCTGTGTAACATATTCGCGCGAAGCGGCTCTTACTTAGTTATTCGATTTGAAAGAGTGATTTTGTCAAGGTTATTTTGTTTTGGTCACGTTTTGATCCTTAAAATTGACGTTGAGATGGTATACTGATAAATACATATATGTTGAAAAAATACAGACATCTTGAGTGCGCAATAAAATATTAAAGTGTTTTGAATAGAGTTATTATTTCAAAAAAAAATTTTAAGTAAATATATTATATTTGCAAGAAAGTTCAAACATTACTTACATATTACTTTTCCGAAAATTTATCCGATTTATTATCTTATAGTGATGATAACTGTAATAACAGCATATAACGCAATTATAAACTCACATTTTGAATATTACAGAGCGATAATACTTAGAAATATACTACGTTTCGGAAGAACAGCATTATGATAACATAAGATAATTTAAAGTGGCAAAGTGTTAAAGAAAGAATAAAAATATTTGTTTTAGTGTTAATATGCAATTGTGTCAGTCAGCTCTATTTGTAGACAGGCCAAAACTCAAATGTGTTGATATATGTTCAGCAATTTATCAAAAAGTTGTAAGAAATGAAGGTAAATGTAGAAATATTGAAATTATGTTTTAAAAAATGTTGCGTAGTAATTTTTTAACTCTTAAGTGCATATTGATTCATACATGAATTATTCTGAAAATTTCGAATTAAAAAACCAAGTCTTCCGAGCTTTGAGACTATTATGTAGTCAATAACTATCTGAATTATATTTTCTGCATGCACAATTAATTGCAGGTTTCAAAAGTCGATTTACTGTAAGGTTTTCTGTACCGTGAAAGTTCTGTTTAAGGCCAATAGTAAAATTTAATTAAAGTAAATTATGCCTAGTTCGTAAGTTTTTTCAAATGACTTATATTTTTCCAATAGCCATATTAAAATATAACATTTATATCACCCAGAAGTCTTATAACCATAGTTAAACATTCTTGCATATGAATTGAAAAGTGCACGCATCTATAAATCAAAGTAATAAAAATTTAATCGATTTAATGAAGTACCAACTAACTTTTAACAGAAAATAGTTACTCTGATAGTTTGGGAGGTAGCTTAAAAAGTAGGTGTTGGAATCCAGTAAAGGAAGATAAAAAATGGGCGACACGTAGTCTTTTGCTTTCCACTAAGCCGATTAGGATGTAATGTAAACTAATTAAACTCTAACTAAACACAATTAATCGAATCTTCTGTAACCCTTTTGTAAAACATCATATTCTTTGATACAAGCAACACTTTAGGTCAAAATACTGTATATCACAACTAATTTTTAATTTTCTTACAGCTGTTTCGGTGCTTCGACTCTTCAGAGAGTAGACTGAACTTAAATTAAACACATGTTTTCGCCTACGTTTCTTAAGGTAGATACATCCATGTATGAAATAATCTACCATTACAAATCAGAAAAGTGTTCTCTCGTCCAAATTTAATATTACCTAAATACAGTGTTGTGGTTGTATAGTTACACATGCCAAAAGGGCAGGTGAATTGCGAGCGCAAATAGATAAATTATCAATTACCTATTGATGAACATCTGCAGTCATTCATTAAAGTATACATACCCTCCATAAAAATGCGATATCCATCCATCGTTTATTTCAAATCAAAACAATATCCGAGTTATTAACCAGTAGGGGTAAACAACTAAAATAAGCCTTTGAAAATGTCGCTAGATATTAATTTATTTCCACTAAAGAGATAATTCAATTTGCTCAACTCAAAAAAGTTTATAGTGTAAAAAAATTTCAACTAGATTTCATTAAAATGCAACTAAAGAGGAGCGTGGAAACCGTGCTGACAATCGCAGATAAAATGGTTATTTTCTAAATACTTCGTCAACTGAGAGTTTATGAGTGATTCAAAAACTTTAGATAGGGCCGAAGTGAGTGCAATTGGCCTGCAATTAGAGGGGTCGCATTCGCATCGGCTGAAAATGACCACGTTTATATGTAGTCGAAGGCACTCCTGTGGAGTATGACAGGTGAAGAAGTTTGCGAAGATCTTTAGCCAAATCAGGGGCGAAAAACCATCAGGTCCAGTAGCTCTGGACACTTCAAGTTTATGGAGTACCTTAAAAATATACGGAGTGCGAAAGTGTAGCGGCTTTAGCCTGCTGATGCACTGTGGAGGTTATGGAAGAGTCTGCGATGAAGGTGGTAAGTAAGAATTAGCAGCAAGCAGATTAGCTTTGTCCAAAGGGCAAGTACAAACATTCCCATTATGGGTGAGAGGTGGTATTGACTGAAAATTGCTCTTCACGGTTTTGACTAGAGACTAGAAGCCCGTATCACTCTTTTTGGTAGCAAATACCTTCCGTTTAACATTCTTGTCGAAGTTGAACTTAGCCAACTAGTCACTGACTTGCATATATTACGCGCAGCTCTATAGATGCGTTTTAATTGGTCTGATGGGCACAATTTGTATGCCTGTAAGGCTGCTTCTTTGTTTTTAATACACTGCAAAAAATAATTCCCTAAAGTGTATGGCAACAAGTTGTGCAACCAATTTTATGTGATGATCTCTATGGATATGTAAAGCGGCGTCCGTGTAGATACATTTATCTTAGCCTAGGTAATTCGTCATAACTAAAAAGTAGGTAAATTCACCCAAGCCTAGGGGATTCGATAAACCTTTTATAATGTATGTGTGTGCGGAATGTGCAACGTGAAGTTGGATGTTCAAGTGCCACGCGCTAGCTGGCAGCACGTCCTAGCTCGCCGGTATGGGGTGTGAGTCCTTGAACATCATCACACATCCACAAACAGAATTCCGCGTGCCTGTGGCGAAAGAAGGTTGTGAAATCCTTCCTTCAGGTCTGCCACGAAGGATGAAAACAAACAAGAACAGATGAAAGGGAGAGCAACAGGTCTGCTGTCACCTGTTACTCCCATAGCCGCACTGAACCATCAAGAAAAATCACAAAAAAAAAGGCTACCCCCTATGTGATGGATCTGGCTAGGATGCAGGCCCAACCTATTAGGGAAAGCTGAAATATATCAAAATAAAATTGTAACTAAAACATAGGAATAAAAAAAGGAAAGAGGAAAAAGGAGACAAGAGGATGAAGAAACCTTAGGCGGGAGTTCCTGAAGTAAAATCTTTAGCTAGTCATTTCATATGATTATAAAAAATATATATTTATAATAAAAAAACAATATTTATTTGTATAGTTTCTGTTTCCTAAAAAAACCAAGAGATAACTATCTTCTTAAACTACAAAAGTACACAATCTGAATTACGAATTACTAGAGTCAAAGTCCTAACACTGATATTTCAATAACAACCGAGGAACGATATAAGCTCTAGATAAGTGTTATTATTTCGGCCTCATTAAGTTTGAATCGTTCAAAAAAAAACCTTAAATTTTTACTTACAATTGAATAGTCACCTAGACTCTATCATTATATACTTGATTTATATATGATACATAGGTTTATATTAAGTGATTATCATTGAAATCGAGAATAATGAAATAATAATAATACCAAAAAGGTTCATTAATATTATGAAAAAACGAGTTGCCATAAAAGACTAAAAAAACGGGATAAAAACATATTGCGTGTACACAACTACTAATCGACCAGGCAAGAGAAAGTATCACGCCGTTTTGTTCGTCGGACTCTAGATCGGCTCTATTTAATGGACCATAAATTGGGAGATAGTTATTAGGACGACTACGTATTATTTACACCCGTATGTCTCATATGCAAACGATTATTTTATTTTATATATACTACCCTATGCCTAAATTGTGCACAATCCAGATATAACATACAAGGTATTTCGCCCGAGTTCCCTTAAAGAAAGTTAGTCAATACGTTCTAATAAAAGTTTTGCAAATAAAAAAAAGTTATTTAAACACTATATCCTGAAAATTATCACTATCACTATTACTGAGCAACAAATTTAGTGTCCTTCCCGTACGCGACAGAAAAAAAAAACTTTTCCGCAACGCAAGTTTCATTTGCCTGAAACTTACAAAACTTTCCTGCTTGCGAAAATGTTTACCAGCAGATCTTAACACGAAACCACAATTCAGTAAATATATTTGCAGGGTTTATGGCACTTCGTAAACGCCCTATTATATATTTTTATTTTCTAAGTCCTACCTTATAAAAAGAAAGGATTCTTTATATCTATATATGCAAAACTGGCGTTATAAATTACGACATAATTATCATACATACGATTAATTTAAACCATACTACTCAAAAAGACAATTTTTCAGCACAAGCATAGAAGGGATGACATCAAACCCTATAACTTCCACATAGTCGCACAAATGGCTTATTATTAGGTCTGTCTGTTTACTTTTGTACTTAACAAAACTTTACGGTCAAGTTAATTTCCCTTTTCCATTTTTCATGTGCCGATTGTTGTTTGGCAAGTTAAGGCTTATAAATTTAAATAAGCACGGGGAACTATCAACTTCCTCCGCCAACTGTTAATGATTTACACTCGCCTGAACGAGTTATTATTCACGGAAGTAAACAAACAGACCCCTTCTACCTAACCTGCATAATACTGGTCATTGCCGCACCTTGTTTCTCGGGGACGAGCAACTGAGTGTCCTTATTTTTCCTATTCCGTTTTTATAAGGCCTGGTAGGCAGGCTGTGGAGAATACCAGCTGATCAGCCTGATTGATTGTTAATGCCGATTCGTTAATGCCTACAAATTTAAAAGGAAATTAGTCATTTCTCGCGCGCCTGGTAAAAACGAGAATGACCTTTGTATTTTTCTTTTCTTTTTATCGTCTAATATGTGCGAGGAGGAGATGGTGGAGCTACCGACAATATAAGAATAGAGGGCTGTCTAATTTGAGAGCCTTACTTGTTCATGCAATTGGACGTGATATGGCTTGCAATCACTGCCGCCGGTGCCGGTGATTTTAATATTATTGAAGTTGACGGTGAGTACGTTATTAGGCCGCACAAAATAAATCCCTGGAAGTGTTCATATAAGGACTACACCTCCACGTCTAACTTGACGTTACCAAACAGGTGGCTTGTAATAATGCCGAGTCCTTTATACAATCCCAATTTCCGTCCTTATTTGACGTTTAATTCCTGTGGATTGGATAAACCTTTGTATTATGAACCAATCACTAAAAAGTAGGTATATTTACCCAAGACTAGGGGATTTGATAAACCTTTGTATTATAATCCACTCATTAAAAAGTAGTTATATTTACCCAAAACTAGCAAATTCGTTCACAAAAAGTAGGTACATTTACCCAAGCCCAGCGAATTCGAAAAACTAAAAACATTTCTTAGAAAAGAAATTCACCAAATCATGGAGATCAGTAAAACATTAAAAGATAATATAATGAGAAGAGGTATTTGAAGAAATTTTAAAATAAATACAATGAAAATAGATATGTATTAAACTTTAATGTAATCGGTGTTAAATGTTACATTAGCTTTAAAAGGTACTTTACTTGCTGATGCAGTTTATGATTTTTTGAGGTTATCTTTACCAGTCTGCTGATGTCCTCTTGATTCTGTCTAAATAAAATTGTAAATAGAATAATTGTAGTGCAGTCTTCTAATTGATGAATTAATATAATAATTGAGTTTATTAATAAAAAAAAATACGTACTTGATTTTTCAACTAAATGGGAAGGGTGAGTATCACTGAGATCAACCTTTTCTACACTATTATCTTCTGACACATTAAAACATCGTTCGTGTTCCTCATTAACAGGTCTGCTCGTTGTAACAGCTGAAATAATTGTAATATTAAAAAATATCTAACAGTCGTTAATGAACAACATAGATTCGAAAGAGCTTAATAATTACCATGTTTAGATTTATTATGAAATGATGCAGAAGGTTTAGAATAACTTTTACTTGCCCATGCAGTTCTGATTTCTTGATGTTATCTTTACCAGTCTGTTGATGTCCTCTTGATGCTGTGTAAATAAAATTGTAAATAAGAAAAAGTTAATGAAATTTCTCTTGTGATTAATTTTTATTTAAATTAAATTTCACATAAAACATATACATACTTGGCTGATGAAAAGTACTGGTAGTTTGAGTGTTTGGTGTTGAGTTAGCATCACTCAGAGTGCCACTCTCTTCTGAGCTATTCTTCTCTGATGATTTTTTTGACAATGATTCGTGTTTATCAATTGGACTTGTTCGAGTAGACTCTATAACAATTTTGACATAAAAAAATGTACCGAAATTTGTGTCGAAATAAATATATGTTCTTAAAGATACGATAATTACCACGTTTAGTTTTATTGTTGGCTGATGCAGGAAGTTGAGAATGACTTTTGCTGGCTAAAGTAGCAGTCGATGGTTTTTTGAGGTTGCTTTTACCAGTCTGTTGATGTCCTCTTGATTCTTTATATTTTAAATAGAAAAATGTTAGTGAAATTTCTCCAGTGATTAATTAATTATTATTGAAATTAAATTTAAGATAAAAAATATACATACTTGATTTTTGAACTATAGTCCTAGTTTTAGTTTCTGAGGTTGATCCATCACTTTTATCTGAGCTTCCTTCATCCGATGAACTTTCAGGAATCTTTTCACATTTTTTTTGGTTTTGATAAATCTAATTGACTCAACAAAAGTCGTTGTTTTACATTAGGCTGCTGGTTTCCTTTTAATAGACATTTCTGCTTTATTTCCTCTTGTTTCTGTATAATTTTTTCTTCATCATCCGTTGAAAAAGCGTGTTTTCTTTGTTTCAAAGTGGCTAGTTTTTCCATTGCCTCATCATATGTCTCTAGATATAAAGAAATTTGATCTCAAATTCATCGTCTTTGGTGTTATAATACTCCTAAACGATTGAATTTTTTTTTATTATCTTGCCTGCTACACCGCGCACCTCTAATCGATATGAATTCCAGTTTTCATCAGGAGGATTTCTATTTTCAACTAAATCTTGTAAATATTGAGATATTTCAGGAGGATGAATTTAAATTCTTGAAATTCAGTTTAAATTAAATGGAAAATTTCACACGATAAATGTTTTTTATTAGTTTCTAATTGAACTAAAATGATACTTATCATTTATCCATTTTCCCCTCGGGTGTACTGATTTTTTCTACCACACGTTTTCCTTTTATTCACTTTTTCAGCACCACTTCACCGTTCCAAAGTTAAAACTCCATGTTCATGATGTAATCATATATAATATATACAATGAGATATTAAAAATTTCTTTATTTCAGTAAATTAGAAGAGAAAAACATCAAGTAAAAGTAAAATTTGAAAGAAACCAATAATATGTTCAGGAAAAATATATTGTTAACTTAATTTCCCTATATTACATACATATGTGTGAGTTACTCACAAATAAAGAAAGGTGCCGGAATAATAACAGCCTTTAAGTTTTAACCAAAAATGATTTTATTCAACAACAAAAATCTTAAAACTAATATCACAAATTTAGGCACAGAAGTTCAATAATTCAATAAAATATATAATTCAATAACAAATAAAATTCAATAAATCAATAATAAATAAAAAATTCAGCAAATCCAATATAAAATGATCAGTACAAATACAATGTGGAAAAGTCCTCCTACTCTATCTGTAAAAAATAATAGAAAAAATTAAAAGATTGCACTATAATTAAACTTTCGTGCAATAGATGTCGGGTGAAAAAATTCAGATTAAACTCTGAATTGGGGATATCAGATTAAACTCTGATTAGGTTGGGTGGAAATATTCAGATTAGACCCTGAATAATGAATTAATAGAATATCAGATTAAACTCTGATTAGGTGGATAGGAAATATTCAGATTAAACTCTGACTGAGGAAAGAAGTGTTTAGATTAAACTCTTAACGAGAAATGGATGATATTCGCCTTGTTCGACCGGACTTTTATACAAATTTTCACTACGGCCATCTTCTTTAGACATTTGGCGAGCGTATGTGGCATCATTGTTTTGCCAATTCACCTTATGGCAAGTGAAGTGCCAAATCTCACAATTTATTTAACTGACAGGAAGGTGACTTGCTGGAATGTTTTTGTAAGTTTATATATTTAAATTTTAATGTTATTGTAATGAATTTTCAACAATTCAGGAGGAGGATTTTATTGTTTGAAGGAAAGGAAGAAGGAAAATGCACTTCCTGTGCATTAGTATATGGGTCATTCTTTTACAAACCGAACACCTTTCTGACCGACACATTTTTGATTTGGCTGACATTTTTTTTACGGGTCTTATATCGAAAAAATGAGCTACGTGTTCGAGGATTTTTTGTTTTTTTGTTTTTTTTTTTGAAAATAATCCATATCAAATCGACCAATTTAATTAGTAAAGGTCGCTGACAAAATTTATTTATTTTTTACCTAAATTTGTACTATACTTAGAGAGTTGAAAAAAGGTATTCATTAATTTTTTAGATGCTTAGTTTTTTTTTCAGCTGCCATTTTGTATTGGTGCTTCAGCCTATTTTGCATTTTACAGAGGTTTGTGTTAAACGCTGTTACTTCTTGGTTTTCAAAGATATTCAGTTCAAACAAAAACCATGTTAAAGGGCATAAAATGTACAATATTTTTTTGTTTGGTATATATTAAGGCCAACTTAACGGTAAATACGAAAAAAATCGGTAAATACTAACGTTTTCAAACTAAAAACCTGCTCATTTAATATTACAAATGTTAACGATAGAACTAAGGCTCCCCTTCAATTTTGTTTTCTGGATAAAGCCTTTATAGTATACTACTTCCCTAAAAAGTTTCAGGCTTTACAGTTATATCGTTTTTTTTAATGGGTCTTCAAATATTGCGATTTTTCGAAAATGTCGCATTTTCAATTTGAAATATCTCAAAAGCGACACAATTAAAAAATCGATTGATGAGACAAAGTCACCACAAATTTTGATGATTAATGCCGTTATCCCTGTAATAAGCTCAGGAAGACAAAGAATTTATATATTTACTTACCAGTATAATTGAGTGATCTGTAGATATTCACGAAATAAAAGTTGTTAACTAACAAACTTCACTCACAATTAAGATCTAACTCTTACGCGCAATTTACGTACTCGAAAGAGACAAAATCTCCGCACTTGACGGTACCATACGTATTAAACTTCTTCTTTTAGTTTGTTGATTACTGTTATAACTCTATTTAAGACTGTACTGGTTTTCGCCCGAGCAGTTTTGCCCACCATACTTTGGAGACTATTACTTTTCCAAGATAAATTTGGATGAATTCCAGAGATGAGCACGCCTCCTTGGGATATGATATGTCGATGTTACAATAAATTGCTAAAAGGCAAGCCAGAGACTCTTCAAAAAAATTACACTCCGTGATAATTTGATTTTCAACACAAATATAGTATAGTTTACTCTTTTTTTGAATATCTTCACCTGAAAAAGGGAGTTAAAGATTATATTTATGTCATTCGATAAAGCCAATATTACCTAGAGAAATAATGGTTGGAAATGTAACTCCAAGTACAGCTGATTTAATTTCGTCCTTCGTAGATGTGTCTATGGATGATTAACAAATTATTAATGTTAATTAGAAAAGAACTTACTGGAAAAAAATTGATAAGGCTGTTTATGTCTTATTTGAGGTATACTGTAATTGCTTTTAAAACATAATGGAAACTACTATCGGTTGTTATGCCGACATCTGCTTCTTTCTTGAACAGCTTATCTATCCTTTTCGAATTTTTTTGTAAATTAGTTGTTATATTATTTAAAATATCAATACCATGCAGTAGCTTGAAGTGTAAAAGAGTATATTTTTTCAAATATGATCCGCCAAGTTTCAAAAATTTCTTTTATTGGTTTTTTGCCTCCATAATTAAAAAAATCCTTTGAGCAGGAAAAGTTGCTTTAAATACTTCTTCGATTCTGCCATTTACCAAAATTTCCATTTTGAGCCATAGTCTTTCATTTTCTGCACTCCCGTCTGCGTTTCTGTAATTTTTTCCATTTGTTTCGTTTTATTAAATGATCATTTACAGGGGAAGCACTTTTTCTTGTCAATATCTTTCAATACCGCCATAATCAAAGTTCGAACAAGTGTCGTCCAACACCAAGAAAGAGTGTTCAATATCAAATTGATATTCATCGTTGGATAACAATATTTCTCCTCTAATAGATCCCAACACCGGGATTGATTTTCCAGATAATGTTACGAGACTAGACTCTTCTGGTTTAACTAAATTTTTAATCTTGTTGCAATTATTTTCAGGTTTAATCAGACTGACTTCTGCACCGGTATATATCAATAACCTCTTAAATCCCGTTATAGATGGCTTAAATGCTACGTTGGCCACAAGTCCCGATTTTGTGTTTTGTAGTGATACTTCGATACTTAACTTTTTATTAAAGGGTTTTAGTGTTGATGTACGTCGGCTCTGACTTTGATTCGAGCAGGTGAGCCGACTGCTTCCACTCGAATCCTTTCGTTTCCCATTTGTTCGGGTTTCCTTTCCTTTTGTTTAATCATATATTGATTTAATTTAGGCCCTTTATTATTTATATGAGTAGTTTCTCGTGCGGTCCGGGGTAATTTCCGATTTGTAGTAAAAGGCACTTCTCGCCTATAATGGTTTCTCGAATTTTTGTATCCCACTTGTCTAGGAATAAAAGGTTGGGGCGCACTAAAGTCTTGTTGACCGTACCAATTTCTAGAGTTATGAGCCAGAGCATTGGGGTAGTCTGTCCTCCTGACATGTTGGATTTCCCTTTTTACAGTATTTCTATTAGGATTCAGATTTCTATTATTTTGATAACAGAAGTTTTGAGTATGACCTCGTTTCCCACAAATAGAACAAGTAAGATTCTGGCTGGGACTGGGTCTATAAAGCGTAGTTGTATTTCGGTTATCATTTTCAGAACGCATTTCATGTTCAACCGCATATGAAATGGCCTTTTGCAAATCACCTTCGTGGTGTGCTTTCACAAGTAATTTTAGGCTAGGATTTCGCAATCCGTCTTTAAAAACTTGAACTGCTAATTTAGCGTTCTCATTCACCAGGTATGTTCTAGCTCCAGTGTCTGTTACTTAGGAATACGTACTTGAATTAAGGGTATTTAGTAATCGTAATATTGTATTTCCGAACTCTTTGACATCTTCCTTAAAATTTTGTTTGGCTTTAATGAGCTCATTTTGAGCTATTGCCCTACTTTTCTCTTGTCTGAATTTAGTCCTTAGGCCTGTTACTAAGGAGTCCCAAGTATCGTACGTGTCGTATTGGGTTAATTGGAAAGCTGGAAATTCAAGTTTGGTCTTTACTATTTCCAGAAAGAATTTTTTATCAACTTCAGATTTTGCTGAGGAAAAAGGTATCTTCCCACAAGCTATAAATTTATCCAGTTCTTCTGGATTTCCGCTGTAAGTGGGTACCAAAAAATGAATGTCAGATAAACCCCGACGTTAAAATAGCTCTTTCCCGAGTTCTACCCCGAGTAAGGATTCGGCTTCTAGAAAATGCGGTGCTAGGCCGCTTAATAGCAGGAAGCTTACTTCTTGCCGTGTTGTAAACTTAGGGGAGTCCGTTATTACGTGAAAATAATTTTTATAAGGTTAGCGCTAGAAAGGACGCTTGACCTTGTTTAAAATTTGTTTCCTCCTTTCTTTTCAAGTAGGGGAGGGTAGCAAGCGTGTTAGAGTCACAAGAATATCAAAAACAGAAAAACAAAAGAAAGTTCGCTGGGTTTCAGCTCCCTTTTTTCTTTTTTCTTTTAAACGTGGAAAAAAGATTAAATAAAATTTCTCATTAAATTAAACTTCACGAAAAGAAAAAATTTTTGCACCTCTGCAAAACATCGATCGATACGAAGTGGTAAATCTAGTCGAAGTAAATCAAAATTAAAATGTAAGTAGTAGTAACACAAAACAAAGACTAAGCGAATAGTCTTTTGCCACCCAAAATCACTAATATTCAATTGAAACACTTTTAACAAAGACGTTATTGCCTAAATTAAACTTTCATAACTAAATTTTTTTTGTATCTAATTATTTACTTGAAGCAATTTTATTTGATCGAAGAACTGATAAAAATATTTTTTTTTTTTAAATTGAAAATTTTATTTTGCTTACTTGTAAGTATTTAAAAAGAAGTTTCGTATAAGATGATGCCTGCGTCGGTCATCCGGGCCGACGTCTTCTTGTAGTTTTCAAGATGAATAGTAAAAGTTGCCAAGATGTAATCCTTTTAGTTGTTTGTAGTAAGGGACAATCCGTCTCTTTCAGGATCTCACTAGCGAATTCCGTTTTTCTTTTGTAGGATGGAAAAAAAAATTTAAAATTTAAAATTAAATTAAAAAATGTTTAAGTATCGACCATGAGAATATCGATACTTGACGATAGATTTCGAAATATCGATACTTCGATACCCATCCCTACGACCATTGCTCACATACCTGTGACTATATTTCACTCTAAAAATTCATAAATATAAATTGATATCTAAACGGAACGGCTGTAAACGCAATTTTCTGAAGCATCTCACAGCTCTAAACATACTTTCCACTACAAACGCATTTTGAACATGGCCATAGTAATTTTCCTTTTCTAGGTAAATTTGCAAAAAATATATCTTTAAGTTCAATAGCCCCAAAAATATTATATTCACGACGTCTCACAGTGGTTCAAAAATCGAATCTAGAGGGACAAATTATATATTTCTATAAAATTAGAAAAACAAGGTAATTTCATTACCATATATATTTATTTTAATGCTTAGGAATAAAAGTAATCTTCACTTGAGTCGCTAGAGTCAGTGAATTCTTCAGAAACAGCCTCTGCTTCGTTCTCTAAATTCTCTTCTTCAACTTCTGCTTGAGCCTCGCGATTTTCTTGAATTAATAAAGATAAGACTTCTGTGGGTAGACTTTTCATGACTTTTTTAGCGGGCAATATCCTATGTGCAGTGATTATAGGGTCAGAAGTTATTAATAACATATGGAACAAATCTTCCATTGTTTGAACCCTGCTGAATTTTCTTGTATTGTGCTCTCGATATCTCTTGCAGTCTTTATTCCGGGCTTCTTGTGCTTCTTCAGACAAAGTTCCGATTAGCAAAATGCAGTGGTTTATGATCTTGCCTCCGTGAATTAAAATCTTGTGTAAAGTTGCTGGCATGTAATACCAACCATAGTGTTCAACATATAACTTAGCTGTATCTAAGGCATAGTTTTCAAATGCTAGCACATTAATGAAAGTTGAACAAGATATCGTTTTTAAAATCACGTTAAGGCGTTTAATTAATTCTTCATTTATTCCAGTTATTGAAGAAACAAGTAAAGGATTACTAAAAAATCGTCGAGCAGTATTGCCATCATTTGTCGTACCAAAGCCAGGTTTTGGTATATCAACAAGTAGACCCATTTCTTTTCGTAGTCTTTCTTGGATAAATTTCTTCCTATTGTTGGCAGCGGCTTTATTATCCTTTCTTATTTGCCACTTTTTCAAATCCATCCTGTACGATATATTTAAAATACATTCAAGACTTCTAATCCAAGCGTGAAGAGGTGAAATTCCAAAGGCACATGCACTTGGGTTTGACACGGCAAATGTATGTAAATTTATATCGTTCATCATCTTTGGAGTGCAACCACAAATATAGCAATTCTGGGAAGCTCTACCAGTTAACGCACTGCAAATCTTCCCATCTATCATGGTTAATAGCAGATGTTGCTTAACTGTAATAACTTTGTCTGGTACTTCAATTATTGTAGGCGTTAAATGCACTATTTGTTCTTCTAAGTTATTCATTTCTCTTTGAATAAGTTCAGTACTTTCACTTTTAAATATTATTTTAACTGGTCTGCAGTATCTTGTCGACGAAGGTCGAGGATTACTCCAAATAATCGTACCATCATCACTAGCATCATTCGCAGTCATTTTTAGTGGGACAATTGAAATAACAAATAGCGATGAATCATCATAGCGTTCTTCTTCTGGTTCCGTGAATTTTTGCTTATAATTAGTATAACCAGATGATCCATCACAGCCGTATTTAAAAAAAACATTAACAACACAGGGTGAATTATCACTCACACACAAACTTTGCACAATATCCTTGCGAGCCTCGAACAACCTTTTTATGGTATGATCAAGCAAAGATTGAAGCTTCACCTCGGCAGATGTTTCAGTTATTGTAATACCTTCAGGGTAGCATTGTTTTTTAGCTTCCAACAGTTTCCCGTAGCTTGGATAAATGTTGGCATGTCTCTCTCTGGCTTCCCTGCGTGTGTAGATATACTGATGTTTGCTACTTTTCTTTTCCACATAGCTAGCTAATGCTTCTTCTGCAGTCATTTTGATCGACTGGCTTTTCTTTGAAAGTAGCGCTTTCTTAAATTTCGTTGCACGCTTTGGAGAGCCTTGGCAAATTTGACCTAAAAGTTCAGCTGCATCCCTTCTTCCTTCAGAGCGCAAACTCATCTGAGTTGCAAAAGCCAATTCTTTGCTAGATGTAGATTGCAAAATACTTTGCACCCTTCTTCTCTTCGTCTTGTCCGAACAGTCTTCGAAAGCTTTAACTTTACGTGTATCCGTTATTGGTGTGACTCCTTCCTGGATAATAGATGATGAATGGTGTTCTGAACTAATTTGAAGTTGTGGTAGATTAATATTTCGATCTAACCAAGCCTTATTTTTGTGCAGAAAAGCATTTAAAGTGTAGTTACTCTTTACCCATTTCAGCTTTAGGTGTACACAAAACTGACGGGAAATATTTCGCATTGATAAAATATTTTGGTCGCTACAATCTTTCAGTCCACTACGCTGAACAATTAAATTATATACGGCGGCATTCCGTTGAGCGAGATCAGCTTTACTCCTCCAGACCTCAAAGAGCTCTCTTCGCGAAATTGTACCTGTCAACACAAATCTGTAATAAATATAGGGACAAAGGTATGGTTTGGGAAGCGAATTTTTTGAAAAAGCACACTACAATAAACATTTGTTATAATTAGGCCAAAAACAACATTGACACTCGCAGACAAAAATCTATAACAATATTTTTATATAACGATTGCAGTTAAAACAAGAAAAGGCATACATAATTTTTTTAAATGCTACAATGTAATTTATAATCACTTAAAATCATATTAATTGCGCAATATATCAAGAATATACCTTCATTTAACAGATCCATTAATAACAGCACACAAAACTACTATAAGTACTCCAATAAGTGTTCGTAAAGAATCGCCAAAAGTCGAACTAACCGCACCGTCTCACTAAAAAAGCAGCAAGCACTGGGTTACAAGCTCGATAACGGCTTCTTACTGTTACTTGTTTTTTTTAAATAATCTTACACAAAGCATACGTTAATACACTGTTAAAAAGCCTACAAAGAATTTTATTATTAATATGTGAAAATTTAAAAAATGACCCTCTAGATTTAATGTTTGAACCAGTGTGCGTCTCTACGCCAAATTAAACCAAGTTCAAGCTAAATAAAAAAAAATTTCTCAAATGTAAACAAGAACGAAAATTAATTTTTCTTACTACTTTTAATTAAAATTGCTTAGTAATTAACATTGTTTACAAGTTTAGAGCTTATTTACTACCTATCTGTAGCGAATCATTTTAAAGAAACTAACGTATGAAATGATATTCCGGGCAATAGACGATGGGCGCGATTTTCACAATTTTCCACAGTGCACGACATTTTATTTAACTTATTCTAGTTTATTTTGCAATGCAAATTATTTTCACTTCCTTTATGTTTAAATTCATAAGGTTTTTTTCACTAATTAACACTCTTTAAAGCGATCGAATATAAAATAAAACTTTTGTGGCACTTGTTTACATGAAAAATGACAGTTCAAGTATCTTCTTCTTATAGACGAAATTAAAGTCGCCCTTTCGTCCCCCATACTTCTTCTACAAACGAGATGCTTCACTCACGTACAGGATTTTTATACGATATAGCCATTCCGTTTAGTTCTTTCTTCGTAGGGCGCAGCAGACAAACAGTAATGACTTGACACTTCATGACAGAGAGAAGAAGCAGAACGTTTTTATTTAATTGCAGAATAGTGTCACTTGCAGTTTCTTGGCAGCCAACAATAAAATTTAAATTTATTAACTACTCGAAGAGTTAATTTCGCAGCAGATTGCTTCGCATCCTATTTAAGAAACTGTACTGAACTTCGAATTTTTTGAGATTCATCATGTCAAGCTGAGTATGCTAGACAATATTATCGTAAAACAAGGCAAAGAGCTAGAAAATTATTAAATTGTAGTTATGGATGGAAACGTTACCTAAAACATTTTAAATGCGTGCTGAAATAACTAACAAGGGATATTTTGAAAAATTTAGAGGTTAATACGTCATATAAAACGAGCTTTTTATGATCTTTAACTATATCTCTTTATTGCACCAATATGATGTAAAATAAATAAATAATAACAAATAAAATAAAATATTCTTCATTTTTGTACAGTTAAATAACTAATGGTTTTTAAATAATAAAAAATATATTAAAATAAAACAGACTTCGTAAACTTATATAACTAACGATTTAAAAAAAAATTGAAAATATATTAATTGAAAATAGACTTTCTTATATACTTATGTAACTTTTCTTGTAAATACTCTTCATTATAAAATATTTCTTTTATAAAAGAAATTTTTTCCTTATGCCTCTCAGCTCTTTTTGTTTCCGCCTCCCTGAATCTTTTTTCCTTCGCCTTTTCCATTCGCTCAAACATCTCCCACTTTGCCTAAATTTTTCTCTTGAAATGCTCCTCTTTAAGATTTCGTTTTTTTCGTGGATGGCGCATTTGAGTGGAACTTGGTATGGAAATATCATTTTCGCAAATAGCACTTTCATGCGATGGCTGGAATAAAATGCCGCTATCTTCCTGCTGTACGGTTAAAGCAATATTGTTTGAACTCGAAGGTGGTGATGTTACCGTTTCCAAATTTACATCGGAACCCGGCGGTTTCAATACTTCCACACTAAGGATTTCAATTTTCAATGTCTTCTCGGGTACACCACACAAATTCAGCGTATGATTATTACTAATTATTGGCATATCACCAAATATCTCGTCCATTAAATTTTCAAATGGAGCGAAACTTGGTGATACACCTGTTTGGCTTCTATTATCTTTCGCACTTTTATACGCTCTTACTAAATTTTTCAACTTAGTATGTAATAGCTCCACTGTTGTTGGTTGTTCGTAAAATGAAACGATTTTGCAATACACGTGTATTTTAGCTTAAATAATAAAACCTACCAAAACTCCTTGCGCAATCAAATCTTCTAAAACATTCTGCATCGCGAATTTTTTCTTTCGCGCATGAACAAATTCGTCCTTCCTCGCTGCATAAGAATGCAAAAAGGCTGCCGTTTCCTTGAATCCCCATATAATTCTTGATCTGTGATAGAAATTCATATTTTAAGTAAATTTAATGATAATTATAAATTATTTACATTTTACTTACAATTTTGCGTCAACCATTTTTTCCTATTTCAGATCAAATGACAGTCATGAACACCAACTTCTCAAACCAAAACAAACCCTCTATGGATCAAATTTGTGACTAATTTTCAGATCTCTGAAGATCCAGAACCAAGATCTGCATATCCATACAGATCTTGAGTTGTTGTTGTGATTCCGTGTTAAAGTACTATATAGATCTATATAGATCTTGTGCAAAAAAACACGGCTATTGTTATTAATGCATACAGAGTTTTCATCATTCCTTTTAATCTTAGCCAACAGTATAAATTGTTATCCACTATGATCCTTGCTTTAATACCAGCCCTTAGTTGACAAGTGATGATTATCGCTATACTGTTAATTCACAGCAAAAGCAAAGCAGAACAAGAAAACCGTGGCGCTATTATTGCTTAAGAAATGATTACATACATACATACTCTTCACTTTGAAAGTTCAAGTTAACTTCCGATCACTTCAGAATTACTTAAATTACCAACATGTCTCGGTAACTATGTATATAGCTAAGTATTTATGTACATCTTAGATATATGTAAAAGTTTTCATTTTTTTTTGTAATCGATTACATTTTCTAAATAAATGCTTTGCATAACAGTTAGCCTGGATTATATTAAATACAAAAAAAAATAATAGTAAAAATTTGGTTATATATTAATTCAATGAATGTCAATCAGTTAAACTACCTTTTCCAAAATGATAAGCTAACCACTTCAATATTTTAATGTTGAGATTTTAGTGTGGGCACAAAGTAATCAGTGTCAAAAGGTCCATTTCCAATTTGTTAGTTTTGGCAAATCGCCAATAAAACTTTAAACACTGCAATCACTCCTGAACCTTGCTGAAGCTAAATAACTAGAATTCATGCCAAGATTTATATGTAAAGTAATTACATATTATTTAAAGCGAATAACGTATCCGCAACTTAATGTACTTAAATAAATATAGCTTCATACAGCCTAAAATTATGAGATCTAGCAAAAGGCTTTCCATCCAAAGGAAGTGCTCATTGACCTATAAGATAAATTAGACGAGAAAAGAAAATTCGAACTGGCTGTTACGTATGCACTTAATATACATTAGATTAAGCTAAAAATTTGCTTTGATCAGAGGATATAGACATATATATATATATAAACCGTCAAAACCTTTATATTTAAGGGATCACATGAAGGTACTGACACATACTGCTTAACTCCGGGAACAATATAGAAATTATTATCGTTTGTGAAATAATCTGCGATGCATTTTTTCATTTCTTCCGAATTTTGGTAAATTCTTTCTCTGATGAACTTCTAGCGGACCTTAAAAATTATTGAATAATTTGGTTTGCAAGCGATAGTTTTTTTATGTATACTTACCATTGGAACAAAAGGAAAATTTTGAAAAATACAAAGAAACTTGAGAAAAGCAAAAAAGGAACAAAAAACCGAGAAAATGAAAAAAAAACTGTGAAAAAAATTAGATCTGAAAAGAAAGAGAGAAGAAAAAAAAACAGGAGGAGGAAGGATTACGGCAGTCATTGCCGGACTTACCGGAGATCGTTGTGGGGTTTCCTGGTTCGACCATGAATTTTTTTGGCATCTACTTTAATAGGAGAAGCCTTTTGTATATTAATCTGTGTTTAGTACAAATTTAAGGGTAATTCGCTTATTGGGATATATTCAGAGTTATCTTCATCAGCTGAATGCATCGTTGCGTCATTTGATCTGATTTCATCGTCAATTTCTTCTTCATGTGCATGTACTTCCACTCTTGATAGTTCATCGGCGACTTTGTTTCCTTTACCGTTTAGGTATTCGATATAGAAATTCAATTCTTCCAACTTAATTTTCCATCTCTGAAGTTTAGGATTGGGTTCCTTAAGATTATGAAGCCATTGTAGTGGCTTATGGTCAGTTCTAATAACAAACTTTCTGCCGTAAAGATATGGGCGGAAATATTTAACTGCTCACGCTCCCAGAAGTAACTCTTTTTCTATTGTCAAAATGGCTAGCATCTGTGGTTAATAAAAACTTCTTTGAAAAGTCTGGTTGTACCAGAATTGGATCGGTTATAATTAACACTAAGTTTGCTGAAGGCATCTGTATAATCGAGGTTATTTACGTCTATGCGTTTGTCTTTCTTTAGACAAGCGGTCATTGGTTTCGCGATCTTAACGAAGCCTTTAATAAACTATAAACGGAGACGGAAGTGGATCAATTCGTTGAGCGGCACGACCAACATGCCATGGTTTCCGGGTTCGAGACCTTATGACCCCGTGAAATTAAAATAATCCACTCCGTGGCTGTTGTCTAGCTCGCAGCAATGCAAGAACAAGACTCAAGTTTCCTCACGTCCCTTATCCTAATTCCCTTCCGGCCAAAACCATGCTAACGCATCAAAGGTTTGTCCCCTAGAATTTGGCCACATCGTATAAAAAAAATCTGAATAAAATAAATATTAACGTTAATACCAGAAACGCGCAAGAAAAATACAAACAAATAAACACAAAAAAAAGAGAAGAGAGAAATAATAACAAAAATAAATATTAATACACAGCTATAAACCAACGTAACAAAACCACAGAAAAGCCAAGAAGAAAGGAAGCCCAAGGACGCGGAGTCCTAGCCAACCTGAAAATATAAAAGGTCTACCTACAAACAAAAAGACGTTTAAGTTATTTTTGAATTTTTATTGTTAATATAAAATTTTTGGGGCTACATATGAGGGAGAAATGAAATAAACAAAATCTTAAGCAAAGGGCGAAAGGATAAAAGTAAATTTAAAAAGAGAAAAAGGAAAAATTTTAAAATTTCACGCCATAGGCTTTTCTCTCCTAGGACGAAAAGGCGTGGGCTGCTAAAGTCGACACATGGCCACCAGCGGCACGCCCGCCACACTGGTTCGATGGCTCGTCGGCTGTTGTTGCGGTGTCCGACGAACAATGCATGCAGCAGTGTGTATTGCCTGACAGCACCAGTACACCACCTGTAAAAGAAAGAAAGAAGGCATTTAACAAATGGATAAGAACATAAAGGTGAATTATTGACTTATCTGAGGTGTTAATGGCCTCGCCGTGACAGTTGAGGAAGAAGTCCAGAGGGTGCGATGTATCGACGCCGGCGCTCGAGGCCCACACACAAAGTGATCGTCCGCCGGGCGGGTTCCACCATAATTTTACCACACCGTCCCCGGCGGGATCTACCCAGACTATGTTGGCCAGCCGAATAGTGCAAACCGTGGCCGTGTATATTTCCAAAATTTTCAATTTTGTCCTTCCAAAATCTCAACAAATTGACGTTTTAAAAAAAAAATTCAGACAAAAGTTTCTTTTTTTCGCGAGGAATCGAAATTCATGAAAAAATATAGTGGGTTTTCGTTTAAGAATAAAAAGTTGCGGAATTCGGGGTGGGGGAATGCGTTTTATTTTAACATTTTCTTTTAAACCCATAGGGCTCTGAGCTGTGATCTTTAAGAAATCTACGTTTTTCAGCTTTGGGTCTATATATTTTAAATTCTGGAACAGTAACAATTTCATGATTTTGTGTGCGACGTATATTTCGAGATAAAATTTGAATATCTTCATTATCTACGGGGTTCAATATCATATCATTTACTTTCTCAAAGCTTACAAGTTTGGATGTTTCATGATTTAAGCAGATACCTTTCAATTTACACTCCATTTCAATCGAGTTATCCTTTGTGCTGAAAACTTGATATTCATAATTTTTGCGGCCTCCGCACACAAATTCCGTGATATAACTGTCTGGGCCATAACATGCAAGTTCATCGGTTATATCTCCAATAAATTCACCTGTTAATTGTTCATATTCTTCTTCTCTGCTAATATAAATTACAGAATCTGTATCATAATATAAAACTCGATCACCAAGTTGTTCCAGGTAGCTGTACAGTGTGTTGTGGTATAAGCAGCTATACAAACATTTACAGTTGATAGAGAATCAGAGGTTTCCTCTTTGTAATCCCAATTGACTATAATTGTTTCTTCATTCACTGGAAGGAGATGATGCACCTCAATCGACGGGTTAGTCAATATATTATTGTTGCTGAAGTAGCAGTAATAAATAATTACTTTGCAAAAAAAAAATTTATCAACCACTAACCTGTGACAAATTTTAATGTATGCATTGATTTCTGATGAATGGATAAATACAGCACGAGTCCAACTGATCAAATGCGATATTTCTAATTAACACAATTATGAATTTTCAAAATCTGAGAGTAAAAAAAAACTTCAAATTTAGAAATAATGGTAACTTAATGTTCTTGCAATAGTTGACGAGAATGAGGTACCTACAATAATTTACCAATTGCAAGAAAGTTCAAATCTGAAAACTTAATTGGAAAACAATAAAATCGAAATATAATAATACAAATTTTATAAGAGGAGATGGTGCTCAAAACTGAACCAAGTTTAACGATGGCTAATGGCTGACAATGCACCAATACTTACTGGAATTTTTTGATATATGATATTTATAGGTTACAAAAGTTTAGTTTGAAGCAAAAAAAGGATTGTCATTGGAATTTTTCCTTTTTTTAAATAAAAATGATATCAAGCTTATATAATTAGGATATAATACTACTTATCCTACTCATTCGCCAGGTTGTGCACTTTCCACGTTTATCAAAAATTTACTTTTTTTTTACTTAATACCCGTCTGAATTCTTTCACGTCACCATACTTTCTGCCGTCGGCAGCTTGCCGGATTTCGTTCCCCTCCGACTATATTTTATTTCCCCAAACATGGCGTGGGTTGCCTGTCATATTAATAATGTTTGCCATATTCGAACTTAAGTTCGAATATGGGCAGTTTTTTTTTAAATGTAAAATTTTCAAAAAAAATGCAATAGCACCACTAGTTACTAGCGACATAAAACCCATACTTAGTATTAAATTAAAAAGAATCGGCCGAATTTATGTTTTCACAATGTTACAAATGCAACAATTGCCGCTCAAGTATGAACGAATATAGATGAGATTAGGAATATTTGATACCACATGCCAATGACTATATAACTGAAACTCGATATTTGTCTTTACCTCTTGCAGAAGCGCAAATAGTTTTATTGGAAATTCATAATGAACATAGTGCCTAGCTTTGATTTAACTGAACTACATAACACTTCATCACGCGTTTTTGTACAAAAGCATATAACGTACACTAGAATGCAGTCAAATATCCCTTTTTGCATATAGATGGCAGATCGAACGTTTTTGGTAATTTGGAGAGAGGTAGTGGAAAATAGTTTAACGAGTCTATGAATTTAACTTTATCCGTTAGCATTTGGCCCAGAATATTCTCTGGGTGCAATAATTAATGTGGATGTGAGTATTTTTCTGAAATCGTCGACATTTTCAACCGTTGACTTCAGCGCTATCGAACGAACATAAAAATCTTTAACTTTGGGCAATTTATTAACGATCACGTTTTTTATCGCATATAATCTTTATCAACGCGAATATATGTATTAAGAGGGTGCTGCAAAGTTTCCTGAGATAGCCATCGAAAGCAATCTGCGACGTATCTACTCGTATTAAGATTTCTTTCATTGAATGCCATGAGCACCATCCCGCAAATTCCATTTAATTTCACTAATGACTTTACGAGAGATCTCGTCGCATCGATCTCTATTTTTTATACATATTGATCAAATCTATAACGACATCTGCATGTGGGACCAGTAAAACATAAAAACGATCCGCATCGATCTCCTTCAAGCATCTCGCGTATTTTTCGTCTTCAATTTTTGCAAAGAATCAGCGGAATCTACGTTTGCTCCAAGTACTAAATCAGTATTGAGTCCTTCCTCTTTGATTTTTCTAAAAGTCGCTTTATGTGGGAGGTAAGGAGGTTCGGGATCTCCAAATGATATGTCTGTCATAGCTTCGTTTCGTACTTGGCGAGGTTTTTTATTCAACAATTCTTTTGATAATTCAACTCGGGTTTACCAGTTACACTTCAGGTTACGTGGAACCCTACTTGCGTCATATGTATGTACTAGCAGAGTAATACCATCGCCAGGAGCTGACTCGAACAAACAATATGTTCAAAATTCCGCCGAACATACAGTACAAACCCTATGGATGGTCAAAAAATATTTAGCTTCAGGAGATGAACGAACTTTGGCTTTCTTAAATTTGAACATGCCTGAAATTTTTACTTTCAGGTAACATGCTTTCGCGATAACATCGGTCCATCCAGTCTGCATAATCTTATATACTTTGACCTTGTCAGCTTTAGAAACAGGAGCGATGCGACGCCACTCATCCATGAACAGTAGCTGCGAATATTTTTGTGGCATAAATTTATATGTGTCGTACAGACGAAATTCTTCATTAGTAGTGGAATTAAGAGAGATTTCCAATAAACTATTCTTCAATGATTCTCTTGTAATAGTGATGCCAGAAAAATCTTTCAAATCGTTCTGCAAATTCCACCGGTTATTCCTGATATAATAATTCACTTGGCAATATCTTTCCATACTAGGTCAAATCCTTTCTTGACGTTGCTGGCGCCGTCAAATATTGAAAATCTTTTACAGACTTCTAGAACATTTTTTTGGATCAATAGCCGCTCATCGAGGTGTTATTGATTAATTCGAGGTATTATTGATAAATTCTTGCATACCTAAAAGTAAAAATAAAAACACTTGCGGAAGAAACGCATCACTTCACTTAAGTTTAAATTTATTGAATAATGTTAATAAATCCAATATATTTGTTGGGTAATTAAAAAATTTTGTAAGAAGATACATGAAGCTATTGCTCAACACAGTGTTGAAGAAAATTTTTTTGCGCACAGATTAAATTTTAGCCATTCGAAACTCTGAAAAATACCTTCTAGTTATAAGGTTTTTCTTCTAGTGTTATGTTATATTAGGGGTTGACACCGTACTTGATTGACCCAACTCAGCGTGGCTATATTTTTGCAATTCATTCACTAACACTTTTTTTTCTATCTATATTCTTTATTGCTCCAATATTCTTTATTTCAAAATCTTATTTTCTTAAATACCGCTTACACAACATAACCAACTTTTTCTTCTATTTATATTTTTATCTGAACATTTTATTAATTTACTTTAACCAGTTGTTTCATAATAATTATCACTTGACTATTCTATCGGTTTTACCCGTTTTTATCACGACTCCCTTTCAACCAGACTCGACCGTGTTAAAGACCAGACTCTCTCGTTAAATATTTTTTCCACGACCACTTACTGTTGTGACCCGGATGTCACACCTTGAATTTTTATAATTATCAATACCCCTCAGGTATTGATCGTCACCTTTGAATTTTTATAATGATCAATACCCGTCAGGTATTGATCGTCACCTTTCTTTTATCTAAATAGGAAACCGATGCCCATCAGACATCGATTTCCGATTTCAACTTTTGTACTCCTCCTATTACATTCCTGCAAGGCAACATTTATTTAATTTTTTTTTATCGCACAAAAATCTCATGCAATTCATGTGAAAAATTCACACACATAAAATGCAATTAAGCATTAAAGAGAAATTCCTAATTCCAAAACATTTTCGCTCTCACGAAAATGTTTTCAATAAAACTAATAAGTAATCATCATATTACTTGCCCTTGAAAGCTTTTCACATGCACTAGAAGTGCATGTAATTACACATTCCTTCACGTGCACAGTTGGTGCATCGTGAAGTAAAAGCTGATACAGCAAGTTTTACCTATGGGAACTGACTGCTATGATGATACCTGTAGGAAGGCCTTGAGCTGGGGTTTTGGGTGGTTTTTTGGGTCTGTTGGCGATCGTAAAAATCGAGTAGAGTGTAAGTCGCGGATATCTTATCGAATTAAGACAAAAAATTGTGTGAGTCGCGAAGTAATAAAAATCAGAATTATATCTTGTCGAATTAAGACAAAAATTGTGTGTGTAAGCGGACTTAAAGAAAAAGAGATAAAACCCAGTGCAAAAAAAAAACAATACTGTCAAATCCATTGTGAAATAAATATAATCAAAGATTGTGAAAGAACTAATAATACAAGAATTTGGTGACAAACTAAAATTCAGTGCCTTTAAAATAACAAAGTGGACTTCCTGTGCTGGTAAAATGTTGGCGAAGTAAAAGTAACAAAAGCTTAACGAGGCCAGAGTCTCGCACCGTTGGACTACGCGAGGCTTCATCCCTGCCTCAAACAAGACGAACCCTGAAGGAAGACTCCAAGAAATCGCCAGCCAGGACGCCCGACGTACCATCTGACTACCAAAACATCAACCTAAACATCAAAACATATGCTATTAAAATCATAAAGACATCTCCACCCTTCAAGAATACGTCGGCCAGGACGACCGACGCAGTCAACAGGACAGAAAAAATATATATACATATAAGTAACAAGGTAGATTTCTTTATTATCTATTCCAAAAAAAAAAATTATTATACTTTAATTAACATTTCATACACTAGATATACATATTTATATATAACAAAATAATTAATATAAAATTATAAAGTGCCTTCCAAATTTTCTTTTGATTATAAAAGGTGATGTTAAAGCTTTCAAAAATTCAATAATTTTAAAAGTGCCAAAAGTTCTTTCCATTGTGCTACCCTTTTTTTAGTCCCATAACATAAATTAAAATAATAAAACTCTTCCGTGAAGCGACCTATGCGGTAAGACTTCGTGAACTTATCGGTCAGAGGACTTCGATCAAAATCAATAATCGATCCCCTGCGGTAGGACCTCGTTAGCCTATCGGTCAGGAGATCAATTCTGATTGGAAGACGTACCAATTCCGGTTGACTTCATAAAATCGTCCAAACTTCATTTTCTCTCTCTTAAACTCCATTTCCCCTCGGATAAACCATTTTATTTACAACACTTCCTCGATCGATTTATTATTACTTACACCAAGTTTCCCAATTTAATTCAACACTTTAAAATTAGTACCAACGACAAAACATTCGATGAGCTTTGCTTATCACAGGTTGAAAAAACTGCCGATATCAGAAAATTTTTAGCTGATTATCATAAAGCTAACAAACGTAGCAGAACTTCCACTTTCGTATCGAATAAACTCCAATTATTGGAGGACGTTTGGGACTCCTTCGAGAAAACCGAAGAAATAATTCAAAACCATGAAAATTTTGACGAAGCACACTCATACTTTAAACAGTCTTGCTACGACAAAACAGAGGACTGGTATAACCTCGTAAAAGCAACATTGTCCGATAGATTAAAATCAATATCGATACATACAGATAACGCTAATGACCCATTCTTCATTCCACTCCCCAAATCTTCACAAAAACAAGCAGAACCAAATACCATCCAAGACATTGAAAATGAAATCAACGACAAGCCAAATGTGATAAGATTTCGACTTCAAGAAGATAGACAGAAGTCTATATCACACATAAGTTAGTCTATCAAACAAAAAACACGCTTCGAACTGCCAGTCGAACGTTTCTTACGCAGGCATATTTGAAACAAAATACAATTTTTTTTCTCTATTTCATCAAGAATGTATGGACAGGATGAAAATTTAATTAACCTTTGTTACACATACAATATAATAATAAAAAACAAAAACAAAAATTTATATATCTCTATTAATCGAATAATTTAATTGTAAAGCACACTAATATTCATAGAAATCGAGAACTTCCAATAAAAAAAAGAGAACACAAAAAACCCACAAAAACAAAGCAAAAGGTAAATATAAATAAAACACACAATTTCAAATTTAACACAACTTTATTGTGCAAGATTTACAAAAACCGGCGATCACTCCCAACTCTCATAGGGATTTGGAGGGTCACCACCGGGTAAAAAAAAATTTGCCCGCTCGGCGTTGCCAGGTTCTTCATCGTAACCGGCCGTGGCGTTCGCTCGCCACCGTCCAAACGCAGCAATATAATCAACCGGAAGGTTAATTGAACGTTGAGATCTCTCCGTCCCATTAATCATCTCCGCCCCACTATCCAAAGGAGGCCGACCTATCCCGGCACACACAGCGAGTACTGCTCCACTTAACACGCCAGCGCCTCCTGAAAAAGAAATTCTAATAAGAAAAAAAACATAAAATTTCCGTTTTCTTACCCAAAACAGACACCCCTACACGACCGGGACCAAGTACAACCCGGCAGGAGTGACCAAGATGCGGGATTGCCCTGCAAAACCACACCGTAAAAAATCGCCCATCCCGGTGATGAACTCGCAATCGGATGGTTCCGACCCACCCAGGCGCAACGCGTTGTACAAAGAAGCTTGTAACATATAACTCAACCCCCTCGATCCACTGCACAGAAGGCCCAACTCTCATCGCGAACATTTTGAATAGAACTACATACATTACAAGCAAAACGGAAAACTATAAGCCAAAATCTTCTGACATAAAAACAAAATTGCTCCATACTTCTTACACGAAAATAAAATAAAACAAACTAATAAATATACACTTAATCTAAGTTCATTACAAACCTCATAAGGAACGGCAAGGCAAAAAAAGTTCTGGCAGAAACTAAAGTTAAATGAAAACATATAGCATACACGATTAAAAGACGCAGATCTCTGCAATTATTTACCTGATTGGAATTTCTCGATTTCCCTAAGATGTGTGTACATATTATAGAACGGTAGCATATATTTAACAACATTACCTGTTTATTGGTTTGAACTTTTTGATCGAGGTAGAAAGCTTTAAGTTTTCGCTCTCGATCGTATAACTTCCGTTCAGTCGTCAAACGTTAAGTAAGTTTTTGGTCGTGTGTGTGAATCACGTTTGAATTCGTTTTATATATACGCTCCTAGTGCGCTTTTATTGCAATCTATATTTAAATAAATATAGTGCTTACAACGAGCACTATAAAGTGATACCACAGGTCATTCAAACAATTAAGAAAATAATGTTATATTATAGTATCGCACACGTATTGCAGTGCGGTCATATTTCGAATGTATTATCAAAACCTTGTTACATACCTGGTAGCCTTGGAAATTATGTTTTAACAAATGAAGTTCAATTCAATTTTCTCAACAAACGTGGAACCGTTCATTAATTAGAACCTTTATTGTGATGACCAATAATACTGAATCCGTTGTTGTGGAGATCCAAAGTTTTAAGCCTGCGACCCTACTGTATCTCATGCGCGATACAATAAATGTTATTCTGAATTTTATGAGGCTAGAAAAATTATAGACAAGGCAAATGAAAGAAAAATATTGCAATTTTATTTTACCTCTAGTCTAATGAACATTAGTTCTGACTAAAGAAAAGGACACTCAACTTGCCAGTTCGTTGCTTCCGCTGCTGGAAATAATGAGGCTTTCTAGATGCAACCAAAGAATCTAAGGAAGCTCTTGTCACTTTAGCTCCAGATAACTTTTTTTTTCAAGTACAGCGAATCTTGTGCGAAACCTATTATGGATGGCTGACTATAGAATGAGAACTATTCCTAACCAAATCGGTACAGTAACAGTCTTGGTGAAAAGAAACCGAAATGAAGATACCTTAAAGGCCATATTGTCCGGAGTTCATCAGCACATGGCAGTACGAATACCTGAAAGTCTCACCATTGTCAGTAAGGTTTGCAGTACATTATGGGATTTATCAGCCAGATTTTCAGAAGATCAACAATTTCTGTGGGATAAGGGAACCGTGCCTAGGCTGCATTCTCTAATTCACTCTAAACACAGGATGATATGTTATTGATATCTCTGATCTCTTTATTGATCAGGTTCAAGCACCGATGGACCTTGGACAAGGCTGTACTTATCGGAATTTGATTGCGAGGGGCTTTTAGCCTGAGAACTTTGATTCTTATTCAGGTGCCTCGCCATCATTTTCCATGTAGCTTTGTTTTCTATGAAAATTTTATGTGTGCGTATGAGCAACGTGAAGTTGCCGCAGGATGTTCAAGTGGCACCCGCTAGCTGGCAGCACGTCCTAGCTCGCCGGTATGGGGTGTGAGTCCTTGAACATCCGATTCACACATCTACAACAGACTTTCGCGTGCCTGTGGCGAAGAAAGGTTGTGGTATCCTTTCTTCAGGTCTGCCACGAAAGGAAAAAAAAACGAGAAACAGAAAAATAAAAGGAAGAGCAACGGGTCTGGTGTCACCTGTTACCCTTAGCCGCACTGTACCATCTTGAAATTAACAAAAGCAAGAAAAAGACTACCCCGATATGCGATGGTTCAGGCACTTACCCACCACTATTCCTACACCTGGCTAACCTGGCCCTGGCCCAACCTGAAAAAAAATGCTGAAATAAAAATAAACAAGCAAGACTTCACAACATGAGGAATGGAGGAGAATTGATGAAGGAACCAAGATTGGTAATAAGCTTCATCGGCGGATTTTCCTGAAATTAAACTAGAAAGTCATTTTCAATATCAAAAACAATAAAAAGATATATTATAGGATATATTTGCATCTAATTCTAATACTCTTATCTATTTACAGAGTTATTGCTACTCTTAAATTTACTTATAGCCTACAGACTGATATACGAGGTGAAACCTTGTATTACTTATTACTCTTCAGTGAACAAAAATTTACTCGAAAATTAAATCAAACGAATCCGACACATCTCGAATAAGCAATCGTACAATAATGGTATTGTTCCAAAAATTCAAATGACGTTTTAACCTGTAAGACAGACAGAAAGGAAAGCGATTTTCCTATATATGATCGCAATAAAGTAAATTAAACAACCTAAAGGTAAGATTAATCTGGTTCAATATCATTTAATATTCATACCTAATTGTCTCGCAATAAAACTTGTAACTAATATTGAATGGTATATCGCAACCCTAAAGGGCGGAGGGGCTGTGCACAACCTACACCTACTTTCGAGTTGCCGAAATAAATAGAGTAAAGAAGTTTACTACCTCGTCCGAGATCTATAAACATACAAGTCCAAAAAAAAATAAAGCAATTAAACGTCTTCCCGAATCAAGGTAATTTACGTTTATAATTCCTTCTGTTCCCACTTTTTCACCTCAGAACCTATACGGAACATTTCTATATTCAAACAAAATTTATAACTAGTGGTATGAAACTGGAGTTGAAATGCCAAAATTGGAGTCAACTGCAGGACTTCAAGCAACATTACATGTAAGGAAAATGTCCTGACGACTATTAATCTACTTAAACAAACTATGGCAAAATTTATATGTTGTATATGTTGAAATCTTAATGTCAAATAATACTAGGAATCGTGATAATGAAATATGAATTTTGAATACTGACTACGAAATGTAACTATAAAATATGCATTCTAAAATAAAATAGCTAAGAATTATAAATATAAACCATGGATTCTAGGTAATGACTACTGCGTGAAATTTAATTTTGAAGAAATTTACGAGACTGATTTCCTAACATGTTTTGCACAAAACAAATCACTACTATCAAATTAAACATGTCGAGCACTAATTAAATTGTTCAGGAACAAATTGATCGCCGACAAATCCGGGAAAACTTTAAGGCTGAATTTAGAATAACATGACTCAAAAAGCCCTTACGTTAAAAAAACCTATCTAAATGCTTAAGCTATAAAACCTGTGACTTGATCCCTGTGTACTGGTAGTGCGTTTTAACGGCGGAGATCTATATCCCTTGGTCAGTTATATTCTCAGCTTCACTATTACTTTCCCCATTGTCTATCTTTTCCTTGCCTTCCCGAATTTAGGCGTCTTTATGGCCCGGCCGGGGGGGGGGGGGGGGCTTGTGGAATTGAAGATAGAGATGCCCCCAAATACAACAGGTGGACGGCGAGGGGGGGAGAAGAAATGTTATACCTTTAACTCTCCTATGTATATTTTGAATAATATTAAGATGTGTGCAAGCCAATTCCTGCTTTTCCTATTGTCTATGGATGGCGAGACTTACGTTTCACCTGCCCAGGTTGATAATACTACGGAGATGCGCTCATTTACTTTTCTGATGGCTACTCAACTATTTAATCCTGCCCATGCTTCTCAACCTGTTTAATCCTGCCCGTGATCAGTGGCGATATTTTCCCTTTTTTTTTGGGTGCTGAATTCCGTGCACTTCAATCTTTTTAGTCAGTTCTAAAATTTATACTATATGAAAAACTTATAGAAGCCTGGATGACTCGGATAAAATTGGAAATATACGGAATAACAACACTTACCTCCTGTGGCTGTAACAAATCACGCCAAAATGACACGGAACAGAATGTGCCTTCTTCTTCTTAACGCGAAAGTTAGCTAAGGCACATTCGCTCAGTGGCGAAAAGCATGAATGCCACGCACAGAAGTATAAGGGTGCGTTCCTCTGACCAAACTGACATAAATAAGTGCATAATTCAACCAATAGATGGAGTAGGACATTATTTTGGTTTTCGAGACTCACATTACATGCGGGTAAATATTTATGTTCTTTGTTTGTGGTCATATCCGTTATCCGATGTTGTTGACCAAAATATCCAGCATCGGATTTCGGATCTCACCTGTAACACTAGTTATGACTTTCAAAACTACAAAAATTAATCAGTTTTTATTAAAGTTTATTGTTAATTCTACAAATTAAATACAACTATCTAATAGTCAATTGGCCCCCGTCGTGACGAAATTGTGGCTCCACAACGATTTCGCATTTAAGAAATGATGTTTCTAATGGTGTCCTCCGAAATTTCTTCCCAAGCTGCCTGTACTGGTCTTTCGTTTTATGTTATACTTCATAATGCTCATATATGTCCACTGATCCACGCCCACTAAAACATCCCCACACCATAAGTCCACCCTGTTTTGCTTGTTTCAATTGTTGGCAGGATGGAGATATTATTTCATTAACTTTTCTCCTGACGGAAAGTCGCCCATCCGACCCGTGTAAATTAAATTTGCACTCGTCTGATGAGATCACTTTATTCCAATGATAACACAGGAAAACAGCATGTCTGTTGCATGAAATTTTTTTCATGAATCTGAATAGTTTTTACACGCTGATTTCATATACGTATGCCGTTTTTACGTAGCAGCTCTAGTTTAGCGGCTATGAAGTGACGGGGGTTTTCACTAATAATGCACTCAGTTTAAGGTATAAAAATTTATTAAATATGTTTATTCTGAATGAAATTTTCTTTTATATGACTTTCTCGCGTGAGGTGTGTTAGGATTACTATTTTGAATGCTCCAACAATAATCAGCCATCATATTTTCGTTCCAGTAATCCTGATATCTCTCCTCCATGGTACGAATATCCTGATGAAAACGCTCCCCTTGCTCCTTGCTTAGGTCACCAAGATTTTCAGGAAAATATTCTAGATGGCTGTGAAGGTAATGAAGCTTAACACTCATGTTGCATCCTAGCCGTTGAAAGTGTATTAGTAACTATTCAACGTGCTGAATGTAGCCATCAGACTTTCTATTCCCCAAAAAATTTCTCACTACCCAAACAAATTCTGCCCATGCACATTTCTCGATATCTGTCATATGGTTGATGAAATTTTTATCATCTATCAACTTCCTGATTTGTGGGCCATCGAAAATGCCAGCTTTGATTTTCTCACTACTCAATTTTGGGAATACTTTTTCAATGTATTTGAAACATTGGCCGTTTTTGTCAAGAGCTTTTACGAACTGTTTAATTAACCCCAGTTTTATATGCAAAGGAGGCAATATAATTCGGTCTCTGGAAACTAGCGGATCATTAATCACATTTTGCTTTCCGATAATCAGTGCGTTTCTAGAAGGCCAGTTTCTTTTTTTCCAGTGGTCGGCTTTTGCTCGGCTGTCCCATAAGCATAGGAAACAGGGATACTTTGTGTAGCCACTTTGTTGCCCCAAGAGGAAATTTACCATTTTCAAATCAACACATAAAACCCAGTTATGTTCATGATACTTTATTTTATCCAGAACTAGGGATATTGTTGGATATTCTTCTTTAACTTTTGTAGAATGAGCAATAGGTAAAGAACCTAGTTTGTTACCATTATGCAAAAGTACACATTTAAGACTTCGTTTTGACGAATCTATGAACAAACGCCATTCACTTGGATCATACTGTTTTAATCCCATAGCAGTCATAAGGCCCGGAATATCAGAACAAAACACAAAATTGTCTTCTTCAGTAAAGAAAGGGAGTAAATCCTTTTCCCTGTTACGGTAGTACGATATCTTCGTTTCGTTTGTCAACAAATTTCTTTCTTTTAATCGGGAAGCAAGAATTTCTGATGCAGTCTTAGACAGTCCAAGGTCTCTGATCAAGTCATTTAAATCATCTTGATTTAGTGGTCGGGGATAACCGAAGCAATCAAAATCACTGTCGCTACTACAGTCGTCATTATTGGTTTGTGGGCTGCACTCATCTGGATGTTCTGAAGATGTACATGGCTGCTGTGGTACTGGTGTGTCACTAGTATTCAAGACTGGTCTTATAGCAGATTTTAAGTTGGGATACACCCACTTCGAACAATTTTTATGGTTTATTCCTATGATTTTCGTAACACAGAAATAACAGTCATCGTGATGATTGGGTGGTTCACGCCAGATCATAGGAGCTTTGTACTTAAAAGAGGGTCTTTTTTTGTTTGTCCATAATCTCAAAGACTCAACACAAGTTTTACATACCAAACTAGGTATCCACGGCTTGGCGTTAGTCGGCAAAGGAAACCCAAAGTAGTCAAAGTATGTATTTTTCACGAAGTCCGACACGTTCAAACGGAATTTTTCGAACATATATTTTCCACAAATAACACAAAAACAGTCAGGGCTGTTTAAACACGTCCTTCTTGAGGAAGACATAATAAAATTTATACAGAAACTAGTTTAGTTACACTGCTATTGATAGAAATTATCGACTGCTCAAGTAAATTCACGACGGTACCTGTATCTCACTAACTAGAGCTGCTACAAAAAATCTGAGGGTAGATTCGAAATCAGCGCACCCAAATTAGTAAACAACAGTAGAAAAATTGCATGCAACAAAAAAAAAGGTCGATTTTGTTTTTCTGTGTAATCTGTCCAGTCACCATACGATTCGGCACTTCAGTTGTTGACTTTGGCTTATTGATCTCACTGATTTGGGGTTCACTTTAAAAAATTTTCATGAACCAGTAAAACTATTGCGATATTAATCACTTTTTATTTTAGTATTTTTACGCACACTCACGTTCTTTATCACGAGATCCCTTTAATTGGGAGGCTACCGACTGCGCCAGTGAAAAGGACGAACGCGAGGAAAAAAGAAAAATAATAATAAAATGATAACAAAATGATTAAACGCAAAAAGAAGAACTTTATTTTTCGTTTTCAAGAATAAACACAACTTATAACCGAACTTAGCGAGCTTAAAAACGTAATTACGTTTGCTCCGGGCGAAGAATACAAGACTACTGCCTCTATGGCTTAAACTTAAGCTTAAATCAAGCTTTTTCTTGGTTTTCAGGAAAACGTGAAAGAATGCGATTTTTGGGAAATTTTTTTGTGGGGCTCGGTTTATGTTTCTAACTGTCTGTGAAAACTTCCTGTGGTGCGACATGATGCTTGTTGGATAAATGCTGTGGTAAGTAAGATTGCGGCCGTAGATCGTGAGAATTTGCTTAATTTTGATAAATTTGCAGACGAAAAATGATAAGGTGGAATAATTTCATGGAAATGGTGCAGGATTTTCATGTGAAGACGTAACTATATGTAATACTTGGAAATATTAATAAACTAGTATTTTATAATAATTAGTTTTTGCAAGATTACTTTAAATGAGCGTATTTGGGTAGTGGAGTCGACTATGAATTATGAGGTTCTTGATTCACTGGATCTGGAAATATATTGTATGGAGAGAGTCATGAATGATTGTAATAATGTTAATACAGATATTGTTGTGGCGGTGGGAGATAAATCGCAGTAGAATTTTGTTCGGAAAACTGTTGTTGATATGGTTGAGGATGGTAATATTGCTGATACGAATGTTGATAATGTTGTTGTTGTCCTTGTTGTTCTTTCTCCAGCTGTTTTAATTTTTGTTCAACTTCGTGATTCTTCAATTCTGGTTCTGATTAAGGTTCTGCTCTTTGATATTAGATGATTTTTCTTCGAGTTGGTGATGTTTCGATCCTTCTGGTTTACTAGGTTATGATCATGTTCCTTGTTCTTCAAAGTTGTCTTTCTGCTCTGGTTCTTGTTGAGGTTGATGTTCTTTTTGTAATTCACTTTCGTGCTTTTCACCATCTGATGATAAAATATGATCGTTGTATTTTTCTTGATGATTAACAGGTAAATCTGCAACAATTGGAAATTTTTTTTTAATATTAGTATTTTATTTTTATATATTTTATTTCGTACACTTAATTACAATTAATACAACTTACTTATTAGCTTCTTTTTCGATTGTGAATGCGAGCATTCTTCGTTCATCATTTTTCTTTTTTCATTCGGCTTTCCTGCACTCTTTGCCGTTTTTTTTGTCTTCTTCAATTTCTTCTGCAGATTTCTTTTGGATTTGCAGAATTCAATTTTTTTTTCTTACAATTTCATAAAATTTTCGAGGCTCCAAGTCCATTTCATATTCATGCTTTAAAAATCCTATAAACATTTTTAATTAATCGATTTACTTAATTCATTGCACTGCTTTTACTTAAGCATTTTTTTCCTTGATTTAACTTACCCAAAATTGCATCCCTAACGCCTGGATTAACGCTGTACATTTTACTTGCTGTCTCATAACTTAATAGTTCTTCTGGAGTCACAATTTTCATTAATAATTTTCGGGCAAATACAGAAGCTTTCTTATTTGCTTTCGCCTCACAAATAGCTATAGCTTTTTGCGACAGGATAACCTCTGTACCCGGATATAATTCCTTCTATAATCATAATGAAATCGATTAGCATGCTATCAATGGATAATTTATCAATAGCTGCTTTAGTTACCTCATTATTTTTCAGTACAGCTTGTTTCATAGACTGAAGCATCTTATCAAATATTTGAATGAACTGCGGTGTAACTGAAAATAATAATTATATTAAAATTATTTTACATGAGTTTTATCAACTTTATATTGTTTAAATACTTACTTTGTGATTTCCAACTTCGGCAAACACAATCAGAACAGTTACAGCATACAGCGTTGACACTTTCATCTGGTACAGACATTTTTTTCTGTTGATCGTTCGAATCATGATCACCTTGCTTAGCACCTAATGCAGGAAGGTTCAGTACAGCTTGTTTCGTAGACTGAAGCATCTTATCAAATATTTGAATGAACTGCGGTGTAACTGAAAATAATAATTATATTAAAATTATTTTACATGAGCTTTATCAACTTTATATTGTTTAATTACTTACTTTGTGATTTCCAACTTCGGCAAACACAATCAGAACAGTTAAAGCATAGAGCGTTGACATTTTCATCTGGTACAGACATTTTTTTCTGTTGATCGTTCGAATCATGATCACCTTGCTAAGCACCTAATGCAGGAAGGTCCAGTACAGCTTGTTTCATAGACTGAAGCATCTTATCAAATATTTGAATGAACTGCGGTGTAACTGAAAAAAATAATTATATTAAAATTATTTTACATGAGTTTTATCAACTTTATATTGTTTAAATACTTACTTTGTGATTTCAAACTTCGGCAAACACAATCAGAACAGTTACAGCATAGAGCGTTGACATTTTCATCTGGTACAGACATTTTTTTCTGTTGATCGTTCGAATCATGATCACCGTGCTTAGCACCTAATGCAGGAAGGTTCAGTACAGCTTGTTTCGTAGACTGAAGCATCTTATCAAATATTTGAATGAACTGCGGTGTAACTGAAAAATTGCGGCAATAAGGAATTACAATTGGTTAGTCGTTCATGCTTGCACTCTCACCGAATTTCCGTGGTGTAGCCTGTTCGTCACTTACACTTACACCGACTTTCTGTGGCGTAGTCTGTTAGTCGCTTCTTTTACACTTTTTCGCTTTTAAAATTTTCATTTCACTTTAGGTTCCTTTGCTTTTATTAATTTTAATTATTTTCTTCACTTTTAGGTTCCTTGACAGTTTTCGTTTTCTAAGTTAAATTACATTACATGTATTTCGCTTTTATGAATTTTTTCTTTTCACTTGTAGATTCTTTGACACTTTTTCGTTTTATAATTTAAATTTCACGGTATGTTCTTCCACTTTTATAATTTTCTCTTCACTTTTAGGTTCCTTGACACTTTTCGTTTGGTAATTTTAATTTCATTTTATGTTATTTCGCTTTTCATAAATTTATTCCACTCTTAGGTTCTTTGACACTTTTCGTTTTTGTTTTTGTAAGTACACCTTTTGTTTTGTTATTTCTCTTCTTTTTTTTCTTTTTTTTTATAATTTAATTTTTTTTTTCGTCTAATTTCACACTAAAAATTCCTTTTGTTCTGTACACGTCAAACAAGATTAAATTATTTTCACAATATCCCCAAGATTTAAACAAAGTTCTCCCCTTTTTACGACACAGCGACCAAAAATCAAAAAAATTCCACGCGACGAGGTACTTTCACCCAATGCTATCCAGAACTCAAAATCCAACTCTTCGCGCCAATCTCTTACTGCCCGCAAAAGTCACACATACCAGTCTACCCTCCCGCTGCTCCCATATCATTTTCAGTCATCAAAGCATACACACTCTTAGCTTAACCGGTTTTGTCGTATGATCTGGTGCCAGCTGTTCAAGTGAAGCAAATTCGTTGCAATTTTGACTCTAGGCACTTTCTCGTAGCTTTGCCAGGTGCCCAATGTCTGGCACGACCCATCCGCAGTCTCATGCTCTACCTGAGCTGGTCGGTCGTTAAGACTAGACAGATCCGATGGTGAATCGGAGAAAGGGGCGCGAGCGGCGAGGCACGGGCCGTTATGGACGACATCTCTTGGATGGTTGTGAGCGGTCTCACAAAGATAGTTCACCAGTCGTTAAGACGAAGGAAGCACTTGGGGCCGAAAAGTAAAAACATAAAAGGGAATTTTGGTGGGCCCATGGGCCAAGCCTAACCAGAAGGTCTCTTAAGGAGATGTTAGGAGTGGAATGTTGAGTCGGGAGGACATCTAGCGTTCCACTAAGTGAACTAGGCCGCGTTAAGTATCTCAAGTGTGGAGTTCTCACATTCCACAATTCCAATCGCGGAATACCTTACGAAGGGCAACGAAATAACCGGTGGATGCGCCATTTGGCCATTTTTGTAAACATGGCAATAGAATTAAACTCACCTCATTAAAATTATTTTTCCTTTCAGATCTAAGTTTGTAATACTTAGCTTATGGCACTATGTTAATACTCGTAAGAATCTCTTAGCTTTGCTTTAAATAAATGAAATTATTTTAGCACCACTGAAATCCAACAGATATCAACAGAAACTTTGACATTTCATCAAAAGTGAAAATTTCTAGGTAAAAGTCAGAAACAGAACTGAAAACGTCAGAGGATTGATTTTGAAAACCAAACAGTGACGACCTACTTGGTGGTAAAATGGCCGAAATGTCATGTCTGCCGGGCATGTTTCTAAAGTAGGCTGTAAAGCCACACAAAATGACAATTCGGCAACCCGCGGATACTGTAATATGTGCGCGTTGTGAAGAACGTCAAGTTGCCGCGTAATGTTCAATTGGCACGCGCTAGCTGGCAGCACGTCCTAGCTCGTCGGTATGAGGTGCAGGTTCTTGAACATCCTTCTTTCAGGTCTACCACAAGAAATAAAAACAACAAGAGAGACATTGTTTGAAAGGAGAGCAACAGGTCTGGTGCCACGTGTTACTCCCGGCCATGCTGAACTATCATGAACTTAACAAAATAAAATTAATCTTCTAATGATAGTTCAGCTAACTACCCACACCATCCCTACACCTGGCTAGGATGTATGCCCGACCTAAAAAAGAAAGCTGAAAAAAGACAATTTGCATTAAATTAAACACATAGGGATAGAGGGATGCAAGACAGGGAAGAAACTTCATGAGGATCCTGAAATATAACATGTAACTCACTTCATCTTCATATAATTACTAAATGTATCGACAAAAGAAATCTTATGAAAACTCATATATGTATATATATATACTAAGCTAATTTCTCAGACAAAAAAAGGTCTTCTAGTTATTTACAACAATCGCACTCAAATATATAAATTGTTATCATTATTAGTCCAGATCCTATCATATTTCAAAAAATATAAACATTTCTTTGTGCATATCGAGGCCATCGATCTCTGCCTATCCTTACCAGGTACTTCCTTCCTAGCAAGTTCGTCTGCCTCTTCATTCCCCGTGTAGCCATGATGTCCCGGTAACCAGATCAAGTTTACTTGATTAGTTCTTCACAGTTCATCTAGGCTCCTTTGGCAATCCGACAACAGCTTAGATCTGGTGGTAGATGAAGCAATTGCTTTGATTGCAGCTTGACTATCCGAGAAGATTGAGATCCTTTTGTTTTTATAGACTCTTCTTAGGTTCTCGTAGGTACATGTCAGTATAGCGAAGATCTCAGCCGTGGTGTACTTTCCCAGGGTCAGTGATAAACTGAATCAAGGAGAGTCACTCCAGACCCCTGCCCCAACACCCGATTCGGTCTTGGAAACATCCGTATACTATACTAGTTCCCCTGGACGGGCAGCTGGAAGGCTTTAAGAATCTCCCTTATTGTCGTGTGGCCCTTACCTATATTTCCCCCAAGGAGACCGGCTCCCTTGTAGGCCGCACATAGAGCCAGGCTTTCATCCTCTATATGAAGAGGTTTAATGTTTAGCATGGTTTCGAGTGCAGCCGTCGGCGAGGTGCGCACGGTGTTACGTTCTTAGTCACACTTTTTCCACGTTCAAATTATAACTCCTTAGTTCTTTCACACACTATTATTCTTTATTAGTTCTTCTTATGTCCCTTAATTACAATATCTTAATTAGAACAACTCACCAGTTTATTACAATGTTATTCCGCATTAATCATGTTTACGGTCACTAAATAACACTATTTCAATAAGGACCACTAAATGCTTTTATACTCTATTATTCCGTTATTAGTTCTTCTTAGGTTCCTAAATTACAATATCTTAATTAGAACATTTTGTTACGCTCTTGATCACACTTTGATGCAATATTATTCCGCATTAATTATGTTTACGGTCACTGAATTACACTATTTCAATAAGGACCACTCAATGCTTTCATACTTCATTATTCTTTATTAGTTCTTCAATTCACAACGTGTTTTCTCCACCTTTTTCTTTAAGCCCGACTCTTACTATTCTAACTGCGACCTATCACTTTATCAGCACAACCAGACCCTTAACAACATTTTACCCACGACCAGACGCGTTTTGTTTTTTTTTTAATTACCGCGACTTATACTAGCCTCTAACGAGTTTAAGACCAGACTCCTAATTACATTTTTTACCCACGCCCAGTTTACCTGTTTATTTGACTGAACTTTTTGATTAAGGTTGAAAGCTTTGAGCTAACGCTCTTAATTGTATAGCTTCCGTTCATTCGTTAAACATTAGGTAAGCTTTTGGTCGTGTGTGTGAGAGCTTTTTCCTCTCACTTACTGGCTTGTTCAAGTTCAAGCACCGATAGACCTTGAGCAAGGCGATGTACTTATCGGAATTTGATTGCGAGGCGCTTTTAGCCTGAGAACTTTGATTCTTATTCAGGTGCTTCGCCATCATTTTCCATGTACTTTCGACTTGCTTTGTTTTCTAGGAAAATTTACCCGTTAGCCACTTCGTGAAAGAGGATATGCAATTTCCTCTGGAATTTGTTTACGAAGTGACTTCTTGCTGGTAAATTTTTATGTTATTTGTTTGTGGTCATATCCGTTATCCGATGTTGTTGCAAAAATATCCAGCATCGGATTTCAGATCTGACCTGTAACAGAGCGACCGAAAAGTCCCTCTTCTTTAGTCCGTCTGCTTGCCAACGGGCAAATTCCAACACATCTTTTTTTTTGCATGTCTACTTGAGATTTATATGCCACTCTATATTGCATCTAACTAAATTATATGATCGCACACTCACCTTATGGAGGACCCAATTCGTTTGGACTTTACTGCTGAGTTATCTTTGGTTGACGCAGGGAAGGGCCGCTTTTCTCGGATGACGGTGGATAGGGGGAGGCACAGCCTGAACTGAGGCAGAGAAAACTGGCCTCCTTAGAAGAGCGCTTTGTGATTTCTCACTCCGAAATCACTTTCAAAAAAATTAAACATTACCCTTTTGGTACTCGTGTGAGTATTCTGTGCGGACCCCTATAAATCCAGGAGATTATAAGATTTGAGCCCTTAGTTGATCTGATTTGGGCGGGTACAAAAATTGGTGATGAACGCGGAGTATTTTCATCCAGCGGTTTGTTGGGAAGGTGGATAGTTTGCATTTTTTCGCTTTTTTGTTGTTGTTATTAGCCAGCAGGGCGTGTAGTGGCGTGTAGTGGACTGTGTTTCCTGATTCTCTTTCGGGGCGCTCCGCGTATTAAACTGGAGGTCAGATAAAGGATGTTCCCTGTGAAATCTCTAAGAGGGAAGCGTCATCGCATTTATTTTTATTGAACATATAAGTTCAGACGCACCAGAATGCAATTAACCGCGACTTTTTATTTTGTTTTTCAACTCCAATGCACGTGTCTGTTGAGTTGTGTCCGAAAATTATCTGGCAGAATTACACTGCCAAACAAAACGAGGAGTTACACTTTCCCTGACTTGTTGGGGATTATCTTGCAGATTTTCCTTTTTTCCACTGCGGTAGTTACCGTGAACTGAATTTTTTTATTATTAATAACTTATTCGAGTGAAGATGACTCAGATAAACACGGAAATTATTTATACAAGTCACGTCATCCACAGGCTTCTTGTTGATCAGAGATGGACGTCTTCTTCTTGATTCCATCAGAATCAGGATAGGGTTGGGTGGATGTCACGAAAACTAAAAAGTCTCACATTACAATATCAGCAGAAGCGTGAGCAGAATGAGTGCTGGAATAAGAGGATGCATTGCATTAGTTTTGGTACTTTCACCTTCTTTTGAATTGATTAATATAGCGGGATAAAGTTTCTTTGTTGATTTTGAAATGTTCTTCTGTTGAATCCCTAATATTAACTTTCTTATGATAGGTCTGAAGTTTGGTAATTCGATTGAGTTTGAGATAATCCGAAGGTTTAGTTCTCTGTCTTCCTCTGTTACATCTGTTTAACCTCTTCTCCTTATATTTAAGAAGAGTTTGTTGTATTGAAGGATATTCTTTGGGGATAATCTTTCCGTTTGGGAAATCTAGTGGCTTTTTTCCTGTGAGAGGTCTCGTTGTAGACTTTTAGGCTTTTAACTACTGGGTCTTCATCTAATGGTACTCCCTCTTCTTTTTTAATAACACCCAATGTTCGCAAATGCTCTTTGAGTGTGTGTGAAACCGCTTTATGTCCGCGTTACTGGTATGGTTATTAGGGGTAGTGAAATGAATGTCTATTTCCTAACCCTTCAAAAAGTTTATAAAATCGAGACTATTAAAATCTTTTTTTGGTCTGTAATAATCTTTTTCGGTTTCCCAAAAGAAGCAATGTTCTGCATAGCAGCAGTTTTAAAATCTGCTAAATTTCTAGATTTCAGCGGTATGATCTGCGCGTGTTTTGTGAATTTATCAGTGATTGTTAGGTATGGGTTTCCTTTGCTTTGTATGGGTTTCCATCGCAAGTAACTCTTTTTCTACTGTCGAGTACCTTCACTTATGTTCGTTGAGTGTTCGCGAGGCATAACATTTGCGCCAATAGCAAAATTACTAGCATCTGTGGTTAATGAAAACTTCTTTGAAAAGTCTGGGTGTACCAGAATTGGATCAGTTATAACTAACAATTTTAGTATGCTGAAGGCTTCTCTATAATCGGGGTTATTTACGTCTATGCGTTTAGGAATTTTGTCTCTTGCTTTAGGAATTCACTTTTGTCTACTTGTATTTTCAAGTTATTGTCTTGTAATTTCTTTAGTATTTTCGCTAAAGAAACGAAGTGCTCTTTCTTGCTAGTACTGAAAATTATAATATCGTCCAGATAGACGTAGAAAATTTTTCCAACGAATTCGTTTAGCACATCAGCCGTTGAAAAGTGGCAGGAGCATTCTTTAACCTGAATGGCATCCTGACAAACTCATAATAACCGCTATCCGTACTAAATGCTGTCTTTTTAATATCTTCTTGAGCTTTTTCGATTTAGTGAAAGATTTTGACTAGGTCGAGAGTTGTGAAATAAATAGCTCGACTTTTATTTTTAGATTAAATTCACGGTCGCAAAACTCACAAATCGCAATTACAGATCAAGCATTTTGAAACTATTGTTTACCATACATTACGCTACGAACGCATCCAACGAATCGGGGATTCCCTGCCCAACGTGAATGAAGTCTAGTACTCATCAGCCGACCGCGCGCCGGCTGCGTTGCGAATTAACGCTTACCTTACCTTTATCGTCAAATGCGTCGAAAAAAAGGAATAATATTGTTATTGAGGAAGTATACGAGAAGAAAATAATGAATATTGTCTACGAATCTTACTTACTAGTGTCAGAAAAAAAATCTTGTCACTTTTAACAAACAAACTTTTCATCGACGATATTGACATACCCATTCCTGGGTTCTGGCCTAACTTTAGTTGAACTTTCAAATGCAAATAATCTTTATTAAGAAGGTTAAACAAATTCGCACTCCCCTTCCCTCCCCCCCCCCTCCCCTTAATTTTTCTATTCTTTTTAAATTTCTCATTGACTGTTCCTAATATTTCAATATATGTGTAGGTTCTAATCTCAATACTCAATAGGAAAAGGATTAAAATTCCAACTTGAACTCTATTGAAAGAATACCGAAACTAAAATTCTAAAGATGGTGAACATTACATGTGTTATGACAAGAAGCGACATTGCTTATTTCTAATGACCGTTACGCAGTACTTTAGCTTTTATTGTATTTAAGAATGTCCATGAGTTGCATCAAATCAAGAAAATGTTTGACGTAGTAATATTTGACCACGAATTTGCTGTAATCGACAAGGTTCCTTTGTCTGACAGTTGTCTGTCCGATGCATAGTTCCAGAAAAAAAACTTAATCTATAAAGGTATATAAAAAAATTCAAATTCCCTACAGTTGCAATAATCTGACTTAACAAAACTCGTCATCTCACGAGGTTTCTGGCAAAAAAAATTGCGAATACTTTTAACAAGAATATCGAGTCGAGTGTCCCGCTAGACTCGCGTTCTTGAGGGAACTCAGCTTCCAGGCAGAAGACAATTGTAAAGGCGCGCACCGCTCCTTTGCCGCGCTACGCCGGCCGCCGTTCTCATTTTTGGGCTGAACCTTGCGCGAAGCCCCTTTTTTCTTCTGCACTTTCGTTTGTACTCTCAGCAATGTCCACGTGTCTTTAGAAGTAAGGTCTTCAGGTGAACCGTGTAAGCTGAGTTCCCTCGCAGGTACCGTGATCCTTTTAGTTCAAATTTTTTCTGAAATCTTCCTTCAGCGCTTCCTCTGGTTATTCTAGGCTCACTACGAACACCGCCGTCCGAGCTGTTCCTTTTCTCGGGAAACAAATAACTTAAACCAAAAACAAAACACAATCGCGTACACCTTCTATAAAGAAGGAAACTGCACGTTTTTATTAAACAATTTTTCCTAGCAAGATTTTCACTCTGCAGGATTCTGCAGCCAAAATGGCGTCTTTTGCCAAGCTTTTCTGGCATCTCCATCCTCCAGCAGCCACTGTGCACGCACACATTTTCACATCCAGTCTTCGCCTGCTTTTGGGACAGTGTGCCTTTTAAGGTGTTGTCTTAATAAGTGGAACTAAATGTCTGTTCTATGTATGTGCTCAGGAAACTTTGGCACACTTCTTTAATTGGAATGACCATTTCTTGTATGGCGTACCCATTGGAGTAACACAAATTTTTATCATTTTGCAGAAGGGTCGGAAAAGATGCAAAAATACTCTCAAATAATCACTTTGACAATTCACCCAGTTATTTTCAACTATTTATCACGCACATCTTAATCCTTTAGGAATTAATATTTATGTAAAGGGGAAAGAAAATTATTAAGTATGAATCCTGCACCAAGCACTGCCATTGAACAATTGAAATCTCGAATGTAAACAAACTGGAGATTGGGATGAAACTTATATTTATTATTATTATATTTTTACCTTTTTTAGCCATTTTCCAGCGTAACAGGATCATCCACAATCACAAAAAGTCTGAGGATTATAGTACCAAACGTCGTTTTTTTCTGAGTGTAATTGTTTCCATCGTAAAAAAAATTGCAAACCCCTATAGCTGGGAGAGGAGAGGAGGGGAGATAGATCTCCCCCCCCCCCCCTTCCCGTCCCATACAATTGTTTCCGTTTCTCACCTAGATCTACCAAAACCTCAATTTTTGTACACGCGCTGTGAAACACCCTGCATATTTCTTTTTAGTTTTACTAGAAACTAATTGATTTTTCTTCTTCACAGGAGCACCAACTTCAGCCTTCATTGTGCATTTATTCTCTTTATTTGCTCAATTTCTTTTTGGTTTTTTTTTTCTTAAAGTGCTATCTTAACAAATTCAAATGAACTAATTAAAAATGTCATCATGCAGACATATATTGAGAAATAATAAAATGATGAAATGCTTACATATTAAAAATAATTATTAATGATGAAATGAGGGTAATGAATGAATGACCTGTGCTGGGTGTATGACCTTAACTGCTGAGTTATGTTTCTGGGTTGATTGTGCTAGTTGCTTCAGTTTGTTTGTATTTTATATTAGCTTTATTATTTTGTTCTCTTCTTTTTCGCTTGAGCCAAGTTAGGACTCAAATAGAGTATAACATTTATAATAGAGGACGAAAATGTTGAAGACGAAGGTAAAGTAAAAATAATAAGTACTAATTTTCTTTAAAATCGTTTACATAAATATTTAATATAATTTAATAAATTTTACTGTTAAGCTATATCTCTTACGGGAGAACAATCTATTTGGGTTGATGCAGCTGTGAAAATGCTGCTTTCACTAGCTCCAGGCCTTCGCCCCAAATTGATTGCAGCGGGAGAGGGATGCACCAGTAACATGGGTATTACTTTACCTCAGGATATGGAGGCAGCCGGATCATGTATGAAAATATGTTTTATTGCATACCGCTTATAGATAATAAGTAAATTATTCATTTTTGTAGCGATAGACAACGAAGCAGATGTTAGCAAATCATTTCTCGGGACCACCCCATGTGCGGCCAGGACGAAAAATCAAAACATGATGAAATTCTAGGAACGCTGTATCTCTTGAGACAGAAACGGGAAGAACAGCATGAAAGTTTAATGGCAGCATTAAAGGAGTGCAGTGAAAGAAAGGTGGCTATAATGAGGGAGCGTAATGCTATTCTAATCAGCGTTGCAAAGAGTTTAAAATTATGATAAAATAATAAAATAATAATGTGTTTCCTTCTTAATTTTTCCCTTTCTCAGATTATGTCGAGGCTATTTATCGCGTTTACACATTTGAGCACACATAGATATAGTCTCTTACGGATTTCGGTAGCCCTGTAAAATCGAAATTTGTGTCGCTGGCAAGATTATGCAGAAAACAGCAAGCTCGCACAAAGTGACATAATTTCTCCATTCGTCTGAGCATGCAGTAGTATAAATTTGCGCCATGATGCCAGATGATTGTCCAAGGCAGGCTATGACTCGGAATGTCATCAACTAAACCAGGGCCAGGCAATATTTACCTTCTTGCAATGAGGCTCAGACGAACTGATTAAGGAGGTGAACTTAATTACAAGAGAATTTTATAGTTTAAATTAAATTCATCAGCGAAGTGAACTGTAGGACTAATTACAAGAGAATTGTATAGTTAAATTTAAATCTAGAAAATCTGTTTCAGCGACATCTGTTCTAACAAGAAATATCTCGGGTGACAATCTACAGGCTTAATATAGAATAATTTTGATTGCACCCTGGTCAATGTTAAAAATGACATTTAATGAATTTAAAAATGCAAGGATCTACTGGATATTACAGTATTGAAAATATTATTGATGAAGCTGAAATATGGTATAACGTTTCGCTCTGTACTTCCCCTAACCGCTTGTGGGGCATGAGGCGGGAGCAGAACTTCACTCGATTCGAAACAACGATTGCAAGTGGACCTAAAATTTGAAACCATTTATTCTATTCCCCTTTTTTCTACCCGTGATTTTGTTAATCTCCCTGAACGCATCTGTACCTGGTACAATTTTTTCCAATTTTTTTCTTCACTGTTTTGTTGAAGAACATGTTGTGTAATATGCTGCTGTATCCTGTTAAGGCACTGCTCTTCAATGTCTATATTAATTTGTGGCATAGCTATTTTAAGTAGTTCATTTTCCTGTTCCGTGATTTCTATATCCTGTAACAGGATGTCCATCGAGGTAGGATGGAAGTCTTTATATTGAAATGTTTTGCTTTGATTGCTAATTAGCCCCTTCAATTGTACCTTTTCGATAACCCCGACATTTCGACCACCTAACGCATTATGAATATTCTCCACTTAGTGACTTTATTTTGCCGCTATATAAATGGGTTTATAACTCAAACTACTAGAAGCAATCATTTCCGAGGATTACCTCAGAACTACCCTCAAAAGGGCGTGTAACTGAACTTAAATATAATACTAAATTAGTATTAGTAAAAGTTACCTTGTTTCTTTTAGCAGTAATTATGATTAATCTTGCCTAAAATTTGTTTCACAATTCACAGTATTCATGTTCAAACTTGCTCACTTTTTTACTACCGACGCCACTTTTCAAGTTTTCCCACTAGGAAATGTTCCTGTCACTTTTCCTTCAATAAATTCTCCTAAGAGCTTTCCACTCACTCCTAATTAGTTTTTAGCGCATTCGCACTTTCCTTACCACAATTAAATTTTTATAAAATTATAAAATTTTCGCGAGCTAACTTTTTTTTACTCTGAACTCAATGGCTGTTCACCTCGAACTGACGCCCTGAATTTCTGTAGAGAAGTCCTTCAAATATCTAAATTTGCTAAAGCTTCAAAGCTTTAAAGCTTCAAATCTTTAAAGCTTTATCAGAATTCATTTGTAGCATGAATAATGTATTTGACATATTAGATATTAGAAACGTAAGTACTTACGAATATACTATACAAAAGGAAAATTATTATTATTGTACAATAATAATTTTAATACTATAAATAGGTTTGCAAAAGATGGGGTGCTTCATTACCTTCTCTAGTTCCAAGCCGTGGCGTTTAAAATTGAGCATGTGTGAAAGAAGTGTCGTTTCAACCATTAAAATCTATAAAATATATGGAAAATGGGCACTTTTTGAGCACTTCTTTTATTCAAAACTAGGCCTCTGATCAAAACATTTTCCAAGAATTAATTTTACCTAAGTGTGATATCTTTCCAAATATTAAAAAAATATGGGATATTTAACAAAGTAGTGCGGATCTTAGCAGCCGAAACCGACAATCAATTTACCCGGTATTTAGTTGACGGGCGATCATTTTTGGTGGAGCGTGGAGTCGCGTTGTCACTTGAATGTTGGGGCCCCCCCATATGGGCTATCTTGGTGTGTTTTTAGGTTGCTATCAATATTTAGATTTTGAATGGTAAGCACGGGAACGATAGCTGAAATAAATTTACGAGTAACGAAAACGAATTCTTTTTGGCTTGGACAGCGCCAACATACCTGATTATCGGGCTCGGCCGAATTATTGATGCAGTTCCCCCCCCCCCCCCCCCCCCCAGTACTGTGGCTGATGCTCTTTGCAGGTCCAAGACTTTAAGACAGAATGTAGTCTTATATTTTACCGGGGTGACTTTCCTACTAGGTGACTTCTAGCAAATTGGTTATGTTTGCCCAGGTCCATGTACAATGAATTATTACACACTCGAATACGCGTGAGTTTCTTTATCGTCCTGCCAGAGATAAAGTCTAACTTTGTTGCTTCCCGAGCTGAGAAATGCTGCCACTTTTGGGAAGGCTGATTTTCCTTAATTCCCCGCCGTGGTTTCTAGCGGCGGAATCTGGCTGAACTCACTGTAAGTTGACTTTATTAGTGAGGAACAAATTCGTGTAGAATCACATCACGATGGCTACGATAAATACGGAATTTATTCCTTCTTACACGAGAACTTTTAAAGAGGGAAAAGTGCACTTACCTGGTGGTATTGAATGGATGGCAGCTGACAGATAATTAACCTCCTTGAGTGGAGGAAGTTGCTGTCATCTTAACTTGCCAACCGTAACCAACTTCACCATGGCTAGGTTTGGGTAATATAGACAGGAAGTAAATTTGTTAATCTAACATCTATATGGCGTAGACTGTACTAAATGTTTGTCTCACATTACATTTGTTACAAAAAAGGTGTTGCCAGTAGAGCAATTTACTAAGCCATTTTTTCCTATTAATTCAAAAAATTGTGCGTCATAGTTATGTCCAGAGTAAAGCCTATTTAGGAATCTTGTTTCTTTTGGTTTAAGGTCCCAGTTTTTCCAGGGTGGTTCTCGTAAGTGTGGGAATAAACTGTTGAAGAAAAGCCCTTTGTCATGCTGATTCTGGTGAATTCCTCAGACCATTTGGTATTAATGTTTTCATTTATGTTGAGCATAGCATCGGCGTAGGATATGTTACAAACTGTGGGTATACCTATTTGTAGTGCTTCTTTCGCTAGTTTATCTGCTGTCTCATTTAGGGTAAGGCCTTTATGACCTGGTATCCATACTACCTTAAATTGGTTTTGTGTATTGCTAATATTATGTCTGATCAAATGAGCATAAAAGTTTAGCTTGGGGTTGGACAGTGCAGCACAAGCCGCTTTGCTATCAGTTAGTATTAAGAACTAATTCGAAGTTAAGGTGTCTGAAAAGTTAATGGCAAGCTCAATAGCTTTTCGTTCCCCAGAAGTTGAGGATCTGAGAAATTCAAATAGTTGACTATTATGTTCTAAACTCGGGTGTGTTACAACACTAATTTAGTGAATTGCGCCTCCAAATCTAATGCTGTCCCTACTATAAAGGGGTGCTGATTATGCACTTATGCAAATTAAAGCTGAACAAAACTAAAGCTGTCGCTACTATAAAGGGGTGATGAATGTGCGCTTCACCAAACTAAAGCTGTCCCTACTATAAAGGGGTGATGAATGTGCGCTTCACAAAATTGAAGCTGTCCCTACTATAAAGGGGTGATGAATGTGCACTTCACAAAATTAAAGCTGTCCCTACTATAAAGGGGTGATGAATGTGCACTTCTCAAAATTTAAGCTGTCCCTACTATAAAGGGGTGCTGATTGTGCACTTATGCAAATTTCAAGCTGTCCCTATAAGGGGTGGTGATAAATCCGCCAATCTTGCCTCTCACGGTGTCTTAATCAAATACCGCCTGGCTGGTCTCCTTTTACCGTCGATTCCTCCAATAATCCCGGCTTCCTTTTCTCAATGTGGCCGGTCCCTTCCTTCACCTTTTTTAGACTTCCCTCCACTCTTCTTCTTCTTCCCGCCTTCTTCTCGTTCGGCCCCTTCGACTCTCGAGACAGTTTCGTTATTAAAGACCTTTAAGTCTCGTTCACAATACGATTTCGTTTACTTTTAATTTCTTTTATACGATTAATCCAATTATTTAATTACAATTTCATTTTCTTTTCTTTTTTTAATTTTTTTTATACAATTAATCCAATAATCTAATTTTATTTAATTACAATTTCATAATAAATAAAAGTAATTATAAAGAACTCTATAACTCCCAATTTTATTTAATTACTATTTCATGACTGACAATTTAATTCACATTTAATTCTTTGGGATCCCTGAGGCCTACCTTTCCAATGCTGTGTATTCTGTGACTTGGGAGTTAGGAATACGCGTTCTTACACCTGCGAAGTGAGCGGGTCGTTATAGAATATCAGTGTGTTGATTTACAGTATAGGCATATTCTAAGGCTTAGGGAAATTAAATCATTAATGTTTGTCACGTTTAGAGTTATTTCCTTTGCTATTTCTCTAGTTGTTAGCAGTGAGGCTCTGTATTGTGGAGGAAGTTCTTCTGCCAGCATGTATATAATGTGTATGGGAGTTGTATTTGTTAAGCCTAGACATGCTCTTAGTGCTGAGTTGTTGATAGCTTTAATTTTCCTCTCAATATATAACGGTCTGTTAGCGATAGTGGTAGAGATGAAGTCACATTTTGCTCTTATTGTGGCCTTATAAATATTTAATGCTAAGCTTTGCTTTATCGGCGAGATTTTGTTAGCCAAGGTTTTAAGAGCATTGAAGTCGTTTCTGGTAGATTTGTAGAGTTGATTTGTTAGACTAGACATAGTTAGGGAGGAGTTGAATGTCCTACATATGAATTTTAGCACGTTGGTGAAGGGGGTGCGAATTCTTTTTAGATGAATAGTTGTTGAGGGCATGATTCTGCATGCTATGGCTAAAAGGTTGATTTTTTCATTATTGATTTTTAGTGAGAGACCCTCAGCAATGTTTATGAAATGGTCAAATTTGGATTGCAGGGAATTTATACCTTTTTCGTATGTTTTACCCTTGGCTATTAGCATGAAATCATCAGCAAATCCTGTTCCAATTTGCTGATGATTTCATGCTAATAGCCAAGGGTAAAACATACGAAAAAGGTATAAACTCCCTGCAATCCACATTTGACCATTTCATAAACATTGCTGAGGGTCTCTCACACATCACATCTGTTGTAGTAATTGAATGGAGAGAGGAGGTATAGATATTGAGAAGTGTCAGGCTTAGAGAACTTCCCTGTCGGATTCCGTCATTTATAATGAGGGTAGAGTCAGTTTCTTAGGTCTGCAGGCATATTAAATGCAGTTAGTATTTCAATTAAATTCAAATTCAAATAATTTTATTAAATTATACTCTAAGTACAATTTAACTTAACCTAAGCGCTTAAGTAACTAGACCATACAGCGCGTCTTATCTATTTTTCTACGACTATAACCTTAATCTAACTATGTACTTCCTACTTTTTATTTCATTTCATTTCCTATGTTTTCTTACATATTTCTTTTTTATTTTCTTCCGTTCATTTAACATTGCTTTATTTTTACATATTTTTTATTTCCATTTATTTATATAATTTTAATTTCAAATTCAACATTTTTTTTAACTTCTCTATTCCATTTTTTACATAATTTTATTTCGAATTCAAACTTTTTTTTACCTTTATATTGTCTTATATAATATTTTTATCATTTCTTCCTTTTTCTTTTCAATTTATTTCATTTCAATTCTTTTTGTATGCTTTACTTTTTCTCTTAGTTTACTACATTTCCTTTTTTATTCTTTTCAGTTCACTTTACATTTGTTAACTTTTTAACATATTTCTATTCCATTTTTACTTCTTAATTTCGTTTTAATTTCCACATTTTTAAATATACATTGTTTTGCGTACAGTTTTCTTCTTTTCCTTTTAATTTTCAATTCAATTCTTTCCCAAGTCCTAAATCGTTATATTAGTTATATTATATTAACATTTCAATTTTTATTTCATATTTAGTTTTACATTTTTTTTTCATTCATTTGCTAATGCTAGAATAATAGCAAATATAATGCTAGGATAAGATAAAATAGGTGATAAATAATTAGAATACTAAAAATATAGATATGAAAATATAGAATTATAAAGATATGATACCGCTAAATCCATTTATAAATGTCTAACTTAACTTAACTTAACTTTCTTTTAATTTACCAAAATTCTGGGGGTCTAGGAGTTGGGACATTGGAGGGATTTCACCTTGTAGAATCTCCCTCCTTGTGGTCGCGCACTCGTTCAGTATGTGTCTTATTGTCAGTCTTCGTTGGCATCTTACGCATCCTCGGTTTAGCATCCTTGTGAACATGTGCTGGTGCGTCATTCTCGTATGTCCTGTTCTTAGCCTCATCAGGTTGGCTGCATCTTTTCTTCCCATACTTGTCGGAAGTTTCGGGGTTGTAGTTGTTTTCCAGTGGGTTCTGAGGAACGTGCTGTTTTGCTCCCACGCTCTTTTCTTCCTTGTTTGCAATGCCTTTGTTCCCGTTCGTCTGATGAAGGCCTGCGTTTGTGGGACATACCGTTCTTCTAATTCATTGGCCGGCCTTTTGGCTTCCCCGTCGGCTGCCTCGTTTCCTGGGATCCCTTGGTGTCCTGGGATCCAGCTAATTCTAATTTTTCCACCTTCTGCTATTATGGCTTGTCTAGCCCAGGTGATTAGGGGCTCTTCATTCATTGTGTTGTGGATGGCTTCAACACAGCTCTTCGAGTCTGTGAAAATTTGTGTTGGCTTCTCTTCCTCTTGGGCGATTATGGCCATAATTATGGCCTTCAGTTCCGCCTCAAAAACGGAGGCATCCTGGTGGAGTATGACTCTCTCAGCCTTGATGATAGGGTTTTGTCCTGGTGTTTGCATAATAAATGCCGCCGCAACCTCCATATCCCTTTTGGATCCGTCAGTGTATATTGTGTTGCTGTCTTTGCACTGTTCCAAGGTTTCTTTATGGATCCTTTGGTGGTCTTCGGCTCTGTATGTCTGTTTTGTCATGTGTCTGTTCGTTCCTAGTATGTTGCGCGCTGGGACCGACACTGCTGCTGGATGATTGCCCAAGGCAGGCTATGACTCTGGATGACATCAACTGAACGTCAGCTGATGTCAGTCAGGATCACGGCCTCCGCTGGACATTCATCTGTCAGCAGATGATTGGCCGAGATGGCGGATGGCATGCTGGCATCGCTAGCATTGCGATAGAGAGGGGGATTTCAAAAAGGGATGCCATCTCCGCCCGCGGTCGCGCAACAAAAGCAAGAAAATCATGCCGAGGGATGGGACGGGTGAGACGAACCGAGAAAACAAAAAAAAAAGACAAAAAAAACCAGAAAGGATAAAAAGGAAGAAGAAAACCCGCGAAATAAAAAGAAAAGAAAGAAAAAGGAAATCAAAGACAATTTTGAACTCAAAAAAAAACTGAAAAAAAAGAACAAAAACAGGAGGAAAAGGATGCAGGCAGGCGCTGCCCGACTTACCGGCTATCGTTGGGGGAGTCTGGTGTCATGACTCCCCTTGCCTGGCCCGTGCCCCAACCACCCTATGCATCTAGGGGGCCTACGTCATCTAGATGCCCTATTTTTTTCTCTGAAAAGAAAGAGGGCCACTCACCTCATTGTGAGGACCCCGCCCACCGACGTAGCGATGATAGTAGCCGCCCTAAGGAAGGACGACGAGGAGAGAGAGAGAAGAAAAGATGAGTTTACTTTAGACCCATGTAAACCATTGTTTATTTGAAATAAAAATTTTTGTTTTTGAAAAACAGAGATACCCCCTCCGTGGGAGGGCCCAAGACCGTCTAGCTTAAGGCTAGGGCCTATTTACCCCTTTGCATTGGGGCTCTGAGGAGTATTGTACAAAAAAAAACTTATTCTCCTAGCTTTCTTATCTTTTATTATCTAATGCCTAAATTCGATTCGACAGAGATTATTACGATTGCAAATATATTACTATTACTTATCTACGGGATACCGAGGGGGTCGGAAAGGCGCATTTCTGGCCAACAAATTATATGAGTTCCGAGCAACCCTATTCTCCTCGACTTTACATTTACGGAAATCCGTGAGATCATTACAAAAATTCTAAACAAATCAAAAGGATCGACAAAATGAGATTCATAATATTAGCTGATCATTAAAATTAGCCTAATACAATTAAGCACATAACGCTCTAACAGAGCTTACTAATGTATCTAATGTAGCTCCTACAAATACCCAAAAATGTTCTTACTATTTTCACATTTTTCTTAAGCCTTATGATGCGATTCTTTCCCAAAAAAAAACTTTAAAACTCTATGAACAAAATTTTTACGTAGATAATACAAATACCCCACACGACAATCTTTTTAAAAAAAAAACTCCCTCACAGCACTAAATTTTTTTGTCCGCGTGACGTGGTTTCGAGATTCAATCCATAACTGTTTTAACATATCCATACAAAGTCACTTTCAGAATTTCTTGTTTTGCTTCGTTTATATCTAATACGAAATATTTTCACGGGTTTATCTTTAAAGTTCACTCTCAAATCTTGCTTTGCTTCTTTTATATCTAATAAGAAATATTTTCAAGTCTTTATATTTAAAATTTCTCTCAAATTCTTGCTTTACTTCCAAGATTCACTTTCTTAATGCCTTGATTTGCTTCTTGTACAAATCGTGTAATTTCGAGTATACCTAAGTCCTAAATTCTGCATTTTTGCAGCACAATACTCTAAATAATTTGAATTGCTTACCCATGATTCACTTTCTTAATGCTTTGATTTACTTCTTTTACAAATCGTACAATTACAAATATACCTGACTCCAACCTTCAGCATTCTTGCAGCACAATAACAAAATCACTTGAAAATTTCTTGCACTGATTTTAATTTTTTTATGCCTGCGCGGCTCAAAAGTTTACCCAGCACTCATTCTTGTCCTTGTTTTAATCAAAGTATAAAACTTAGCTTGCTGTTTTAAAATTCATCCGGACTATTTGCCTGCACGATTTTAATTTGTGTTCAAAGCTCAAACGAAATTTTATAATCCAATATGGACTTCTTATTACCCGAACACTTTCGATTCCCAAAACTGACTGTCCTTTTACTTGCATAACTCAGCACTTCTTGCCGGCAGAAACACGCACACCAGCCTACCATCCCGCTGCCGACCACCGAAACTTTATCATCCTCACTGCCTAAACGGTTTTGTCTTTTCACGTTTATGCCAGATGTTCAGTTTTTCAGTGCAATTCTGCTGCTTTCGTATGCCGAGAATTCTATTTTTAGAATTATTTTTGCAGCCGGGCCGTTTTTGGCTGTATTTTTGTATGATGTTCATAGGCGGCTGAGGGTTTTTGCATTTTGTCTCGTTAATTCTCCCGTTTATAGGCGGGGCTTGTGTGTGTCCTGTTAGGCGAACAGTTGCAATTTTCTATTGAAATGTAACTTTTGGGCCAATTTTAAGAAATTTATGTGCAAGAGTTGAGAAAGTATATGAAGATGATTTAATTGAATTAAATTATCTTCTTCAGCTCTCCGCACACCGATTTTAACGTTTGAGGGGTTTTTGAGAAGGGAAAGAAGGGAGAAATTTTTTATTCCTTTTTCAGGTTTTCTTGTTTCAGGTATTTTGCAGGTGAAAAATGTGTATGCTCTTGGATTCGGCTATTGGAGCCGGATCTAGTGGCCTGAAATGCAGGTAAGTATTGTGGGGTGCCTGGAAATTCGAGTTAGGGTGTCCCAATGCAGGTTAGATGATGAGCATAACCTCATTGGTCTAATCAAAGATAAGGGATTCGGCTCGTATAGCCGAATCCAAATTTCATCCAGTATATCTATACCCTGTGCCCAATGAGACCTAAATTGACGTGATGGTCAGATAATCCTGAAACACTGGATAACCTGTAAAGGCGACCATAACAAGTATTTCAATTAGTTTGCGAATTGATACCGATTCAAAAGCGGTGGAAATATTAACTGATAAAAGTATTGTTTTGTAGCCAAGTTGTTTATTTTGAGCAATATTGTTCAGAATAGCATTTAGGCATTTGCTGACTGATTTTCCCTTCATGTACGCGTAATGTATTTGTGGGTAGTAGTTTATTTTCAATTATTAATTTAATTAATCTTATGTTGAGTATTGGGTTTATAGACTTTAGAGTAGTTGGAATTAGCGCAATTGGTCTGAAATTATTTAGGTTATCAGTTGATTTTCTGGGTTTTAGTATCGGAATTATTGTAATATATCTCATGCTGTTTGTAATTACATTTCTCCTCCAGAGGTCATTTAAGTAGCTCAATAGGTTTATAAGACAGTCAGGGTTCAGATGCTTTAATACTAAGAATGATATACCGTCATGCCCTGGGGCCGAGAAGTTTGATTTTGTCTTAAGCACATCCTTTAACTCCATTAGTGATAACGGGGTAGGAGTGACGTTGTTAGTTAGTTTATCTGTGATTGGAGGAACTTTGGATTGTTTGTTGCAGGATATATGTTTCACGTAGTCGTATGCATTTTGGTCGTTCCACTTCATCTGTCCGTCTTTACTATTGGTATTATTTTTAATACCTTTGTAAAGTTTGAAGAAGTTTCTCGGATTTAGTGTGCATAGTTCCTTAGTAAAGTTTTCAAAATGAAGTTTCTTAGCTTGAGTGATCAGATTTTTGAGTAATTTGCAAATAGCTAAATACCTATTCATCAAAATAGTCGAGGTTTTTTTAACAAGCTGTGAAAAGGTGAGTTTCTTTCTATTGAATATCAGTTGCACTTCTTTGTTCCACCATGGCTTGGGGTTAAATTTGGAGTGAGGAGTTTTAAAGGAACATTCTTCAACTAGGTTTTCAAAATTTTTTGGACATTCTTCATTAGCGGGAAGTTCAGTGAGATTCTGAATTGAATTTAAAACTTTTCTCCTACTAATATGTTTTTTTGAGCAATCTGTTTTTAGTTGGTTAGTGATTTGTAATGTTATGGGGAAATGGTGTGACTTTCCAATTTGTTGCTGATGGGTTTTCATTTGAATGTTTTCTCTGTTCAATGAAGTGAAACATAAGTCGAGAGTTGAACCTTTCTTAATTTCGCTTAAGCTTTTGTAGTAGGTGCAGGAGTCAGGGTTAATAAGTGTCAAGTTTGATTTCGTTAGAATATTATTTAGAATGTTTCCTTTATAAGTATTCGCCTCATTTCTGGTTATGTTGTTGTCCCATAATACGTGTCTGGCATTAAAGTCCCCACATACAATGACATTGGAAAAAGCAGATAGATAAGTGAATAGTTTTTCACATTCGGATTTGAATATCTGACTTGAAAGATTTGTAGATGCATAAGCTGATGCAAGTATCAGATTACTATCGTTTTGAAGCTGTGTTATAACGCAGTCAAGTTTGGAATCGAATGAAATTCTGTTATATTTAATGCTATTTTTGATCGCAATTAGGCTTCCACCGTAGCCGTCCTTACGATCACTTCTAACTAAACAATAACCAAGTAGCGAAGCATGTTGATTTTCTTTCAACCAATTTTCATTAATCATAATTATGTCGGGATCATAACTGTTAAGAAAAAGTTAAAACTATGTTTGTTTGATTTTAGACTTTGAATATTGTAATGTAAGATCTTTATTTCTTTTTGTTTGCTCATAATCATGTAATATATATGCAGTAGGTTTTATCTAGTTTAGTTTGTTAGTGAGTTAGCTATGCTTTTATTGTTCTGAGTATCTCCCTTATTATCAGAAGATTTGTTTACCTGTATTAGTTGTAGGTCAATGTTCGTGTCATGGATTTTTATTTTGTTTCTTAGTGTATTCATAAAGTTATTGTTTACATATAGTTCTCCTGTTATATTTAATTTTAGTTGGTTCTTAACCCAGTTTATAATTTTTTCATACTGGCTTACTATGTTAGTATTGTTGTTTAGAGCTACGCCCGTTTTGTGCTCTTGTTTATCCATCAGACTATTATAATACGCATTATTAGGGTTATCTCGAAGCACCTTAACCACTTTTGAGAAGGATTTGGTCCCTTTTTAAATAATTTTGTTTGCGTCTAGGTCAGGGCTTCTAATTTTTGTTGTGTTGTAATTGGGTAGTGTGGGGAAAGCTGAGTCTATGTCAGTTTCCTTCAGTAAATTGAAAGAATTCTCTGTAAGTGGTACAAGTCGTGGTTGTTTTTAAAACGTTATTAGCCTCTCTTCTATTTATGTTCTTGATTGCTATTAATTTTAAGATGTCTTTCTCCTTTTCCATGGCACTACAATCCTGACTGTCAGGGCGATGATTGGATTTGCAATTAATACAGTAGGGAGCACTTTTGCAAGTATCAGTAGAACAGTTTTCCTGTGAGCAATTTAGACATAAAACATTCGTAGTTTTACATTGTATTTGTAGATGACCCCATCTCAAACACTTGTTACAAAACCTCGGTCTGGGCGTGTAGTACTCAACATTTCTGATGGCTCCATATATTGATATTTCAGTTGGGATTCTGTTTCCCTTGAAAGATAATTTAACAATGTAAGTCGGTAGCCTCTGCTCACCTTCACCTTTTTTGGTAAATCTTAACGCTTCCGTCATTTCAATTGGTGACTGTATGTATTCGGTTAGTTCTTCGTTAGTAATGTCAAGCAGTATTCCTTTGATAATTCCTTGTTTCCTGATGTAGGATTTAGGAATGAAAGCTAATAAGTTGTGATCTACTAGATTTAGATCCAGTAGCGAATTTGCTTATGCAAAATTCTTGAAATATACTTTAACACTATTCGCGTTGTGTTTTTTAATGGAGTAAACGTGTTTACATTTTAATTTGTTTAAAAGTTTGCCTATGCCTATGTCCGATAGGCTAGCATTTGCATGGTCGTTAATTACTGTTCTTTGCAACATTATCCAGTACGGCCCCTTATCATTTTGGTCATATTTCAATATTTCTGTAGTCTTATTATTCATAGTGTTAAGATTTTTGGGTTCACTGCTGGTTGTTACTGTAATTTCGTTAATGGGTTTAGGGATATCAGATTGGCAGTTGTCAGGGAAGCCTGCAAAATCTTTTGTATAATCTTTATCAACTTCGGTATTTTGTTTTTTGACAGGTATGTTTTGGGTTTGGTTTATTTTCAGGGAATCTTGTGGTTTTTTTGGAATTCTGTGACATTCTAAAGTTTTTTTCTTTCTTTGTGAGGATCTAGATTGTTAACGGTAAATTGGGTAATCCATGCTCACAGGCAACCAACAGATGGCCGCATGTGGACATGGATTGGATTGAGGGTTGTGAGCACCACTAAGTTGTTTGTCACAACATAGCCGTACCTCACAACCAAGGGATAAAGGAAAGGTTATGGGAACTACCGGGGTGAGCGTAAGTTGCCGTGCAGGTTTGGTCGATGACCGAAGAGGTGAGGGGCCCGCCTAGCGAGCCGTGCTAAGCTCGTCTGATTGGGGTGAGTTTTTGCATCACACTCCGCGGTACACTCACCCGAACATTATATGCGGGCACTTTTTAGTCCTTATTGGCTGAAGACAAAGAAATAAAAGAAGGAATGCACAAGGATACTAAGAGGATAAAAATAAAAAAAGGGCATAAGGAAAGTCGCTACTATGCTCCTGACGAGAAGCATCCTCAGCCTCCAGCTGGTCGGAGGCTCATTGGGCTTGCCCTCCCCATCCTATGACTATGTCTCGCCCTGGATACGACATAGTCCCTTGTTAATTCTGGGCGGTTGCCCTTATTTAAAAAAAAAACCATGAGAGAGAGAGTGACGAGAGAGGTACGCTGATTGTGATTTTTCTTGGTCATGGCCACGTTAACATGAGATAATTCAACGAAAGGAATTCTTGGAATAGTTATATACGAGGCAGAATATTGTTTCCAAAAAAAAAATTCAAATATAATTATTTGGTTGCAGGAATGGGTAATTTCGACGATCCGTTGGTTTAGTTCACTTAAACTTAATTCACATAAGAAAATCTAAGTTCCAATACCCTAGTACTTACTAGAAGGAAGATTGCTTCGGGAATTCATACATTTAACCTTCCACTAATCTAGTCAAAATTTCAAAAACTTCATCTACTAAAATCCTTACAATAATACCTAAGACTAACTAGAACGAGTATCAAATTTATATATAAGCCAGGAAAAGTTCACGACACTTCGGGTATTTCAATCAATGTTTGGTAATATCGCAAGTATTAGTCCCCTGAACTAATTTCGACTTGGAGAATTTATCACTATGTACTTCGACTTCATCAATTCAACCGGTTCAGGTGTATTTTCCTTGTTGCAAGCAAAGTAGGTAGAGTAATCGCCCTTAGATAGAAATCGTTTTAGGCGATTTATTCCGAAGTTTGTCTCGTTTTGGCACTTCACGTTTAAAATCAATGTATCTGCCTAGAAATTAAATTAAATTTTGGATTACCACATACAGATCATAATGGATTATTTGGGGATTACGCCTGTGATCCAAGAGCTTGTTGTGACCTATACAACTTCACGGCGGTGTTTTTATGTTTTTTTTTCTCTGACGGCAATTAAATAAAAATTTTATTTCAAAAACAAGGTTGTGACTCCCGGCAGTGTTTTTATATTTTGCTGCCGGCAATTAAATAGAAAATATAATGCAACGTAACGAGGTGATTTCCGGCAGTGTTTTTTTTTTTTTGCTGCCGGCAATTAACTAATTACCTGTTGATTTCGGTTCGCCCGTCCGCGGGAAAAATGTTAATGATGCTAGGTTACCTTTTTTTTCTTTCACCATGTGCCGCCAGGCCGTGTACTTTCCCATAACGGAGTCCCAGCGTACCCCGCGGTAACGCTTCCTCAGCGTAACCTCCCTCGACGTATCCTTTTCGGTGCTATTTGCGGGTTTGTTCCTTTTCTTGTTTTCTTTTAATTTCCTTTTAATTACTTTAAGGGTTACACTTTTTCCCTTTTTTCTAAATGTACGCGCGACCGCAATTATTTACACACTTCTTGCTTCCACTTTTTTTTCCGACCACCTGTCTCTTCAACTGCTGCCAAAGTACTCTCCGTCTCGCCTACACTTGACTTTCTTCTCCGTCCCTTTTCGGCCGAATTCTTAATTAAAAAGTCAAATAAATTCTATGGAAATATATCAATCAAATTAATCAGAGATTGCATTTCCTTAAAAGTATAAGGAGTCAATGGCGCGGATAACTCCTATGATAATATGACAACAAAATAAATATATTAGAAAGTATACAATTATGTCTGTCGTATAAAAAATCGTTAAGTGGTGTTAAAGCCAATAAAAATAGAATGCAATTCAATTTGCTAATAGTGTCCAAGTCTACTCATAAGGAATATATATATATAAATATATTTAGTTTTATTCTAAGTATAAATAAAAATATTCTACCTACATTTTCTATTATAACAGACCCTACAGAAATGAATTCAAGAAAGATACACGTATTCAATGTCGGTTGTATACAGAAGATTAAACATTACTTAAAAATTTCATAATATGGAGGCAAAATAAAAACCTAAAATTATCGTCTTACAAAGTTAACTTGACTATATGCAATAAAAATATTAAGAAGGTTTCTGATTATATTGATCTAATTTAAGCGGACATTAGGACCACTCAAGAAGCCTGAACGAGCTAGATTTACGGCTAGAGTAAAACCAAGAGATACCAAAAGAAAAATTAAGGCACAGAATAAAATCGAGAAGATACTCAACTCCTTACAAGTATTTTACGTGAAGATCCTCCTTTTGGCATAAGGAAAGTTCATTATCCGTTCTTTGTAACATAATTTACCCTAATATAAAGGCATCTACATAATTTTACTGAGGAGCTGCTAATACTTATGAGCTATTACTCACGCATTGGTGGCTTTTTGTTTTGGGTCACTTCCCGAGGGTCTTCGGTTTGTTGCTGTAACTTTACAGAACTTTGGCGGTGGAATCGGTAATGCTGCTCCCCGATGAGGGCCTTGTTCTTATGAATTTGGGGATTAGGATTAAGTGGCGGCGGTGGTGGTGCTGAAGAGCGTTCCTCCGAGGTGAGCTTACTGCTGATTCTGCGTTTTTTTCCCTTTTTAAATAAAACTTGGGTGATTTCTCACTCAGAATATAGGAAAACAGCAAAAATTTACCCTTTTTAGATTTCAGCCTGTGCTTAACAAGACTGAGGAAGTTGAAAACAGGTCGGATGGCGAACTAGCAGCTCTTTTTTTTCTAAAAACGTTATCGCTTGCCAGCGAGACTCTTCGCCAAGAATAAAGGCAGAAATTATTATCCGAGTCCTCTTCGCTTTTTTACCAATTCAGTGGCTGAAAGGTATTATACGGGTTAGAAAATTATCCAAGTGCGGATGAGTTGGATAATTTTGCAAACAATTTAGTGAAATTGAAAAATTTACCTTGAATGTAAGTGGACCTGGTGTTGCTGCTGTCACGGAACGAATATGTCTTCCTCTTGATATTTTCATTATGGAAGCAGCACGTCCGCTCCGTGTCAGCGGCAACAAAACAGGATTGTCAATCACCGAGTCTCGAATAAAGAGAACATTAAGGTGTGGCTCACATTACAAATTGTATTCCCCAGCAACACATTAACATACTTAATGTTCCTAAATTGAATAAAAATATTGATCCAGATAACGAAATAAACAGTAACGTTGAAAAATTGCGTATGATTAACTATGGAGCAGATGAAATATTAAACAACAATTGTTTGGACTAACAATTCTTAAATGAACACAATTACTTAGTTTATCGCATGAAATTGACATTCTATACAAAAATGTCGTTCATTAGTATATCAGGCTTTGTAGTATTAAAAATTAACAAAATCCTTAAAAATGCTTGTCAGCTTTACAGGTTAACTACGCACCGGCGTCTCTTATCCACTACAAAAGTAAAGGTGCCCTTCAAATGCCTTTACAAAGCGTTACGTAAAAACAGCATTTCTAAAAAGACAGGTTTCTTAAAAATATTTATAGCATTTCAACAATATTTTCTGGGTAGAACAGTTTTCGAAAACCAACTTGAAAATTTGGCGTGACACAGTAACCATTATTTGGCAATTCTCAAATTAATAATAGATAAGTACCTACATACAAGGTACTTCTTTATAGCTAAGCAAATTTCGGAAAAATGCTCTGTACGAAAGCAGTTAAATTAATTAATTTAATTTAAAGTTATGTAAAATATTTATTTCAAAATCGCCCAATGAAGCTCCAATTATAATAACAAAAGATGTCAAAAGGAATAGAAGCTATATGGCCTATGGAGATTTAATAAAGTCTTCGTTTAGTTCATGGTTATTTATATATTTATTAACTTTTACCAAAGAAACCTAATTCTCTTATCTCTACCTCCTCGTGGTAGTCTGTTACGTCCAAAATTGATGATACCAAAAATGAAATAAATTCAAATAAAAAGAAACTTACTTAGCCGTGTTGTTTTGTCTCCTTGATCGTTGTAAAATATTTCAATGATACTGCAAAGAAAATTTATTTACAGATGTCCAATAAAATGATAAATCTACCTGATGATTTAATGTCGTTGAGGGATTAATAGCCTCGCTGGTCCTTTTTCGGATGTCCATTCAAGTTTCGCCCTGATGAGACGGAGAAAAAATTGTTTCCTGCGATGTACTTCATATTTACGCCCGTATTCCTGGTTTTGCTATTCAAACATGCGATGATGACAATCACTTACCTGTGAGAGGAATTTTGGAGTTACGTCCGAAGCTGAGTATCCTGCAATAAATTAAGTAGCAAATATTGTAACCACATTGAATTTGTATAACTATTAGTTAAGTTATAATAAAAATAATTAAGTAGATTTAAGAAATTTGGGGTAGGAATAGAGTTTAGTGGATAGGAAAGCTGAAAAAGAAGAATTTATTATTTGGAATATTTAGGTAATTTAGACAGATTTAGGATTTATGATAATTTAAACAGGAGAATAGGATTTTACATGAGGTTAAAATGAATATCAATGGAATTTGAAATAGTTTCTTACAGCATGAAATGAACAAGCCAGTACACGAACGCGCGAACCTCTAAATGGAAGAAAATTAGTAAGGATAGAGAGATATGATGGGGTTCTTATCTTGATAATAGTTAATTTAGTTTAAGATTTACTTACCTAGTACAGACTTCTCTTTCTGAAAATTACAAAAAGCACTTAATCATCACACCACATAACCTAGATCAGACATGGAAGCAAACTCGAAAATTTTATGTGAACTTTAAGGTACCGGATTAAAATATGCGACAAATTGGAATGTTTCCAACCCAAGGGAATAACAATTGAAAAGAAGGAGCCCCGAAAAGGATTCGAGACAAAATATCGAACACGTGAAATCTGCTGTCAACATTCGCAGTTTTTCACAAAATTTAACCACTGAAATTTCCAGTATAAGATAAATAGGGGGCGCGAAACTATAAAAAAGAGGTCCTTGGTATGTGAAGGAGACAGTTCAAGGTGAGTTGCGAAAAAGTAATTATAAAGTTAGTTATAAGTTAAAGACGGTTCAAGTTCAAGACAGTTGGAAGTTAATTAATTAAGAAGTATTGGAGGATAAAGGAACTGGAGACCCGAAACGACGAGGAAAACGGAAGACTGGACAGGACAACAGTTTTACAGATGAAGAGAAGAATACTGTAAAGATAAGTACTTCGTTTATATCTTTAATTTAACCATTTAAAAGGCCAGAGTAAGTTTCTTTAGGGAAATATTTTTTATTGATATCTTTCGTGCGCTGCCATTTTCATTTTCATTTCTAAAATAATATTTATAGCTTAGATCGATCTACATATTATTTTTTCCTTTTTAAAATTGTTTAATTATTAATTTTAAGAAAATATATTTTATATTTGGTATACGGACGTTACCAAAAACAGATTTGATGAGATTTTTGGAAAAATACTTTTTTTTGGAACTACTATGTACTCATAAAGTGAAAGTAAAATAATGTTCTCTTACTTAGATAGGTTTCCTAAAATGCAAGAATGTCTTAGTAGCCCTCCCCCACTGTAATTTTTAAACTTTTGATGCAAAATATCTCCAAAAATTTCCGAATGTAGTCTTTAGTTAGTACTTTCAATGAAAACTATAACGAACACTGTAGCAAACATAGTTTATAAAAACTTTAGAAGTAGCTCTACTGAACCCTATCATGTGCGTGTCCAACATACTCTTAACCAATTTTTTAAATTCTATTATTAATAAAAGTATTAAATAATATTCAATTTTTTAATCATAATGTCAAAGAATTAAAGATAAGGGAAATGGGTTAATAGGTTTTGAGTGAAGAAGGTGACGATGTACGCCTCCTTTGAAAGTTTCGGGCTCATAAGATGGGAGACAAACAGAAAATGGTAAACTATTCCACACATTCGCCGTCCATATTAACCGAGTTGAATCAGTCCAGCGCAGATTCCTTAGTTTCGCTCTTCGCGGCCTCCCCTGGCGCGACCCTATCCACCTTCCTCCTTATGCCAGGCACAGTCTGATTTCCCCCGGCACTCTTGATAAGATTCTACCGAACTACTCAAAGACGTAATCATTTCCGTCTCGGCCTGGACCTTGAGGAATCACCACTGAACCTTTTATGGAATGCACGAGCCCATCGCCTCTATGTCCCGACTGTTCAATGAGTTTGCTGCCCACATCGAGTTCGGACGTTCCAGGCAGCAGCTGAAGGCCCAACTTAAACTAATTATTGAAAAATGAATAAACCATATATCTTAAGCTTAGGTTTTAACTGTATCTTTGCTGTAGTAGCCGAAATTTTATAAATAAATAAATAACCGTGTGTTGTTTTGCTTAGAAAAGATTTCCGAAATTTGACAGTACCACGAAATTTGACCTTTAGGGTGAAAGCAGCAGAGTGGAAATACCTATAGAAGAGACAAACATGCGATAGAAGAGTGCAAGACAACCAACATTTCGTGGATGCTTCAGAAAGTCAATGTTCTCAGAAATAGAGAAGTCGTCAATAGGATTAATAGGCTTTCATTGCCCTTTATCTAACACGGACAATGCGGTATGCCCAGTCTCTGCCCAAATATGGGATTTATAGTCCAGTCCAGAGCTAATATGGGACTTGTAGATCAGCGCTAAGACAGAAGGAGTATTTCTTACATCTCTATCAGTTCTAAAAATAATCCCGATCAATTATTTAATATCATGATTACGACAATACTTTATTATTCAGAAAAATATATTTCTTATAGTGGGAATTTTTACCTTTTGTAGAATAACTAAGTAATTTTAAATTTTCTTCGTGAATCAAATAATTATTTTGCTGAACTGTAAATAGTACGAGTTGATTCCTCAAAATAAGTCTCTATTCGACTCCCTCACTTCGGTTCAGTATAGTAATATTTACAGTGATTTTCGCCGTAATTTTTCCTATGCGGGTCTTTCTCGTATGAAAAAGAGTTCGGTCGCGGCCAAGAGAAGAGATTGCACCCATCCCACCTGGATGGGCGTCTGTTGATACGTGTGCCGACTGATGGCGGCACGAACATGTTTGGTTAATTTAAATCGCGTATTTGGCGACCCGGCCAAAAAAGTAGTCTTGTTCATTCAGAGAAAGCTGTTAAAATTTAATTTATTTAAAAAGTTCACTAAGCACTGATGTAAAAATATTTTCCATCTTTCTGGGCTCTTTGTGTTACATTAATTTTTCTTGCAAATTCATTCTATACTTGAATCGGTAAGTGGGAAAAGGATATACCCAAAAAAATTACATTTCAGTTAATATACTCATATCAAGCAAAGTAAGAAGACCTGTCCATTTAACAAAAAAACTACTTAATATATGCTACAATTTTTGGTCGTAGCAGTTGAAGCCCTCAACTTGGACCGTTCTTTTACTCAGTATGCAAACTTAGTGCGCAACAGACCTTTAATACATTCTGCAGTTTGAAAATTTCGTGTGCAATTGTTGTTGGTTTTGTCTAATTAAAAATCAACTTACCCAGAGTTCATAAAAGGACGAACTTCAAAAATGCACAAAATGTGCAGGAAATATACACATGACCCGAGTGAATTTTTAAACTAAAAATCAAAACAACACTTGTTTAACTCGAGCAACGTAAGAAATAAAAGAATTTCTAAACACGATTGGCGTTTCTAATGAAGAAAAGTTAAGCTCCCTTGGCTCGTTATCAACAGCAGCACCAAAGGGTTAACTTTCCTTCAGCTGCTGGACGCCTTCGCGACAAAACGAAAACTAGATGAAAATCCAACAAAATTTAACACCGAACTAGACAGCTGTATCAATTTATGATCACTTTCACTGTCCCACTAACCTTGCGGTAAAATATTTTCAAAAATGCACAAAATGTGCAGGAACTTCTCGCACATTTAAGCTATTTAAAGACAAAGTTAGCCCAGAACTCTCCATTAGCCGAGCATATTCAGATTTTCTTTCTATTAATGACAAGAACATTGAAAATTTGAAAAATATCTTGCAATATTTATCTGGAGAAGTCTTAGAGTTTTACTACCATATAATTTCATGGAGGATAACTTTCGAGGATAAGGATACTAAATAATAGATTGTTTTTTAAACTATTTTCCTTATACGTATGAATTCAAAAGTTGATTTATTATTTTTACTAGAAACTTGTTTTTGTTAATCTGTTCGTGAATTCAACATTTTATATACTTAACGTTTTATAAACAAATTTAAATTAGGGGTTGTGAACATGAATGCCTTATTTTACTTATTTAGTTTATTTTTCTATCTTTATCCTTGAGAATCACGTAAAAATAATTTAAAAAAAAACTACAAAAATTTTCGTTGAGCGGAAGATTTTACTAATAGCATTACATTTTAGAAAACCTTTTTATTTTTATTACTGTGGTAAGTTTGTTTGGAATAGTTACAACAAATTTACCATAGACACCAAACGATTTAAATCTGCATTTTTGAACTTAAACCCTTTCTTCACTCACCGATTTACTTCTATTTAAATTTTACAACCCGTGCTTCATTAAATATGTACTTGCCACGTTTATTCGTAGCTATTTATTTGGTTGGTTAGTCGGGCTGTGACTAAGAAGCACCAAGTTCACTCGGAGACCATGAAGGCCCATTGTGAATGCCCTTAAAAAGAAGAAGCATGGTCAGAACTTAGAACCACCCAGATCTCTGTATGAATCTATTTAGGTCCACCAGTGCTATCTCAGCTAGGTCGTCCATATTGTCAAAGAACGGGCCTGTTCATAAACGCAGGTTTGCGCTGCAGCTGAATTGGGCAGTTACTGCGCAATCTGCGTTTATGAACAGGCCCAAACAGGTGAGTCGTCGTTCTTTTAAAGCCGGACATTCGCAGCGCAAGTGCACTATGGACTCAGTTTCTTCTTCATCTCTACAGCTTCTACAGAACTCATTCGATGGTACGCCGAGTCTAATGGCCATAGCTCCTATGGGGCAGTACCCGGTGATGACGAGTGTTCGAATGCGCTTTCTATCGAAATATAAGATATTTGAAGTTCCGAAGTCATGTTGGAGTAATGTCTATCAATTTGACTTTTTGCTGTGTTAAGGGCAGGGTGTACCCTTTCCACCGGCATATCTATGTCTGTATTTGAACCATTTTTGGCCAGTTCGTCGGCTTTTTCGTTACCCTCTATGCCGACATGTCCTGGAACCCAGCAGAGCCTAACCGTATGGTATGAAATATTTCTTAGGTCTCTGATAGTCTTTCGCACATTCTGACTTTATCAGGTTGGAGTTCAGCGCCTTGAGTGCTGCTTGACTGTCCACACAAATCGTGATTTCAGTTGCTGACATCTGTTTTTCTTGGGCAGTAAGTGCAGTTTTCATTATAGCGTATATTTCCGCTTGGAAGATGCCGCATTCGTTGGTGAGTCTATACGACTTACTTGTTTGCAGTGCTTCCGAGAAAACTCCAGCTCCAATCCCCCTTTCTGCTTCGATCCATCTGTGAAGATGATAGTTCCTTTAATTATGTTTTCAGGGTGTTTTCAATCTTCTCTGTTAGGTATGATAACGGAAAGGGTTTTCTAAAGTCATATTGTGGCTTCATATAATCCGTTCCCATTTTGATTAAAGAAGTTCACTATGACTGCATGTCCAAAACTCTGTGGTGTCCACTGGCTGTTTCCTCTAAGTCTGAGAGCTGTCAAGGTTTCCACTCTTTTTGTGTGGAGTTCTATGGGTTGAAGGTGTAAAATGGCTTCCAAACCAGCTTGTGGTGCGGATTTTATTGCACCTGTTCTTCCCAAGCAAGCAAGCCTTTTGCACCTTTACTAAAAAGTTAAGGTGAGACTGCTTGTCAACTGCAACGATCGCTGTGTACATCCATTGTACAATATGTGGTTTCATGCCGCATTTCTTACCAAAGGTTTTCTTTCATGCATAGAATGCATTAAGTCCTTTCTTCATCCTCTCCGCCATATTTCGTCTTCAATTCAATTTCGAATCGAATATGACGCCCAGAAACTTGGCTTCCGAAGAGGATTTGAGGACACTACCTTTAATTTTTGGTGGTTTTCAAATAAGTAACTTGTGAACAGGACCAATTCTGTCTTACGGGTGTTTACCGTAAGACCGTTGTCCTCTGCCCATCTAGATATATATGTCAAAGCAGAGCTCATTAAATCACTGACCGTTTGCATGAACTTTCCTTTTGTCAGCAAGACTATGTCGTCTCCGTACGCTACCGTGTTAGCTATTTATTTAAATTAATTAAATTTATCAAACCACATTTTCTTTTTCACCCACTATTTTGCAAGATTTAGATTAGTTAAGCTTACATACATCTCGTAGACGAATTCTTTTTCGCCTGCCCAAAGCCACTCGAAAATTTACGATTACTTTACAGGAATGCATTTTAATTTAAAACCATTTGAATTGAGAAGATTTTTGTACGTAAATTTTCGTTCTAGGGGTTTCAGAACTTGCTCCCCTAAATTTAAATTTAAGTGCAGAAATCACACGTGTATTGTACATTTAATAGAAATTTTTCTTTCTCGCGTTAGCATAGAAACTTACGCTTTAAATTGACGTATTATGTCAAAGCTAATTAATATATTTGTAGTTTTTTTTTAAATAAAAGCAGCTTAAAATTTATTTAATAATTCCATTCCAGAACAAGCTAGAAGATGAATAAGGAAAAGAAGGTAAGTTACATTATTGTCTTTTATCTATCTTCATTGTAAAAATATATTTATCAGTAATACTTTAACAATACATGGATATATGGTATATATCTTATAAGAATTTGTGCGTTAATCCTAAATTATTTAAATTTTTATAAAAAAAAAGGACCAATGTTAATCATCTAGTATCATCGGTAATCCCAAGATTAGCAGTTATGATCTTCATGCAGTAAACCCGTAACAACCCACGGTAAATGTTTGATTACCTATCAAAATTACAAAAATATGCAGCTTTTCAAAATATTCGCTTTTATTGTACTTGATAAAGATCGTTCATTAGATTTAATAATTTGTTTTTTATGTAGAAATTCCTTCTCGTTCTTCCTTTAACATTGCTATTGCTTGACAAATATAAATTTGATATCCGATATTATGTATTTAAGAAGGAGTTAGTTAAGCTTTTGTTACACATAGAATTATTTAGCAACAACTTAAAACTATGCGATAATACGAACTTGGATAATAATAGGATAATAGTGAACTGAAATCAAAGTTAATTTAAACGAATTTGAATTTATACTCAAAATTTGGATGAAGGTATCGGTCTTAATGTAAGACAGCGGAAATATGAAAGTTTATTGATGAATTCTCTTTTATTTTGATACCTATGAGGTTATAGCGACTATATTTTCTTCAATATCTTCGACGATATTAATATTGTTTAGCCGTTCCAATCACTTATATCGTTATTCACTCCCAACACTGAAAAGTATTGACTGGTAGAATTTACAGCTGAATAGGTTTACAGCTACAATTTTAAATTGAGTTCTTTCGTCGAAATTGTACCATTGAATCAACTAAATGTACAACCTGAACTTACAACCTTATTACTGCATTCAGTATTACAGCTTATTGGGTCTAAAACTAACAGTGGGTACAGTAATAGCTCGGTTTGATAACATCCCAAGACAGGTTCTGGACAATTGCAGGACTAGAAAACGGTGATCGAAGGACTAGTCCTGTAGCAAAATGTGGCCCCGACGACCAACGTTAACTCTATTCCCTTATTTTCAGTGCCAAAATGTGTAATGTTAAAAAGCACCAGTGGTGGGGGGTAACACTACGAAAAGATTGCAACGTACAGCGCTTTTCTGTGCCAAATATCAGGAAGGTCAGCACTGAGAAACTTGTCATTTCTGCTTGAGGGGAAGTTGTTACCACGACTTGAGTATCATATAATATATCTGTCTGTTTACTCGAAAGTTTTTACACAAAACCAAAAGTTTTCGTTCACACTGCGTCTGCTTACTTTTGAACTTGACAAGATTTTACAGTCGAGTAATTTCCCCTTTTACCTAAATTTTACACTTGCTGATAAGTGTTGACAAAAGTTCGGCAAAATTCTTCTTCTTCTTTTATGGTTGACAACTCACGGATGATTGATGTTGTTTGCTTCATTGGTTTTTAATACTAGAGCTTTCTTTACTACTACTAAAGTGTACTGTAAGGTGGGCGCCCACCAGGACGGAACTGGAGATGGCGCTGGGGCGGGAGTTCTCTCCGTGGAGCAAATGGTAGAGGACGGGGGGGGGGGGCCTGGGATCGCGTGTCACATTACGTACAGGGCGTACTCCGTGCGAAGAAAGGGTAAGAGGTCTCCCGGTAGAAGGGAGCCCTAAGAGCAGGGCACACTTGCGCGGAGGAAGGGTACCTCGACGTTACCGAGAGGCAGGAGGTTTCCTGGCAGAGGGGAGCCCTACGGGCATAGGAAAAAGGGACCTAGCCCGAAGTAATATGATAAACGGTTCCAGGCTAGTCCTAAGAAGAAAAGGGGGATGTTTTAGCCCGTAGTCTGGATGTAAGTCTGGGAGTCGGGCACTGGACCTCGGTTCGTGTGTAAATGCATTTCTCCTCGCTTCCCAAAAAAAAACTAAAGTGCGCAAAAAGAGGAACTAACAACTTTTGTAGGAAAAGTTTTTGTTTTTTTTTGTAAAAACATTGATCTCTTCCAAACTGACCTAAAAATTTACTTTTGGCAGTTCCTCAGTTCTCATCAATTAACCCAAAAAGCGTCTGGTAACTTTTCCATTTATATCCCATCCACCAAAAGAACATTTTTACTTGGTTTTTGCACACGTTTTTTTACACAGAAGTAATCAGACAGACCTAATGATCACGGGTGACCATTAGCGCTCATAAAGATCTTTTTTGTATTAAGGGGAGGTTATCGTTCATGACGTTCAAAAAATCAATTTTTTTTTACATAATTTGAATCCTTAGCTGAGGCGCTCTTACACCTTGCGAGACGACCTTTTTCCGCTACCTTATCAATCAACCTGATCAACTTGCAGATCCAGCAAAGCGAATACTTTGGGGAAGATGCTGGTATAGCTGACTAGATGTAAGTTGTCAAAGACCAACATTAAAAACGATTTTTTGCAGCTTAAAACTGCTGTTTCGAGAAAAATGCGTTTTGCTCCAAACAGCATTTTTCAGCACGCGGGACGCTCTACAACTTCAACGGATGAACCGATTGACTTGCAATTTGTTCAACCGTAAAGAAAATTTAATTTATTGAGGGGATTTTTTTGTGCTTTCACTTTTTTTTGCGTCCGTTGAAGCTAAAAAAACACACATGGCGGCCGTTTGATATCCGGGGGTTCTCAGAAAATTTAAAAACGATAAGGCCCCCAAATATCATGTAAATTAATAATTGTTTACCCGTTTTTATTTTGGATTAACTGACAAGGCGGTGGAACGCCCCGCGCAAACAAATGCACGCGGTGCATAGCTTCAGTTTATAGGACCTACAGCCGCCATTTTGGATTTTTTTTAATGAAAAAATTTGAAAGTATTCTTTATTTATGGGGAAATAAATGATATTAACTGCCGTTTCAATAAATATTCATTATATACCCGAAAAAAATCCCGAAGTTGACGCACTTTTCATGCCTATGAAAGGTTACCTCCCCTTAATGATTTGACAATTGTCTGATATTTCTGTCACATTTTTTTTTAAAAGATTTGCGCATCAAAAAGTTATTTAGCGCGTGTGATAAAATAAGGTTTGGTCTTTATAAAAAAAGTAGCGTTCTCAGTTTTAATCAAAATGGGCCAAAATAAAATAAAAACAATTCAAATTGAAGATAGTTAAAGAAGTGTTGTGAATGTTTACATTTTATTTATCTTATAATTTATATGCCACCAAAACTTTGTAAGTAAAAATTAGAACTGAGCAATACAAATAACTGTCACAATGAAAGCTCTTTACTCTAGCTTGTTGTTTGAACTCAAGTCCAAATTAGTCACCTGTCCTGGATCTGGACTTTTATCATATAGACCTAATATCTATCTCTAAAGACGGAGACGGAGTTGGGTCAATTCGTTGAGCCGCACGACCACCATGCCATGGGCCCCGGGTTCAAGACCAATTCACTCCGTGGGCTTTTATTAAGAAATTAAAATAATCCACTTCGTCTCTGGTCTGTTGTCTAGCTCGCAGCAATGCAAAAACAAGACTTTCAAGTTTCCTCACTTCCCTTACCCTAATTCCCTTCCGACCAAAACCATGCTAACGCATCAAAGGGTTGTCCCCTAGGATTTGGTCACATCGTATAAAAAATCGATTTAAATTTTTTTTTATCAACGATAGATTGTAGTCGAATAGTTTTTGGTGATAACACCACAGTTCTGGTTACCTAATAATTGTAAAAAAAGTTTTCCCACATTTAAAGTGGTTTTCTTTTCTTTAAAGTGGGACATTTTTCCAAAACCATGTTTTTAAAGTCGGTGTACACGATATCTCGAGAACGACTGAACCGATCGGTCTCAAATTTTAACACAATCTTTTTGAATATAAGCAGACCGTATACGTTAAGCCGGGACAGCTCTTATCTTCTCATGATACACAGACACGGTGTACCATATCTTCTATTCTATTCAACGGAGCGACTTAAAATTTTTGTACGCATGCTTTTAAGCCTATATCTTAAATTGAAAATAAAATACATATAATCCGCTACACTAGGTTGCCCCTTAAGTTAATACGAATTGCAGCTTTGAGTATTTGACTGCTATTGCCCAGTATTTCAATATATACAGCTCTGGTGAGCGAGAATTCAAACCATAAAAAATTTATTATTTATTATATAAAAATATTAGGGATTTGGAAATGAGAAATATAAACAAAGTAAACAGTAAGCAAAACTGACCAAGGCCAAAGAAGGAATCTAATCCTAATAGTAGAAAAAAACAACATTTTAAATCAGCAATATATGTATTTCAACGATTACTTTACACAGCATTTCGATAAATGCCAGTCAGTTGTATTACTATATATAAAAATAGAAAAAGAAAAACCAGTTTTAGAAAGTATGCTTTCTTAAATATTTATCATTACAAATTAGTTACTTGCATACTGTATCACATTTCATGTCATTATTTTCATAATGTCGTTAAAATATTTACAATAATCGATAATAAACAGTTATAAGAATAATTATAATAAAAAGTAAAGTAACAGACTTGTATACTTTCGCTATATAAATAAGCAAATAAAATAATATCTCTCAAATGAGCACAAAGTCACTTAGATTACCCTTTGGCTGTACCATACTCGTTGGCAACAGTTGTACAATAGTATTAAACAGAAAGGTACGTTTGCTTTTCAGTTCATAGAGGTAGTCGTCACGGCTTTTCTTTCCACCCCATTTTTTATACAAGCCGTAGGAAGCACAGTCAGCTGACGTAATATTGTTAGTATTAATAGGGCTGATTGTTAGATCAGCTTTTCCTTTAAATGAACGATCTAAGAAAAAAAAAAGAAATACAAAGAATTTTTTATTATTGAAGATTCATATATTGCTTTTATAAATAAATACCTTTAAAATAATTTTGATCACACAACGCATTTGTTGGATTGTCTAATGGAAGGTTCATGAGTGATTGATTTGGTGCAATGTCCTCGTTTTTAAACAGTAAGGAGGCCAATTTATGGAACTAGAATTAAATTATATATTTATTTTTATAAATTCAGTAACTTATAAACTAAAAAATTATCAATGTCAATAAATTTAGAATAATTGCAATATGAAACCCCTGAAAAAGCTTTACGAGGTGACATGAATTTTTAATTTTATTATCACTATGAATGGAATATGGTAGTAACAGTAAAACTAATCTAAAAAAAATTAACACTAATACTAGAGGGTGTTGGTACTAATACTAGATTACGTTGAACTTGATTCTATGAAAAAGTTGCTTTGTGGTAAAAAAAATATTTCTACGCACACGCACATTCGATGTCGTCGAAAAACTGAGGAATCGATTTTTAGAAGAGAAATCCCCCTAAAGAAGATTATGCCAAAGTAAGATAAATTTATTATTAGTACTCTATAAATTAGAATAGGCTTAAAAATGTAGGCCGTGGAGTTTGTTTTTCCTGACAACAGATTACAAAAAAAAAAAAAAAACAGGTGGCAGAGGGGGGTGTCGAGAAAATGTCAGTGGTTCGGAATAAACTTTAAATTGTTGTTTCAGACAACCTGGGTGCCTTGTAAGTACGCAAAATTGTAAAAATGTATAGAGCTTGAATTTAACAAGTGTGTGTTCAATCGGTTGAAGGGGAATGCCAACCGTTTTACAAAATTTTTACTCATGGCAGTCCAAGTGCTATGAAGTGTCAAAATCACACGCCAGCTCCCAGCCAAGCGACTGAGTATTTAGATGCAAGCTCCGGGGAACGGCATGGGAGGATTACATATCATGCGCACAAACTTGATATATTTATTTGTTGCTATGAAATATTTTTCTGTTGCCACAACATTTTTTGGGCATGCGCTTAATTTATTGAAATGGTTAGGCAACCAAATTGTGTGAGAATCGCTACCCAGGGAGTCGAAATGGGACCATTACCGAAATTATAAATCGGTTATGGTCAACCGAAACCAAATTTGAAATATAATTTTCGGTTTCGGTTAAAACCGAAATGTGAAATATAGTTTTCGGTTGCGGTTAAAAACCACGTAGATATAAAATTTGCGGTTTTGGTTACAACTGAAACGTTAGGTTTAGAGTTAAATTGCTGTCGTTGGGATTTCTATAAATATAATGAAGTCATCCGACTCCCCTCTACTTCCTACCACCCTCCCTTCATCTAGACATTTACTCCCCTTCCCCTTCCCTCCCCACCCCTCGCCTCTCCCTCCCCTCTCCCTTCCCGCCCCACCCCTCCCACCATTCACTATCCACCCTCCTCCAACCGACGGTCCCTTCATCTAGACATTTACCGAATATCCTATGTAATGAAGGTAGTGATAAAATTTGAAAATATCGGAAAAGCGGACATATAACTTCTTCCGCGGTCGGTACCAATTTAAATCGGTCTTTGAATTTCGGTCTGGCGGTTACGATCACATATTTTTAAGGTCTATTTATTTCGGGACCATTTAATTTCGGTCGCTCTATTTCGGTACACTTTAAATTTCGGTACCGAAATCAAGACCGGTTAAAGCAACCTAAATATGACAGGTTTCGGTCCCGTTTCGACTCCCAGCTTGCAACCGTGATCTGGAGTCGCGTGAAGTTCTTGTCCCGTCCCATGACAAAGGGTTATGGGAATTAGAGAGCGAGGCTTAAAAATGGCAATTTTACTCTAATTAAAAGCCCGACATTGTCCTCCTGATTAACTCTTGCGTCAGAAACAGTTATGATTCTTCCTGCATTCAGGATGATTTAAATATCTTAAAGGTTTGGTGTGGATCAAATGGCCTGCAACTTAACCTGGATAAATGTGAATTTATGTCATTCTCTAGGAACCTCAGTCAGCTCGTCTTTGATTATACCTTTATGGATACTACTATCCGTGGTGTGCAGTCCGTTACTGATCTTGGTGTGAAGCTAGACAAAAAGCTCGATTTTACTCTGCACATAAACTATATTGTGTCTAGGAGTAATTCAGTTCTGGGTTATGTCAAGCGGTGGTCAAGGGAGTTTTCTGATTGGTTAGAACAATTCTCGAGTATGCATCTCAGGTACACCTTGCTATGCTGTTCATTCTAGACGCATCGAGTCGGTACAGCGGAACTTTGTTAGGTTTGCACTAAGAGAACTCCCGTGGAATGATCCATTAAGGCTTCGTCCTTATGAGGATCGCCTCAGATTGCTTAATATGCACTCTTTAGAAGTACGACGTAGAGTTGCTGACCTGGTCTTTATTCACCAGCTTTTGAACTCGAACATAGATTCTCGTGCCCTCGCAGGGAAGGTTTCTTATAGACATACCCCATATATGTAGCTTTAGGAGACTGCCTTTACTACATGCCGTTCACTCTCGGTTTAACTATGGTATGCACGAGCCCATAAATCGCATGTGTAGAGCCGTGAATGTGTACCCTTTTTTCGACCTAACCCTTACTAAAGATTCGCTGAAACGATCTCTGTTCTCTCTGCACTACTGATTGTTATGTTGTGCGTAGTCTCGTTTTGATTATTTATGTTTTTTGCATGTTGGTGTGGGAGCCTCATTCACCTAAATATCTTCTATATTCTGGTGAATAGGTGAACTGAGTTAGAAGGGTTAATTCTATTATTATTCCATTATTTCTTATTAGTGCTGTACCCGGCAGTCTTTATTGAAACAGAAAAACAGAGTAAAGTGCTATAAAAGAAAAAACAAGAGCAAACGTATTTTACTTAAGGACAGTTTTTCTCAAGAAATTTTTTGAAAATCGATTTTTTTATTATTGATTATTGCTGTACAAGTATTCAAGAATATGTAAAAAATTTCAAACGAATTCAAGCATTATTAATGGTTTTACGGCGCCTCAAATCTGGAGCGCCAGGATATCAAAATTGATGAAATTTCAGCAGCTGTTTAACGCGCAGTTGTTACGTCTTCCCTTTCTCTTTTCGAAGGCTATGAGTATAATAGAATACATATATATGTATGCAATACCACTCACATGAATATATTTTATGCATGGATATGAACGTGTGTATATGTATTAGTAAATATAAACTTAAGTTAGTGTTCCTTAGAAAGAGAATAACAATTTAATCACATTTATCTCTAAGTTGGGGTTATGCTTGGCAGATCAACGGTCTTTCAATGTTTCGCAAAAACTCTTCCCACTCAATCCTGATTGCCAATCTTGCTGTTCTTCTTATAAACGATTCACAAAATACGCCAATATAGATGACAAATACCTCTACTTCGTCTACAGAGGCCTCCGGATGTAGTGCATATTTTCAGTCCTCCAGAGCTTCCTGGATCCACGGATTCGTAAGCGTTATCGCACAGGAGGTTTGACCTTCTCTCTTTGATCCATCAGTTATATCTGATGTTGTTTCGTATTTCTGCTAGATGTACCTTCCTATATATTTCGGGCGAAATGGTGTTTTTGTAAGGTATATTAGGGAGTGGGGGTATTTTGTTAGTATCTTGTTTCTGTTTTTTAAGGGTTATGTATAGGGTTGAAGGGTGTCTTACAGTTGGATTATCAAGATACCCCATTATTGCCTTGTGATGAGGCTTGCATATTTAGACTACCTTTTTGACGATTATTCTAATCTGTGCGGTGATTATCTTTACACACTAGGTTGTCCCATTTCGATCCCTAATGCATCGACTGGTGTTGACCGAAATGCTCCGGTGGCTATTCCCCAAATTGAATTCATCTTAACTTGTAACAAAGTTTTATACATGTCTAAAGTTGCATACATGACTAATGCATATTTTAGTATTCCATTAATAAGAGTTGTATGAATGGTTCCACGACATCTTTCTACAATTGCTTTTATTATTCTTACAACTCCAGCGAATCGAGATAGATTCGAAGATTTCATAGATTCCAGCGTTTTCTTGACTCTGGCTAAGGGACATCTGTCCATTGACCTTAGCCTGAAATGTTTTGTTGGATAGAAAGTGAAAGATGAGGTTGGTAAATTTGGCATATATTCCCTATATGGCAGGCTGCTTGGCATACTTGCACACCCGGTCGAACGCCTTTTCATGATCCAAGGATATGACATAGACATCCTGCTGGTTTCCACTGGTCCTCAAGGTTCAGTAGGAGTGAGGTAGTCGCTCTTCCTGGCCGAAAACCATGTTGTTCTTTCTCCTAGTATCTTTGCCAGGGTTCGAGAAAGACAGGAGATTAGAGATATTGGTCTATAATGCTCGAATTAGCTCTCTTATGCATTAGGATCTGCGTTGCATTTTTCCAAATTTGCGGAAAGATGCTCTGATTCAGAATGTTGTTGTACAGTAAGGCTAGCCTCTTTGAAGTTACCAGGAGCGTTTTCTATCATACCATAAGAGACTTTGTCCGGGTGCGGAACCTTTACATGAACTAAGTATATTAAGTTGAATTCATGAAGGGTGATAAGGGAAGTAGGAAATTTCCGTTAGAGAAAAGCTTTTTTTAGCTTCAAGAATTTTTTCGTCAAAGTTTTGGTTAGATGAGGATCTTGCCCAGGATTTGGCAAGCTATGAGAGTGGAGCATGTTAGGGACCTGTTTTCTATTTTCAAATGGGCAATCAGACTGGAGCGACCTGTTGACGGTGAAGGATTTGTCTTTACTCCATGTGTCGCGAGATTAGCTTAATGATTGCCCATACTCAATATACAAGCTGAGAAATATTTCTAACTCAGCTTGAATTTTTATATTGGGATAGGAGGAGTTGACGGTGGGAATAGTTGTGGTGTAGCCCTCTTATATTCCACTCTAAAATTATATTTAGCTGAAGGATGAGGAGTGTAAAGCAAATTGTTTCATATGTCTCTTAGTTTTCTTAGTTTCTTCCATTAAGTTTGCAGTTTCCGTTTCTATTTAGACCGTATATTCTGCACTATACAATGTTTACGAAAAAGAAAGAATCATGATCCACGACTGACAAAAACATGCGCTAACACATTTCTAGACTATTATGTAATTCTATTAATGTAAAATAATGACGGGAAATTTCAACTTGATACAATATTGAATAAAAACACAGCTAGTCTTTAAAAGAATATTAACAGGAGTTACTTACATTGTCCAATTGAGCTGAATCCGAATGATCGATAACTTCCGATATGCTATTTTGAAGATAATGAAGAGCGTCAACTGGATCCGTTTTTACTATTTCCTCGAATTTCAATTTTCTTACTAAATATTTGCAATTTCGGAGAATCTCGTCTCTTTTGGGCCTAGAAAATTGTTTCGGTTATAAAATATATCAATAAAACTATAAAAAAAATGATATTGCCTTTTACTGAAAAAAAGTACATTTAAAATTATATACGCCTGGAAACAGAAGAACAAAATATAATAGTCCCAATGTGATTTATGTATGCTATTGAAATATTCACACAGCTTTAGTTTATGTTCCATGTTAAATTATTTAGTTCCACATTCCGTCCCAAAATATAGCCTCACCATGTAGGAGTAAACACGCTTTATTTCTTCAAACGCTGGTATAATATCGACATAATAGAGGAAGAGCCAGTGCCAGATTTTAGGTTGTAATTTCAAAGATCAGTATTAGTATAAAATCTCGTATACTTGATGAGCAATGAATAGCAATTCTGGTAGCTCTCTGCGGCCAGCTTATACTACCCCAAATTTACAAAGAGGGTAAGCAAGAAGAGACAGGCTTGAAATTTTACGAGGTTGTTTCAGGTAGTATTACTTTTTCATTAAAAAAAGTACCAGAACATTTCCTCTCCTCTTACTCATTTTATCACAGAGACCTAATTTAAAAAATATATAAAACCGTTTCATGCGATTTGGTTATTTTTGACGTTACTGCATTTAATGCTTTCTCATATAACAAATTTGCATAAATGACCTAATTAGATATTTATCAGTATATCTACTAATCTGATAGCTTTTTAAATTGACCCCAATTTTACCCTTCCCTGCTTAACAGTTATTTTTTGTATAAAGGCCATTAACTCAAAACCAACTTTTTGTGGGTTGCATCGTTTTTGCAAAACAACGTCCATATATACTTAACGTACCTGTATTCTTATTTACAATTCCTCTATAGGTGTCTGACATGGAATAATGGAATAAAGTACGTAAGTCATGAAGATTTTTAAAGTCTCCTCCCCCCCCCCCCCCTCCTTCCAGCGTTTTGTTGAACGCTAGTCAAAATTGAAAAGCTTTGAATGCCTATCTCTCTCTAGTTCCCGTAACCCCTTTTGGGCATGGGGTGAATGAAGATCTTTAGCCGATTCCAGACGACGATTGCAAGTGCACCTACAATTACTTTAAATTGTTAGATTTCGAACTATTGGCATTTTCTCTGCAACTCCCATGCCCTTATCGTAATCTGTTGTCAGCAGAGGGGTCGCCGTCGGTGGTATTCAAACCTAGGACCTCCGGGTTGGTAGGCCGACACGCCATCACTTATCCCACCAGCGATTTAACGCCTATATTCAACATTAAAGCAAATAGTCCGAAAATGTTAAGGTCTACATTGATTAGATCAAATTTCGAAGGTGTACTAATCAGATTATTTTATTAAGCAAATTAAGATCACTTTTAAATGGAAGCCCGACATCAGCGGTTGTTTTCTTTAACTGCGACCGCAGACTTCTGAAACCAACTCGAAGCTGCAAATTTCACGATGATTTGCTCGCAACTGCGATATTGAAGGTAGTCCTAATTTAGCTTAAATTACCATTGAGCCGTAGTTGCTGAAGATGTTCTGGTTATGTTCTTACAAGTAAAGAGCTTCGTAGGTTTTACACTTGCTAGACGTTGTGCGAATTCGCGATCTATTAAAAATTTAAATTTACTATCGTTCGAAAAGTATCTTGTAAAAGCAATCTGATCCAGAGCTCGTATCATTTGATGGAAACAAGTCTCTAAGGCGTTGTTTTTTTCAATTTTCTCTTCATATATGCATAGATCAAATGTTTTGATTGGTAAAATACACATAAGTAAAATTAAAAAATACTTACTTTTCTAAGAAAAGGATCCAAAAGTCATCAAGTCTGAGTGATGGAGAATCTAAAATACCTGGATTTCCGCCAAATAAATAATGAACCTAAAATAAATAAATTAATTAAAAAGTACCTTAACTAGCTTAACCCTCAATAACCTTTCCTAGATCGTCGTAAACCATTTGATGGGCATAGCGAGGCAATGGTTCAGAAAGCTGAGTTGACTTTAGAGCACAACATGAGCTCATATTCATAGCATGCTTGTAAGTATATATTCGGGACCATTTATTTTGCTCTATTGAATAAACCCAAAATGAATTTGATGAATCAAGTTGGTGAGTATCACGTCGGTCCTTCTGTTTACTAAGACTCTAAAATTGTAAGAGAATTTCAGAATACATTCACGTTATCTCGGTAAAATGGGTACAGAAAAAATATAAATCTCATCTCTTTCGCAATCTATTGATGCCCTTTGAGTAAAACCTGGAGGTGGTTCATTTTTACATTGATTACCACTGCTATTAGTATTCAGTACAGTTATTGCTTGAGTATCGACATTATATGAAATAAAGTCATCAATATCTTCTTTCCCCCTCTGTCCTCCGTATATGTACAATTTTCGTTTGCCCTGTTTATTATATATTAAAAAACGTAAATAAAAATTTTTAAAAGTGTAATTGTTAAACTTACGCTGTGAAATACCATACAATGAGTAATTCGTGACTTAATAGATTGAACTTCCGTTAAAGAAGCGGAAGGATGATGACAATCAACTAAAATATGTGTCCACGTATTTGTTGCAATGTGATATGAAAACAACCCAGAATATTCTGGTTCGTTCGAAGACATGTTATTTACACTTCTAAAAGAGTAATATACTTAAAATAAACAAAGTCACTTATTGATGTTCTTGTATACCGAGGTGTCAATATTTTCCCTCCGAACACGTAAATAGTTCCCTTTTCAATATCAATACACATTTGATGATCATAAACTAAATGAGGTCCACCAACTTGGCTTGTATCATCACATATCTGTAGCCAAGACCGTGAAATAGTGTCATATAAGTAAAAATCACTCTGCAAAATGTAATTATTATTAGTATGAACTCTAATCCACAGTACTGGTAAATAGATAAAGTAAATATATGTAGGAAGCATTTGAAAGTTGCCTAGAAAAATGTATTTTTACTTTGTTTTATTAGCTTTTGGATATAATTTTTACAGTTGCTCAATTTATATTATTTGTCAGTAATGTATCTGAGATCTCATAACTTTGTCATTCAGTGGTTTTAAACGATTTTGTTATTTTTATAAGGCGTTTGTTTTCGTTAAAAAGCATTTGATGTACCAACTTGATTTTTATATAAACATTGAGACTTGTAAATCGAATTGGGATTACCAAAAACTTACTAAATTCAGGTTATTATACATGGATGTACATACATATACTTACCCCAATGCAAAATAGTTGGTCTACCGAAAAATTTCAAGACGATTTTTAATTTAAATCAATATATTTCTCGAGAAACAATAAATTAACAAAAACAAATTCTTGATTATATAACTGCAATAATTCTTCTTCTTAATTGCAAACAAAAATCGAAAATTCACTCATGACAAATAATAGTAATACTACAACTAAATACTAGTCAGCGATGCAAAATAGTTGCTGTTACCACTTAACCTTTGCTGGTTATGACATCCATAACTCTTTGGGGCATAGTTTTTACGAGATCTTCGCATTCCTTCGGTGTTATGGAGTTCCACGCTTCTTTAATGGACGAAATAAGGTTTTGTCGAGTTTAAGCTGGATATCTCTTCAGCCTTTTTTTCATTTTACCCCAAAGAGACTCAATTTGTGACAGGTCTGGGCTATTAGTTGGCCAATGGTATGTTGTGGGCATGCAACCATGATTTCGTGGATTTTGCTGTATGGCAGGAAGCTCCGTTCTGTTGAAAGATGTATTCTCCCTCAGGCGATTGCAGAAGGAAGATGCTCCTCCTCCAAAATTCGTTGGTATTTTTGGGCATTCACACAACCATCCATAAAACACAACTGTCCCACACCTTGGCCGGACATACAACCCCACACCATTAATGAAAAAGGAAACTTAACTGTTCTTCTTAAACAGTCCTTATGGAATTTGTCGTCCCGAGTACGAATAACTACCTTCCTCTCATCACCTACACAAACCTGGAACTTTGATTCGTCGCTCCATATCACAGATTTCCACTATCTAATGGTCCAGTCCTTGTGAGATTTCGCCCAATTCAGGCGAGTTTTCTTTTGTGCAGAGGCTTCTTCTTTGCTTATTTAAAATTTTTCAGTTACACTGAGGTCTTTTGATTGGTAATCTAAATTTACCTTATAAAAACTGTATCCTAGTTTTTTTTATTTTCCTTTTGCATGTGTCCACGGCAATACTAAATCTTTAGCAATTTTATAGGTTGATTTTCCTTTTTCTGAAAAAAAAATTATTTTTTCCCGGAAATCGGTAGAAACTTATTGGCAACTCTCATGTAAAATCATAAAACGAATGAGTGATGCAGTGCAAGAAATTCCGTTAGATTATAGCAGAATCGCACTATCAAAGTTGCAGGGTAGACCAACTATTTTGCATCGCTGTCCAATACTCAGATGTAGTATTACTATTATTTATCATGAGTGAATTTTGTACTTTTGTTTGTAATTGAGAAGAAGAATTATTGCAGTTATATAATCAAGAATTTGTTTTTGTTAATTTACTGTTTCTCGAGAAATATATTGATTTAAATTAAAAATCGTCTTGAAATTTTTCGGTAGACCAACTATTTTGCATTGGGGTAGTATTAAAAAGTTCTCGGGGATAAAATAAAATAGAATTCCAATTTATTTAAAACCAAGAATTCATTCGAACTTAAACCAAAGCAAAAATTAGGACTAAATGTAAAAGACTGTAATCTATTAAAAATTGTTTATTTAGCTTTATTTTTAAATACCTACAAATAAACATAGTTTTCTTACAGTGCTACGCCAGGCGCTAAGTCGAAAAAATATACTAATTTCATAAATAACTTAAATAAACGTTATATTATATTATTTGAAAAATAATGTTACTCAGATGCTTTCTGCCATCATATCTCTTCTCCTTGCCTATATACATATATATTCTAAAATTATGTATATATTTTGTACGGGAGTCGAATAGTTTTTATAATTTTATTCCACATCTGGCTCTCTTTGATGTATTATATTGAATATAAGAAAGTCTTCTTCTACATTTCATTATTGACTAATCTAAAGAAATATCTTTGCCAGGCGTGTATACTTCTTTGAATAATTTGCGATAATGTCAATCACCGGTGTTATTTTCCGTAACGGATCATCCTGTTGCGAGAATTCATTATTTGCAAAGTTCAAAGTTTTGATGTACGCTGTCTCATTACACTTGTCCGTGCTCCAATAACTTTGTAATGTAGGTTTTTGGACCAAAGATATCAATATCATCAGTGCAAAATAAACTTTCAATCCCTCTACAGAAACTTCGTTTTTACGAAATCGATTAGTTTTCATTACAATACGTTCAAGAAATATAAATCGTGAACTAGTCTGGCTAGTACAATTTTTAATATCCTTATTTACACAACTAACAGATATAAATTTATGCAATTTAGATTGATAATTTTTTTCTTCCCATTGAAAATTACTTACACTTTGATCACTATCGTCAATTTCAGAAGATATCACAACGATACATCTACGTTTTTTAGGCCTAATTACTTCTTCACTACCCATGGAGGGCGGAGGGTTTATCAAAATTTGTGTCCTTTACCCGGAGAAATACTTTAATCCGTTTGCAATAATCACTTTTTAACCGACTTCCCAAAAACAAAGAGTTTCTAAGTTCGACGTGTATTTTTTTTTGTCTGACCGGGCATAACTTCGTAACGCGTTGACCGATTTTGATGCTTTTTTTGTTGAGTAGACATGTTCACCGATTGGTACCATGTCAAAAAAAACTTTGGAGGGGTGGGAGTGAAACCTAACTTTGTAACGCGTGGACCAATTTGGATGGTTCTTTTGCTGCTGTATAGAGTGTGATCCCCCATTGCTAATAGGAGAATAATTTGGTCCTAAGATGGGTGGGGGAGGGGATGGGGAGGGTTAGTCTAACTTCGTAACGCGTATGATCCCCCATTGCTACTCTATGGAAAAATTTTGACCTAGGGTTGGGGTTGGGGTGAGGGAAGGGGAAATCTAAATTCTATTTGTATTCTGACAAAAATTGTGGCTTATGGTGAGAGTTGAAGGAAAGGCGGCGCCTAGCTTCATAAGACATGGAACGATTTTGATTCGGTTCTGCAGAATACGTTTCCTGATTGATAAATGAAAACAATTTTTTACCTAGAGTGACTACGATAATTCTCTCTTGCTGAATAGAGAAAAGTGGCGCACTAGGGTCATGTTAAGAATTTTCTAAGGTGAGCGTACTAAAGGGTTACCGTGACTAATTTCGTAATATGTTGCCAGATTTGAATAATTTTGTTAGTGCACTACCTCTGCAACTTTTGAAATTACTTTGTTCGTACGAGCAGCATTCTTTAAGTCGTATATATGAAGACACTAAAAAATAAAATCGTTTTTTTAAAAAAAATTGAATCGACATCACAAAAAGCACTAAAAAGCGTAAATTAATTTTTCATTTTATATCTATTACATTTTGAAGTCGGTGCAAATTAAACAAACAAAACAACTACCCAACCACAATTGAAGATAATATATAAAACTACGTGAACGTGTCAGCTTACGGAATCATAAGGAAGGACAATGAAATGCTTTTGTTGTAGTTGTTTGGTTTGTTTAATTCGTACCGACTTCAAAATGTCGTAATAGATATAAAATGAAAAATTATTTTATGTTTTTTAGCGTTTTTTGTGAAGTCGGTTCAATTTTTTTTTAAACTATTTTATTACTAACTGCGTGCATCTGTGCTGCTGCTATGATGTGCAAAAAACTAGCGCGTATATATTATGCGGTTCGGTGATAAAGATATTATGACAGCATGCAAAACGCAAATATGTTCCTGTAACTTTTAACTCTTAAAACTAGGAAGCCAGAAAAAAGTATTAAGAAGTTTACATTGAATTTGATATGAAAATTTCGGGGGTACTTTGCTAGTTTTCCTTCAACGTTTTACATAATGTCCCATCCGTTATGCGTGGAATGACCCAAAACCTGATTTCGTTTAAGAAGAGCAATGAATTGCCAACCGACACTTTAAAACACAAATTTTGCACTTTTTACTAATTTCAATTCACATAAGAAAATGTTTTTCACCGGCACCAAACACAAAACATTGTTATAAAACAAATTTGTTTTTAATTTTAGTCTTATATATTTCTTTTAAGCAGATTTCAGAAATACTTGAACAGTATTCAAAAAAAATCAACAACTTACATAAATCGATCAACAGATTTTAAATTAAGGGAGTATTCCGTGGTGCGAGCCGTTCTTCCGGGTATAAATTCAGGAAATTATTTCTCTGGAGCAATAAAACATATTTGAGATTTCTTTTTCGTATATTTGTTCAACAAGAATAATTTTAATTTATTGGAAAAAAGGGCATTAGAGTCTGCGGAGTCCGCAGCGCAGCTGTAAACGTTGAGCAAGAATACAGCCCTCTGCGGAGTCTGAAACGTACATTTCAAAATTGTTATTAATTGTTACTCTATTGGATATCGTTCGTAGCGCCAAGAAGTTAAAATATTGAAAATACAAAAGTAATGTAGTTAGTCGACTGCTACTCCCTCACCTGCTGCTGCATCTATCACTACAACATGTGGCGTTGCTGATGTCCCACCATCTAACACGCTGGATTTTACCGTGGTCAACGCCGTGGATCCTGTGTCTGCAGCGGTTGCTTTGAGACCGGCTGAGCTTCCACGTCATATTTTCCTGTCACGGTTGCATCATGACACCACTGAAGATGATATCGTCAATTTTATTTCATCGCGTACCGTGACTGATAGGAGCTCAATTGTCTGCAGAAGAATTGATGCACGACGTGGGCAGCGGGGTCGTTCCTTCTCTGCTTCATTTAAGCTTCTTGTACCAGATGCTGTTTTTCACTCGGTACTTCGCCCCGACATTTGGCCGCTTAATTCTATCGTCCGTGAATTCATTCCAAGGACTCGTTTTAACGCAACTGCAGCCTGTAATATATCATCAAAAAACGCATTAGTGAGTTCTCCCTTTACTACGCCAACGTAACCGGACTGCGATCGAAGACGACTCGACTCTTCATCGGCTCGACGAATAAATGTTTCGACGTGGTCTGCCTGACCGAGACTTGGCTTTGTGGAAGAATTGCAGACGCTGAGCTCTTTGGCTCTGAGTACTTGGTTTTCCGCCGTGACCGCCATCTTTCCGCTGCTGATGCTCCGGTGGGAGGTGGTGTGCTCTGCGCTGTCCGCCATGAAATTCCTTGTATGGTCGTTGATGTTGCGGGATCTGATTCCCTTGAATTCATTTGCGTGGTTCTCAAGCTTCCACACAAAAATGTTTACATTGCCACGGTTTATATTCCGCCTGGATCGCCCTCTGATTGCTATGAGTCGATGTCTACTTGTGTTGAAGGACTGGCCGATCTGCTGCTTCCGTCGGATGACCTTTTACTCCTTGGAGATTTCAATATGCCTTGGGTCAGCTGGGAGCGCTTCTTGGATAAGGATTGCTTACTACCATCTTTTTCCGCTGCCCCACAGTATATTCCGGCGTTCCTGGACTCCATTGCCTCTTGCGGCTTATCACAGGCCTGTGACGTGATGAATGACTCGGGCAGGTTCTTGGATTTGGTGTTCTCATCTGACTGCTCGAGTACTGTCGTGAAGCACTGTCTATCTCCTTTGGTTCCTGAATCTCGTCACCATCCTGCACTGCACATCATCTTCGGCTTTGATCCTGTACTGACGGCGTCTTCTGACTCAAGTAATTTTTGTTATAACTTTAGCAAAGCTGATTATTCTAAACTTAATGATTGGCTCTTTGCCTGCGATTGGACGAATGTTCTGAATGAATGCGATATTGATAATGCTGTAATGTCATTTTATGATTCTCTTTCTGTTTGTTTTGCTAATTGTGTTCCTGTTTCAAGGTCTCGTGGTTCGCGTTCATATCAGCCCTGGCTTAATAGTTCTGTGAAGCACTTAAAGAATCTGAAGAATAAAGCTTGGAAGCGGTTTTGTTCCTCAAGGAGTGATGCTGACTATTTCACTTACTCCATGTTACGCAACCAATTTTGCTCTGCACTTGATATTTCTTATTCTGACTATTTGGAGAAAGTTAAATCGTCTTTGCGTGCTGAGCCTAAACAGTTCTGGAGGTTCGTAAATTCTAAGCGCAATTGTGATGGCTACCCTTCCGTGTTAAGTTTTGGTGATGTCGAGAGTGACGACCCCCTGACGACTGCCAACCTTTTTGGCGAATTCTTTGGCACTGCATTTTTGACTTCAGACTGTGATATTAGCGATAAGGATTTTATTCATATGACGAGGTTTGCTCCGACTACTCTTGAAACCAAAGACCTTGTGTTTGACGAGGATGCTGTGCTGAAACATATTTCTGGTCTGGCTGATGGTTTCTCGTGCGGTCCTGATGGTATCCCTGCTTGCTTTGTAAAAAATTGTCGCTTGTCCCTGGTTTCTATTCTTTGTCACTTATTTAATTTGTCTATTCGTTGCGGTGTTTTTCCGAAATCTTGGAAAGCATCTGTCATCATTCCCCTTCATAAGAAAGGTAGTAAAAAGGACATATCAAACTACCGTCCCATTGCCAAGTTAAGTTGTATTGGTAAAATGTTTGAGGCTCTGGTGTGCAATGCTCTTAACTTCCACTGCAAGCCTTTTCTTGGTTCCTTTCAACATGGCTTCATGAAGGGTAGATCTACTGTGACTAACCTGCTGGAATTCTCTAATTGCTGTATTTCTGCCATTGAAGCGGGTAAGCAGGTGGACTGCGTTTTTACTGATTTTAGCAAGGCTTTTGACAGAATTAGCCATAGTATTCTTGTTCGTAAGTTGTCTTTTCTGGGGTTTCCATCAATTTTTGTTAATTGGATTCGTTCCTATCTGTCTGATCGTACGCAACGTGTGCTATTTCGAGGTTCACTTTCGAACGATATTTATGTTACCTCTGGTGTTCCTCAAGGAAGTCATCTAGGACCATTGCTTTTTATCATTTACATCAATGATGTATCCGTAATTCTCCCGAATTCCAGAATTCTATGTTACGCCGATGACGCCAAAATATTCCGCGTTATTTCAAGTGCGAATGACTGTGCACTATTAAACTCGGACTTAGACGCCTTTCATAATTGGTGTTCTATAAACTTCCTTCCCCTAAATATTAGCAAGTGCACTACTATGTCATTCTCTCGATCAAGGAATCCAGTGCCCTTTAACTACACCTTAGACGGTGGCTCTCTGAACAAACTTGACAAGACCAAAGATTTAGGAGTAGTTCTAAATACGACCTTTTCATTTGATGACCATATCAACACTATCGTAAGCAAAGCTAATTCTGCTCTGGGCTTCGTCAAGCGATGGTCTAAGGAGTTTGATGACCCATATGTAACTAAACTCCTTTATTTTACGTTCGTGAGACCTGTTTTGGAGTATGCTAGTCCTGTGTGGTCTCCTTTTTATGCGATTCATATTAATCGCATTGAGGCTGTGCAGCGTAGATTCGTTAAATTTGCCCTTCGCGGCCTTCCTTGGACCGATCCTCTTCGGCTGCCTCCCTATGCTGACCGTTTAAAGCTTATTTCATTGGAGTCCCTTGAAAGCAGACGTGACAACTCCAGAGTTGTTTTTGCCTTTGATTGCTTGCGGGGCGCGGTTGATTCCCCGGAACTGCTGGGAGCTCTAGGTTTATCGATTCCTGCTCGTCCCTTGAGAAGCCATTGCTTTCTCCATACTCCCCATCACCGCACTAATTATGGTATGCATGAGCCTATTACATCTATGTGCCGTCTTTTCAATAATAATTTTGAGCTTATTGATTTTCATTTATCTAGATCTCATCTGAAGAATCAGCTTTGTTAGGGTTACTTTTTCTCTTTCTTTGTGATTATATTGTTATTTTTTGTTTTTTATAGCTGTCAGTATTTGAGTATTTAATGAATCTTAAAAGTTAATCACTTTGTAATTTACTTTATACTTCATTGTATGTAGATTTACTTTTTTTTTTGATTTCATTGATTTTGTAGTAGTCAGTACTTGGCGAATTTGTAAATAAATAAAATAAATAAATAAATAAATAGAAAAAAAGTGCGATTTTTGGATTTTTTTTATTTAAACGCTTGTAAAAAAACAAAAAAAAACGTATCAACACAATGGCCGTTGTACGCCCCTGTTCGGCAACGTACCCTACAGTCCGATGTCCAACCGCCTGATCCCCGTAACGAATTGGATAATTCGATTATATCTCGATTTCTTTACTTCTGCGAAATCTTCGCAGAAGTATGTTCCTAAGATGATAAATCTTCTTTGCGTTAGGATGGCCTCGTCTTCTTCCCCTGCACAGACTGGAGTTCGCTACTCCCAGTTTTATGTCATGGGCCCATGTCCGGTCACAAGGCCAACAAGAAGTTTTAGTTTGACCTTGTTAAGATTGATAATCTTTTCAGATTTATGTGCATTGACAGTTCCCCAAAAAGCTTTAGTATGTCTGACGATGGCAGATCCCTCCCACTTTTTTTTGTGCCTCCTTGGTACCCATTCCATGATTTCTTTTTTGATTTCCTGGATGGGTATGATTAACCTGAATATTACTGGAGCATCTTCATTTACACCCCGCTGCGCCAGCTCATTCGCCTTTTTATTTTCGGGGATTCCGTACTGCCCCGGCACGTATATTAGGGTAATATCGTTTTGTCGCCCCGACTCCGTGAGGGCTTCTTAGCATTCCTCTATCGTTTTAGATTTTACCGTGGCGTTTGTTAAAGATTTAATGGACGCCTGGCTATCTGTACACATTGCAATCCTAGAGGATCTTACTCTCCGTTCCATTAGGTGCTTAGCTCCTATCTCTATCGCTGTGATTTCACATTCAAGAACCAGGTTTTGTTCCTCGCACGATACTCCAAAGCCACAGCTACGCTCGCATTTTGAGCCGTATGTGTAAAGCGGTTTGGTGATTTCTTGAATCACCCTATTGTTAATCCATTTACTTTTTGGCGGAAAATGAGTCTTAAAGATTGCCTCCATATTGGAATTACCAGTTTTGAAGTCCCAGCAATCTTCTTCCTCAAACAGTCTCTTGATCATATATCCGTTACATATTTGGACGATATTTTCATGTTCGGTTTGTATTCCACTTTCCGTGTACAGTTTATTCATGTTTAAACGTACGAGTTAAGTGCCACCTGTTTAACAGTTCTAGTGGAGTAATGTTTAGAATTACCTCCAGGGCCCTTGTCGGCGTTGACCTAGTAGCCCTTGTTATGCCTAAACATGCGTTATCATGGGTCTGATTACGCATGTGTATATCCATTTTATAATATAGGGTGATAGTACCCATACCTTTCCTATCGCATTTCTACACGTCCAGCTCCTACCGCTTTGTTTTTCTTTTCGTGCAGATATCTGGCACAATTTAGTTTCCCGTCCATCAGTACACCCAGAAATTTGGCCCCATTCTTTAAAGTTAAACTAGTAAAATTATGTAAATTTAAATACTTCTTTAGTTCCACAATTATTTATTTCAACAATTAATTTACTGAGAACATCGCGTTTCGCCTTATTGGGGCCTAATAAAGCGAGACGCGTTGTTCTCAGTAAATTATTTGTTGTCTCAGTAAATTAATTGTTGAAATAAATATTTGTGGAACTAAACAAGTATTTAACTTTTACATAATTTTATAATAAATTTAAAGTTCTAACAAGTACCGATGAAAAACTCTCTAGGGTAATCTAGTGTTGCCAATCTTTTTGTCTCTTGATGAAGCACCAGAGTTCCGCCTTATCTGGATTTCTCTTTAGTCCGCAATCCTGCCGCATCAATTGCTTCTTGAAGTATCCCAAGTTCGAACTTGTTGACTACTATCGATAGGTCGTCCGCATAACAGACAACGTAGAGACCTTTATTTAACAAGACTTCAAGTAATTCATCAATCACTATGAGCCATAAGAATAGTGAATGAATCCTTTCTTGTGGATTTCCTGTTTACCAACGCTATCATTTGTTCATTTCCGAAACTTGTCTTAATGATTCGGACTTCCAGCATGGACTTGAAGCAGCTAATTATGCTATGATATGCCCCCTTCTCCCTCAACCTGTTGAGAATCTTATCGATTCTTACATTGTTGAAGGCCCACTCTATGTCAATGAAGCGGCCCAATGCTTTTTCATGGTACATCAATGCCTTTTCCACTTGTTGTACCAGACTATGTAGAGCGGAGTCCACCGATCTACCTTTCATATATGCATTTTGGCAACTTGATAGATGGTTTATGCCTATCTGTTTCCTTAATTTCCATTTCATCAGTCTTTCTAGACTCTGACTGAACGAAAATAGTAATGCGAGGTTTTAATTGGAAAATTGAATGAATGAGTGGAGTAAGTGATAACTTGTCGGTTTTCCATCCCAAAGATCCAAGGAGACGGGTTTTACAGATTACCATAAAAAGGCAATTGGGGTTGTAGAGTAATATTTGGTGGTTCAGAACCCACCGTAAATTGCAGGTCCACTTGCAATCGTTGTCTCGAATCGGGCCAGATGGGCCCATGCCACAAAAGGCGTGACGGGAACTAGAGAGAGAAGCTGATACACCCACTTAAATCATGAAAAATTGTCGTATATGTAACACAATTTTGCCATTTAGGAATAAAGTCTTTCTCTCAAGTCTATACATTCCATTTTCAATATACAGAAGCTTTTAGTAAAATAATGTGTCATGCACTTGCACAGTACTCACTTGCGTATGGGCCTACAATGAAGTTCCCATTGTGATGACTGGAGGGACTTTGTTTATGCGCCACAAATTAGGTTTCAAAAATGGAATTGCATTAGTGCAAAGGTTTTAGCATTGTAATTGACATCAAGAAATGACAAATATTATGGTATTGAAGGTGTAAAAGAAAGTTTAATATCGACTTACCTTAATATATTCAATAGTCCTAATAGAGTTGTCCAAATATCTCCCAAGGGTAAACATATTTCCACTTACGGGGTCATAGACCATTTTATGGCACGATCGGGGAGTTGGTCCACCATACTTTTCAGAGCGTTCATAAATTAAGTTCCACGTGCTTGTTTCAATATCGAAACACCACAAGTCACTAAGGTCCATAAATCCATCCCAACCGCCAAATAAGTAAATCACATGGGTGTTTGTATCTATTGTTAATTGATGACCTCCACGAGTTCCTAGTGAAGAGGAATAGGTACATTAAAGGCAAATTTATGTTAAAAACTTAGTTACCTGGTCGGACAGCACTCCGCGTTTCCTGAAGTTTCCATGAATGTCGATATTCATTTTTCGATAAAAACTCGTCCATAAGCCCTTTTTCTATGCACTGACCTATTAAGTCTTCCGCTTTCTTAAAGTTTCCCTCTTCCACCAAGCAATTATACAATTCGCTTATAGTCGGATGTTCAAGTGGAATGTTCGTTTGTTCTTGTAGGGCTTTAAACGCAGCATCATAACCTTGTTGACGAAAGTGTTTAAGGCATAATCTTACAATTTCTACCTCTCGCAACTGTGAAATCATATTATCACAACAGTATTTGAGTTTAAATAGCTTTTTACCTTATTGTAGTTCTTTAAACTTGTACCCATAAACATGGGATCATCTTGGCCGTGAAGTTCAACGTACCAAATGCTAAAATTAAAGCTGGGACCCCATGACAACAAGGGCATTATCTGTATATAGAGGATTGGATGTCGCTCTCCATAGTCAGATGTATGGCGAAGGTTAAATGTTTCCGAAGACGAATCATTATTTAGACCACTAAAACGATACTATTAGTAATTCTCAATTTTACAAAACAACTAAATCAGACCCTTCTAAAAGCAGCACCATACGATCTTCATCTAAGCCGCCGAAAATCCTAAACTTTTTCAAGTTACATACGTGAGATTTCTCAAATTTTCCAAATTTTATACGCTTAACTATCGCTGGCCGCTTTAATTTTAATGTGAGGAATTGCGGAGGATTGTTTGTGTTTGAAGACCACCGAGACGACTGATTACTAGGGCAATCTTGCAAAATATTTCTAAAAACAAAATGTTGGAAGTACGTTATCTATTTTAACGTGAACATCATAAATAGTTTGTAATGTATAAATTTTAATATTTAACTGTAAAACTTCTATAAATCTAGAGCGATATCAGAGTAACAGTAAAAGTTTCAGTTCCTAACATCCAACAAGCAACCAAACATTTTAAGAAATATTAGCTCTGACACTGTGATGCTGTAGGTTTATTATGAAGGAAAAATATATAGCAATTAAAAAAAACTACTTACTCTGGCAAATAACACGTAGAGTAACTGGAATACTGATGAATTTCGTATTCTAATTTCACAAGATCTGTCAAGTCGTTCGCCATACTGGGGGTGTTTGTGTATAAAATGTTAAGTCCTTTTTTTGTACCCAAGAGGAGACTGCATTATCGAGACGTCAAAAACGTCAAATAAACAACTTCCACATAGGGTGGATATTAAATTTGGATAAATGGAAATAGTAGAGATAATTATCACAGGAAAGAAAAACAATCAACATTAGTGTCACCTTGTGGAAAAACCAGCAGTATAACTTGATAATGTAGTTCTTTATTTATCGCAATACGTTTAAAGTGAAATTTTTAAAAATTGCTAGCTTTTGTAGTGATTTCTTTCTACGTATTAGGAGATATATAGCTATATAAATAAATTGATTGCTACATATTATACAAAACCTGACTTCCTATGCGGATGTAATTTTTGTATGAAATGTAGCCTTTAAACAAAACAGAACTGAACAATGCCGTAGTGTCTCCACTATTACAAAACCAATTTCATAATAATAAGAGTGAAGCACTAGCAGAACTGTGATTAAAAGGAATTATTCTCACAAAACATAACTGAACCAAACAATTGTGAGGCTAACCAAGGTTAGGTTAGATGTGAGTAGCAGCAAACCCACGGGGAAGGCAAATGTAGTCCATATTGGGGCTAGATTCTCATTCCTATCAAAACACCTAAAATCATTTGGAACTCCTAATGAACTGGGTTCCAGACATCAGTCGATCCTGGTTCAGCTAACCCCCAAAAAAAGGCGGAGCCTAAATACTGGCCCATGCGGTTGGTGAGAGCCAGGCAGTTATAAAGGAAATGAGGGATGGTTTTGTGGCTTTAGTGGTTGATTGTGGCAGGAAGCAGACTGTCGTATTGATTCCCACTTCTATAGATGTTCGTTGTGAAGTCGATACTGGTCTAGAGATGAAAACTAGTAGTTTCTTTCTGGCTGTTATTCTGAAGGTGGAGGTAATGCACCCTACGAATTTAATAATCCCTGTGAGGTTGATGCGGAAGGGAATTGGATAGCTTCTTCAAACTGAGTAGTTTCTTCCTGGTTGATGTCCGCCGGGTACAAAGTAAAATGATATAAAAAATAAATCGGAGTGCGTCACACCCAGTTGATGATTGATTAGATACTTTTCGATTATTTTTAATATTTAAACTATTTTTACAAGCGTACTAGAAAGGTGAAATGGCAATTGATTAAATATAACTTTCCCTGGCTTTTTATACCGAAACAATAACAAAAGAAGCTACTTTGTTTGTTTAACATGGAAAAGTAATAAGTGAAATTTTAGCAAGAAAATGTTGTTCAAGTGAGTGTTTCTAAAGGAGGTTTTGTTGACATTCGTCACAGTTTCCTCTTCTGCTCATTATGGCAACTCCTACAAAAGTCATTCGAGAGCGCCTATGTTTGCCTATAAGCCAATGACCCGAAATGATAGCCACGACAACTTTTATGATATTTCGCTTGACCGAGATTAGCTCCCTTGATCGCTTTAGGGCAAGAATTAGTCAGATCGGACGGGTGACTACGGAGGTATGTTTATTTTACCATTTATAATTAGCATTATCATTAGTTGGGGGACGGAGGTGGATCAATTCATGCCATGGTTCCCGGGTTTGAGACCAGGTTTCCCAGTGAGTTTTTATTAAGAAATTAAATAAATCCACTCCATCTCTGGACTGTTGTCTAGCTCGCAGCAATGCAAAAACACAACATTCAAGATTTATCACTTCCCTTACCTTATTCCCTTCCGGTCAAAGCCATGCTAACGCAACAAAGGGTTGTCCCCTAGGCTTTGCATACATCGTATACAGGGTGTTCGGAAAATGTGCAGGAAACGCTATAGCAATGGATTCTTTGAAGTGTCCTGATCAACATTTTCTTCCATACCACCCCCCCCCCCTCTTAGAATGAACCCTTCCCCTTTAAAATCGCATTTGAAAATTTTGGTTCCTTCTAAGGAGGTGTGCTGACAAAATGCCTCTAAGTCCTTTCAAGGACATCGCATCGCATTTAAAGCTTTTTTAAAAGAGGACACTATCCTTTCTAATGGTACCCAACATGCCATAATCCACTTACAAATTTTTGAGTTATTGGACCTCAAACGGTATTAAGGCCCTTAGATGGTGTACACTACCTGTAATCAGTAGTGTTGCCATCCTCTAAACTTTTTCCAGCTGGTAGTCCACCTTATATAGTGTAGGCCACCAGATTACTGCCCCATATGTAAGTATATGCCTTATAACGCTGGCATAGAGCCAGTATATAATGCGCCCCTTCCATGTCCCATCTAGTTTTATTACCTACTGTCTTTTTGCACGAGTACAGCTCTACCGTCGCTGTACGTACCAGCTAAATTTCTAGGCCTAGATAATTAACTTGGTCACTTAGTTTCAGCCTGGCCCCATTCAGTCTTGGTCAGTTAATGCCTATGTTTCCATGAGAAGAGTATCAACTCTGTGTTGTCCGCGTTTATATCCAGACCACACTTTATGCACCTGGAGGATAGTTTCGAGCGGCCATGTTCCATCCCCTCAGCTAAGATATTAGGGTGTTTGCCCGAGTTAGCAGGGCAACAGCGCTGCGTAGGCGATAGCCTGATGGTGGGAATACTAATGGTCTATTTATTTATTAACAATATTTTATCAAAGTGCTGACTACTACAAAATACTAAAAAACAGTATAATACAATATAAAATCAAAGAATAAGGAGAGAATTCACATAATGTAAATACAAAATATAAAGTTATAAAGTCTAGAAGTAATTCATTGCGAGCCAGATTCCACAGGAGCCGTGTAAGAGTCCCAGCTTGGGGTTATGCTCTTGTTGCGAACCCTTTTATGGTGGATCCTCCTAAGGTGGAGTTCACGATCCTGCTTTTGAGCATAAGATCTATAAGCTTGATGGCGTTGTCGTCAGAGATCGAAGATATTTACGGAGAGAAACTATTGAGGATTTAGTGATGCTGGGAGAAAACAGTTTTTTATAATTTGGATGACGAAGATTATTATTACAGTTTAGTTTGACTAATGAGAATTTATACGTAAAACTAAACAAGTCACATTTGATTATTTTGGGTAATGATCAACAATAGTTGTGGATTCTTTTGGAATCCTAACTTATAGAAGAGTATACAATTTTTCTCTGCTAAAATGTTACCTAAAGATCATTTTTAATGTCGGAAAAAGGCGCGAAACACATCATTAACTCTTATTTAGTAAAATAGGTGCATTCTTTTTTTCACTTCGTGGATCAGAAGGAGGATAATAGCGCCGGAGTAAACGGAGTAGAAACAATTTGTAAAGACAAAAGAATGATTACAGGTTACATGAGGAGAAGTTTCAGTTTTTTAAATAAGGACTGTACGCGAACAAAGCAATTGCTGAACATCTTCATTGATCATAATATAGTTAATAAATTTTAAGCTATTTGATTGTATTTGATGACCTTTGGTTTGTCTTTATGAACGTGCTGCAAAAACTCTTAATTGCTTTACACTCTGGTATCAACTATAACATTTTCGAGACATTTCGTGTAACAATTTAACTAAAAATTCAATTTATTTTTAGTAATATATGGAGTCGAAAAATAAATTTGCCTATTAGCATTACTACAATAAAAACTCTTCCAAGAAACTTTTACCTCAGATGCTTCGCCTTATTTTTAACTAACTTTTCTACCATATATCCGCTGGCCAATTTATAGTCTTTCAATATTCGACAATTTTAAATATTCTATATTAATAAATAAATTGCCAATCAAATTATTGCCGCCAATATGAATCCTACAGTATCTCGCCACAATCGGTAATGCAGATCATTTTATATGGCAATACTTTTGCAGCCATTGTCGATTAGTTTGTATATCGAACATCATAATCGCGAGCTCTTGATGAGTTATTTAATTTGACACCAAAAATCAAATGAACTAGAAAGTAGTGATTGTGTATAGATTTATTGTAGAAAATAAAATAGTAATCTAAATCAAAATGGTAATTTCAGCAATTTGTTTAGTTGCAATACTATAGAAATTCCACTTTACTTGTATGCGCAAAATGAGCAAAAAATTCAATGGCAACTAGAAATGTCACATTTAAAACTGAAAATTTATTTTACAGTAAAAATAGGATTTGTTATTAAAATATTTGCTCTATGAATGCTTTACTTTAAAAGTGTAGTATTAAAACGATTTTTATTTTATTATTTCAGGGTAATGAAACATCTTTGCCCATGGAGATGTGCTCCAATTGTAAGTATATTTTGTGATTTTATTGAATTAGAACGTTGGCGAAAATGTCGAAAATTTTGGACTGTTGCAGTGAGAAAGAATTTCCGAGTTTTCTTATCATAGTACTCATTCTAGTTTATATGAATAACGACAAGGTTACTTTGTCAGAATGTTGCACACATCAAAACAGCAGATGATTATCTAGAAATGTACATTTTACCTTGTTACTTCATGGATCAAATTTGCTAGCCTGAATGTTCTTACTGTAAAGTAAATGGACACGCTGTTAATTTCTAAAGAACATCAAAGCGCCGAAAACCCACCTGTTACCATAATGTTTTATTTTTAGTTTCATACAGGTGTTTACATTATGTGTACTCAGTGTTTACATTCTGTTTGGGATTTCTGTATTTTTAATAGTTTTTGGGCATTTTTTGTTATAATTTTGCGTATTTATATAATTAATGACCTTGAATTTTAAGAATGACTGAAAAACCCGTGTGTGACACATATTGATTGTGTAGCTGTAGTGTCTGCTGGCGACAATATTTGTATAAATTTCTTTGGCCACGAATTCCGCCGCCTGGTTGAAGGTGTATTTTTGATAAAATTTGTTTACAATTTAAAATTGCTACTCTGTGTAATGCATGAAGAATTCAGTTGAATAGAAAACGAACCCTCCTTAATTTGATATTAGTATTCCTAAACAAAAAAGTTTGAGTAGTATTACTTTTCATTTCTTGTTAATTAGCTTTGCATTTCAACTTGCCGTTCTAAAATTTGTTTATTTTGCAGCTGAAATTAAAATTAATGGACAACCATATACGGTTACAGCTTTGACCTACATATTTTTCTTTTGACCTACTTATGCAAATTTCATTAAATAGATTCGTGCGCGGCATATTTCTCATGCAATATGTTAAAAACTGTAAACCAACATTACTTAAATCAAAATCAAAAACCTAAGAAAAATTAACAAAAGTAGAGAGCAGAGTTACTTAAACTAACTAATTCTTAAGCATATTTCAGCCTAAAGATATCGTCGTTAGTGTTAAAATTAATATACAGATGAGAGGAAACGAGTTTCAGGAAACTGTTTAGCCATAAAAAGCCTTCTGTCTTTGATAACACTTGAATGTGAATTATTAATTTATTTTATGTGAACCACATCCTCAAAAACAAAGATTCGTAAAGCTTAGAACCACAGGACAACCACCATCTCTCTCCTTACAACAAGAAATTCTTTGGAGTTTACGAGGTTGAAATGAAATTTATCGCTAAACGAATCTGTTTTCACTTACAATTGGCTGAGAAATGTGTTAATACAAATTACACCTAACTAACTAAATTTAACAAACACATGTTGCATTTTTTAAAGGCGTACAAATATATAACTCATTCATATTTCACTATGTAATGTTAGGAATCAAAGCACATTGTTTTCAAACTAAGATCTTTTGCAATTCCTGTCGAAGACACAACTATTTTTATAGCCATCTCTTTCAAAACGTGTTCCTTTTATTTCGATTTTGTTTGCAGTGTATAACTTAAAGGAACAGCAGATTATTTTGTCCTCTATTGATCTTACGTACGGACTTTGGGCCTGTTCATAAACGCACAATATCTATTAAGTTCAGCACAATTTGTTGTACGATTTACAAATGAAACACACTAAGTCAATTTGTTCATTATTGATTCTTTTATTGTAAAGGGAGCACCAACGAACAAATATTAGGAAGTACACCGAAATCCATGAAGATTTCTTTAAACGATAGCGAAGCCCTGCTGAAAAATATAAATAAAAACCAAAACAAAACGGAATTTCACAAACGTCGGAGATATAGCTCTATTATCAATAATACGTGAGACAAAAAGAAAAAAATTATTGCACTTCTATCAAAAAGGGAAAATAAAAAGGTGATTCTAATACAAAGCACATGCTGTTTAACTGAGTGGTGTATTTGAATAAGTGTCGCATGTAGCGTCGCCAGACTTTACACAGACAGTATCGCCAAATTGACACTAAAAAGCCGCCAAAATCGCCATTCTATTACTTTTTTGTAGCCATGATTATAGCCAAAACGTAAGTGCAAATAGTCACTTATTTTAGCTATATCGCGATAATATTACAATAATTTGTATTTTTATTTGGGTATGCAATATACTGTGTCAGAGTACGCGTAATATCTTTAATTAGACACCAAGTTCCATTATTTTTTAGTGAAGCAACCTTTACCAGAATGTTGCTTAAGCCACTAATAACCGACGACTTTTGCTAGGACATTTATATTTTTGAATTCGTTTTACAAGCTTTCACCACACTGAAAATTAGACCCAAACATCAAAATTTAACTACACGCCTGTTATTCTGCGACCAATTCCTATCTTTGTGCCAAATATGAAATAGTTTCGACTTTTAATAAAATGTATCTCATTATCTACCTAAAGTTAAAGTGATTTTTAATTGTAGATACTAATGCTTTCATCGGTGAATCCAACGTTCAATGAATCGGATTTTGACTCCGTTATTGATTACTTATTGAGGATGCTTAAAATTTTCGGCTGCAACTTGATCTCTGGATCAGGTTCGACAATTTTCGGTTGAGGAGCTGGAAGTACAGCTGCGTCGCCTAATTCAGCCTTTAACTGTAACTCACGCCTTTCTTGTAAATATTTAATAATCCTTAAGTTTGAATCGCGTCTGGATGACGTTCTTTTAAAGGAGGAGCAACTGAGCTAGTGGGAGGAATGATTGGCAAAGCTGTCGGCAGTAATTTTTGTCTCTCTGTGCGCAATTTGATTTGAGAATCATTCGTTAATTCGCTATTAGGCCCGAATTAAAATTGCGACTGATCAGTTGACTGCAACTGAGTTTTCAGTCGAAGTCAACGGCAAGTCCAAATTTGAAATTAAATTGTAGCTTCAGCTTTTGTCATTTTCAGAGATATTTGCAATTATATTTCAAATGAAGTTGGCCGCAGGCGAGTCTTGTGACTACGACTTTGCACTTTGATCAAAGTCTAAGTTCAGTCGCAGTTGACTGATAAGTCGAAGCTGCAATTTAATCATGTCACATGAATTTCCTATTTGAGCAAAGTTGCAGTCGACTGATCCGACGGTATTGTAATTCGGGCCTAAAGGTAATGGCATCATCCACTGGCATATTTCGGTGTTTCGCTGGTTGCCCATAAAGTATGTTTATGTGATACTTCGATGCTTTTCGTTTTGGACGGTGACAAGTACTGCATATAAACATCCACGTCATGAAATATTTGCGAGAACTTTCTCAAATTGGTACCTCTTCATTTGGGAAAAGCAAATCAACTTTTAAATATAACCTTTTCAGACGCTGTTCTATATATTCGGCATATTCTCTATAAAAGGTAAAAAAAGTAATCAATCTATACATATTCAAAAGTCGAGTCACGTGTGCGCCTTGTAAACGACGATTACCTCACAATCATTGTAATCAGGATCTTCCTCGTAGTAATCAGGAGGGACGAGAACATGATACTGTTTTTGAAGCTGTTGTAAATTGTCTTGAGTTATCTCTTGAGTTTCTTTCTTTAGCTGTGGTTTCTTACCTTTAGCTATTCCCACCTTGCGGGCTGTTATTTTGTACCCTCTAAACAAAGATCCATTGAGGACTTGAGCTGCCTTATTAGCAATCAGTTCCGCTTCAAATTGTACAAATCCGGAACTTTTTGCTCTAAAGAGCCAAGAATTGTTCCGTATCTATTACAGATACTTTCGAGTTCTTCATTCGAGTTTTCCATTATTTCTCCTAACACTTATTAAAAATCATAGAATTAAACTGCGAAAAAGCCGACAATTTATTAAGTCATTAGACGTGTCGTAGAAAATAATTTTCTGTCTCTTCTAGTGTAGTGTCACTTGCAATTGCGGCAACTTTTACTCAAATTAGCTAAATTTTTCAGAAAATTCTGCTAAAATGATTTATATTACATTTGTAAAACTTTAGAAAATATTTTTTACGTATTTTTATTTGAGGTGGAATAGTTGACTATATTTTTGAAAGGCAAATAATCTGTCAATTTTTCTTTCATGAAAAATCGCCATAAAAACGCCCAAAATCGATGAAATATCGCAAAAAAAAACGCCATCGCCAATTTCATATTTATTGTCGCCAGGAAAAATCGCCAATTTGGCGAAAAATCGCCACGTCTGGCGACCCTGACATGCCATGTCCTGATGCAAAGTAGCAAAAAAATAACATTACCTTGAATAGCCGCGGCGAATGGTGATCATATGAAATTGTTGATAGAAATAGCTCCAATAAAAATATTGTTTTCTTAACAAGAGATAAATTAAAAAGAACAAAATAATTGGTAAAGGTACTAAATTCATTCAGGACTATACAATGCAATCACTAAGGCAAAATGTATCCATTATTATGCCAGCTTTTACCGATTATTATTCACAAGTTATCTCTAGTTCCTGTGACCCTGTGTGGGCCGTGTGGCCGGTGACCCGATTCGAGACAACGATTGCAAGGTGACGTACAATTTAAAGTGGATTCTCTGTAACCCCTAAGCCTTTTATCGTAATCTGCTGTCAACAGAAAACAACCTTACATAACGCTAGTCTACAGTGGAAAAGAATCCGAAATAATTTTATCTAATTTTTGTTTGTCTACTCGTGCTAAATATGAGTTGATAAGTAAAAGTCATTTATTAGTTTAAGTTTTCACGATACCTTATATCTTCCGAATTTAACGATTCTACCCTCATTCAATTTTAAAATATTGATATTTACTTAGCTGCCATCAAATGTAAAAAAATATTGTGTTTTAGTGCTCTGTTCTGTATTATTAATAATAAAAGTGTTAAAAGTTAAAAAATCAATTATATTTTATAGCAAAATGTCTCGAAAATGTGTGAATAATCCCGACAATTTTTGTTACATTTGCGGTGAGGTGATAATTAGTAAACAAAGGCGTTCTCTATCGCCTACATTAAAAAAACCTATTCTTACTACTTTAACGAAGGCATAAAATACCTTGGTTTCACATTTCTGCTGCAATCCGTGTGTTACAAGTTTGAGAAATTGGCTGAGTGGCAAAAAAAAACATCATTTCGTTTCGCAGATCCAATGCAATGGCGAGAATCGACACAACACTTAACTGATTGCTATTTCTGCCTGACAACTCATGTATGGGGCATTCCTCGTCAAGCGGACAGGTAAAAAATTTTGATGTTTCCGATTTTAGTAATATTTGATTATGTTATACCTAGGTATATATGTCCTAAATCCAGATACGAAATGTTTTTATAGTATAAAGTCTGGTTAACGAGCTAGAGGGCTTTAAAAATTTCACTAACCGGCAGGTATGCGCTACTTCGAATCTCATTACCCAGACCCAGACCAGTTACAGTTTCGAACGTATAATTTACATCATTAAAGCTTCGCAAAATATGATTTAACATTCTGACTCCATACAAAAATTTCCACCGTGGGGCGCCGGCCGCTACGCTTCGGGAATGTAACTGGTCTAGCTCCTAAACGACTTCTACGCCCATTATGAAACTTGGCAAGGATTATCTATACACTATTGGCTATTTTTAGAAGAAAATTAAAAAAAAATTAAATGGTCTAACTTTGTGAAATTCAAGTTTCAAAAACTTTAATATATTTTTTAAAAAAAAAAAATGTTTCTTAATATCCAAAAATGCATTTACAAAGCTCATTAAATGAAGTATAAATTTGACTACTTTATTTATTTTATTGTAACTTTTTAAAACTGGGTAATGAGATTCGAAGTAGCGCATACTTGATGGTTAGTCAAATTTTTAAAGCCCTCTAGCTCGTTAACCAGACTTTATACTGTAAAAACATTTCATATCTGGATCGACGACATATATAGGTATAACATAATCAAATATTACTAAAATCGGAAAGATCAAAATTTTTTACCTGTCCGTTTGACGAGGAATGCCCCATATTTGCCCCGTATTTAGAAAAGGCAAGGGTGTTTCTAAAAACGCAAGCTGAATTAATTGATCTTGTAAGGGAATTAGAGTTGCCAAAGAACAAAGCAGAACTTCTAGGCTCGAAACTGCAATCATGAAACTGGAAACAATTTAGAAACTGGTGTGGCTATAACATCTTTCCGTACTAGACAAAAAGAGTTAACGCACTATTTTAAAATGGCTGAAAGTTTTGTTTTTTGGTCTGCAGCCTGGGAAAAAAATGTTCAAAATGATCCTTAAGTTGAATCACAAAAAGTGTTACTTCTACGATTGCACATAAAACTAGGGCTCATGAAATCATTCCGTAAAAGCAATGAACGAAAATAGAGCTGCTTTTCAATACCTTCGCCAGAAATTTTCAAGATTGAATGAAGCTGAAATCAAAGAAGGTATATTCGTCGGTTCCCAAATAAGAAATTTATTTAAAGATGATAACTTTGACTCTATTTTAGAAGCTAAATAAAAAAAGCGTTAGATGGTTTTCGCCTTGTGGCAAAAAAAATTTCTTAGGAAATAAGAGTGACAACTTTACTGAACTTATCGACATCATTCCAAGAACTGGGGGTTTTTTTTATACGATGTGGCCAAATAATAGGGGACAACCCTTTGATGCGTTAGCATGGTTTTGGCCGGAAGGGAATTAGGGTAAGGGAAGTGAGGAAACTTGAATGTCTTGTTTTTTTTTTGCATTGCTGCAAGCTAGACAACAGCCCAGGGACGGAGTGGATTATTTTAATTTCTTAATAAAAACGCACGGGGAGATCTGTTCTCGAACCCGGGACCCATGGCATGGTGGTCGTACGGCTCAACGAATTGATCCAACTCCGTCTCTGGGTTGTAACCCTGAAAATCCACATTTTACATTCTCATTCGTACTTCTTACCGGACAACTGTGGGGCTTTTAGCGATGAACATGTCGAGATGTTTCAGAAGCAGAATACAAGAGGTCAGCGAAAAAACCTCGTCGCAATTCTGCTTACGAATAGAAGAACGTTATGATTTCTGTTAATTTTTGCAAAAAACTTTTTATCTAAAAGACTGTACTAATTTAAAAATGTACTTATTTTTTTCAAAAAAAGCTTCTTTACTTTAAGATTACTTTTTCAAAGTAAATATTTATAGACTAGTGTAATTACTTTTATAAAGTAATTCTATTTTTTGAAAGTAAAATTACCCTCGAACAAACTGTTGCCCCGGCACGTCGCGGCATCGCAACGTGTAAAAACAGAACCAAAACATTTCAATTCAATTCAACTTATAAGTAAATCAATCACAAGATTTATAAACTTATACTTATACTACAAAAATGTCATGATATTTAAAGTTAAATATTAGAAAAGGAAATTTAGAAAGAAGAAATATTTAAACAGAAGATTTAGAAGTAATGCAGCCTGAGTAATCGTCTGAATGCAAATGGCAAACCCGCACGTGCATTTTCGGAGATAAGCTGCTGTTCCAAACCCTGAATAACCCTTCTAAAACGTAGCAAAAGTAAATTATTGTGTCTTGTAGATTGTAAGAATCGCAGCCAAGCGTACAGGTAGAGAGGCTGGATGAGCTCTTATGAGATTAACCGTTTGAGTGCGGAGGAGCGCGATAGCGCTCTTTTTGTATTGTGCCAAAATTGCGGAGAGCGCGATAGCGTTCCTGTTTATTAGTATCATTTCAGTGTGTCTTTAAGCTGCTTACATTTGTGAAGTGTTTGATTTCTGGTTATTTTAATAATACAGTGGTGGAAATAAGTATAAACGCACCTCAATTTTTCTTCATAAATAAAATATAATTCAAATTAATTGAAACAACATTACTTATTACATAGATACATAGAACTTGAAGAAAACTGTTACGTATTTATTAAAAATGTAAGCAAAAAATTAGGAAAATCGTAAAAACAAATGGAAAAAAGTATAAACGCACTTCATTATATGTATTAGAGAAAATATTCTAAACTTAAATTAACTTAATTTAAAAATTTATTTTCGTCCATTTTTACGCAAAAGAGATATGATGATATGTTTAAAACTAAGTTTCTCAGCGTAGAAAGTTGAATTTCGCTCCATGAGGCCCTTATTCGTGTCTTTAAGTCCTGGACTGTCTGGAATTGCTGTCCTTTGTAATAAACTTTCCGCGCTAGCGTTTCCCAAAGATTACTTCAATATTTCGATATTGCAGGAAAATTAAGTTTTCCCCAACAAGACGTTCCAGCATCTCAATGTATATTTTCGAATTCATTTTTGCGCTTATCCAGGCTAGCAGTAGGGCTCCAAAGACACAAAACGCACCCCAAATCATGAGACTTCCACCTCCGAAGTTTCGACTCATCCTCACTTCCTTTTCACGCCGGAGATCATGCCGGTAATATTGACATCCATCAGGACCATCTCAATTCCACTTCTCATCGCTGAAAATCACATTCTTCCAATTATCACCAAAATCAATGTACTTTTTTCGTTCCCTGCATCTTTTCACCCAAGATACGTGCTCGTTTGATCGTAAAATCTGTTAATCCTTCTGGATATCACCGGTAATTTCAATTCTGCCATAATTTCTGATGAACACAATTTTTTATTGACAGCCTTCCTCACAATTTCTCTTTTGTCTCGAATAGAGATAACCGGCGGTCTACCTGGTTGATCTGTTGATAGTTGCGTATTGTGCTCCTAATTTCAAGTAATTCCTTATTACACCTTTCGATTTTCCTATTCGACGTCCTATTTCCCGATTGAACATCTTATAGGCATCCATTTTACTTTTCTCTTCAGCAGTCAGCGGTGTACTACGCGGCATGTTTGTTTGTAATGCAAAACATAAACAAATATTTGCAAAACGTGGAAAAGTAACAATATGGATTTACTTTTTTTTATACGATGTGGGCAAAGCCTAGGGGACAACCCTTTGATGCGTTAGCATGGTTTTGGCCTGAAAGGAATTAGGGTAAGGGAAGTGAGGAAACTTGAGTCTTCTTTTTTGCATTGCTTCGAGCTAGACAACAGCCCAGAGACGGAGTGGATTATTTTTAATTTCTTAAAAGCTCACGGGCAGACCTGGTCTCGAACTCGGGACCCATGACATGGTGGTCCGTGCCGATCAACGAATTTATTCAACTCCGTCTCCCTTGAACTATAATGTCAAAAACCGAAATAAACGGAAAATTATTCTAAAATCTTTTTGCGTTTATAAATATTTCCACTTTCTCGTCCAAACTCGAGCTAGAATTCAGCTCTAATGAACAAACCTTGTGTTGCGCAATTAAAATTCGCCGGTATTCAACTGTAAGCGTCATGATTCATACTAAAATAAGTTTACCAATGTAAATTTGCGCAACAAATAACTGTTATTGTTAATCTTTCTCGTGTGTTTATACTTATTTCCCCCACTGTATAACATCTTATTATGGATTTGTTTTAAATCTTAAAACAGTTTTTAAATAACGGTAGGGCAATGTCTGAACATATTTGGCCTGAAACTGACTCCGAATTGAGTAGTGATGAGAAAGCGCATATTAGTGTATATGAAAGTGATAGCAACAGTGATATTGTCATCCCTAGAAAAAATTACAACTACGAATTTCCTGGTCCGGAAAATCCTCCTGATCATTATGTGAAACCTCTTGAACAGGGGTCCGGAATGAAACGATATGCGAACTTGTCTTAAACGTTGCGGGAACTTTTATTTCCTTCCGGAACGAAATCAAATTTTTTAAAAATTTTGTTCCGGAGAGAAACTTAAAATAACGCTCCGGCGCACAGTGTGTCATTTCGAACATCTAGCGGGACAAAATTATAAATATTTGGTGAACTGCTTTTATTTAATTCTAGGGAGGCAAAATCCGTGCCAAATTATGATTTTAAGGTAAAAAAATGCATTTATGTAGATATAACAGTTTTTTTCTGACTCTACATCGGATGAATCAGAAATTATATAGTCATCATCATCTCTTATTTCAGTTATGGTGGATTTGGGTGGGGTTATGATGGGAGCAGAGGCACTTTGTAAGAGCTCGAGAGTTTCAGCTAACAATGGCCCGGTGTAATTTTGAGAAGGTTCCCGATAGCTGTTAATGAGAGGATCAGATGTTATAATAAGCATCGTAAGTAAGTCTGTATTAGTGGTTACCCTAGAACGTTTCTGAGTGTGTAACTCAAGGAATCTTCTACAGTCCTTGTTTCATGCCTCCTGAGCTGAGCAAGATTGGATGATTTCACTGCCATGACAGAGCAGTTTGTGTACTGTAACGGGCATATATGTAATACCACGGATACAGGCTTACAAACTTTTCTTTGGTTTCGTCTGCAAATTTGTTGTACTTTTCTAAATTAATATCGTATCCTGACGAAATAGCACCGACCCGCAGTGTTACCGTCATTTGAAGATTCGAATCCTGGTTTGGGCTTATCAACATTCAACCCATTTGGTCTTTGAATTTTTTTTTTAATACCATGTTTTCTTCTATCAAAGTCTGCCTTAGCCGATTCACCTCTTATTTGCCACTTTTTTATTTCTAGGAGGTATCCCACATGTAGAAGGCACCCAAACGATCTTATCCAGGAATGTAATGTTGACAATCCGAATGAATAGTAATCGGTTTTATTGATTCTGGCAGAAGTATCATCATTCATCAGTTTGGGAGTCGCTCCACAAATGTAGCAAGACTGCGAGGAGGTGTTTCCAGTTAATGCATTGCATACTTTTCCGTCCACCATTGTCAGTTGAAACTTATGTCTTATGAAAAGTTGTACCTAATTAAACTTTTGTTGGTACCAAATTTCTTATTTGGGATTCCATTTTAAAACATTCGTCACGGGTAAGCTCTGGGGATTCCTTACGAAAGAAAAATTTTACAGGCCTACAATAGCGAGTTGAGGATGTTCGAGGATTTTTCCAAGCGATGATGGATTCAGTAGTATTAGAACAAACGAAATAAGAAACAAGTATTCGTCAGTGCTGACCGAATCTTGGAATTTTTGTTTATAATTGCTATGGCCCACACACACACAACCCCATTTACAAGACAGTTCAAAATTTCTAGGTAACAAAAGCTTAATTACTGATTCTTGAACTTTGACTAGTCGTTGTACAGTAAGATCTACAATAGCTTGCAAATTAATTTCAGCTGACGTTTCCGTGTAAGTAATTTGATTTTCGGGTGGGATATACATTCTAATTTTGCCTTCCGTAAATTCTAATAAAATGGAAACTCGTAATGACTTTAACTTTTCGACGCTTGGTTTTTTCCGAAGCTTCGCTAAATTCTTTCGGGACGACCGCCGAAAGAATTTAGCGAAGCTTCGGAAAAAACCAAGCGTCGAAAAGTTAAAGTCCGTGGAATGTGGATGCTTGGTTACTATCGCTGAAGGTGAAGGTATTAGGAATCGCTGTTTCTACACAAAATTGCAAATCTTCGCCGCAAAGCCGTATCTCGCTTCATTTTCGTCGAACTAAGCTGCCAACATTGAAAAGTTTGAAATAATGTTTTGGATTTTCTTCTCTACTTCTTGGCTGATGCTATCTAAACTAAATTTGTTTAAAACAAAATCGAGCAGCTCTTTATTTCTGATCGTTTTATCGTGAAGACGCCAAATGGCGAAAAAATCCCTCCTCGAAATTGTTAATCGATGTTCTTCAAAAAAACGTAAATGTCCTTTATTGCACAAAATCGGAAAAAAATTCTTAGGAAATTCTAAAACTACGTTAAATGGGGCTTTAATATAGAAACCTTGGGCTTTGGCATCTCTTGGCCTCAATAAAGTAAAAGCCTGTAACAAGAAGACTTTTTTTAAATTTACTACCTCTACGTTAACTTCCTATTTTAATAAGAATTTTACCGATTATATAGACTAGCTTCAAAATCCATGGCACAAAACTTCACTTTTACAGTTAGACACTGAATTGACCACTTGCGAATGTTTATCGCAGCAATGAGCACTTTATAATTGGCTCACTTTAAGTAAAGAAATTCATTAGTAATTGATGACCAAAGTATTTAGTATATGATGGTAGTTTACTTATTGGTTAACGGTTGTTGCTTTAAGCCACTTAGATTTGCTGGAAATGCCAATAACTTTTGTCCTCCTAGAATGTTCTAGACGCAGCACAGTGTGGCGGAACGAATTATTTTATAAATAATAAAAAGTCCTTTTTCATTTAATTTTAGAATAAAGTTCACATGTTCTATTTAACAAAGTGCTGCCCATCTGCAATTTTATGTCGAGGTGTCTTATATTAGAAGTGGTGGGTGATGTGCTAGCTGGTGGATGGTCAGTGCGTGGGTAGTGGGTGGGTAGTGGGTGGATGGGCGGTGAGTGGTTTAATTAAAGGAAGAAGTCTGGTAATTATAAGAAAGTGCACCTCACCTGTAACTTAATTACAAGGTGTCCTGTACTTGGAGTGTTTTGTGAGTTAGTGTGAATGTAGTGGGTTAGGAGTGAATGTTGATGGTAGATGGATGGTTGGGTTGTAGGCGGGAGGTGATGAATTTGTTTTTATTGATTCTTCTTCGTTTTTCCATCTCAGAGACATTAGCACTTGGCGCCACTAAAACACCCAGATTACGATCCGTGGACGTGGCTTGATGGATCATGCAAATAAAGTATTTTGCGAACAGTATACGCCGCATCGACAATTGAGCATAGATGGTTAGCACTCTTTGTCAATTAAGCATAAAACAGTATCATCCTAATAAAAGATATCATAAATGGGGAATCAAATTCTGGATGCGCAAAGCCAACTGAAAGTAAAGAAGAAATAAAAAAAATGGACTGGGCTATGTTGTTGAAAAATTATTATAATTATTATTTGTTGAATAAAGGATATTATTTGTTCACTGATAATTTTTTCACAAGCGTTTAACTAGCAAAGGTTCTATTAAAAAATTGCATATTATAGTATAACGGGCACTATTAGAAAAAATAGGAAATATGTTCCACAGCAGGCTAAATTTGGACAATCCAAATATTTAAAAAGTAATAGAATGCTAATACTTTTAAAAAGTAATATAATGTTAATATGGTCTTATAGAGGGAAAAAGTCTCAAAAAACTCTCGTAATATTGATTTCAAAAAAACTGCACAACATATAAGGTAGCCGTTAAAAAGAATAGAGGAATTTTTGAATTCGAAAAGGTGAAACTCGGTGTAATTTTAATTGCAAAAGGTTCATGTGTGGCGTAGATGAGTGCATATATTATATATTCAGAAAATTATATGGGCAGGAGGTTCGAATTTATGTCGAGAATTACACTAGTTTACAAATTTGGGCCTCATCTCGAGATCTGGTTCCTCATGGACTTTGGGGCGTAGATTCCGTAAATGGGCGTAGATGGGTAAATAAGTTAGAAAAGTGCCAAATAACGGGTTTTTTCAAAATATCTCAAAAACTAGTTTTAAGAAAAAAATGGTTGCCATTTTTGGAATCTACGCCCCAAAATACATTAAAAAAAGTGCATGAGAAACCAGATCTTTTTTGCTGCAAACTAGTGTTATTGACGACATCGAAAAGGAATGGTTAATGAATAGAAATGATGCATATAGGTCACCTATAACTCCTGCCCCAAGCAACAAATTTGCTCTTGAAAAGCTACCAGGACGGAATTTGCGGCGATGTGTGGAATGCAGTAACAAACGTGATAGGGGAGTTAGGAGATCGAACCTAATTTGCTCTATTTGTGAAAAAGAGCTTCACGCGCTTTGTACAGCAATCCATTATTGCAACAAACATGTTCTATGTTTTCAAAGAAGTAAATCACAGGAAAATTAATTAGATAAAACCTATTTTTTAGTATTTTTTTTTTGCAATAACATAATTAGTTAACTTCTTTTAATAAATTTTTTTCATACACACCCAAACCACCCAGTTCTGCATTTTTGATATATATCCGCAAAATTTGTTTAGCACTCAAACGCTTAAACAAGAAAAGTAGAGCTTTGTACCTCAAATAAATTTCCAAAGTGCAGCCCAACAGTGACCACCGGAATGAGCTACCGCGAGCTTTCTTGCACAAGCCGAATGAAGTTTTGGGTATAAGAGACTAAAGCAGATGAAATGTAGTTAAAGAAAAGCTGCAGAAGCTGCTGGTCGCAGGATTTTAAAGGAGGATTCATAACAACTCCCAGATTTTTAACTTTATTTTATTAGGGTGGCCACTCTCTGGAAAATCGGGAAAAGTCAGGGAATTTAAATAGGCAGGAAAATGTCAGGGAATTTTTACTGAAGTCAGGGAATTTTTTCATCCATAAATTCAAATTTTTTTCTAATGAAAGTGCCATACTGGCACGGTATAAATGGAGCCATCACTTGAAATCCATTTCTGAGAAATTTAAAGGGAAAAATATTTAAATTTCTATTCCTTGAAAATTATTCATTTCTATTTAAAATTGTAAAATTTGTTCACACTTCAGTTAGATTGAAGTAATTTCATCCAATTTTCTCAAAACATCTGCAAAACTATTCCCTTATTTTGAGGCTGAATTAACGAAGTTATATTGGGCGACAAGAAATCAATTTGAGTTGATTGAGAGTTTTCTTCTCTTGCCCATTTTTCATCACCGGAAGTAATTCCTAAAGTTATGTCAATTGTTTTCGAACTATCACTTTCTTGCACTAAATTCCGTAGTAGATGAAATTTGTTGCGTTTAAAGAGCTAAAAATGTTAAGTTGCTTTGTGTCTTATCGAATTAGAATCCACCGGTACTTTTTCACTCTATCCAAATTACTAGAGCTTTTTCTGTTGCTTCTATTAAATCATCTCGATTATATGTAGACAATTTTGTGATTACACTTTTTCGAATAGAATCTTCCGTTCGCTTCATTATCCTAACAGCTGCCTCATTCATTCCATATTCTTTTGCTACAGATGTTGATCCTTGTCCACATTTTAGTTTGTCAAAAATGTCAATTTTCTTTTAATTTAATGTATGTCTTTGCTTGGGAAGTTGTTTTTGTTGTTGACAAAAAAAAACCGTTTTTTCACCAGTTATTAATTCATTTGCTTTCTTTCAAACATAAACCAAATGACTGATGGTTACGTCCAATCGTTTTTGAAAAGGGTGCGTTTATTAATGAATACTATTTTAATTTATAAATGGCAAACTACAAAACAATCAAAATAAAACCCACAAGAAATATTTTTTTTTTCATTTAAAAACCGTGTTAATTGAATATCGTGCAAATCGAGTAATGGGTGTATATAAAAAGGTACCAACAGTAAGAAACGAAAAGAAAAAAAGCGCCAGAGTGCCAATAGGCAAAACTGCGCGCGTGAATCGAATACTTCCAACAGTTATAGGTAAAGAAACTGAGAAGCAGTCCATGCACCATTTTCGCTTCTAAAGTTCTGCTCTTCTGAACTTTAATTGGAGCCATTATTTCAGTGACTATATTCTGATTATTTCGCCATTTATACATGTTTTAGATACTGAAAAGCTTTTTGTGTGATCAAAATAATAAGTAATTTTTTCTTTTTAAAGAATTTGCCTTATGTGCAGTAAAAGTGTATAACTGAAAAGACAAATGTCACAAGTTGTTTATGTTTTTTATAACTAAAAAACTAGTCAAGTGAATAAATAGTTTACGGTTGTTTTTAGTAAGTCGTGAAAATTAGTTAATTTTTAATAAACAATGGGCTATATAAATATAAAAAATGACAGCTGATTTTACTCACACATCGAATAGATGTCGTTCATTTTGGTATAATTCTACAATTCGTTTTTTTATTACATATGGAAAGAAGGTTTCCTTCTTTTTGAAATCTCTCTAAATCTATCCTTGTTACAGAAAATGAACGCGGCTTTTATATCTCGCAAAACTTGTTTCAGCCAACCAGGTTACCTTGTAAGTACATGTACATGGATGTATTAGCATTTATGAGGATGAGTTCAAACGGTTGAAGGGGAATGGCAAAGCGTTTTGCCAAACTTTTACTCATAGCAGTCCAAGCCCTATAAAGTGTCAAAAAGCCAGCTCCTAAGCCAACCTGGCGGCTGAGGATTTAGATGCAAGCTCTGGGGAATGGTACACATTAGGTCTGTCTGTTTACTTTTGTGTGTAAAACGTGGGTAAAAATCGCTCTTCTGGTGATGGGGATGAAAATACGAAAGATAACAGACGCTTTCTGGGTAAACTGAAGAACTTTCAAACGTAAATTTCAGTGCAAAGATCAGTGCGTACAAGAAATCGTAAAAATAAACAACAATTAATAACAGTTCACTGAAAAAGTTAATAGTTTCCCGTGTTTATTTAAATTGTAATTCTAAGCTGTAACTTGCCAAACACCAATTAGCTGTTTGTTGTCAACCCTAAAAGAAGAAGAACTCTGCCGAAATTTAGTCCACACTCAGTGTGTTAAATTTGGACTGAAGGGGAAATTACTCGTTCTGTCAAATTTCTTCAAGTCCAAAAGTAAACATGCGCAGTGTGGACGAAAACTTTCGGTTTTGTGTAAAAACTTACGAGTAAACAGACAGACCTATTTATTCGTTGCTATGACATCTGTTGGGCATGCGGTCAATTTATTGAAACGGTTTGGCTAGATCGAGGCAACTAGAGTTTGCGAGAATTCCTACCCAAATGAGCTCGATGGGGCTCGAACCTGGGACCCCGAAATGAAAGCTTGACATGTTATCACTTACCGACGACTTATGTAGACTTGCTTTCATATTAATAATGTCGACTGATAATTATTTTAAACCAAAGTTTTATCAGTTAAAACATGTAATGCCACATATTTTAACATGTAATTTTATTTTGAGATAATATTTTTTAATTTTTATATAAATAATGGGTTTTATTTTTTCTTACAGTTGACGCGGATGAAATCCGACGTCTCGGTAAACGTTTTCGAAAACTCGATCTCGATAACTCGGGTGCGTTAAGTGTCGATGAATTTATGTCTTTACCAGAATTGCAACAGAACCCACTTGTGCAACGTGTGATTGATATATTTGATGCAGATGGAAATGGAGAAGTGGACTTTAAAGAGTTTATTCAAGGTGTTTCACAATTTAGTGTAAAAGGAGATAAATTATCGAAATTACGGTTTGCGTTTCGCATCTATGATATGGATAATGACGGTTACATATCAAATGGTGAACTGTTTCAGGTAAGATGATTTTTTCCATTATTTTTAGATACTTTAAGAACATTGTTAACGAATAAACCAAAAATTCGCTTTCATTATAATATTGAGTATGTAATGAACATTGTTGACATAATGCCAACAACGCAGAATAATCAAAACAACCAGACGAATATCCATAGCATGCCTGGTCTGAATCGAATTAGAGAAAAGCAAGCAAGACTCAAATTTTCTGTCAAATATCTCAAAAGAACTTGTGTTGCTAATCCCAGCGCTGTGAACATCGGAGAAATTTGAGTCACCACAAAAATGTCATTCATATATGCCTTTGAATTTTATAGTATGCTGGGCACATACCGGGGCGAAGTGTTAGCTCAGCTTGTTTCTGAGTGATTAGCAAAAGCGTTGTTCTTTTTTTTGAACGTGAATAAATTTCTCATGTGCGTCTATCACTATTACAATAAGAATTTGTCTTCGCTTATGTCTGAAAATTCTTTTATATCAATTAAATGTTCATTGCCAAACTTCTTGAAACGAGCAAAACGGGAGAAAATGGACTGAAGAATTAAAATAATTATCGTATAATTTCAGTCTTTCTATAATTTATTGTACTTTAAAATTTACAACAATTGCAGAATGAATACATAATTTTAAAATATTGCTGAATACATCTATTTTTAAAACAGATTTGTTACTATGTGTGGGCGGAATAGCCTAAAATCAAGAACGAGTGTGTAATTAAATGTGACTTCTTACCTAGTTTAATGAATTTAATGTCAACTTCGCGTAACGTGAATCTCTATATATACTATATATGAGGATCTCATCTTAATCATGAATATTGTAAAGTAAATAAATGGCCTACCGATAAATTATAGCAAAGAAATGAGCATCTGAAGATTTTCAAAGTGGAATAATCTATGCTTTTTGCTTAGATTTTACAAAATATCAGTATTTCCTCTTCTAGCATTTTCGACTTGAAAAAGAGGGTTAGGAAATATTATATTTATTATAATATTTACTGTGCTAATAATTAAATGGTTTTATTTAGCTTCACTTTCGTATATTTGTTTGTTGCAATTCTTGCGACTGACTTTTCACCGACTTCTAATTGTTGTATCGATTTGAAAGTTGGCACACATGTTCAAGGTGAGGTTTACAAATAATCGAAAACGACCGATATTGGTGTCGAGTCCGTACCTTTTGGGGTCAGTAAGATGCATAATGCCACTCCCCATGCCGTTAAAATTTTGGTGATAAGACACCCTTAGTGATGGGGTTGGGAAGAGAATGAGATATACAAATATCGGCGGTTTTCGGTTATTTGTATATATCACTCTCTTCCCGCCCCCATCCTTATGGCTACCTGCTTAAACCTACTAACTTAACACTATGGGCTACTCTACCCTGAGCCGTTCCTATGCCTCTAACGGCCCGTACTTGGCTCGAATCACTGGCCCTATCTACTGGCTTAAGACTATTAGCTAAATCCCTTTGACTGTTCCCCTCAACACGGGTACTCGGCCCGAGCAGCGAACTGCCCTTAAACTACTTACGATTAGGAGCTAAGTCCCTTTGACCTTTCCCCTCAACACGGGTACTCGGCCCGAGCAGCGAACTGCCTTAAACTACTTACGGCTAACATTTTTTTTTATGTTTTCCGGATTATCCGCGTAAAATTATTAAGAGTGCTAATAAAAGTACTCACCCCGAACGTTTCGCATCAAGTTTCATTGAGCGTGGTCACCGGTGACCACCTTTGACCTTTCCCCTCAACACAGGTACTCGGCCCGAGCAGCGAACTGCCCTTAAACTACTTACGACTAGGAGCTAAGTTCCTTTGACCTTTCCCCTCAACACGGGTACTCGGCCCGAGCAGCGAACTGCCCTTAAACTACTTACGGCTAGTAGCTAAGTCCCTTTGACCTCAACACGGGTACTCGGCCCGAGCAGTGAACTGCCCTTAAACTACTTACGGCTAGGAGCTAAATCCCGTTGACCTTTCCCCTCAACACGGATACTCGGCCCGAGCAGTGAACCCTTAAACTACTTACGACTAGTAGCTAAGTCCCTTTGACCTTTCCCCTCAACACGGGTACTCGGCCCGAGCAGTAAAACTGCCCTTAAACTACTTACGGCTAGGAGCTAAGTCCCTTTGACTTTTCCCCTCAACACGGGTACTCGGCCCGAGCAGCGAACTGCCTTAAACTACTTACGGCTAACATTTTTTTTTATGTTTTCCGGATTATCCGCGTAAAATTATTAAGAGTGCTAATAAAAGTACTCACCCCGAACGTTTCGCATCAAGTTTCATTGAGCGTGGTCACCGGTGACCACCTTTGACCTTTCCCCTCAACACAGGTACTCGGCCCGAGCAGCGAACTGCCCTTAAACTACTTACGACTAGGAGCTAAGTTCCTTTGACCTTTCCCCTCAACACGGGTACTCGGCCCGAGCAGCGAACTGCCCTTAAACTACTTACGGCTAGTAGCTAAGTCCCTTTGACCTCAACACGGGTACTCGGCCCGAGCAGTGAACTGCCCTTAAACTACTTACGGCTAGGAGCTAAATCCCGTTGACCTTTCCCCTCAACACGGATACTCGGCCCGAGCAGTGAACCCTTAAACTACTTACGACTAGTAGCTAAGTCCCTTTGACCTTTCCCCTCAACACGGGTACTCGGCCCGAGCAGTAAAACTGCCCTTAAACTACTTACGGCTAGGAGCTAAGTCCCTTTGACTCTTCCCCTCAACACGGGTACTCGGCCCGAGCAGCGAACTGCCCTTAAACTACTTACGCCTACGGGCTAAGTCCATTTGACCTTTCCCCTCAACACGGGCACTCGGCCCGAGCAGTGAACTGCCCTTAACCTACACTCACGAGTATTGGACTGGAAATTTTCGCATGACCGGACTATGCGAAAATCCATACGACCTGGTTTCGGATGGAGCGAACTCAGGACAGGAAGAAGTGGAAAAGGTGATTTTCTAGTCTGAGGTCTGGCTTATTTTTTCAAATTTGCATGCGAATCATATTCCAAGAGAAATTATTAACTCCACTTTATTCACATAGTTTTAATTTCTTGTGCGAATTTTTTCTTCAAGGCAACTTTTATACTTAGGTTAGGGTGGCGGCTATCAGCCCTACAGCCGATCAGCCTCACATATACCTATAAATGGTCCGTTGTGTTGTAGTAAAGCATTAAAAAGCATAAAATAATTTTAATTTTATATCTATTACGACATTTTGAAGTTGGTGCAAATTAAATAAACAAAACAGCTACCCAACCTTAATCGAAGTTACTATATAAAACTACCTAAGCGTTTTAGCTCATAAGGAAAGCAGAATAAATACTTTTGTTGTAGTTGTTTTGTTTGTTTAATTTGCGCCGACTTCAAAATGTCGTAATAGATATAAAGTTAAAAATAATTTTATGTTTTACGAAAAATTATAACCTTGGACCTGTTCAAAGTTGCATGGTTTCAGACTTTCGCAACTATGCAGCTTCCCTACATAAATTGTTGAATATACTTAGCAAACGCATGCAACAGTGCCTTTATACATACGGGACGCGGTTTTCTATCGCCTTATGTGTTTTCTGTCCAGTAAAAACTAAAAATTAAAACTATTAAACGATTACTTTAATGATGTACAGGAGGTTTAAAACTAAGCTGACATATTTTAATATTCCTTGAATATTTTATTTATGTTCATTTCATACTCATTTTTTCCGGGTTTTGTCTGTCTACTTATAAATAACTGTAAGCAGCTGTTAAAACGCTTAATATTTTATGATCTTGTAATTCTTTCAGGTGCTGAAAATGATGGTAGGTAATAATCTTAAAGACACACAACTGCAACAAATTGTAGACAAAACAATTGTCTTCGCCGACAAAGACGAAGACGGTAAAATATCTTTTGATGAATTTTGTTCGGTCGTCGGGAACACGGATATACATAAGAAAATGGTTGTTGATGTTTAAGTTCAAATTATCTGTAAATCTATCGCTAAATTATTTATTAAATTCTTTTTTACATATGAAAATATAAAATTCAAATTTTTACTATCGAGTCATGTGTGTAAAATTTCTTATAATTACTCGAAACTATTTTTTATATGAAAAGTACTTTATAAATTTATCCTGTATTACTTGTTTTATACTTTTCGGGTAAAGGTCAATTTAATTTTACAATCAAAAGTGGTAATAAAAAACTGGTTTGAAAAATCTAGTCAATAGTGATGTTTTGTTCACTTAAATATTTGACAGAATCAATAAGTTCTAAGGGTATATTTCTCTATAAGTAAATAAAGCTACTTATTTCTTCGATACGTTTTTATTTGTTATCCGATAAATTCCACCTCTTAATTTTTATATCTTTTGTTATAAACCGACTTTTTTTTGTTTATTTTTTAGTAAATTATACTTAATTAGTCTTCAAGACATTTTAGAATTTTTAAATATTATTTTTCTTGTTAATTTGATGTAGGTATTTTTCTCGTTGTTTTCGAATATTTCTAGATCTTAGATATTCCTTCATCCTTCCGGGGTTGAAACTTAAGTTAACAAATTTTAGAAAAAATAATCAAATTCTTACAAACCTTTTTTAAATAAACGTTTGACTTACTTTTATTCAACTATAATGTTCAAACACGAAAAATATATAATTATTAATTCATAATTAGCGATATTTGCAGAACTTATTAGATTATTGAGACATTTGTATATGGAGTCACTTACTTTTTCACATCAGCCGGAAATCAAATCCCATTATTTAAATATAGAGTTTGAGAGGAAAGTAATATTAGTATTTGGTCTTATATCATTTATAAAATTACAAATTATTTTTAAGACTATCTTAAACTTAAAAGTAAAAGTTTTGGAGAGAATATGATAACATAATCTCTTCAATTATGTATGCATGTTACAATTTTTTATTAGACTCAAGCTATTTCTCCTTTTTGATTTTGACCGCACAATCAAAACATTATTAAATATCTTCCGGTAAACTGGTGAAATTTGAAGTTTCTTTGTTTTATAAAAGCAAATAAAGGGAAAGAAAGAAATCAACTGTTTAATTGAATTACTTTTTATTAAAAATACTTCAGGTTCACAACTACCTCACTGAATAATAATTACTTTTTATTAAGTTGTGACTATGAAGGCAAATCGCCCGGATTAAAAGGATTATGTTATAAGCAGAACCTTGGAAGTTGATAAACAGCCATTAATATATCTTTGGCGTAGTTCTTTCATGCCAGGAATTGCTCAACGTAATATTTTCCATACTTTAGATATAAAAGTCTTCCTACTTTAAAAAAGCAATAGCAGACTTAAATTTGAACTTCATTTGTAAAAAGTAATTAAAGCGATATTAAGAGCTTAAAGCTATCTATCTGTTAAACACATAAATTATAAAAAAGTTATACATACAAATATTTATGATATATTCTAGTATGTCTGGCTATATTTCAGTCTTCCATCCTTAAAAAGTAGAAACAAATTAATATAGCTTTATAATTAATCAAAATATCTATTCTTACCTAAAATTAGTTTTTGTATTGCCTCTCGTTAGCAAAACTTTAATTGTGTTTTTTTAGTTGCTGAATTCGGTGGTTTCCTATATTATATTTTTTTATGAATATATTTGTATCGGAAACTTTAAATACGCCAGTTTAAAACAAATTCTTACTAAATTGTTAATTTACAGTTACATTCGCGATCAGTCTGATGTTAATATGAGTAATTTCCATAAGCTGAATGTACTGCAAATTGTGGGTACATAGTAAAAAACTGCTAACTATCTACGATTTCGTATGCTAGCAGCAGCAGCAGCATTTAACTATGTGCGCACGGTATGTAGTGTTTATCCACTAGAGCAAAGCGAAACTACTCCTTATGCAGTAGCCCTCTGCGAAAGTGTTAAATATGATCTATTAGCAAAAATTTTATTTAATAAGTTTCTTATTATCTAAACCCTAGGCTGTCTTTATTATATACATTTACATAAATGGGGTTGATTAAAATTCTATAAAAAAATCTTACAATCGGTTCACAAGTAACACACAACTTCAAAGTATAAGCATCCAATTGATGGCCAACGTACAAACACGTTAAGTGCAGCATACTGAAAACGCCAGAGAATAATTTTTAATGTTTAGGTATGTATATATATTTAAAAATGGCCGTACACATACCGGTAGACCTTACTGGTATAACTGTACAGGGGGAGATGCATAGGTTAACCGGAACGTGTAGATGGGAAACCTTAACAGAAACTTTGTTGATTTGACTCAATAATTCGTAGATGTATCAGATAAATCTAAACATTGAAATATATTCTCTAACATTTTGAGTAAACTGATCTTAACGATAGGTTGTCCATCGGAATGTAGTTTGTAGTAATTTGTTTTCATCAGTTCGGTGCAAGTTATATAGATTACTACAAATTCTCAAGTGTTTTCTCAACACAAGCTGTATTTGAAAAAAATTTTAATTGCAGAGGCCGTAAGCAAACAGACAGTGAAAAAAGAATAATTATTACAACAAAAATTATGAATTTGACGGTGTTGCATACTTTACATTTTACTATGTAACAAAATTAAGCCAGATGGCATCCTGAAATTAATGACTCTGCATTAAATTTAATCATAATATCAAAATATATTTTTCTCAACAAAGAAAGTGTGTACCTATTTAGTTTAAAGTAAGATATTTTATAGTTTATCAAACAAGTGAGCCCTACTAAAACAAGAGTGTATTACTTTGTTTCTTCGTTAACTTAGCTTACAGAATTCAGAGTTGATAGAAATACTAAGCAATAAATATTTATATATCTTACTAACGGACGCTTTAAAATGGAAGCGCACACGATGATTTATCTTTGGTCATTCCAATTTGTTTGTTGGCTGTATAAAGAATATCATGACTTATCCCATCCCACTAGCGAAAAGGATTGAAGTAAGCCGGGACGCACTAGTTAAATATTTGTTTTTAGTGGCCATACCAACTTTCGAGAATATACGAATTTATACTAAGTCCGTATTGTATTTAAGTAATATTCCAATAAAGCAATTTTCATCACATCTGCACGTCATATTTCACATTTCGTATTGACATTTTAACTTAGAAGTACTATTTCTGTGATATTGATCTATGATCTCAAACTTTTAACAACTTTTACGAAAATTGATTTCTTATCCTAAATCAACCGAGCCATCGCATAATACTAAATTTGATGCAAATGTAGTATAAATGTATTTGTTTGCATTTTGAGAGATATTCATTAAGATAGTTGTAAACTGCACATGTTTTAAAGTTTGAGAAAGACATTATGTTTAGGTTTCTACGTTTCACAAATTAAAATTAACAGAAAAAAGGGTTGGTTTCCGGTTAGGAATGTCTTTCCAATTTCAAATTCTAACAGCCTGCGTGCGTGCTTACATGTTTATCTGTCCTCTAAATCCTTTTCGCACGACTTCTTTATTAACTGTTCGTTGGTAAGGGTTTTGATGAAACTTGATTTATGACTTTTGTCTGCGTTTATTTGATTTTACATACAAACCATTAAAAAAACAATTTAGCACAAGAAAGTTTGTAAACGTTATTATTTCGTAAAAGAACATAAATTATGCAACTATGAATAGTTTTCTCTTAAGTAACATTTTTACCAAATCATTAATTTCGATAGCAGTGCGATCCTACGTTTTAAGGTTACAATTAAATGGAAAGTGATTTCATTTTTAATTTGACTTCTCCTATGAAATATTATAACATATTTCGCTTCAATAACCTTGTTTTGTATTTTTTTCAAAATATTCCAATTTTACTTTAGATTGGTTGTAAATTACACGATTCCTTAATTCATGCTCAGCAGATTTTAATAATTTGCAAACCAGCGCAGCTCTTGCCTAAGCCTCTTCAAGGCCGATAGTATACTCACATCGCTACGTTTCTCTAAAATGTTGATAAAAATTTATATTTACTTGCCTGCATAAAATAAGTGAAGCATATTGGTACCCTTATAGCAAGTATTAGCAAATTTTTTTTTATCCCGCTCTCTATTCTGCTCAAACATAGACGGACTTCCTTTTAGAGTGTACAAAATATTTTAGCAAAGCATAGGGTTTGGGCGGAGATTGATTGAGTTTGACAATGAAAAATACAGCAGCTTAAATTACACATATTTGTCTTTTTGTGTAGTTTGTCAGCCGTACAGTCGCGCATATGTATACCCTCCCATTTTAATTTAAGAAGAAAATGCGGATATTTTTGCGAGTATTGCATGGAAAAATGAATGTCAAAATTGCAAACCCATTTTCACTTATTTTAAAGCAATAATGCAAAGAAATTTGAATAAATCATAAAATCAGCCAAGTTAAACTTATTTCTACAAATTTAATGAATTGTTAGTGGAATGACTTCTTAACTGGCAAAGTGGATTACTGTAACTAAAAAAAACGCAAGCATTTCTTAATTATAGGTAAAACTTAACTTCAGTCAAAAGATAATAAATATAACACCTCTTGGCACCGACAAGTTAACACAAGTCCCGAATGTCTGCCGCAGATAATTGCATTCGCGAATATTTCGAAATTATGGGTGCTTTCATGCATTAATGCGTGCGCAAATGCAAGAAATTTGCTTTCGTGACATTTGCAACAAAACATTTTGCGCCTGTATGCATACATGCATTACTGAACTTCTTTGGCCATAATTACAAATGGTATTAAATATTTCTACAATTAGTTAAATTACATTACCCATTTTAATATGAACTAAATCCTAGTAAACAAAAACAAAACCGGCGTTGCCTTTCCTAACATTTCATTCTTCTTCTTGAACATAAGTACTGCACGCAGTTAAAAACATGTGCAAAACTTGCCCTCATTTGCTTCACACGTTTGAATTTATAAACCTTGTGCAAACGCATGTTTTGATTTCTTGCTTTAATGAACTTTATGCAAAAGCAAATATGCGCAAACATGCATTAATGAAAGTACCCTATACATTCGTTCACATGACATAATTGCAATTTGATTTTCACAGCAGTCACATGATTTCATGCTGCCAAAGAAATGTATATAGTATTAATTTACTTGTGCATTAATAAAAGATATATCATAGGGACTATTTGAAATTTTACTTAGGGAACAATACATTAACTTTAGTGTGCTGCAATTGTAAATTCGGCAAGTATAACTTAAATTTAAGTTCGCGTGCTTTGTAGCACTTAGTTAGCGCATCCCTTCCTAAAGGTGATATTTGCATGTACAGAGTGCGGGCAAATTTATGTGACATAATGGGGCCTTATTAAATAATTCATACATACTTAATCATTAATAAGTGGAGAGGGGGGGATATAGCAGTTATGTGACTAATGCACCCTCGGTCGTTTAAGCATAGAATTTTGATTGAGCTGGCGGAAAATCTTTAATGATTTTGAAGTTATGATTTAAACTAAACATAACCGTCCTGAAATTAGTCTAATTGTCGTCATGTCATTTTATGTCGGGACGTACTAAAAGAAATTCTTAATCATTTCCTTATGTCATTGTTGCTTGAAGATGTTTTTACACCAATACACAGTTTTAATTGCCCATTATCGCCTATTCGACCAATTAGGCTTGATATGCTGAATACTCATTTTCTATTACGCGCGCTACAGCTTGAACGGTCCAGGAATATTTGGTCGAGGTTTATTACAGTCATACAATTTTCTTCTTCTTATTATTTACTTTAATTTTACTTTTGATGTAATTTTTTTGACTTTTGTGTCATGTTGATTTTTTAAGTTTATTATTAAATTTATTCAATATAACCATTATTTAATAAACCTAATACAACATCACTTAATATCACTTTGTTTAGATTTATGGCAATAAATCCATGCATGCGTCTCGTTGGATTTAGATTTTTATTTATACAAAATTTCAAATGAATTCTGATTTTGATAAAAGTAAGCGACTCCATAATAAAGGATTTGAACATAACAGAAGTATTTATCTAGAGATAATGTTTGCAATAAACTTTTGTGATTCTAGAATCCACATTTGTCGAGGATAATTAAGAATCATTAATTATGACTTAAGAATTATATAAGACATGCCAGAATTTTTTTATAAAAATTCCAAGGTTCTAACAGAAATGAAGTCATAATTGAATTCTTCAGCTTCTAAAAGAGAACTTTCATTCTACACCAGCACCTTATTAAGAAAAAAAGGAGTCTTTAGTACGTAAGCAAAATGCACTTTGATATTGTTATACTATAAATACTTTACTTATTATAATAAACTGTTTAAAAGTAAAAGAGGAAAATGTGGTTTTTATCTATTATAAACTAACAGATCGCAACATATTAAAATTTCTTACCTAAGTCTAAAAAGTAATTAAAAATTGATGAAAAATAATATGTATATTAAACTTAAGGCTTTAAAGTACTATAATTATTCCTAATTTACCTATAAAATATATAATTTAACTATTCTAGAAAATAAAGTATAAAAAATGAATGTTTTTGAAGTGACATAGTTTTTATTAAATTATGTAAGTACTAGAGTTTTTACGGGAATAAAGAATAGTATATCTTTAAATGTTCTCATCTCTTTTTTACAAAACTAACGTAAAAATTAAGTAACTGTTTAAATATTATTTTCTTTAGTTTTTTTCGAAAGCTAATTTTTGATATAAATAAGCGAATTCTTAATTTATTATAGCTTGCTTTTATCAGGTAAATTTGCGTGTAGTTAACTAAAGTAAAAAATAATAAAAGTGTTTAAAACAAATGACTTTCTTAACTTTATTATAAAACTTCCCTTGTTATAGCATTGTAATACATTTTTTAAAAAAGACAAATGTTGCATTTTATAAAAGTATAAATAAAAGACCCTTACAAATCACACGCTAATTAAAAAATAGAACATAATTGCTTGCGAAATTTTTAAAAAATTTGGTAAGCATCTTTTTCATAAGCTGTTTCTCTTCGTCTAAAATTCTAATTTATTGGAAAATGAATGTTCTCTCATTTCAGTGCTAAATATTTTTACAGTTTTTAAAATTACAATGAGAATCTTCGAACCAGTATCATAACATTATATTAAGGTGGTCAAACATATTTTATATAATATTTTACATTGAATGATAAATAAATTTTGTTAGTTTGTGACTGGGTTTGCGTATATAAGTTTTTACATGTACATATATAGGCATTTATGTACCTCTAAATTGTAACAGTTTACAATCTTCTTGCCATAATGTTGTTATACATATAAGGACAGAAAATGGCTTATTATATAAATACATTATAAATAGACCATATTAGAAATTATGAGAGATTATATTTAAGAAATATTGTTTTAATCTGCACATGTATGGGTCTTTATGCGCACGTAAAGTAACAAATTATAAATAAAAAAAAAGATCTTATTTTCTTCAGTGTAAATGAATGCATGAAAATAAAAAGAAATTTCTTCAATCAACATTAAATTTCATGTTTTTGTAATCACACTTTAAAATGTCTTTAAATCTAATATATAGCCTTATTGCCTTCTTGAAAGGACTCGACTCTACCTCAGTTACATGTGTGTCTAATCGATCAACAGTAATAGACTGACAAACTCAACAAGGATGAATAGAAAACACTATTAACTTAAAATTTTATATTATTCCTTTCAAATCGATCAGGAAAGACAATCCTCTCTTCAATTTTAAATGGAGGATTGATTTGAACACAAATTTACACTTGCAGAACAGAACATGCCTTTATTTTCAGAAATAGTTAAATATTTTTCATTAATACTTATTATAAACTATGCTAAATCACTGACATGATCATATATCCATCTAAGGTAATTTCGGTGGACTGCTAGAAAGCTGAGGAAATAATGATTTTCTTTAGTAAGAAAGAAGGTAAGTAAGTATTCCTTACAGTTAATATCGTTTTCAAAAGTAAAAGCAAAGTTAGCCATTTCTTTCATACGGCTGATCTAAAAATTGTTTACTGGATGTAAAAACCTATTCAATTCATCGCTTTTGAACATTTTAACGTAGGAAGGAATTGGGAATTGCAAAGTAATGACGGTGTAAAATTATGTAAAAGTTAAACACTTATTTAGTTCCACAAATATTTATTTAAACAATTAATTTCTTGTGAACAACGTGTTTCGCCTTATTGAGGCATCATCAGGTTCAAAATTAAATTCCTAACTACAGTACAATTCTATTAATGCCTACGTTCGAGCAGGGATGGATTTAATAACTAACTTAACTTATTTAATCTATGAGCCAGAAAATTAAAAGCTGCCATTTTATGTTGTCTTGCGCAATATGAGTCCCTAGTCAATACTATTTCCTTTTCTTATTAACATTAAATCTAAGAACGGTAGCTTATTTTCGGTCTCTTTACCTTTATCTTTGACAAATTACTAAAGTGAATACGATAATATTAAAGAGATTGCAAGAATAAACGGCTACAGACACGTGATATCTATAATTTAATAAAAAAACATGCTGACAAAATAAAAAGAGCGAACATGACGACACTTACAACTTCGAAATCCAAAAATAATATCGTTACTTTTAAATTTCAAGGACATCTAACTGACAACATAAAAAAGATCTTAAGACCACACTCTTCCTTGCAATAGGACTTTTGTGAAACCTCACCAGGGGCGTTTCAAATGAAAATTTGAGAAAATTTTGATTTGTGGCGGATAAAATAGTTTCGCCCCCGCTCTTAATATTCGGACCATAATTAGTTCGATGGGGCTAAAGGGGAGCTGGCAATTGGGTTTTTTTACCTGAAATTGATGCTTATGGCAAATTTTTTTGGTGGACTACCTGTTAACGTAGGAAGATGAATCCTCGTTTAAAATTCTAGGACACTATAGGCTTCCTTTCTGCATTAACAGTTTTGGTCCATCACTCATAGATGCTGAATTACGGGATAAAACGGCACTTGCACACATTTTTCATCTTGAATTTGTTGAAAATGATGTTAAACGGGAAATTTTTTTGGGGCACCACCTGTTAACGTGGGAAGATGAAGCCTTGCACGAAATTAAAATACACCATAGGCTTACTTTTTGCGTTATCAGTTTTGGTCCATCACTTAAGATGCTGGATTAGGGGGTAAAACGGCACTTGCAAAATTATTTATGTTGATTTTGTTGAAAATGGTACATTTAGCGATGCTGTGTCTTTCCTAATAATACTAAAATTATTATTTTTGGCGGATAAAATAGTTTCGTCCCCGCTCTTAATATTCGGACCATAATTAGTTCGATGGGGCTAAAGGGGAAACAAAACGTTCAATTAACATTAGACACGGAGAAAATCTAAACCACGCAAAGAATTTCCAACCTGAAAAATCTGCAGTAGCGCAACACATAATTGTGGAAGATCATAATGACATGGGATTAAATAATCTGAAGTTAGAAAAAGCAATAAGTAAAATTAATGAATTGGACGCATGGGAAAGTCTCTTAATACATGAAAACAGATAATATTTTAAATAATGACAACGGTCCAATTGAATCACCTCTCTTTTTTTTAACTACCCAACAACGGTGATAAAAGATCATTGAACTCAGCAGAGATCATTGAACTCAGCTTATCGGTCATCTGTAGCTGGGAAATTACTTCAGTCTGCGTTGCTCCGCTGACGATGGCATGCATGCATGCCGAAATGCATCTGGATTCGGATTTGTGAACGGTACGTGAAGAACGTGTTTTTAAAAATCAACTTATAGTATTAAATGTATCTTCATTTATTTATAAATAAATTTTAAATTCTATTAAAAAAAGCGCTTTTTTAATTTGTACACCTAATATATTCCAGAGCAATCACTGCAATCTATCCCACTCCTTTCTAACTCTTCTGTTTTTGGTTTTATGTTATGATTAGAAATAAGATTTTTTAGCGTTTTATTATTAAAAAATACCGGCTTTATTCAGATTTATTTAAGCTGCATTTTTTCCATTGATTGGTTTCATTTATTGCATTTTATGGAAAAATCATCTTGAATACTCTGCTTTCGGTTTTCTGTTTTAGCAGACTATAAACTAATCTTTTCTTGTAACCGTTATTTATTGCAATTTTTATATGGTCTTCAATTCATTTGGAAGTTAGTTTGCGTCATTGGAATATTGAGGAGACGATCTATCATACAACGAAAGGCGGCTAATTTTGTATTCCATGGGTGTCCTCCGATAGTGTGAGATTCTTACTCACGAAAAACACCTCTCTGGGGATTAGCCGAAATAGACCATATAGAATAGAATTAGAATCGGGTCCCTTTTCGTCCCCTCGCAACTGAGTATCCAGTTATCGCACTGTCGCCACAAACCTCGGTTTCCTGGGTCACTGCTATAATCCTAGCCTATCTGCAGGAATCCATGTTGTCCCACCATCTCCAGTGTTCCTTCTTAGTCCATGCGTTAATTACAACCTTCATCCTTTCTCAGACTACGGCATTGAAGGGTTCCAGGCCGTAAAACTTTAGTCCAGAGCAAGGACAAGTAACCTCCTAATCCTTCGGAAGGCAGGTCTGCATCCTCTACTGGTGCTATAGCGCGGAGATAGCCAACTCGGTAGAGTCTACCATCTCTGCAACGCCGCACCTGGGGAAGTGCTAGTTATTATTTTGCCAATGGCACCTTCTTCCAGGACTGCTACAGTACTGTAAGCCAGCGCAAACCAGCCTCCATAGCCGCCGCAGAACCTTCAAAAGGTAATTTTCCCAAAGCTGCTTCTGTTGTGTTGTGAGTACCGTGGGTATAGCCAACATGTTAGGGTCTACCATACCCTCCACCTCCACTGCTACAGAAGTGCCTGATCCGACGCCATTCGTGACCCAATTACTCCTTCCTCCTGCAGAGGGGAAGACAACACTGCAGACTCCCTTGGCATGGCCTACCACAATCTTCGAGTTAGGGGGATTTTTCAAGAGGTTATCTCCTCCCGCATTAATTACCTGGCTACGTTCTAGGATGCATTGCCCGGTTGCTTCCACTTGGAGGTGTAAATAACACTTGAGAATGTCCAGATGAGGATCGCAGTATCGTAGAAGGCTTCAACTCGTCCGTCCATTCTTGAGCAACCGACACGACCGACACGTTATCACTTACTGCGCCGACAATTCTCTCTCTAGTGCCTGTCACCCCTTGTGAGGCAGGGGGCGGGAGAAGAACTTCACCCGAATCGAGACAACGATTGCAAGTGGACCTACAATTGAAAGTGGATTCCGAACCACTGACATTTTCTCTGCAAACCCCATGGCCTTTTTATCGTAATCTGTTGTCAGCTGATAGAAACCGTTGGGATTCAAACCTGGGACCTCCGGATTGTAGTCCGATACGTGATCACTTACTTCCCACCGACAACTAACAATTCTAAATTCAATCTCTAAATAGCGCTACATTATTGTCGTGATATAAAGAATGTGAATATTTTATTCTCCTTTGTTTAAGACCTGATTAATAATAATATTGAAATCTGTTGAATTGGGACGTTGGTAAGTTATCAGCAATACAGTTTTTCAGGTTTAAGCCGTAACAACAGTGGACTGCAAAAATACTTATTAGAGCAAATGGTAGAAATTGAAGTTATGTCAACCATGCGATAAATTACACCTAGCGTAAATATATGGCGAAATTTAGACCGTCCGTGTCTTTCTATGCAACTTTAAGAGGCTTTGAGTACTATTGTGGAGTATTTTTCACATCTTGTTTTAATTTTAGATTTTGTTTGTAAAATATTTATACCTGTATAGTATAACGTAATAGTTCTAAAAGCTAAAAGAGGACAATAAAGTGTAGCGAACAGACAAAGAATAAATACTCCGAATAGTACAGACAAGAAGCAAGAAAATTGACTCCTACCTCTATTGGGTTAGTTCGGTAATTAATAGAAAACATTCTAATAGTTTATCGAAAAGGATAACAATTTATGTACAAATATAGCTCGCTGAAACAGAACAGTTCCAAAAGCCTCGTTAGAATTCTGTGACTAAAGAACTTTGTAAATTTCTATTGGTACAGTCTTGTTCCACAGTGGTTGCTGTCTTGAGTAGGAGATTTGTCATTTCATTTTCAATGAACTTGGCTTGATGTTAACAAGAAGAGGCATATTGCGACAGTTTATTTTGAAACGTCAGTAGTTTCTTCAAAGTTGTTTTGTGTAGGGTGGCGGATTCCACTTCGGGAAATTGTTTTAATAATTACATTAGAATCGGGATGTTACGAGAATTACTTCATTGAATTTTGTTAATTTCGTGTTTAATTACTTATAATCGCAGTTGTTTCGCCTTAAAACGTTATAGATTTTGCAAATTTGCGCCAAATTCTTAACCTGAGCAAAACATATTTCACACAAATATTTACTTGAGATAAAAAATAACTTCATGAATTCGAGTTTTGCTGACTTTTGCACTTTAAATTCGTCATGTAAGCCCGTATATGTAGTGGTTTTATAAGCGTTTTAAATGTAATTTGTATAATTTAGGTTAGATAGACTGGAGGAGGAGCACGCAAAATGAGTCTTCAGGATATTTTTTCCGTAAGAATTGTTGTAGCGGATCACTATATTTGTCGTCCTATTCCTGGACTAGATCCGTGTTACTCTGAATTTCGAGGCTATGAGATAAAATCAGTGAGATCATATTATATTTTTTATTAAATTTTGGACAAGAATAATAAATCCGATTTAAGGTTCCTATTATCCGAATTTTTGGATCAAATGAAAGCGGAGCGAAAACATGTATGCACATTCATGGGGTTTTTCCGTATTTCTATGTGCCTTATAAAAGCACAGATATTGGGAGTGTTGATAAGGTCAAATATCAAATTGCATCTGCGGTGGATAAAGCTGTTAACATATCTTTAGGGCAAGCTAGTTCCCGACAACAGCATGTTTTTAAAATACAGCTGGTCCAAGGAATGTAAGTGCAACAGAGTCACGATTTTTTTTAAATATTAAAGTATTGTTTTGCAGACCATTTTACGGGTATCATAAAAAAGAACATCAGTTTTTAAAGATTTTTCTTTATAATCCGAGATTTGTAAGAAGAGTAGCAAATCTTTTTCAAAACGGTGCTATCCTAGGGAAAATATTTCAACCGCACGAGTCACACGTTCCGTACATTTTGCAGTTTTTTATTGATTACAATTTGTATGGAATGAGTTTTCTACATGTGCCAAGAGAGATAGTTAAATTTCGTCCATATCGGGATGGAGGTAAGTTAAAAGGAAAACTTGCCTTTACTAGGAAAGAACGCAAAATTGCAAAACACTAGTCTTAATATTTTGTAAGTTTAAAGCAAAGCTTGCGGGTTTTAAATTTATTATGTTGCAAAATTTGTCTTATTCGCTCTCTCTGATTCCTTTAACACCTTATAGGACTTAGGGCGTCTATGTAATACAACGACTCTCCACCTGATCCGGTTATGCGATTTGTTGATCCGGATACCTTCTTTTTTTAAGGAATTTCTTCATGTGTTGCGCGGTCGTCCAAGTCGATGTCTTCCTTGGGTCCGTGCGGGTTCAAGCTAGCGCCTACAGTGAGCGCAATTCCTATAACCCCATCGGGGTTTGTTTTGCGATGTAGCGTTAATTAACACAATGAATGTTATACGAAATATTTTATAAATATCATACTGAATTAACATAAAAAACTTTAAAAAATACTACCATTATAAAATTTATGAAAAAATTAAAGACTAGGGCTGAAATTCCTATAACCCCACTGAAAACTTTAATAAATAAATAATTCATTAACATTTTTATTTAAAATTCGTGCTTAATATTTTGTTTTCACACCATTCTTAACTTCAAATATTCGTCCTGGCATCGACATAATTAAATTTTGGAGAGTATCCATTGAGATTTCATCCCAAAACTTCTTTATTTGGGCCTTTAGTTCAGAGACGGTATGAAATTGGAGTCCGTTCGCGTAAATCCTCCTGGCCATGATGCCCCAAAGATTTTCTATTAGATTTAAGTCAGGGCTACGAGCCGGCCAGTCAAGTAACGGAATATCCTTAGATGAAAACCCATCACGTGACGCAATTGAGACATGAATCGATACATTATCTTGTTGGAATATGGCATTGTCATCCATATTGTTATCCAAAAAGTACAGTAGCACGTCATCCAACACTTCCGTGTACATAATGGAATTCATTTTTGATGGAAGAAAGCAAAGCTGGGGTTTTCCAGAATAAGAAAATCCAATTTTAATCATCACACTACCAACACCAAAATTTCTGCCAAGCGATGTAGCGTTTTCCGACCTGAAATCATGCCAATAACTGCTAAACCCATCGGGCCCGTCCAAATTAAATTTTTTTTTCATCCGAGAAAATCACATTTTTCGACTGATGGTCCCACGCCATATGTTTTTCAGAGAATTTGAGTCGAGCGTCTTTGTATTGCTGTTTCAACTGCGGCATTTTAAGCGGATTTCGATAAACAATGCCTTCTGAAGCTGATAGAATTTGCTGAACACGACGTTTTTTTATTGGCAAATCCTGAGATGCACTTAATCGATTTTTGGTTCTTTCGATTTTAACTCTGTTTTTCATCCTTCTTGAAATTTTAGTACTTTTTTCGATGGCTTTCTAATATCGTAATGAGGGCCTAATTTCAGGAAATTCCTAATCACTCTTGACGATCTGTTAATTTTAAAGGCTATTTGCCTGATGGTAAGTAATAATCTTCGTCTTTTCCTCATCTAATAAGAACTTTCCCTTTGGCATTCTTCTAAATTTCTATGAAAAAATGACAAAATTATGAAAAAGGGAACACAAGATTTGTATAATATACCTGTAGTTTAATATATGTATTATTATCTAGAAAACAACGTAAATTCCGTTATACTCGTACGGGGTTATACGAATTGCGCGAAAGGAAAGAAACCACTGATGTACACTTTATCCAAAGTACTAAACGCAACAGAGATGCCAGACGGTATGGAGCAAAAGTCGCCGAGCCGTGATGCTAAAGTCGCCGTGCTATTATTTGAAATCGCTCAAAAATCGAATTTTGATTTTATATTCATTAAAATTGTTGTTTTTACAACTTTAATGTAATATTATTTACAAAATAACAACACCAGATACAAGTAACACAAATTTTAAATTTTGGTAGAGGCGTCGTGAAAAACAAAAAATACTCTTAATTATTTAGTAATGGAAGTGACTATTTGTACTTACGTGTACTTTTGTATTCGAGAAAGTTCCGCTTTTATGTACTATTATACAAATATATTCCCTGGCGGGAGGACGGTTAATGAAGTAACTAAAAGTCACACCTCTTCCTCCCAGAAAGTGTAATAAATTGTTGACGCTAATACACGTAAGTACACGTAAATACATGTAATTACAAATAGTCACAGAAAACGAAAATTATTATTTATTGAATCGTGCATGCCCCTTTTCAAAACATAACCAAGAACTATGTTTGTGCAGTTGATGGGATTAAAAATGAACATATTTCAGATATAAACACGACGGCATTGAGCATACTTTGAGTTTGAGCGAAAAAATGCCATTGCGATAAATATCAGTTTGGACTTGTTCGGAGTTCAGTTAAGAGTTATTCGCGCAAAACTAGAATTTGAGATTACTCGATAGCAAAAAATTTTCTATTGTGATAGCAAATAGCCCAAAAGCGCCCAGCAAGAATTAAAAAATCGCCCAAAAAGTGCCTAGTCGCAGCCCCACTGATGGCTCAAGTAGCCCAATCGGCAAGAAATCGCCCGAATTGGCAACTCTGAAACGCAAAACAAATTTTAGCAAGTTCTTTTTGAATTTATTTTACAGTAATACTTAGAAATGTATTGTGATTGTTTCTCAGGAATTGCGCTCACTGTATTGTACGATGTTGTTTGGCTCTTTTCTTTGTGTGTTGCCTATATATTGCCACTTTCGTCTGCGAATATTGGTATCTATCCCGTCGTGGCCTGTGAGTTTGGCAGGTCTTCATTGATAATGACCTCCGGTCAATGGATGTTAAGAATACGCCGGAGACACCGGTTGAGAAAAGCTTTTAGCTTAGAGGATATTTGACAAGTCAGTTTCCAGGTTGAACAGCCGTACAACAGAACAGATTTTACTTTGGATTCGAAGATCCGGAGTTTTGTGCGTCTGGAGATGTTGTTATTGCGCCAGAGTTTTAAATACACCTTGAGCCTTGTTGATGCGAACTTGTACAACAGCTTCAGTTCCCCCGTCTGCTGTAACTACACCATCAACGCCATCTTGATAAATACAGGGCGTAAGGTAGAAACAATGTCGTCAAATTATGTGGGAAGACAACCAGCGCCAACTAGGCGACCAAAAAAAAGCTGTTCTCAGCTGTTGAAGCGATTTATCACAATTTACCAACAAATTGTAACACTTTCAAATCACTAATTCACATATTCTCCCAAATAAAGTTTTAAATTAGAAGACTTCATATTTATCGCAAAATTTGTTGTATAATGCCAGCAATTAGAGAAAAACCTAAGAAAACTCATCAAATGTAAAAGTTGTCAATAGATTTGTCCCCATTTACCAACAAAATTCGAATCACTAGTATCACATATTTTCACAATACCACACAAGAATTACTTTCAATCTATTTCACATTTCTTTTGGAAATTGACAATACATTTTGGCCGACGATGACTCACTCATAATTAATTAAATCTAAATGAAACTTTACCACGACATTATCTTACAAGTTATCTTTATTACACACTAGTTATTTCACTTAAATAATTTCTAAAACTCACACAATATTACTTTAATGCCCGAGGCAAATTAGACGAAATTTTCGCTTTAACTAAAAAATATACCCATTTCGCTACTTGAATATCACAAAACTTTTACCGCAAAAACTCTTTATACGATTCACTATTAGTTTTCTGTTAGAACGAGCTTAAAAGTTAATCACACTTCTTGTAATTGAAAAAAACTTCCGATCACAATTTCAACTTTTTTATGTTTTCCCACATAGTATGACGTCACGTTCACAAACTGGCTGTACCTTACGGCCTGTAGTTATCAAGATGGGGTTGTGAAAATCATGAAGTTTTGTACTCACACGCTAGTTTGTTAGGCCAGGTATGTTCCATACATCTTGTCTTCTTCTTTTTCGTTCACAACTAAACGATGAAAAGAGTTTAAAGTCGTATGTTTACAAGGTCAAAAAGAGATAGATCAAGAGACAGAAGCGGGCTGCCTCCTCCCGGGCCCGCCTGGAGTCTGACGCGGTCGCGCGAGTCTGATGATAGCAAAGTGATATGTGAAAAGTTCGTTTAAAACAATAATAAACATAACAAGATGAGAAAGACATATATATTTACATTATAAATAATATTTCAGAAATTACACTCGCGGTTATAAAAATCGCACCACACAGGTGGGCAAGTCATTAATGAATATTTTGGTGCCAGCCATTGAAAAACACTTGTCATTTTCAATAGGTAATTTGATAACTGACTCTGCACGTTGTCATCGAGCAAAATCCGGCTAAGTAAACTGTGAAAAATGGATTTCCGAACGTCTGCTCTTATTTCGATAAATTTGAAGTCGTGCAGTTTTTTTGACCGCAAGTGTAGGTGCGCAACTTGCTCAGACGCACTATTTAATTTAGAGAAAAACACAAACTAAAAATCTGCAAAAATAAAAAAAGGATGAAATTCAGTATTTTGTTTTGGCTCCGTTCTTTCTTATTACACTAAAAATTCTATTCGGCATTAATTGAACAATGTTTTCCTGTGTATTAATAGGAACTTCATTCCAGCATCTAAACATCTCATTTCTTAGTTCTTTCACAGTCTCCAAAGAACCAGGTGATCGCTTCCTGTCTTCCTTTTGAATAAATTCCGCTAATATACCCCAAAGATTTTCTACCGGATTTAACAATGGGCTTAAAGTCGGCCATATCATTAGAGGGATGTCTTTTAAAGAAAAGCATTCTCTTGAGTAGGCTGAAACATGTATATCAGCGTTGTCCTTCTGAAAAATAAATGGTTTTTCTACCAAATCTTTTATAAAAGGTGTTAATAATCTTCAATAAAGGGTATTAAGGCAACCTTTAACATCTCAGGAGATCATTTTTGTCGGTACAACACATAACTATACTTTTCCGAAATAAGAAAATGCGCCTCAATTCATGAGGCTACAACTACCAAAGGTTCTGCTCATTCTTGGTTTATCATTCGACCCCAGATAATGCCAAGAAAAGCTGCCCGTCTAAATTAAATTTCTTCTCATCGGATCACATTTTACCATTGATTGGTCCGATGCATGTGATCTTTTGCGAACTTCAGACGAGCTTCTTTGTGGGGCTCTGTCAATCGTTGATCTTTCGTCTCTTTTCTGTATATTATGTTGGGCGTTTATAATTTTAAATTCCGCTTTGATTTTGGCACTACTTCCATATTAAGGTTCTTTTTCAGGAATTGTCCTGATAGATTTTTCAGATCGTGATAACTTTAGCGCTATTTCTATGTTCGACAGTCCCATTTCCACCTCCTCGCACTTTCAAGCTTCGAAGGGTTCGACCTATCGACAGATCTATTGAAATAATGAGCGCTGAAAGAAAACGTGTTTGTCAAATTTCTGAATTGACCTTCAAATGATATACATATGTATATGTATATTTCAAAAGTATATGGACAAAGCAAAAATTGGAGTAGATGACATTCCGACTTAATTCTTAAAAGGCTATGTAACTAATGAGACATTCAGAATTCAAAGTCCACTCATAAATTTTCTGCTACTTTCGGGATGAAAAACTTTTATGGTCAAATTTTTTCGAAGACTAAATTACACTCTATGATTAGAGAGACGATATATTGAGCTCATTCCTTCGTTTTCAAAAAGAATTTCACAATATAAGCATCTTCTATTAAAATACGTATGTAAATAAAAAAAGGTTATTTAAAAATGACGCCGTTATTTTTGACCAGCTCTTTTCCAAAATTTCCTGTTATCGGCTTCCTTCGACATAGCTTTGAAGTAAGGCACCTTTAGTCCACAATATATCAAATACTTGTCTATTCAAAAACGCTCCACTGATTTAGGATTTTTCTTTTAAATTCAACCGGTGTAAATAAATATCAAATTAAAAGAATTGTCTACTACTACATTTGATTAAGATTATAGTTCCATGCACTACGAATTACTGCTTTGCTTATATTTCCAACAGTTTATTTAACTTCTTATTCTAATTTTAATTTATTTAAAGAACTATATAAAAAGGAAAATGATGTTATTTTATAAAGAAAAATTAAGAAAATTTAGAAAATTTGGTATATTTTACAGAAGAACCTAGCGATATAACAGGAAATCAAATGCTTGAAAATGTATCTCGTATATCTACGTCACGACATGAAGTAGATGTAGCAGCTACATTTATTTTGAATCGCTTTCAACTCGTTTCTAGATCATCAGCTCACACCAATCCTGGAATTGAATCTATCTGGCAAGATGAAAGAACTCGTCGAGAAAGATTACTGCACGGAAATGATGAGGTAAATTATTTTGTTATTGGTACGTTTTCATTTGCAGGCTTAATATAATATTATCTTAAGGTTCCACCTCTGGATGTTCCTCACTCTCAAGAAAGAGTTGAAACCACACCAACCGAAAGTGATGTATTTTATCAAACAGCATTGAAGAAAAAAATGTTTGAATTGGAATCAAATCTAGATCAATCTATAAATTTAACTCTAGACACCAGTACGGGAAAGGTTGGTGGCTTCTACGAAATGTTGTTTGCCTTATTTGATTTCCCTTTTTTTAGAAAAGCAAATTCAATTTAAGCAAACTTCTCTTAAACTCCATATATCCTCAAGAGTGTTCCCAAGAAGACGGCTTAACAGATGCTTCTGTCATCCAGGATCATTATTCAAATCAAAGTTTATTTCATTTGTCTGCTAAAATGTTACAACCGGAAACATCGCAATCTACTAGTTCTATTGATGAAAGTATTGTAGATGAAGAACTTGTTATGAATTTATCACAGAACAAATTGAGTCAAACCTGTAAGTATTTGACACAAATTAATAAAATGCTTACCTTTTAAAATCATACGTGTTTTCTCAGTGCGTGAGCAAGATTTCGATCTTTTACAAGTTATGGAGCAGTTGGAGGAGGGCGTTTGTGATGAAGATATTTTAGAAATTATGCAAAAGTTGGAAGACGGCGAGCAAGCAATTGATCTTGATAGTACTCTAGCTCCTTTATCGCAAACACCAAATTGTTAGTAAAATAACACAAGTTGTTGTTATTTATTGAAGTATTATTATTTTAGTAACTCCGGTACTGAAGAAAAATGAAGATGTAAATAAAACGATTTATAATATCAACGACTTATCTGACTCTGATGAAGATATTAATCATTTTACTATGGCAGTTGAAGACATCGATAGAGTTTTAGCCAGTCTAAGCCAAACGTAAGTACATATTAAGTAGCTAAATTAATAACCTTTAACCCTTATAGTTATTAGACAATGCGAGAGTTTACAATTAATTAATAATTTACAAGTTTCTAGCAACATTTTTATTACACTACTTTGAATAAATTACGGAAATAAAATATAAATACTGAAATAGAGGAAAATTCGTTCCTTAAAGATGCATATATGACTTGATTTTTAACATAAGTTAAGCTGACACATTAGCGAAAAGACGTTGAATCTAGGGTACTCTAGTTTTATAATTGTTTGAATGTTCCAATTAATAATGGAGTTGTTTATCTTTCTGAAGATCTTCGCTCATTTTTACTGCTTGTGGAACCATGACTTCGATGATTGCGGTTCTAATGAGAATTTTACTTCAATGGGTAAAGAGAAATGAGACCGGGAGTTTGCTCATTTCTTTTGCATGTGATCAAATAAAATAAATTTTGAAAATAATCAAATTATTGGTAACAGTTCATTTATAACTCGTTATTTTAAGAGGATTTTTTTTACCACGATTGAAAAAATATTCCTCTACAAAGCCCTTTAAAATAAAAAAAGAATAAAGGCTGGGCTGTAGGTATCTTACGACCTTTAATAGATATTAACAAATTTGTGGTATCACAGGAACACCAAAGTTTGCAAGTTTTAATGTGTTTAATTTTCGAAAGGTACATCACAAATAAATGTTAACTTTTCTTTGCAGAAGTCCGGTCAAGTCAATTGAAATGATACCTCAGATGGATGGAGCCGATGACATATTACAAACTCCTAAAAAACGATTGAGGAAAAATGGTGAAAAAGTGCCTTCAGCTCAGAAAACGCCAACAAGAAGACCTTTTAGGTACACTCCGCTTCAAATTACGAAAAAGTCTCCTAAGGCGAATAGAAGCAGTAAGTTCTATTTTAATAATTTCATTTTGTTTTTTACGTTTTGAGAATTATTTACAGAAGAAATTAACGGAAATAATGAGAAACAAAGTGATGATATAATAAATATTCAAGGCGATGACTTTGTAGACTTGCGCGACGAAGAGGAGACACTGTAAGACATAAAATGTAAAGCTGACTGCTTTAAACAATTTGTTTTTTTTAGTGGCATTCGTAGGTCGAGTCGAAATTCTAAAAGAGTTAATGGAATAACCTCCATTGACGAGTCTATTAAAAACTTTACAAAGATAGAAAACGGGCTAAGGCGTAATTTAGAAAATACTCTTGTAGCTTGCAATTTAAGAAATAATAGGAAAAGAGTAAAGAAAAATGGGGAAAAAATGAAATTGGAGGAGGAAAAAAACTGCACAAACACTGTGCCTTCACCTAAGATTGGAAACATTTCTCCAGTAAAAAAGTGCAAAGTAGAATTAAAGAAATTGAAAGTAGAGGAGAATATGAAGACTTCAAAGGAGTCAACAAAACAAGAAAAGCGATGTCGTTCTCCATCTGACGTTGCGAGAGAATATGATAGGAAAAACAATTTTTTTCCCGAACCGGGACCTTCGCATATAAACTATTACGGATTAATAGACGTTCCCAATCCAGAATTACCGAAACGAGAAGAAATTAGTCCAATTAAAGAGATAGTCAATTGTGAATCACCAAAAAGTTTTAAGAGCAGTGGGAGCGATCGTGAAAATGAGCTGAATGTTTGCAGTTTTTATGAAAAGTCTTTCATAATAGATAGTCCTTCAATGTTTAGTGATTCTTCGCCAGCAAGTAGCAAAAGAAATTCTATAAGAATGAAAAGTGCTTGTTCTGCATCTTCTAACAGCTTTGGGGTGTCAAACCTAACAGGTTTAATTATAACTCCTGTGGAGCTTCCACCAAATTTTGAGGAAGTTAGTAATAACTTGGTGAAATTTCAGATCCCAGAAATGAAGTACGTGCAGCCGTTTTACAGCAATAATGTCGATGTTACCCAAAAAAAGGAAATTGGATCCACTGTTCTTAAGATAACCAGCAACTCTTTAAATGATTGTGAAGAGTTTCAAAGTGTTTTGACCGGCTTGGAGGGAATTTATGTTAAACGACGAAAAATGATTTTATCAATGGGTGATTGGAACTTACTTGATCAGTTTAAATCAAATAACGAAATAAAGGAATATTTTTGCAATAAGCATAAGGTCGTTATTTCAACTAGAGATTTACCTCCCAGCAAACAGGACGCAAAAATATGGTTAAAAGCTCGTGAATTATTAGACGCACCTAAGGCGATCGAAATAGATAGTCCAATAAAAATTCGCAGGGAAAAGGCGAAATTAATTGTAGAAAATGATTTTACTTCAAACGATGATATAGAAACATCACAAAAAAGTCTTTCGTTGTCACCATTGACACCTCTTTCCAAAAGTAACGATACAATTTTATTAAAGGCAAATGATATCAAGCATGATGCTTTGTTACATTGCACTCCGAAGCATTTAAATAGTACAAATCAAAGAAAACAAAACCCTAAAGCTTGTTTATCCTTAACAAGAAGGCTTAATAAATTACAAAAGCTACGTTCTCCGCATCTTGATAAATCTGAAGGAGCAATTTTAAAATGTATTTCTCCTGAAAAACTTCAAGATAATTCCATTAAAGAAAGTCTTTCCCAACACTCGCAAGCGTCATCTAATGACAGCATTACTAGTGAACTGGTAAGTGATAAGAAAAGTTAAAATAAATGTTGAAAAGCATTTTCTTTTATAAGAGTTACTTTTTAAAGGTTTTATTCAAATAAATGTTATCATTAACTGTTGGAGAGTTTAATAATTCCAAATTTGTCAAGGGAAAAGTAATTTTTTTGTTTTGAATTCGATTTGATTGTTTACGTCTTATATATTTAACTTAAAAATGTTAAAACAAAGTAACTTCCATTAATGTTTATGATTTTGTGTTTCTTTACGCATTTTTATAAATGGAACTATTTTGTTTATTTGGATTTTTTATAAATTTGTTCTGGTCACAAATTCTGTATTTTACTTAAATACTAGGTGGGGTCACCTAGGACCTTACATTCCCGATCTTGTCAGGCAGAGGGCTGTAGAAGAACTTCGCCCAATTCGATGACAAATATCGCAAATCGATTCTGAACTACAATCTGCAAATGCATTTTTGCGTAGTCTGTCGTAAAGTAGAAAATAATAATGTGCCGAACATGCGATCCTCATGATGAGAAACCAGCGCGTTATCCCCTACACCACTGGCGACGTAACAACTAAGAAAACTTAAAAAATAACAGAAGCCAAAAATTTACTGAACTTATAATAATTGCTCTTACACTTGATTCTACTTTTCAAGTAGAAGTACAAGAGGTGCATATACATATATATATAATGTATATATCCATATCAGTGGCTTATTGTGAAAACCCTTCATCCCACATTGAAAAATGTTACATAAAGGAGCTATATTTCGTAATTTATTTGGCATGAAGTGTTTTAAATTTAAATTGAGAGCATCTTAAAATTTAGGAGTTAAGTACTCTACGTTTCTTTAAAATTTCTTGGGAGAGTTAACCAATTCTTGAGAAGGTTGTCTTCACATTTGCCCTTGTGTAACATAAAAAATTTTCTCCGCTTCAATGGAAAATGATTAAAATTTGACTTTCAGACTTTCTATAGATAGATCTCCAGCACTTGGTTATGATTTAAGATTTCTCTATAATGCATTGGATTTCATATATTTTAATATTACAATCGAAGGAAAAAATGGGGTCGGAGTTGGATCAATTGGTTGCCGGGTTCGATACCAGGTCTTCCGGGGGTTTTTAAAATTGAATTAAAAAATACGCTCCGTCTTTGGGCTAAAACCTATCTATCATCTAAGTTTCATTAAACACGTAAAACAGAGTTAATTTTCTTTGTCTTCTGCATGTATTAAGCGCAAAGACAGTGCGGTATTTTGTTAAAATCAATACCTTTCCCTGTTTAACTTTGTGAAAAGTTAAAAAATTATTAAATTTTATTTTATGTGTACTAAGTAGTGAAGTTTAACCGAATTTTATTTTTAAAATTGGACAAAAGAACCGGTTAGTTTCTATATTTTCCTTTCTCTCACTTCACTAATAAAATGTAGTTTCATGTGGTGGGTGTAGAATATTTATTCAATTTTAGTAGCCAAAGTTCTTACAAAGACGTCTTATCTACTCTGTAGGTTAGAGCTGCATTAGAAAGATCGTCATTCAGAAAAAATCTTAATATAGAAGGCGACAATACACCAAGAGATGGAAGTTTTGGCATATCTGGTGCAACACTAGACAACACTTTTGGCTTCAAAGTAAATTTGGAAAATCTTCAAAATGCTAAAGCTGATATAGAGGTATTAAATATTATATCGTTTACATTATTGTATACGATAGCTTTCTATCGTTTCAGTTTGACTATTTGTCTATCTTTTCACTTGAGATATTTGTACCAAGTAGAGAAGATTTAAAGCCAAATCCAGAGTTCGACCCTATTGTTGGTTTGTTTTACTCTATAATAAATAATGTTCCCGAAAATTCAGATATTCCTAAGAGATTTTCTGGATGCATATTAGTTATTGAAGAGGACAGTGTTAATTACCTTGGAGTTGAAGTTAAATTAACTAAAGTCAGAAGTGAAGCTGATCTTCTTAAGGAACTTTTTAATTTATGCCAGTTTTGGGATCCTGACATTTTTGTTGGATATGAAGTAGAAATGAGTTCATGGGGATATGTCATGGAACGTTGTCGTTTTCTAAATATCAATTACGTTTCGTTACTATCCCGTGTTCCATCTCAAAAAGTTCGAGATATTGTAGACGAAGATAAGGATCAGTTTACAGATTTGGATATAGAGGTAACTGATTTATTTTAGTACGTATATATGCATATTTGTCATTGCAATTCTGCGTCACAGCGCTTGCCTTTCAAAAATTACATTTAATATTGATTGTGTTCATGGCCATATAACTTATGGTCAAGAATTTAGTTTAATACCAACTTTCTTAAACATATTTTTTAAAGTTTATTAGAAATCATCATATAAAAGATGAGGTAATATTGTTTGAAATTGGTCAGTCTAGGAGTTTTTGAGTAAAATTCTCTAGTAGAAATGCATGAAATTAGAACATAACAAATTTTGGAGTAGTAAAAAATCGATAATGTGTTTTTTAAATTCAAATTTAAAACCCAAATAGAAAAAAATGACGACTAATCAACGACCTTGAGTCGAACTCTGAGACGTAAAACTAAACGAAATTGTAGTTGTAGTAGCTTAATTGGGCTTGTATGACACAAGGTGCAAAAGTAAGGGGTTTAAGTTTCGTAAGTTCCGTTCCAAAATGCCTATAAAGGAACATTTATAGTGTGAACCTTCTAAGCGACTAATCTCAGAAGTTTGAATTTTTACAGCTAGGTAATCCGATCTGCAAAAAATCCATATTTCTTAAAATAATTTAAAAATGTTCTTAAGTGGAGAGAATTAATATTTAAAAAAAACAAAACATTTCAAATTTGGAAGAGTTATTTCCCCTACTCTCTCTCCTTAAGGCCCTCTCTCTCCATCTCTTCCTTCACTCTTTTCTTTTCCTCTCTTACCTACCTTTGTTCCCATTCTACCTTCCCTCCCTCTCTTCATCCCTCTCTTCCCACCCTATATTCCCTCCTTATCTCCCTTTCTCTCTTTCCTCTCTATTCTAAAGTTGTGGAATTAAAAATTTTTAATAGCTCATGCACAACACTAACGACAAGAAACAATTTTATGGAAACTTTTCGGAAATTATTACAAAATAAATACTTATTTTAGAAACAGAACAATCGAAGCATCAGCATTGATTCAATTATAATATTTTATTGGTAGCCTGCGACACTAACTTTAAGAATTCGGCTACTTTTAAAACTCTTTTCTTTAAATTTTAGATGTGTAGATTTGAAATAAAATGCACCAATATTCAATATTAATAGTCACGTGACCAGAAAAGCGAATGTGAGTCCAGTTTTAATCGAGAAAGGAATCGTCTACACAGGCACATAGACCTTAAGCAAAGATTACTTACTACTAGATAAACGGCTTCGAACAAAGTAGTGAAAAATTTGTGGTTGCTTTTATATATTTCCCGCATCGGGCAACCTGCAATCAGAATTAAAAATTTGGTTTCCGGGAGAGTTTGTGGATAAGAGACACGTATACTTTTCTTATGTGCATTTACAAATGTCAACTGTGCTTCACTCATTAAAAGATCAGAATACATTGACAGTTTGAAAGATTCTTACACACAAGTAACTAACTCAGTCATGTGATTCACAGGAATTTTTTTTTGTTGGCGCTACTTCTTTTGCCGGTACTTTTTTGACAGGAGTCTGTGATTCTCTCCGGATGAGAACAGAATTTTGACAGGAGTAAGTGATTCTATCAAATAATTTTCACTGGGGTAAATGACTGCACAGTACCTGTACTCCTTATTTGCATGAATATTCTTATGACTTTAAAAGCTGGATAAATTTCGTTTTACTGTGGTGCCAGTGTTGCTTTTTCAAATTAGCTGGGTAATTTAGGGAGCCGGTTATCTAGTAGTAAGTAATCTTTGCCTTAAGGTTGATTTCTACTGTGTTGGCTTTAAAAATCGATTTTTTTTCGTTGCATTCTTCGATATTCCTCTAGAATAACCAGTGTAAGACTTTTTATCATATCTGTCCTAGAAATTGAGTTGTAGGTAATTTCATGACGGCCGGTCGGGTTACGCCAAAGCACTTTCAAAACTTTAAACACGTTTTCTCGAAACCATTTGAATTTTGCGCCATTTCTACAATTTTTGAAATTTCGACTTGAACCTGGTCACCTCTATTTTAAGAATCTTTTTTGATTTTAGATCACTGAAAGGGGATAATTCAGCGCCTTGCAATAGACATCCCCCTTAAGAATGGTCCGTTCTGTTACCATATGAATGTTAATTTAGGGTTTATTTAGAACCAGCCACAGCTGTTCATAAACCTGAGAACTGCAGGCGCATATTGAATAAGTACGATTCTAATGCCGTGTACCTGGCCAGACCCGGGAATTCGTAGAGTAAATGCTGATTGTTCTCCACTTTTTCCTCGTCCACTGATAACTTCTGCAGAAGTTGTGCGTGTGGATGAGTAAACGATGTATGATTGCCGAAAAGGCAGTTACCAGTAGTGGGTACTGTAATATTTCGGACGTGCATGAAGTTTATTCTTAGAGAAGCCATTTTACCGATCAGGCCCCAGTTGCCTTTACAAAAATAATGTTGTCAGATTACTTCACTTCTTCTAAGCAAGTTGAATAGCCTTGAGGTCAACTTCTCTGTTTGCTGATTTTAGAGGCCAGCCGGTCGAGATGTCTACACGGAAAGCTTTCAGTTGAGAAACCTTTGAAAGCGTCTCATTTGTCTTATTTTCCTGCATCCCACTGTGACCAGGGAATCATTAGAGAGTTACCTTATGTATTGCCCTAAGTTTTGTAGACTGCTGGCATCTGAGCACAAGCTGTCATTCCCGCTTGACTGTCGATATAAATGTATATGTCGCTTAATGGTTTTTTTACTCGCGATCTTCTGAAAAATTGCTGATAGACATCTGTTGAGTACACTACTGATCTAATTAAACAAAGAGATGAAACAATATCTATTTGAATCGTTAGAAGCTAATTATAAAGACGAAAAATTCAGCAAAAATAGTTGTAGCTCTAAGAGCGTAAATGAAAGGGACGTTTTGATTTAGCCCGAAAGTCAGATGAGTTTACTTTCAGGTAAATAGCCGGGTCTTGTGTGGCCATGATTAGAAGGAATGGAGAAGTGTGATGCATGTGTAGTGACGAGCGTCAAACATACTGGAGGAAGTGTAATGGCTTGGGGTTGTATGGCAGAAGAAGGTGTTGGAGAACTGTTCTTGTGCAGAAATAAAAAAAAATAAACGGTGGCAGCTATGTTTCCGTTTCTGCTCTAGAAGTCACTAAAGATTTCCCACACAAAAATATTTGATACAACGTTTACAAAAAGAAGCTACTATGAGATTGCCCCCCCCCTATTAAGTGCCTATGACCAATACTAAACAGAAGAATCAAGCATCATAGTGAAGGCCTGAAGTCCACTTCACCACAAAACTGCGAAAATAGTCCTGTCGATTGGAAAAAATTAGATTACATAATGTCAAATGAAATTCTAAAGGAAAACCAACAATTTGTATTAGAAATAAGTGTTCTTTTTTAATGAAACATTTTTTGAAAGCTTTAGGGAGAAGAACTTCACCCGATTCGAGATAAGATTTGCTAGTGGACCTACATGGATTGCAAGTGGACCTAGTGGATTTCAAACCATCGTCTTACTCTGCAACCTCCAATGGCGTTTCATGGTAATCTGTTGTTAGCAGAAAACAACCGTCAGTCGCCGCCAGTGTAAGGCCAATACGTTATCACTTACTCCACCGGCGACTAAAAATCGAAGTAATAATTTTAAATTATTAAACCGCATTAAAAAGTTTATAGAAATTTAAATTTAAGAAAATAGGAAGGTTTAATTCTTTCGAAAATCTGAAAAAAATTACTCTCCGACAAGGTTGATACTTCTGGTCGCGCTAAGGTAGATAGACTCCTGATATTTTTATTCCCGTAATTTAAGAATGTTGGGAAATATAACATTCTTAGATTACCGTCAAGAGGAAAAAAGTTAAATCTTAAAAAACTAGCTTTCGTGAAGATTTTTTCAGATTCGAATTCACCGGTGGCGGCCTATGGTTGTTTTTGGCTTACAGGAGATAAGGTTAAAAGGTCATTGGGGGCTGCAAAGCAATATCGGTGGTTCGGAATCTACCTTAAATTATAGGTCCAATTGCAACTGTTCTCGTCGAATTGGGTCAAGTTCTTTTCCCGCCCCATGCCCTACAGAGGTTTTGGGAACTAAAGAGAATCCAACGAATGGAGGTCCTCATTACATGTTATGTTTGCGGTTTTTGAAAAAAAAGTTCAATAGTGTTAGTCACGAGTCCTATGTGCCGATTTACGTAAAACAGTCATCCTAAAAAAACTTATCACTATGAAAGGGGTCTTATTTGACAACCCTATTTCACATCCTCCGCAAGAGAAAACTGTCAGAGCTCTTCCAAGTGCTGAGAAGAGTGAGACAACAATGAATACTGTTAAATTGCAATTCTTGATTATCATTAATGACGTACATATGTGCAGTGCATTAGACAACAACTATCGCAAAGGATTTTATGCAAGCTTTTTAAGAGCAGAGCGCTGTACTGTGGTGGCGAGCAGTGTTCCCTATGCAATAAACTTGGGCATGTAGCAAGCAGAGCTTAAGACGAATGCTCCTTAAATGAGGTTGGTCTTTAGGAAACAGAATATAATTTACCTTGAACAGCAGATAAAGCGTATAGATAAATTATGTTATTTAATTTTTATTAAAATTTATTGGACCATTTTTAAGGTCTCTATGAGGCTGATTGGCGTATTGCAATAGCCGTAGCGTTAACCTAACGAAGCAGTAGATAGCGGAACTGAAGGTGATACATAACAGGTGCTCATCGAATTTTATTTAAAACTTTTGCTAAAATAGGGCGCATTAATAACAACCCAAGACGCACTAAAAATCGGATCTTTAGACGTAAATCAATACGGTTCAATATGGAATGGGACCGGTAACATAACATCTAAGCTATAGTCCTTTATAAACCGGCGCCTTCGGGTGCATCCATACAAGAAAAGACATTAGTGCTCAAAGACGAAAGCCATTAATTTGGCATATATTAAAAAAAGGCAGAAATAATCTCGCTCAACAGGCTTGTACGCATGGGATTCAAGCAAAACGTTCTGAGCTGGACGATCGCAGAACATGTAAAAGTGATCCGCAGATACGAAAATATCCAAATTGGTAAATCGTGGCAGAAGTTAAATTCAGAACCGTGGCAGGCGTTAAAGCAGAATCGGGCCAAGTGGAAGATCGGTGTAGTAGACTCTCTACAAATATACAAATTATACAGCATATGCAAAGTTTAACTTTGTTTTTTATTAGAGAAAAGAATTCGCTCTTTTTATTAAAATGTTTTTTGTAAAACTCTGAAAGTTGGTTTGGTAAATATTTTGCCGTGTTCATGGAAGTTGTGCAGTCTTTACTTAACTAAAATAAGAGAAAGTATCCTAGCTGAAGAAAGGAATGAAAACATATCTTACAAAATGGTTATTTAGTTTAATTGGTTACACAATCTGGTCGGCAAATACAGGCTTTTATAAGACTGGAAGATGGAAACGGAACAAAATCTCCAGGTGTCAAAGTCGCCATAAAACGCAGTCTCCAACTGGTCAAAATCCCCAAAAATTAAATTATGTAAATATAAATCACATGGAGAAAATCCAAAAATCTCCAAAATGTCTAAATTTCCAAAAGGAAATCAGAAGGGCGGCGGCCGCACTTCTTATTTCCTTTTGGAGATTTTCTACATGAGATGCATTTGAAAATGTTGTCCTGGAGATTTTGTACTTTTGCAATTCTGGTGTTTGTGATTTTGTTTTGGAGATAACGTGCCTAATCCGAATTTAATAAGGACTTAAGCCGACGTTTTCATTTCATTCATTTATTATTTTTGACTTGAAATTTCATTTGACTTCCATAATAATCAGCCCTAAATACTCATTTAGTAAACCTGAACTGTGAGGTTCAATGAAGTTATTTGGAGTACAAGAGTTAATGAAGTCCATGAAATAAAGCTACTATATCTTTTCTTTCAAAAAATACCTATGTTGCATGTTGCATGTGTGTCGCTGGAAGTGCAATGACTATGTATTTTAACGTAATACAGGCCATAATACATTTCCTGTGAACGTGACCCTTTTCAAGATGAAGCTTTGTGGCCGAATTCTACTTGATGTGTGGAGATTGATGAGATCAGAAATTGCGTTAACTTCTTATACATTTGAAAATGTTATGTATCATATAATGCACAGAAGATGCCCTTGTCATTCACATCGAGAATTAACTAAATGGTTTACATCACTGCGAACTCGATGGATAGTTGTCGAATATTATTTTGAACGCGTTAATGGTACGCTAGACATTTTGGAACAATTAGATTTAATTGGAAGAACAAGTGAAATGGCCAAACTTATAGGGATTCAGTTTTATGAAGTTCTTTCTCGAGGATCACAATTTCGTGTCGAAAGCATGATGTTACGGTATGTGAAGTGTTATATTTTTTATTTAAGCATATATCTTTATGCTGTAATAATTCAATTTCTTTCCAGAATAGCTAAGCCTAAAAATTTGGTACCCTTATCTCCAAGTGTACAGCAGAGAGCACATATGAAAGCACCTGAATATCTACCTCTTATTTTAGAACCACACTCGAGATTTTATGTGGATCCCCTAATTGTTTTAGATTTTCAAAGCTTGTATCCAAGTATAATCATTGCATATAATTATTGCTTTTCAACGTGCCTAGGAAAAGTAGAACACTTAGGAGGGTGAGCGACGCTTACTTAAATCCTACTGAGACATATTTGGATAATATACTTTATTAATTAACGCAGAAAAACACCGTTTGAATTTGGCGCATCTCAACTCCAAATATCACCAACTTTGCTGAAGACGCTTATAAATCGAAATGAAATAACAATATCTCCATGTGGTGCAGTTTTTGTGAAAGTAGGAGTTCGTCAAGGGGTTTTACCCCGAATGCTACAAGAAATCCTGGACACGCGATTAATGGTGAAGCAGTCGATGAAAATTCACAAGGCCAACTCCGTTTTGCAGCGTGTATTACATTCTCGACAACTTGGTCTAAAGTTAATGGCTAATGTTACTTATGGCTATACAGCAGCTAATTTTAGTGGAAGAATGCCTTGTGTAGAGGTAGGAGACAGCGTCGTTAGTAAGGGTCGCGAAACTTTGGAACGTGCAATAAAACTAGTAGAGGCAAATAAGAAATGGAGAGTTAAAGTCATTTATGGTGACACCGATTCATTATTTGTTTTGGCGCCAGGACGTAGCAGAGCTGATGCTTTTAAAATTGGAGAGGAAATTGCAGAAGCGGTAACTAATGACAATCCTCAGCCTGTAAAATTAAAGCTTGAAAAAGTTTATCAGCCAAGTATTTTACAAGTAAATTTAAAAAAATTTTGACTTACACAAAATGAATCATATAAGTATTTTATTTTTGTTTCAGACAAAGAAAAGGTATGTTGGATATATGTTTGAGTCTGCCGATCAGAAAGAACCAGTTTACGAAGCCAAAGGTATTGAAACTGTGAGGAGGGATGGCTGTCCTGCCGTTGCAAAAGTAAAATTCTTAGTGTACTTTAATTTATTTACTGTCAATGAATACTTTTTTAGATGCTTGAAAAATGTCTTCGAATTTTATTCGAAACTCGTGATGTTAGTAAAGTAAAACAATATGTCTGTCGACAATTTACAAAGCTATTGTCGGGACGAGCCAATGTACAAGATTTGGTATTTGCGAAGGAATTTCGAGGAAAAAATGGCTATAAGCCGGGTGCATGTGTCCCTGCTCTTGAGTTGACAAAGTAATTAATAAGTTAAGGAATAAAAAATAATATTTAATAAGCATATTATTTTCTAGAAAGTGGTTACTAACAGATCCTCGAAGTGAGCCAAGACGGGGCGAACGGGTTCCCTTTATAATTATTAATGGACCACCTGGTGTACCACTTATACGTCTAGTTCGTAGTCCTCATGAATACTTACAAAATGAAGGCATGAAAATCAACGCAATTTATTACATTACCAAAGCAATCATCCCCCCGTTAAATCGTTGTTTGCTTCTTATTGGTGCTGATGTAAATGATTGGTAAAAAGTTTTTATATATAGTGAAGTCAATCTAACTAAATTATTTAGGTTTACCGATCTTCCTCGAAAAAATTTCTTTATGTTAAAACTTTCTACTGCCTCTGAAGTAATTTCAAACAACAATAATAATAATACTAAGAAAAGTACAATATCACAATATTTTTCTTCAACTAATTGTGTTATTGATTGTGGAAGACAAACAAAATCTGGAATTTGTACAGAATGCATGAGAAATTCAAGGAAGTGTGTTGTTGTGTTGACAAAGAAATTAGCGAATCTTGAGCGCGGATTTTTCTTAACGAAAAAGGTAAGTTAAATAATTATATTTAATTGTTGTTTAAAGAATTAAGAAGTAGATAACGGTTTGGCCTGTTGGATTCTCTTTGAAATTACTATTAAAATTACACCGTGTCAATAGAAGAGAGTACCTATTTCGGTTATTTATTTTAAATAAACCAAGAGATGGAGTAGCCTTAGAAGTCGAATTGGTTTACCAAAAGAGAAGACAAATAATGTAATAGCTCCGCCGCACGACTTATTACACTATTATTATTATAATAAATTTTTTTACTTTTGCCTCTCGGCTTTTGGCCGGCGGTAGTTATCCCCTACGTCGGGCACAATACCAAAATTTCGGGGATCCATGTCGTAATGTGTTGGCATGATGAATGTATTTACTTCAGTGCCATTTTCTGCTCTAATGGTCGGAGGCAACAACGGATTTGTTGTTTTCGAAACACGTTGAGCATGGCCTAGGGACGTTCTTGTGGACCGTCTACCAATCCGTCAGTCAGTGCCACTCGCTCTACTGTCTAACACGGATTTAAGTAGGATCCAAGGGATCGTCAAGCCCGTGACTTCAAGCGAGTCTTCCTATGGGTCTTCAAGGAATTTCCCCTGCGGATTTATTATTATTATTAAATATGGATCTGGGGACATATTTCATTCTTCTGTCACTTCGACTACAGAGATCTTTTGTGACTATGTATATTAAAAAGTAAAAATATTCAGCCTGCCTTCGTTAACAAAAAAACATGAAAATCATGATTGTATTAGGCTCTACATAAGAAAAATAAAAAGGACCATTGAAACACAATTCAAGGAATACATTAGTTCAATTATACACGGTAAACCAGATTCTGGGTTAGTTAAACATTTGAAGGAGACAGGACACGCACAAGTATAAAAAAATGTAAAACTTACATCACATTGGTGGTGGGCAGATATTGGACAGGTAGGAATATTTTCAGATTAGAAAAAGTAAATAGAGTGCTTGCTTTATCCTCCCATTACCTGATTTTCATTGCCTTTTCAAGTAGTTTAGGTCCGATAAATTTATGGTGTACGCCTTTTTTGCCAGCCGGTCCGCCATCACATTATCCTCAATGCCCTCGTATCCTGCCAACGTGATTCTGCTGCTCTGGGTCAGTTCCTTAAGTGCATTGAGAGAATCTCTATTAGATCCAACTGCCTTAAGTGCTACTTGACAATAGACAGATCCGAAAGCTTGGTTTTTCATGTTGGAGCCGTCTCTGATATGATTCCTTTTCAAAGGTGTGGCTATTATTAAGCCAGTATTCGCTGCATTTTAGGATCAGCTTGAATCGTATCTCAAAATTTTACCTTTTCGGCATGATATCTGATATGGTGTTGACCATCTCTGCATTCTTCCAGTGGTCAGTCAGAATGCCTGCTCTGAGGAGATTGGTGCTGTGCAGCCTTATTGCGCTCGAGGCAGCCTCCTTATTTAAGTATTGATGTGGTGGGTCAGGTGCTTATGGCTATCGTTACTCCTAGACAGACTGTTCTCAGCAATTTTTGCAATGCAGATTGGGCTGTCTTTTGTTCTATTTTTGGCCATAACACGAGTGCCGCATAGGTGACTAAGGGTTTTATAATCGTTTGATGTGTCCATAGGGCCACTTTGGATTTCAGGTCCCAGGTTATCCCAAAGAGTCTTTGACAAGACCAGAGTATACTAATTTGTGACTCTTTTCAGATGGAGGTTCCATGTGACACTTTGATCTAGAAGCACACATATATTTGACCTCACTTGAGAATTTCATCCGTCTTCCTTCAAGGATAATAGCTCAAAGCCTCAGTTTCCTTTTCTTTGAAGGTGAACAAATATTGTCTTATTTGAGTTTACCTTGATGCCTTTCCTAAGATACCACAACTGTACCATATTGAGGGCATTTTGCAGTGTTTTAGATTCTCTTTTCTCTCTTCTTCTATCGTGCTTGCCTACAGTGGTAATTACCAAGTCATCTGCATAGCTTTAGCATTTGTAGCCATCAGAGATTATCATTAATAAGCATCCGCAGCAGAGGGGAAAGGATTCTTTCTTGGGGCATCCTCTGGTGCCTCTAACTGTCACCTCTCATAGTTTAGGGATACAGCTAGACTGATAGTTGGGCCTGAAGATTTTAATAAGCATTGGCAACATATCATCTATTCCTTGCTGCTAAAGAGCTTTAAAAATGCCGTCATTATTGATAGATTTATAGGCTTTAAAGAAGTTAATGGTAAAGTGTTACTTTCCCAGCTGTGAAGATTTCGTCAGATGGGCTTCTCAGTCGGTGTGTTGATCTAACCTACGAGTTGATTGACTTAGTCCCTTCTGTTCTTCTCTCAGACCTCTTTAGTTCTTTGTTGTATTCTGTCGGATCCTGCTTGTATTCATTTCAGGCTCCTGAGCGTCTGGCATTATTAAAAAGCCTGTTTGCTTTAGCTCCAAGTTTGTTTAGCGTCCTGTTCCACCAGGCCACATCTCTAGTCGTCTCTCTGTGTCTGGCAGAATTACTATTCTCGTAGCCAAAGACGATCAGGTTTTGATGCCATTTATAGGTCCTCTTGGGATTATATCGGAGTATCATATTATTCTTTCGATCCCCGCAGCTGAAGTTTCTTCTTGACAAGTAGGGATCCGTTCGCGCTTTTTACAGGATGTTCAGTTGCTAGAGTCTATCCTGCCAATTATCTGGAGTGCTGTCAAATATAATAGAATAATAGGTGTGCCTGTTTACTTTTGGGTGTGAAACGTAGGTAGAAATCGTTCTTCTGGTGGAGGGAATGAAAATGCGAATGTTAAAAGACACTTTCTAGGTAAATTTATGGCAACTGAAGAATTGTCAAAAGTAAATTTCAGTGCAAAGATCAGTGCGTTGAAAAGAAATCGTAAAAATAAATAAAAATGAATAACAATTTAAAATTTTGTCCACACTCATCAGGGTGTGTACAATTTGGGCAAAACGGGAAATTACTCGACTATCAAATTTCTTCAAGTCCAAAAGTAAACAGACGCAGTGTGGACGAAAACGTCGGTCTGACTCAAATACAGGTGACTTTTTTATTTTGCGCATTCCTTTATCATCAAAGACTGCACAAATACAATAATATATCTGTTGGTATATAAATTCGTCATCGTTCGATGTATTCCACTCGTTTCAGGAAAAAATGTAGAAGCATTGTTTTGTAGGGAATTCGCACTCTTTGTTTTTCAAATAATAAATTTTTTTGAGATATTTAAAAGAAATTGATTTTTGACTTCGTTGGGAGTCTGTAAAATATTTAGCTCAACGAGGAATCGTGTGGATTTTTTACATTATATTTCTAATGACTAAACAAATATTTATACAAAGATAAAAGTTAGCTATTAATTTTTTCTAAGTAAAATTTAGAATGAATGACTAAAGTACGAGTTTTCACAGAAACCACTAAAAGTTTATTTTAATTTCAGATTTGTGAATCATGTTGCAGACGTCAATACGTTACGGAATGTTGTTCTTTAGACTGTCCAGTATTATTTGTACTAGAAGTAAAAAGGCGAGAACAAAAGCAAACTGAGCATTTTAGAAATCTATTGGCAGACAATTTTTGAATATTAATAAGGGAAATTTTTTACAATCAAGTAGTCAAACTTATTTGTTGTTTTAATTTATTTTATACTAAATATAAACCTTCAAAAGCGAAAGAAACTGTCTTTATCTAATTCTCCATGAATCGTTTTTTCAGCTTTCAAAAGGAAATTCCCACGGAGTTTCCCACTTCAACTCAACCACCGAATGGTATTTTACGTTTATCGTTTTTCCTTCAATCCATAGTTCGAGCAAATCAAGCATACGCATATCGGGAACAATTTTTTAGACAGTTAGAACCTCTGAGGCATTTAACGGAAAGCGACTGTAAGTTATTTTAATAATATAATTAAAGATAATGTTGTGCGACACGTAAATGCATTTAAGTTAATGCGAAGATAAACGATTAATAAGATTCGATTGGACTTGGTCATATAACTGAGATTTACAAGTAGAAATTCGAAATCCACGATTCGCTGTCACTTCAATTATTGGTCAGGTTTAAAGGGTAGTAAAACATATGCGGATCAAACAGGATAATAGCCAATATATAACAATTTATTATTCACTTGGTTTTATTGATCACATTATCAATTATTTTTATGAACGAAACTCATTACATATTTTTTATAGAAATTTTTCTAAGCTATAAATTTGACAATCTTTTCTTTCGTAAAAGAGAACAAGATAACGAGAAACAGCTTTTTGTGACTTTTCGACCCTGAGTGAACTTCTCAGCGGCATTCGAATCGATTGTTTGAAACTACAATATCAAGGTCCATACCAAAATCCAGCTCTCCGGAAATTTTTTAAGCCATCAGTGGAGTAAGTGTTAACCTGTCGGCCTACCAATCTGGAGTTTCCAGGCTCGCATCCCACCGACCCATGGTTGTTTTTTGCTGACAACAGATTTCGATATAAAAAAAGTCATGGGGGCTGCCGAGAGTGCCAGTGGTTCGGAATCCACTTTAAATTGTAGGTTGAGGAAAGATATATTGGACAAATAGTAAAGTTCCAACGTGTGAATAAAAGCAAAGTTGTAAAACAAACAGCATTTGCTTTTTATTGTTGCAGTGGCTAGTCTGTTTTTTTTGTAACTTTTGTAAAATAATTTGTGTAGTGAATAATGTGGTGGTGCTCGGCAAGTAGAGGAAATTATAATAACAATGATAGACATTGGTATGTTGTCTGTTTGTCTGTCCTCAATACAACATTACACGAAATAAAGTTTTTGTAATTGCAAAAAAAGATATTTATGAATTTTAATGTTTAGCTATATTCCAGATTTAACGTGCTACTTCGTTAACGATTCGGGCAATTTTACTTACTTTCAAACATCAAGTGGCATCAGAAGTGACTGTAACGTTCCTATAAGTACTTTCAGTTTTTATTTAATTAGTTTGAAAAATAACCAAGTTAAATTTTACAGAACCAGAAGGTGATATTGTCGGTGTTGTGGGCTATAAAAAAACTCCAATTATTGTTCACAATGTGGAAAACATTAAAGAGGAGCATCCTGGAGTGGACGCTGAAAACCCTTGCTGTGATTGCATAAAGAGCATTCTCTCTGCTCCTATTATGAATACAAATGAAGAATGCGTCGCAGTTATTTTGTTATATAGATTCGGTGGCAGTTCTTTTTCGAAAGTAAGTATCTTCATAACTATAATTAGTAGTATCGCCTGTGGTCGAAATTCGACCTGCCCTGCTATATGATAGAAAATATCGTGTATGTTAAAATGATACACCACGCAAAACTGTATCTGAACTTTTAGCTACAGAACAGATCCAAAGCAAACCATGAATTAAAGCTACGAATATTATCGAAATAATTCTTTGATTTTTTTTATGGTTTGATCATTTGAAGTGAGTTCATTATAAAATGCATTAAAAATACATTTTGTGTTAATGGCGGGAAAAAAACTTTTCCTTTATGACAACACGAAATGAATGCCGTTGTATCACGTAAAATAACTTCCGATGTGAAATGTTTTACGTTACAAAATCTGCACTGTAAATTCATCAAACCGCAAACATAATTATCAAAATTCATTGTAATTACATTCAATGCACATTTAATGCATCTTTCAAATCAACAAAAGAATTATCGTTGTCAACGATGACTTGTGCGATTAATAACCTCTGGTTGGTCATAAAACCACGCACGATTTCTTCTTTTAATTTTTAGAAATACATTAGATATTAACAACTCTTTATAAATTATATTTACATGTTACTATGTTTAAACTCTCACAAAATAAAAGTACGATGAAGAAATCGTGACCGTTTTGGTGCCTAAATCTACACGCAGAAAATCGCACAGTCGTACGCAATCCCGCAGTCTGGCGCAATCGCGCGCATTTGTTATGGCCATAACAATGCTTTTTAAAGGCATTCGAAAATAAAATGCGCGCGCAGATTTCTATGGCCGAACCTTTAACCTTTTAATAAAAACAATATTTTGTTTTAACCAAAAATAATATGGCATTGCTATGAGGTGCCCAAAGCCTAGGCGACAACCCTTTAATGCGTTAGCGAATGTCTTGTTTTTTGCATTGCCGTGAGTCTATTTAAAAAAGCCACGGGAAGACCGAGTCTCGAACCCGGGAACCATGGCATGGTGGTCGTGCCGCTTAGCCAATTGTCCCAACTCCGCGAAACAGTGAGAGAAACAACGAAATATTCTCCCGTGCAGGGAAGGTAAAGGGATCTAAGCTCATAAAGCTTTAAATGATTCTTCAGTGCAAGGAAGGTAAAAGAATCTACATACAGCCATGAACGTGACTAAAATGCTTACATTTAATTGACTAAAGTGTTTTGTATGGGCTTAACGGCAACATACCCACATGATTTTTGTTATTTATGCATTTGGAGTTGGATCAATTCGTTCAGCGGCACGACCACCATGCCATGGGTCCCGGGTTCGAGACCAGATCTCCCAGTGGGTTTTTATTAAGAAATTAAAATAATCCACTCCGTCTCTGGGCTGTTGTCTAGCTCGCAGCAATGCAAAACCAAGACCTTCAAGTTTCCTCACTTCCCTCTCTACCCTAATTCCGTTCCGGCCAAAACCATGCTAACGCATCAAAGGTATGTCCCATAGGATTTGGCCACATCGAAAAAAAACATCCTAGTACCTTTCGAATTGATATAAGTCTCATTCCTCTCCTTTTATAATAACTACTAAAAAAAGATACCACAATTTTCGATGTTCAGATATTAATGTATCGATTCCTTTGATGGTGAATTCGCATGTATAAGAAGGTGACGAATCGGAAAATTATTCACACAACTTTTTTGCTTAAAATCATCTTCGATATCTTCTGATTTCGTTTCGGATACTTTTCGATGCAAATCTTTCGCAGGGCCATAGATTTTGTTAAGGCAAGTTATAAATTTCATAGAGTAGGGTGGCCAAGGGGGTGTTGGCGATTAAATATTTCATTGTTATTGAAGGTGGTATTATTTTACTTGCTACCCTGTACTGTTTTTAATATAAAATCTGTATAAGATGGGGAAACATTAGCCTGTCTCAATAAATCTTCAATTAACTTTCATTTTTTTTCTCATATTTAAAAAACACATTGTTAAAGTTTTAATTATTACAAAATATTCTCCCCCCCCCCCAAATTCATCGTACTTCCGTATAGTAGGAGTAGGAGAAATCGGAATTTTCGCACTTGAGAAAGCAAAGAAGTAAATACGTTTTCCATGTCCATTTCCTTCGTGCATAAAGCAATGCGTATGCGATGTATCTCGGATCCATCATATATTTTACTATTTTTCGTAGTAATGCTTTATTAAGATTGATCAAATCTGATTACTGCAACAGGAATAACTTTGCATTATTACATTAAGAAAAGTAATCCTAACAAAGCTGATTCTTCAGTTGAGACCTCGACAAGTGAAAATCAATAAACTCAAAGCTGTTATTAAAGAGACGAGATATAGATTAAATAGGCCCGTGCATACCATAATTTGTACAGTGGCAAGGAATATGCAGAAAGCGGTTTGTCAAGGCCGAGCTGGGATCGCCAGTTCCCAATAGTTCAGGGAATTAACCGCGCCTTGCAATTCTGGAGAGTCTACTTTCAAGGAACTCTAATGAAATGACTTTAGACGGAGGCAGCCGAAGAGTATGAGTCCAGAAAAGGTCACGAAGGGCGAATCTTACGAATCTATGCTAGAAAGCCTACGAAAGTGTTCATTTTTCCGGCCATTGAAAGAGCTCCATTTGTAGCTACAGAAGTTAACTTTGAGGAACGATTTTTGCCAAAGACCATAAACGAATACACCAAGTTGGGTTGAAAAAAGCGAAAACTTTTGTTTCATGGTAAGTATTTACCGGGAATTTTGTTCATAGGTGAATCTTGTACAGGCATCTCTCGACTAGCACGGTACTTGAATTGCACGAACTCGCGAATAGCAAGGCTAAAAATTGCGTCAAACCTCGAATAACACGGAATTTGATTTGTACGAAGTCGCGAATATTGCTGTTAAAAATTTACTCGACCATACAAGTACATATCTACATATATCGCTGGCTTACAAGGAAAACTGACTGTATGTAGTACTAATATGTGTAGAATTTATTCGTGTAAGTATTTAAACCGAAGTATGTACACAGAATAGTGTTCATTACATAGAAATGTGATTGTATAAAGTGGTGAGTGCTTACTAGTAAATATGACTGATTTTAAAAATACGGCCGAGTAAAAATAAGACTCGCCCATCCCTAGCCTGAAACAGGCACGTACAGCGTCAAAATGCCTGACACGCCGATGGCGATCGATGGTTGTTTTCTGCTGGCAACAGATTATTATTGAGGGTTGCAGAATAACGCCGGGGTTCAGAATCCAACTTAAATTGTAGGACAACTTGTAATAAAATTCGTATTTTCCCCGCCCAATGCTGGCGACTGAAGAGGTACTTTCAATTTGCTTTAATATTCAAGCACTTCTAATCTTTATGCAGATATAAACTAATAGCCCTCCATTTTATGGGTTCACTTTTTAAAATAAGATAAGTGTTTCCAGCGTTTCTCCTGGGAAAGATTTGTATCCAAATGTGCGCCCTGTTTAATATTATATATTTGATTTAAAAATGAGTTGCTTTTTTCAGACAATGCTGCAGTATGTTACGGAATTATGCTCGTGGGCTGGAATTGCTTATGAAAAAGCGGTTAAATGTCTTCGCAACAAAAGTGAACATAAAATTCTTATGAAACTAACTGAATGTACAATTAACTGTGCCACAGGTGTAGCGAGTTTTGTGGAAAGTCTTCAACATTTAATGGTAATAAACAGCAAGTAAATATGATAGTTTTAAAAGTATGTTTGTTCTAAACAGGAAATCACCAGTGTTTACCTTTTAACTCAAACGTGTTTCGTCTATGACTTCTTTAAAGATAGTTTTGAAGCCGTTGTTTACAAGGGAATTAATATCAATAATCGCTTGTGTATGGAGAAAGCTGGAATTATTACGTAAGTTAAAAATTCCATACTAGTAGGTAACTAATTTATTTAGTCATTATCAACAACGATTATTAGAGTTTGTTACAAAGAATGCAATTCCCCTTAAGGGAGACCTCTACCTTGAAGTACCTTTCTTTAGGTGCTTGCGTTACAATTTGTTTTTTGGGAGACAAATAAATAATTTAATGAAGGTCTATCGAAAAGATAATTTTTGAATGAAAAAAAAGAACCAATATGTCGGTCGCCGCAACCACTGTAGATAAGGCCTGCACATCTACGGGGCAAACGGTGACCACAACCAGGGTCAGACTGGCCGTAGAGTCAGTGTGACGATTGCCACCTGGGCCCAAGCCTTCTCACATTCAGAAACAGATGTAAACAAAAAGTTCACCTAAACTATGAGATTATTTTATTAATTATTATATTTCAAAGCAATTTATACACTAGTTGCGCATAATAATGTGTTAAAAATTGATCATAGGCAAATCAAATACATTCATAGGCAGCACTGTGCTGCGTGCCAGATCAGAAAACTTAAAAAATAGAGTGAGTGTTGGGATGTCTGTATTCTACAGGCCGCGTTACATTCTTTGCAGTAGTAGCAAATTGAAATTCGACTTCGGCTTTCAGAAATTTCAATTATGCTTCAAATTTTACATTACTGACAACCTAATAACTTTGAATTCACTGTAGGAAAAATGAAAAAAAAAATTGTCGGTTCGTAATTTGCCTTGGTGGTTGCCTTGTTACCAGCAAAAAAGAAAGGAAATATTCAATAACGTTTTAAGCAAAAAAATTTTCAAAAGATTTCCAATAGAATAGTTCTGAAAAGAATCATTGATATAATAATATTTATATCTAAGCAAGGCATCGCTTATCGTGGAAAAAGTGAGGCCTTGTACTCCTTGAGGGATATCGATGAGGGTCAGAACCAGAATCACGGACACTTTTTAAATTTAGTTGTGCTGTTATCGAAGTATAATCCGGTTTTGAAAACCCATATATCCGAAGCCATTATTGACAGTAAAAAAAGAAGAGAGTCAGGAAAAGGTACAGCTAAAGGTAGTCTCGTAACTTGCATGTCAAAAAACATAATAAATAAATTAATAAATATATGCGCACGTGAAGTCAAACAAAAGATAGTCAAAGAAATCCAAGAGGCGAAATCTATTAGCCTTAATGTTGATTCTTGTCAGGATGTTGGCGTTATCGATCAGGCTGTAATTTGCGTTCGTTATGTTAAGAATGCAATCCCACAAGAGCGGTTGATCAGCATGGTGCCGGTACGGGAATCAACCGGTGAAGCTTACCGCGCACTTGTAACCTCAGAATTAACTCAGTTAGGCTTGAATATGTAAGACCTTATCATCGTATCTTGGTCATCGATATCTTGGTCTTCAAGCTGAACTGAGAGAAGAAGTGCCAAACTTAATTTTCACGCATTGTTACGCGTACGTTTTGAATTTGGTGTTGGCTGGCGCCACCCCAAGTTCAAGAATGTTGAAATACAGACCACGCTGCCCTTATGGAGAGCAACTAGGAAACCGAAACAGCACGATGAGTTATACCAGGACGAAGTCGGACTACTATTTGCGGACCCAAAGAGATGCTTTTTCATAACCACGTACAAAGTCATTATCAACAATGCTTTAGTAAAAATTGATGAAAAATTACACTGTAACGCGTATTTAATGAAGGATGCCGGTTGCTTGGATCCGAAAAACTTCAACGAAATTGACAAAAACGGAATTCCTAATAGTGCATTATATTCAATCGCTCAATTGCCAACGTCGATCGAGAACTGCTTTCAAAGGAACTCGAATCTTTTTCAAAAAGTTCTAATGAACTTTCTAAAACTATTTGGGACAAACACATTCCACCTACGCAGCAGCACGCAAATGATTCAGATTCTCAGAGGGAGAAAGAAGATGAAGAGCAGGAAGCTATCGGCGAAGACAGTTTAGATCAAACAGCAAAGACTGCTGTTTGTTTATCTCGAAAAGGTTCGGAAGCCTGCTGAACTTGCATATCATGTGCATGTAAACTTTTGTCCCAGTATAACATGCACATCAGTACGTACTCTAACTTATTCGTCACTTATTGTGTAATTCTCACAATCTCGTTTACGCAAGTAACTTGCGAAAGACGATTTTCTGCGCTGAAGAGCATAAAGACGAGGGTTCGCTCTCTACTGGGGTAGGAACTGCTGGACTCGTTGATTATCCTAAACTCAGAGTCGGATCTCATCAACGATGACGAGAATCTAGATAATCTAGCTGAAACTTCTCCTCTTTAAAAAAAAATTTGATGGGCTAACAAATAAAGAAGAGAGTTAAGTTAAGCCGCATATAGCCTACTTACGTACGCTAATCAGATGAAAACATTTACATGTCTTTTAAAGTAAAAATTTTCAAAAATTCTTGCCTATTTGACTCATTGTTATGTGATTCGTTGATTGATCTGGTGGTCGCCATAATCTGTACTGATGATCCTAGGCGGGCGGCGGGCTCTTAAAATCATAACGCCCCCTGGGCCCCTTTGGCTTTGTAGAAAATATGCGTTAAAATGTAAGATTAGTCAATTTAATCGTAAAAAAATTTCACACTCCTATAGCTTTGGGGGAGGGGGTCAGATAGACTCCCCTCATAAAATGTTTTTCGTTTCTCGCTTAGATCTATCAGTTCCTTCATTATTGCAGACCTTCTAAGAAACACCTTGTATTTATATTTATTTATTTAGGATGCAAACGAAATGGGCTTTTCGAATGAAACATCGTTTTAATAAATATATTATAATTTTTGTTTTCCTCGCAAAAAAAGTTGTCAAAAGCTATATTTTTAACAATTTAAATTTTACAAACGTCTCAAAAATATAAATTTTACTATAGTCGATAAAAAAATGCACACAAATAGCGATCATTCAGTCCTAATATGTAGTTTAATATAAGACTATTTTTGTTTATTTAAAAAAAATTGTAGATTTAAAAAGAATAGTATTGTGAGAAGTGTAATGGCATCTCAAAAAGCGTTCAACGGAAAATTGGAAAAAGGAGATGCAAGAATCGATTCACAAATTACTCATATTTTGGGATTTGAAATTACTTCGTTATTGAGTATTCCAATTATAGTTGATGGAAAATGTGTCGCAGTTGCAGAATTTATAAACACATCGCGTCAAGACGGAAAATTTACCTTGCAAGACGAAAAGGATGCTGTAGTGTTTTCGGTTTTTCTAAGCGCAGTTATGTATTACAATAATATATGCATACTTTTAAAACAAGAAGTAATTTAATTATGTAAAAGAAATCAATTCATTTTAAAAAAGTTCTTTTCTAGATTGCAAGAAGTGAGGTTTACGAAGAGATCCTAACTTACCATTTTAAGAATCGAAGTTTAAAATATAATGCTCTTGCTTTAGTGTCAACGATTCCTGAAGATTTTCATGAGTATGTATAATATTGACAATTTTAAAGATTTTATTCGAAGATTTTGCAGTTTTACTTGGTTTCCTCCTGATGAATCTGATCTGCTTTTATTAATTAACTATATTTTCACGAGCTCGTGTGAAAAGATTTTCACTGACGACAGAAAGGACTCACTGGAAGAGTTTATTCGATGTACTAAAGCTCTGCACAGAGGCAGGCTCTTTCATAACATACTCTTGAGTTTCAGTACTATTCACTTCATGTACTGTCTATTGGAAATGGTTCCTCTGGATTTCACACCGTATGAGGTATGTTATAATACCATAACCTGTTTTAAGTTGATAAATAGAAGAAGAAGAAAGTTGTACTTGTTACAACATTTTGAAGTCTGCATTAATTTATCACCAACCAGAAATAATAACATTAAAGATGTTAATATGACTTTTAACATTGCTTGCTCCAGCGACTCCATAAATGTTGATACTTATACTGCACTATTTGCAAATCGCAAGAAGTCCTTCGCTGAACAAACTATGGATAGATGTGAGGGTTGTTTTTATATGCAAGGGTGGAGGGCGATCACCCGCCAAGCCCAAGGCGCATCGTCCAGTTAGCATCTCATTCTTTCTAAAATAATTAAGAAAATCATTGATCAAGTTATTAAATATGGTGTTCTTAAAGAAACAGAGACGCAGTTGGATCAATTGGTTGAGTGGCAAGATCCCTTCCGGCCAAAGCCATGCTAAAACGCATCATAGACCAGCACGCATATTAATGGAAAATCAATTATAGCTGCACCACATAGTCTACCTGAAAAAAAGATGATGTTAATGGCAAGAATATTGCTCTCTGTGCGTTTCTGGATACTGAAAGTGCATTCGACAATACGTCGTTCACATCCATTAAAGGACCGGGCATCTACAGACGAATCGAAATACTGATGATCCGATGGATTTCAGCAATTCTTAACTTAGCAACTAGAACATTGCGGCCAGCCTAGGGAATAAATCAGTGACAGTCAGATCCACCAGGCCTAAATTAACGGCCAACAACCCTTACTATCCTCCAGTGCAATATTGCTCTCTGCGCGTATTTGGTTTTAATCCTTGAGTGAACTGGAAGCTAAACATATAGGGTAAAAAAGGCATACATAGCCCTCTTTGCCTCCAAATGTACCTTTGGTAAAACATGGGGACCGCAACCTAAGATGACGCTATTTTCACTTACGGTTTGCTGGTTTGATGGCCTGCGATGAGTAAGGCTAATAACCAAACCAAGCTAAGTAGAATGCAGAGAACCGGCACTACCGATGCCCTGCGCTCCATCCCAACCGAAGCTATCCATGTAGAACATATGGGGCTAGCTCTAGTCAAATTGACAGAAGGGTAATATACATCCTTAGATCTTCATATACTAATAATAAATGATTGCAAAAGTTTTATGGCCATTGCTCCTGCCTCCCATAGCGTTCAAATCTATTCCTTCCTTTAAAGTTAACAGTTAGTCGGTGGAGTAAGTGATAACGTGTTGGCCTACCAATCCGGAGGTCTCAGGTTCGAATTCCACCGACACTGACCCACGGTTGTCTTCTGCGGACTAAGGATTACGACATAAAGGCCATGGGGGTTGCGGAGAAATTGTTTGGAATCTACTTTAAATAGTAGCTCAACTGACAACTGCTGTCACGAATCGGGTGAATTTCCTCTCCCGCCCCATGTTGGATTACCGGAACTAGAGAGAGAGAGAGAAATAGTATGTTAATTTAGAATCTCCCAGAGATACTATTAAATTTTTTATCAGGGTGCTTAGACGTCGATGGCCCCGGTTCTGACTTCCACTTAGCACTGTGCGTCGTTTGGCCCGGTTTAGGTGTTTTACTAGCCTGACGTTTATCTCATCTTTACCGCCATTTGCTTCAGCATGTTCTCTTCAACTTTGTTGTAGAAGTTCGGCTCATTAGATACGAAGGTTCTTCTGCTTTCGAAAAAAGCCCCGCCTTTACCAACGGTATTCCTCGCCCAATACAGCCTTTTCTGCTCCTTTGGAGTGCAGCGTTGCTTCTTGCCAAGGAACTCCATTAGCCTCACAGCAGCTTTGTACAGAGCGAGGGCCCTGCGATCCATCCACTTTAAACAGGTCCTAGCTGTAAGCTAGATGTGACAGCATCATTCCTTTGCCTGAGGAATCGCAGAAGTGCCTCCTTATCTAGCATCCGTTTTGAAGGTGCTTGGAGCACCTACCAGATTATCTCTCGAGGCAGTAGTTTTATATCCGCTACTCAGACCTGCTCCTATCATCTTAGTCGGATTTTAGGTAATACTGGCGATGCTCATAGAAGGCAAGCATTCATCATACCCGCCGGCAATCGCAGCACTGCCTCCCAGCGGCATTTTGGTAGATATCCCGATTCTTTTTCCCTTTACGGACCTTTTGATCCTTGTTTTTAAGCATCTTATACTTCCTGCCAGGTTGCTTCTCCAGATTGATCTGTTTGGTATGGGTGTTCCTGCCAGTAGCTTTTAAGCTGCTGGCAGGAACACCCATATCAAACAGACATAATCCTATCTATCTTAGGTGCACGCAAGCCCCTCCACAACGCAGGCGTAGGTGCGTGAAAAGGAAGCAGACCTTAAAAATCTAGGCAATAGAAATAGATGACAGTATACACAATCACCTTTTTTCTCACTTAGCGCTTTCCAGAATAGGAAAACCTTGAATGAAAAGAAGGACATATATTTTGGCCATAACACCACACAACAAGACTTTTTCCTGCTAATATATAAGCTTTAAATTCAATTTACACAGGTATTTTACATTTATAATGTCCATATGAGATAAAAACTGTAAGTTAGTCCATTAATATATTTGTCAGTGCATTTAAATTTTATTATACTGTTAATACATAATATTAGAATTTCTTTTCTATTTTTCAGAAGGTTGGCCTGTTGTTGGCATCGTACATCCATGGCGTAGATCATAGTGGTTTTGACAACTACTCTTTAAAATTATTGGGAAATCCATTAACAAGAATGTTTGCCGATAACTTCAAAGTTCGACACTGTCTTGAATTGGGACACTTTCTAATGACTAGATCTAAGCTGTTGGATCATATTACAAAAGAAGAAAAACAAAAAGTGATGGATGTTTTTACCCATACCTTATCAAACATAAAATATTTTCATGACCATCAAGATAAGTTTTTGAAAAGAGTTGAAAGGGATTTCGATGTCAGTTTACCGCATAATCGAGAAATGATTTTAGACCTTTTATTATGGTGTGCGGTACACTCCCGCCACTCCAAATCGTTTGTTGTTGTAAAACGCTTATGCGACAACTTTTATCTCGAGAGTTATAGACTTGGTGATATTGAATTGAAAGCAGGTCTCACTCCATTGCCGCGAAAGGATAAAAAACTGATTGATAGGATTCCAATGCTTGAAGTAGAGCACTTAGAAAATACAGTTCTTCCTTGTTTTAAAGCTTTAAAGAATTTATTTCCTCTAACTGCGAAGATTTATGAGATGACCTGGTACTGTTCTTTAAAGTATTGAAGTATGTGAGTAAAATGACTTTCTTATAATTTTAGTGAAATACTCAAAGCTTTCAAAGATCTTGTTGAACTGAGTGGAAAGAAAGTCTGGAAACCTGACGAGAGCATTGGGCTAACTATTGAAGAAGCGATTAGTATTTAATAAATGTATTTCGTATGGCATTAACATGAAACTAGTGCCCAACGGTGATGCTATGGAAAGATCTGGCAGCTCTGAATTGATATTGTTTCATTTTAGCAGTGTATTTTATAAGAATTTTCAAAACTCTTAAATCTTTGTGCCTTTAAAATTAACGTAGACAATTTACTATAGTATTTGAAATAACCGTTGAAGATTTGATTAGAGCATTAATCTCGTGGCACTTTGTACGAGGAACGATCTATTTAGCTAAATCTGAAGAACACTTGGCAGCATTTTCTGCTTTTCAATATAACTACTTCTCTTTGTTTTGCAAATATACAAATAACGAGTTGCGTCAATAAGTATTGTATATTATTTTCTAATAATAGTTCTAAAATTGAAAATTCTAATTATAATTCTAAATAATTCTAAAATTGTAAACTCTTAAATGTTTCCAAAATTTACTACAGGAGGAAACGAAAATGCTTTTTTGACAAGCTCTCATAGTTTGTTAGGCTATAGAGGCAAACGTTTTAAGATACGAGTACTAAAATGTTCATCGAACGAGACTGCCATTACGTACACCAGAAAGGAATTGTTTGCCTTACTAGTGGGGTTATATTACATCTGCGGCTGATAAAATTGTTTATAAGTAAGGAGGGGGTGAACTTAATCTTAGATAAGTTTATAAGGTTTAGTATTGGTTTTGGTAATAGGCATAAGGAAATCTTCGTCTGTTGGAAATTGAAGTTTGTTAATAAATAATTTGCAAAAAAAACTTCATCCGATTCAAGGCAACGATTGCCAGCGGACCTACAATTTAAGGTGGGTCTTTCGGGACTTAAGGCCGAAAAGTTATCACTTCAGATTTTGCTAGTATATTTGAAGCTTATTAGGAATTTGGATACTTCGTCGGTATTTCGATTCCTCTGTCGATGGTCGCTCCTTTAATGGATGTGAACGACGTATTGTCGAATATATTTTCAGTATCAAGAAACGCGCAAAGAGCAATATTCTTGCCATTAACATAATAACATATTAATGACCAAATTCTTGTCACTTCGGGGGTGCCACAGGGTAGTATCCTTGGCCCACTTCTCTTCATTCTATACGTTAATGATGTTTCGCTTATCCTGACCCGCAGTAAAATTCTGTGTTATGCGGAGGATGCTAAAATTTTTCGCATTGCTTCTCACAAAGACTGCAGTACCTTGGACTCTGACCTAGCTGTGTTCTGCGACTGGTGTGCTCGTAATGGCCTTCCTTTAAATGCCGGCAAGTGCACTGTTATGACCTTCTCCCGCAAGAGACGTCCTTTCCTCTTTGCCTACACTGTCGATGGCGTTACCTTATGCAGGGTTGATAAGATGAAGAACCTGGGTGCGGTCCTCAATTCTCGCCTTTCATTTGAGGATCATGTGGACTCGATCGTTGGTATGGCTAACTCGATTCTGGGTTTCGTTAAAAGATGGGATGTACGACCCCATCACGTCAATGTCTCGCCTCTTCAACGAACATTTCGCCAATCTTGACATTAATATCTCCAGGCTGAAGGAAGGACACGCTCAGACCGTGTATTGGTTGACGTGTGGTCGTAGATGGTGTGAACTGCTGTCCTTCGATCGTTTTGATTGATTTATCTTTCGGCTTCTAGTTTGTAGCTTAGTTTATAAGTCTTTTTGCGATGTAGTAATCTTTGATGATGAATCTTAATGAAAAAATAAAAAAAAAATAAAAATAAAAGATAAATCATTGAAGAAATGCTTAAACTGCTGGTGCATATCAATATTCTTAATTTCAAATCTCGACCAGCCAATTCGAATGATCGATCTGATATCAACGCCTTATATCAGCTCCTTTTGTTCAGCGGAGGACTTCTTGTGATTCTGGAACTTGATCTCTTAAATCTCTCTACTAACCGCTTAACTCATTGATGTTAATATTTCTGATCGGTGCTAGATGAATACAGACTTGCCTTTTAGCGCTTTTTTCAAAGTCAGTTCAACTCTCTTTTTTAAAATAAACTTATCTTCTATTTATTAACTTAAAACTGGTTATGGTAACATACATATGGTGTGGAATCCAGAGGTACCATTTTCATTTAAAAATGTCAGGATTCTTTGAGTATTGCAACATGGAAAATATTATTGATGAAGCTAGAATATGGTATAACGTTTTGCGTAATAAGAAAGGGAAAAGGAAACCTTAAATGAACTGAATTTTGTAGAAGTACTGAAGGAGGTTGGAACATTCTTTCCGGCTAGCATAAAAGCTATTCTTATCTCTCTAGCCAAGCCATGTACCACAAGCACCATCGAAAGGTCTTCTCATATGTAAATTCTGATTACACCAAATGCGACTACTATGCTTATCTATTGCTAGTTTTTTTGATCGATTATGTACGAACATTCATTACATTATAATAAATTTTAACGTCTATGTATTTTTTCATGATGGAATGGCAACATTACTGAATGCTACTGTAAAATTTAGAGGAAAATAAGGGATATATTTGACTGGCGTCAAATTTATTTAAAATTTCGTTAATGGCGGACTACTACAAAGTCTAGTTTACATGATGGTACATCCTAATATTATATATACATGAATTTCGGAGAAAATTTGCTAAAATGCTGAATTTTAGGAAATTGCAAATCATTTTTTTCACTTTTAGAAGTGACTGTACGTGCAATGGTAGGAGTTAGATCAACATTGTTGACAATTTTGGAAAGGCCATTGGGATAGTAGTTTTTTAACGTTGGTTTGATGTCGCTACGTTGGGTAGATTAAAAGATAAAAATAAAAGAGTAATGTGCGTACCATGGAAAACTGAAATTTATGAATGACCTCGTAACTCCCAAACGGTTGAGGTTGCTCCCACCCCTCCTGCCATACAATTTTTTTTTGTCTAGTTGAGATCTAGCACCCCACTCATTTTGGCACGTCAGATCTGAAACACCCTTGACCATACCAGTTTAGTAGTAATTAGTAACTGTTTAAAGCATGATAGTATTGCAGTGTACATTTTCCAATGATCCCTCATTAAGTTTTTGAAAGAAAATTTTGAAGTAGTGAAGAAAATATTCTGGTTTTCGGATGGCTCAGTAAAAAATAGACAAAATTACTACAATTTGTCTCTTCACAACGATGAATACAAAATAGAAGCAGAATTGAAGTTTTTCGCCTTATTGCATGGTAAAAGTATGTGTGACGGACTTGGGGGTACTGTAAAACGGCTTGCAAGTAAAGCAAGGTTGCAAGCAACACAAGGTGAAGAATACGGGAAAGAGCATTTACAAAAAAAAATTGTAGGTATAAAGCCCATACCATCAAGAAGAATGTTTCATCAAGTACAACCTGTTTGTAGAGGTATTGTTGTAGTAAAACACTTTTCGTTTTCCGAAGAAAGATTTATTTATAATTTAGAGAAACTTCCGAAGAAAGATTTATTTATAATTTAGAGAAACTTAAACCTTGATTACTGTTTTTTCTGTAAATAAAGCCGAATTCAAAGATATTTCGTTTAGGAGTTACAGGGTGATACATAAATTTGAGTTTTTTATGATATGCACATTATTTTTATCTTTTGATCTACTCAACACAGCGACATAAAACAAACGCTAAAAAACTACTATCCCAATGACCTTTCCAAAATTGTCAACAATGTTGATCTAACTCCTGCCGTTGCAGGTACAGTCACTTCCAAAAGTGAAATTTTTTTTGCGATTATCTAAATTTCAGGATTTTCCCAAATTTTCTCCGAAATTTATGCAATTACTACACCTCTTTTTTATTTTTATTGGATTGCCCATCTTATTACCTTTCCAAAAAGGTGTAACATGGATAGGTAGACACAGGATTAAAAAAACCACATCCTTAGAACTCCCAGAGTACCTAATTATTTTATTGCTCTTTAGGTAGGAAATTCTTTAGAGAAACAACATTTTTAAGATAAAAGGTCGATAATGTTTGTTTTGGGTTAACAGGTAATTAATTTTAATTATTGCTGCAAAAAAGTTATAAAAATGTTAGTGAATTTTGTTTTATTGCCGATATTAGAATTCACACCCTTGTATCCTGGCGTTCTGTTACTCGTACCTGATGGACGGATGAATCTCAATTCACCAGGGATGGTATTACGAGCTTCCATAACCTCCATACCTGGTCGGAAACTAACCCACGCAAGACAAAAATGCCCTCATTCCAGCAGCGATGTGTCAATGTATGAACTGGTATCATCGGCAACCATTTGGTAGGACCACTTATTTTGCCGTAAGTGCTCAACAGTCAAATTGATGCCGACTTTTTGGAGAATACACTGCCGGATCTAATAGAGGACATCCCTGTGAATAATTTAACGGACATGTTTTACCAAAGCGATGGCGCACCAGCGCATACTGCTAACTTTGTGAAGGCAATACTAAGTGAAAAATTTCCTAACCGCTGGATTGGACGAGGTGCACCGATTCCTTGGCCTGCTAGACCTCCAGACCTTACCCCATTGAACTTTTTCTTATGGGGAGCAATAAAGGATGAAGTTTATTTAAGCCCTGTTAACACTAGGGAGGATTTAGTTAGCAGAATTGGGAATACAGCGACGAAAATACGGGAGAGGCTGGGTGCAAAACGCCTTAAAGAGGGACTTAGAAGGAGATTGTGCGCATGCATCCAAAGTGGCGGTGGACATTTTAAACAGCTTTTGTAATTTATTAAGATTAATTGTAATATGTTTTGAATTCAATAAAAAGGATTTTAGAGTTAAGATGACTTTAGTTTCTTTAATTTGCAGCGACTTCAAAATGTAATAGATATAAAATTAAAAATTATTTTATGGTTTTTAGCGCTTTTTGTGAACTCGATTAAACTTTTTTCTTTTAAAACTTTTTTTTTCACTTTTTAGTGCCTTCTACAACGAAAAAAGAACCATCCAAATCGGTCCACTCGTTAATAAGTTAGGTTCAACCCCCTACCCCACCTCCTACCCAAAATTTCTCGTAGTATAAATCAAGGAACACTCTACCGAACAGAAATAGAATCATCGAAATCGGTCCACGCGTTACGAAGTTAGACTGCCCCTCCCCCTCTCCCACCCCCCACCATAGCTCCAAATTATTCTTTTATTAGCAATGGGGGATCATACTCTATACAACAGCAAAAGTACCATCCAAATCGGTCCACACGTTACAAAATTAGATTCCACCCCCACCCCCAACCCACCCCACCAACATATTTTTCTCGTGGTATCTACCGGGGAACATACTCTACCCAACAAAAAAAGGATCATCAAAATCGGTCAACGCGTTACGAAGTTATGCCCGGTCAGACATAAAAAAAATAAATATAAAAAATACACGTTGAACTTAGAACCTCTTTGTTTTTGGGAAGTCGGTTAAAAAAACCTGAAACACTACAATATCTCCTTCACAGGATGCCTAGACAAAGCTGTCATTAAAAATAAAAGTGGTCACATTAATGAGGCTGCTGTTTAGGTTTTTTTTTATAATAGTTTTCTCGTTATTTTGTTATAGTTACCTTTTAGATGTATTAATAAATAATTATCTGAAAAGTGTTAATCATTTGACTTATTAACAACCAATCGCTAGGACATAGATTGTCTTAAAAGCGAGTGCCTGAATATTTATGAGCGGTAGTGTAGGTTTCCAGTGAGAAACTCAATGGTGCAAGCATGACGGAGCCCTACGATCAGGTCTTATTACCTATGGCATCAAAACGGCACCATAACCGTGATAATTGGAGCGCCACCACGCACCCGACGTTTACGACTTCAGCCGACTCCTACTTTGAATGCAGGATTGAATATTAAAAGGGGCAGATCCACAGGAGAGCGCTTTTTAATAAAGTATAAAAGGCCTTTCCCCTTGGCGGGCCGACACTTACACTTTTTACATATTTACTTTAGTTTTTAATTAATTATTTGAGTTTTTCCTACATCACACTAAATGTATGAATATGTTATGCACAAAAATAAATTTTGTCGTAAATAGTGTCAAAGTTATATTTTAATCACTTTCATTAATAGTTTTCTAAGCAACAATCTATTTAACATTAACGTCAATTAGTAACTAAACAAAAAAAAACGTTTGTGTAGTTAATTTAGTATACTGCTTGTCAATAATTGCAATTAAAATATAATGGTACTATTTAACACGAAGAGTGGATTAGATTTGACGGAAAATGAGGATTTGGTGAGTTTGTCGTTACGTAAGACAATTATAAATTCTTTCTTAATTTATACGTATTACAGATTGAGCAAGTTCTTAGTGGATTCGCAGTCGATAATTCTAAAATAATTTGTGCTAATCTTTTGCAAAATGATGCATCAGAAATATTACGAACAGATCCCAAACTTATTATAGATTTAGTTAAAATGCTTGAAGCATATTTTTGGCGGAAAAAGCCAGTAAAATTGGACAACCCGGATTTGTGAGTATATAATGAACAACTAACATTAAAGAGTTGAAGGCGTATTCCACTTATAGAGACATAAAAAATAAAAATAAAATTTTAGCATTTATCATTAATTAACATTTAATGCACTGGACGAAAAAAGATAGATAAACACAATGAACATGTACCTTGTTCCTTTAAATTTCACCCGAAGAAAAATAGTCGTACACTAAAATTAAATTCCATGATAAGTTCAAAAAATCAAAGAACGCAGTTCAATAAATCAATGAAAGTATTTCATTGGTTCAATGAATCTAGTGCAATAAATAAATGAATGTTAGTGATAAAAACAATGAACGCAGGTCACGGGTTGAACGAATGACTTTCTTACATCTGGCATTAACATTACATAAAGAATATTCCATAAATTAATTTTAATTAATACTTTAAAAAGAATTTCTAACCAAAATATATTCCATCGTTTTCATGCTCGTATTCAGGGCCGCCGACAGGGGGGGTCGAAGGGGGTAAACCCCCCGGGCCCGAGCTTTGAAAGGGGCCCCGTCATCTAAGTCATCAACAGAAAATTTTTCAATTTTAATTATTTATATAAAAAAAATGCTTCACGATTGAAAAAGTGTACTATACTAGACAGATTTTAAACTGAAAGTCAATCATTCGATTGTATATGGGCCCGTAAACGCTAAGTGCCGGGCCAGAAATTCGTTTCGCGGGGGGCCCGAATGTGGTACCCCCCGGGCCCGAACTTTGTCTCTACGGGCCTGCAGTCGTAATGATTACAAGAATTTTTTTTAATGAACATTTCTAATTACAAAATTTAATAACCATTTCCCATTTAAGTACAACCATTTCCCAACTAAGCAAAATTAAACCCAATTGAATAGACACTTTTTCCAAAGCTCTCTTATCGTAATCAGTGGTCAGCAGAAAACAGCTATGATCGAATTTGGGACTACCGGATTGATAGACCGACATGTTAAGACTTACTTCACTGCAAAATGTCTGCAAAAATTGCAGAATGTTGGTACTTTTAATGAAAACTTTATGAAACCCGATTATATGCGTGTCCAATATCTCCTTAACCAAATTTTTTATTACATTATCAATAAAAGTAATGTAGACTGCAAAATAGTTTGCAAACAACTACGAACTGTACTTCGATCAGTGATTGCCTCAGTACTACATATATCCGTCACAGTCCTACTGCGTACTACGTTGTACGTACATTGCCGTAGCAAAGCATCTTTTCGCCTATGGCAATGATTTCTTTAGTTCAATAAAAGACGTCTCACAGTATCTACTGAGTGTTCTCGATGTTTTTGGGCTTCCGTGCGAGTGCATCGAAATCATCAGTAGTCTGTAAAGAGATTCAGTGATTCTTATTACGCATAATGGGTATACTATATATTGTCTCCTATTCCGTTTCGTGGGGGTATGAGGCATGAATGCCCCTTGTCAGGTATGCTTTAGGACTTTTCACTGCTGTTGTTAAACCTTTGTCGATCGTTGAGGGAGTAGTCAGGAGGAGAGGGTGAATTGGGTTTTACAGACATGGTCGTGAAATTTCGTTGCCTGCAGGGACGCGCATTTCAGCGAATGTTCTGCTGCAAAGATAACTTATTTTCGCAGCTATGGGTATGGCTCTCTGCTTGTGGCCCTTCCATCCTCCGATGTATAACGGCCACACATCATGCTGACAAAATATTTTCGCAGCTATGGGTATGGCTCTCTGCTTGTGGCCCTTCTATCCTCCGATGTATAACGGCCACACATCATGCTGACAAAATATCGATATTGACATCTATGTCATCATCGATAACTGAAAATCGATGATCGATAACAATAGTAGCGATGTGCTTTCAATAAAGAACAGTCGAACATCAAACAGCATATAGTATATCCAGATCGTCTTGGCCAAGGTATGATAAGAACAGAACATCTGAACTGTTTAACAGATCGAGAACTGTTCTTGCAAAAATCACTGGGACCTGTACGGGCCACTTTGTCATTGGCGATAATGCAGCTCGGCTGGGCGCCCCTTATAATTATCTTCCTTGTTGATCACTTTTTTTTGCAAGTATCCTGCTCTTCCTAGGACTAGGAGAAGGATTCTTGGGAATTATATCTTTGAAAACCTTAAGGTGTTACACCACATTGAGATTTTGAAAAAATAGATTTTTGTTTTTTAAAATTCCATTTATTGCCGGAGGTATAGCAATTTGAAATGAGCGCGGCAGATAATAGACCCGCAATTTCAAGTGGCGACCGGACAGATGCGAGCAATAGGTATTGTTGAAATTATTGAATATACTTTTATATTTTATCTTTGATTTTAAGCCAATATCTCAAGATCTACTTAACCGATCTAATTAAATTTAAGCCACATGTCTAACGGCCGATATAGGACATCTTGCAGTTCTTGGAGACATCAGTGATGCTTCTGGGAACAATCTAATACACCCCCATAATACACAAATAAACAAATTGGTGGGTACAGCTCGAAAGTTTCAGTCGTCTCAGTCGTATGTTAATATACTACTTAAGACAGTATGGAGTGCCTCTTTGTTGATTTTCGCCCTGCAAATCCTTATCTTCAAAATATCTTTCATACTCTTGATCACTCACAGTATTAGGTATTGGCAAAATGATCGAGTTAACTACATTTAGGGGCTTGTTCGGCGCTGCTTTCTACTGCCTACTCAAAGCAATAAAATAGTCGGTTCATAGCTTGATGAATTTTGCACTGGTCACCCTACCTTATATCCCCCCCCCCCTCCCCACCTTCACCACTTATCAGTGGCCTTATTACTGCATCCGATTCGATTACAATTGATCATAAATATAGGAAATTTAGTATTGAATGAGACTAAAAAAAGATATTGCGCAGTAACTGCCCAATTAAGCTGAGCCGAATGAGTTGTTAATTGATGCAGCAACAACACAAACTGTGTTTATAAACAGGCATATTGTACTTGCGTGAGTTGCTAGCTTTAGGTCCATTCAACTCTAAATTTCCTATATTTATGATTAATTGCAATCGATTCGCATTCAAAAATTGCCGAAAATTGCATTCATACTGAACGCGCAGACACTGACAGACAAGTACCGACACGAAAATATCTTCAGGGCACGGCCCGCGTCTATACGTTTCTGTGCAGTTATATTATTTATATAAGAGCTTTTATAGATAAAGTATTAAAGAATATGCCACAATATGCGTCTGTAGATATGAACAGGCCTTAAGGCCTCTCGCATGAATAAACTTCTAAATTTAGTGAGTTCTTTTAACATATGTTCGATATTTAAAGTGTTCGTTTAATTTTGTGATAACTCCTTTAAGAACACTAGTCATGGCAGAAGCACCATCAGTTGCAAGACAAACAACTTTTTTCCGCGGTAAATTGTATTCATTTAAAGCTTGCATAAGATCCAAGCAGCTCTTTGAGAAATCGAGATTAAAAAAATATCCGGTCAAAAGCGAGTCGGATTCGCCCCCCCCCCCCCCCCCAAGGTTCCATATCTTTGAAAATTGTTAATTTCTAAAAAACTGTGCTATTTCGAGACATCGTTTCATTTTTCCTGCAATATTTACATAAACCTCTATCAAATCTAAATATTTCAGATTTCTCGCTTTGCAAACCGTTTGGCAGGGGAGGGGGGGGGGGGGGGGGTGGCGGGGGGGGGGGTGATATTTTACCGCATAGGTCGAAAACTATGCGATATAAAAAAAATTTTAATATATTTCATACTGTGCAAATGAAGGCCTTTCATATGATACTCTGACCTAGTATCCTCACTTAGCATTGTTCCTTCTTCTCTGTTCGAAACACAGTACGACGTCAAGTAAGGTTTTGATAAAAAGTATGCTTTTTAACAATCCCTCACATGTCTCGATCCGTTGGCAAATGTGGCAGGTATGAACGTTGAAACTTAAAATGTTTAATATTTTATTTATGAAAGAAAAATTAGTTCAAGGATTCACGGCTGCAAAATATTAAACACTGAAGATAAAGTTATGTAATGTTTCGCCACGACAATGCTCCAAAACAATGGAAACTATTTCTGTTTTAATTTTAGTAGGATATTTCTTTTAAATTATCTTTCACATTTCAGGATGAAGGAACCTAAAAAGCGCCCTCTGAGTGAGGAGGCGTGGTTCCTATCTGATGAGGAAAATATAATAACAAAACTTCATAAAACTGCGGAAGTTTTAAAGAAAATCACGAATAGTGTTGGTAAGAAAAAAAAATTATTACTCGTATTTTTATGTTTAATTTATAAGTATATTACAGGATATGTTCTTTACTTGGTTAATGAAACATTGGATAGACTCTTTATATGCCCTAAGAAGTGGGAGATGTTTTATGAGCCTAGGTTTTCATGGAAAATAAGTATATTGACTCATTTAAAAAAATTATTTTTATTTTGCATTTATTACCCTTAAAAGGAGCTGGAAAAACCATTGCCACTTTTGTTGTTAAACATAAAAAAGGTTTAATTGTGGATACAACCAATGTAGATCCCCGCTTTCCTCGTGGACAAGAATTGGGTGATTTTTTTAATACAGATATTTTAGCCGTTCCATTATTAGATTTTGATGGAACATGCATTGGTGTTCTAGAATTATATAGAGAGAACGAAGTTCCCTATGAAAAGGTAAGGCATGATTTAAAGTTAGTCTAATTTTTAAACTCAAAATATATAATAAAATAATGTTTGCAACGCCAGCAGCTTCAGGTTCCTAAGGTTCCTAAGGGCCTTAGGCTCTTGAGGGTACTCATTATGGCTTACAAATTAAAATAACATTACGCAATTGAATTTATATTATACACCCAAAGGACTATGAGCAAATTGTCACCCACTATCACTAGAAAGGTCTTTTCATGTAGAATAATAGTTACTACGGCACCTTGACTGCTGCGGGGTACAGACGTGCCGCTGATCTTACTCCTCCATTTAAAAGCATAGTACGGAGGGTTTGTTCCTGTTTATTTTCACTTCCATCTAATATTCAATCCGGCACACTCGTAGTACGTTAAATGTAATTAGGTGTGCTCAGCAGGGCCGTGCGCAGGATTTGCTCGTGGGGTGGGGGGTATCTGATATCATTAAAAAAATGAAAGATCTATACAAAGAAAACTATTAACAAATGGATGTTCATAAAATACATATACATTCAGTGACCCCCCCCCCCCCCCTTCCGTGCGCACGCGCCTGGTGATTAGAGCAGGCATAACACTGCTGCTGGCTTTGACCTCATCGAGGTGACTTCGGTTCTCATTTCTTACTCCGTTATTGTAGTGCATAGCGTCCCCCGTCGTTAGGATAGGACGTTCCACAGCTGTATACACGCACAAGGTCATTCTATGCTTCGGCCCACATCTTTTATCAAAGGTGCGTTTGCAGGTATAAAGAGGCAAATTTGCATTTTTGACTCGTTCTTCAACCTTTTGCTTCCAGCTCAACTTGTTGTCGAGAAACACCCCCCAAGTACTTAACTCTGGATATGACAAAGCTGCGTGTTTTGGTTTTATTGGGCTAGGTCATTGCCGTATTCACAGACAGTACAAAATCTTTGCACCATCTGTTTGTTGATTTTGTTTAGTCGATTGATGATTTGTTAAACCACAGCTATAGATACAATTTCCTGTTAACGACTCCTTCTTCACCACTCTTCCCATGTCGTGAGAGCATTTATTAACTCGACGCTTTCCATCTTTTCGCAAAGTAAGTTATCATAAGTGTTCCTAAACTATGTATCGCTAACTTCAAGTCAGTACGTTTTGGGAAGTTATAAGAGAAACAGTGTGTAATAAAATAAAGTTAATTAAGTTCCAGTGTTTTTATTTAAACCTTAAAAATCTTCATTACTTTTGACATCGTCTCTCAAAAAGAAAACTCGCGCTCTCTACTATGTCGCTGATTATGGGAAGGAGTTTTCCCGATAACAGGATTGCCAAATCGTGAGCGTGTGCGACAGCCTAGCCGAATATCAAAAGTATTTTATTCATTACGGTCCGCTAAAGTAGGGTAGACAGAACTCTACCCTGTGGCGTGGAGTGTTTGACAACACGGAAATCTAACGGACAAGACGCTGCTCAGTTAGAGCTTCAAGGATAAATTCCGAGCGAACATTATTGAATACTCGTTCATGTCTATGAACATTGCAGGAGTGAATTCTTTGTATTTTAATAAGTGTTTATTCGTACATACAACCTCATGAAGAGCCGTCTCTGAAGATTTTCCCTTGCAGTAAGCGTGCTGGGATTAAGACATAGGGTTTCCATCAAGAGTTTCTAAGGTGAACGTTATTACACGCTTCAGAGTCTTCAGCAAAAATGATGTCAGACTGTTTAGTCTGAAGTCTTTTGCAAGTTCCAATATTAGTTATTTGACATTGCCCATATTATGGATAAACACCACCTTAAGGGGACCCGGTGGTCTAGCGCGCGTAAATTTAAGGCATTTTCAGGATTTTTTTTAAGGTAAAACCAATTAAAAAAACGATAATTGAACTATTTACATTTAATAAACTACTCAATACTCATACAAACAAAAACTTATTATAAAAAAAATGTAGCTGAAAATAACACCCTGAAAAAATCTACCTGGGTGGCGTTGATGATTTCAGCTCTGTCAGTCATTTGAAAAATAGAAAAAAAAAGATTATTAATCTATATGACTGTCTCTATCATCGGAACTAGAATAAATTTAAAAAAAATTTTTTTTAGGCCCGACCATAGCCACTGGCATACTGAATAAGATATTCAAAATTTAGCCCAATCGGATGGACACTTTTTTTTTGCTCTACGCCGTGCAGACAAAAGTAGTTTTGAGATAAATGAGCTTAAAGTTTTCCATTCATGAGGCGGGCCAACCGTTCGCTACCTGCTATAAAGACTGTAGAAACTAAAATACTGTCAATATTATTATAAACATTTAACAGTATATTCTCGAAAGACTATACTTTGGAAAAATTAAAAAAAAAAAAATTCGATTTTTTGAAAATTGTAGACCACCGGGTCCCCTTAACATTCTTCCAGGTCCGAGGAACATGAGAACATATCGAAGATAGCCACCAACCACTTTGTTACTAAGTATGGTCCAGGGAATTTGTACGGGGCGAAGCTGTTTATATCGCAGATAGTTCTTTCTCTGGTGATGATGGCTTCAAGCCTTTTACATTGCTGGTTGGTATGTAATTTGTAGCCGAGTTGTAGGAGGCCGATGTGCTTTGGCTTTCCCGCCTGCATCCCGGGAAGTGAGCATCCATTAGGAACTTCAATGTTTCAGCCAAAGATTGCATCTACGTTCCATCCGATCTTTTTTAAAAAAAATTGGGGTTGGATTGCCCTTTTGACAGAAGTCTAGTTAGTCTAGCTGATTCCCTAGAGCTCTCAATAGATTGGCAATGCTTCATCCAAGTCTTTTTATTTGGCTTCTCTGACGGTTTTTTTTGTAAAACCTAAGATAGTCCTTATAAGGCTCGAAGTACTTATACCTGTAGCAGATGCTGAGGGTGTCTCGAGTAATCTTCCTGAGATTAGAGGGATCTTAATTCCACCAGGGCGGGAGGGATTTATTACTGCACAGAACAAGACCCTTGAATGTTGTGATCATATCTTTCCAAATGTGTCTACCCTTGGTTCCAGCTCTTAACCCGTTTCAATGTCTAAATCAGGTATATTGGAAAATTTGGATTTGATTAATTGATTGAATTTCTTCAAGTTCTTCTGGGATTTCTGTAAGGTTTAAGCCTTTCACTTTCCAGGTTAAGACTTCAGATACTACTTCTTGAGCGTATTTTCGGCGAACGTTCTTTTCCTAGCTGGCTTTGGCTTGTTCTATTGCTGGTGACTCTCTTCGCCAGTATGGGTTTGGATACCCTGGTTCGCTTAGATTTCATTATGATTGGTATGCTACGAATAATATGGCTGGTACTCGCCGATCCACAAGCTTCTGTAATGCTCTCCTGACTGGAAGTCAATAGCTCGTCTTCCGAAGAACGGGTAATCTCTGAGAAGACTGAAATTGATTGTTTTGTTTTATTATTTAAAAATTCACCTACTTATTTTGGTATCGGTGTAAAGGCATCGACGGGAACACTCATCGAGGGAGTCATTACCAGCGGGCACCCACGGGGAAATATATGTAGGTAGGAGATTTTCGCCCACCAAAAAAAGGGGTGATACATAAAAAAGAAAATTATTTCTTTATTTCAATGTTTTCATAAATTTCTTAATAATGCATCTTCATAGTTTCCATACTTCATAAGAATTAAGTCGAATAAGTCGTAAATTATATTTCATTCATTTAACTCGGATAATATGAAAATTCGAATAACCGAGTCTCGTACTCGAATAGCCGGATCTCGTACTTGTATATTCGAGACTCTATTGCAATCACAAACAAGTAAAAGTGGTGTAAAACGACTTCTTCTTCTTTGTTCATACAGTAATTATTTCCAATATTCTGTCAAATTTCTATTCATGGGACAATTTTATTTAGGGACATCTCGAGTTCGTGTCATTTATGCTGAAATGGGTAGGAGAAGGGATTCATCAGAACAAAACGAAAGTTATATATGAAAACATTTTAAATCTAACAAAGGAATTAATGAATGACATGTTTGAACGTCAAATGAGCGATGCTGAGGAAGCAAAAAGTGTTTATTACAAAATTCTGGTAAGTTCACTGTTGACTTTCTCCAAATAGATGACATGCGTAATGTACACCTATTCTTTAAGAGTATCTGCAAAAGTTACACTCATGCTGACATTGCGAATCTGTTTTTTACACAAAATGAGAAAACATACAAGAAAGCTACAACAAATGATCTTATCAAAGTGGATAAACGCGTACAAAAATTAATGTATTTACCTAATGGAATAAAATTTAGATAAAATTAAAAAAACATACTATTTTAGGATAGATAAAGAAATATTACTGGCAAACTTAACTCTTCATTCTGGATGGATGGTTAACATTGGTGACGTCTACAAAGACAGCAGATTTGACCATGAAGTAGATATTCAATCCGGATACATCATCAGATCTGTTCTAGAAGCTCCAATTCCAGGAAGAAAGCACCGCAAAGGTGTTTTACAGATTTTAAATAAATTGCGAGGTGGAAAGTCCTTCAATTCTGTTGATGAAATGTTGACATCGGTCTGTGCAAACTTGTGTGGCTTGTGGCATTTCTTCAAAGATATAGGGGATCGCTTGATATATCAGGTAATTAAATGTAAAAATTTGGATTTATTTTTAAAATAAATATAGTAAACTTATATGGAGATCGATAACAAAATTTGCTACTTACTCTTTAAATTTTATTTACTAATAATGTGAGTGGAGTGGGTTGGGGGTGTTGTATAGTGCATGTTCTCCCAAAGGTTAATTGTCAAAAATTTTGTGTTCAATGAGATGGGAGTAGGGAAGGAGACGACAACTTTCTTCGTAATTCGTAAAGTATACAATGTCAACGAATTTTTGATGGACGGGCGAAGAGAGGCGCAACCTAAAGTAAAGCATGGATCGATTTTGACGATTATTTTTGTTACAGAAAGTATATTAAGAGTATTATTGCCCTGAGCATTGATCTTAGAATGGTGGTGGGGAAGGGTTGATTTCGATCATTTTCTGAAAAATTTCATAATGAATAACGTCTTACTATTCATTTTTGCAGAGGAATATCACGAAAGAGCTTCAAGATACTTTATACCATATTATCAACAGAAAAATGTTAGAAGCGGAAATATACAATATCAACCAAACTAAAGCTATTCCATCATACTTACTCAAGTAAATTTTGGGTAAATTTAAAACTAAAATTGTTTAATATTTTATAATAATTTTTTAGTTATTCTTTCCAAGTTGAGACTCGTTATTTGTATGATATGCCAAGGCTTCTTTTTATAATGTTGAATTCAATAAGCGGAAGAGAGCTTGAGCCGTATTCTTTATACAACTTTATATATATGGTGAAAATGTGCTACGGAGAAGGAAGTTATTTTAATTTTGAAATATCATTTATGTGTACGCACTTTATGTTTCTCTTCCTACACACCTATACTGATAAATTTGAATCAAAAGAGGTTAGATTGTCTGAATGTTGGTCTTTAAATTATAATATTTATTTATTTTCAGAAAATATCCTTAATATTTGCCATATTTTGTTTACGCTTAGACGCGGAAGAGGTTAGTCTGAAAGACCTTAAAAAAGCTCAGGATCCAAAACTTGCAGTATATAATGATTGTATTTTTGAACGACATAGTGTAATGGTAATGAAATTATTGATAAAGGTAAGGAGTGGTTATTTGTTTAAAAAAGTAAGTTGGCTAAGCAAAAAGTTTTAAAAAATTTAATTATAATGTGTAAGAATGTAAAGACCAAAATATCCCAGTACCTACAATCAGCCGTGAAACATTTAATACCTCGAAACTTGTCTACAGAGAATGGATTGTCGTGGGACTTGTTTTATTGAGTTTCTAATCAACTAACTTTAAACTTTTACATTAAAAAACAATTGCTGATAAGTTGGATCAATTCATTGAGTGGCACGAACAGCATGCTATGGGTCCCGGGTTCGAGCCCAGGTCTCTCCGTGAGTTTTTATTAAGAAATTAAAAAATAATAATCCACCCTGTCTCTGTGCTGTTGTGTAGCTCGTAGCAATTCAAGTTTCCTTACCTCCTTTACCCTAAAATTCCCTTCCGGCTAAAACCATGCTAACGCATCAAAGGGTTGTCCCCTATGTTTTGGCCACATCGTATAAAAAAAAATTATTTAAACAAATAATTTATAATTATCGAATGAATCTTCTTATTTTTCGCAATAAAATTGATTGTATTAATTTTTTGTTCTTAATTTGTCGTCGGTACTGTCGAGAATGAATCTATGGTATGTTAAAAAAATCAAAATTCAATCAAAAATTAAATTACTCATACAAAATGGCGAGTATGACGTCATAAAATATGTATCTAATTCGATTAAAAGGCAGTCATTTAAGTCAGAGAAGTATCCAAATAAAACAATATGAAATTTCGATCGTAGTAAAATAGGAAAAAGGCATTCCCCTAAAGGTATAAAAAAGGTGTAAAGTGATCCGTTTATTTATTATTTTATTTGGCATGAGTCCCCTGTTACTATTTTGGCGACGCTCACCACTCAAACCCCTATATATAATATAATAATAAAAAATAAACTCATTCAAATATTAAGGAAACACCTTGCTGATGATAATATTTTGAGGTATCCAGCAGAAGGTGGTGCTCAGATTTAACATAACATTAAAAGAATCATCCAAATCAGTCTACGCGTTAAGAAGTTGACATCCAATTTTACCCCTACTACAACCCAATCGGGGAACATACTCTATACATAAGAAAAAGAATCATACAATTATGTCCACGCATTACGAAGTTAGACTACCCCACCCCCCATTCCCCACCCACCCTAGGACTAAATTTTTTTCATCATACTCTATACAACAAAAAAAGAATTATCCAAATCGGTCGACGCATTACGAAGTTAGGTTTTATCTGCGCCCCCCCCCCCCCCCCTCCCCAACCCACCTACAATTTTTTTGACAGGGAGCAATCGGGAGACATACTCGATACGATACAATAAAAAAAAGAATCATCAACATCGGTCCGCGCGTTACCAAATTATGCTCGGTCATACATCTCGGATTCGGATTCTACGCAGAAAACTACTTCGGAAGTGACCCCCAGCTGTCCAACAACAATCATCACCACATCTTTTGTAGACCTGTGTAATTAAACAATTATTAGCAATATTTTTTTAAATGCATAAGATCAAAGTTCTTTCGATTAGAAACTCAATAAAACAAGTCCCACGAAAATCCATTCACTATAAACGAGTTCCGAGATGAAAACCTAACTGCACTATATTAGTAAGAAAGGAGATCAATCTAATAGCAATCGCGAAGCACTCCCCACGGATCGAAGAAGTGATCGTTTTTTGCTCAAATTGGCCTCACTTTTAACATATACTACCACATGTCATTAGAAAGGAGCGCTCCGTTTTAGCTTAAAAATTTACAACAAAAGAGTACTCTTTTATGCCTCTTGGGTTAACATTTCATGTTCTTATTGATGCTGGCTCATTATCTAGACTTGACAAGATCAGAGATTTGGAGGTCATGGTTGACACTCACTTTTCCTTTGATGACCACATAGATTCTCTTGTTAATAAGTCTAATGCGACGTTATGTTTTTTAAACGATGGTCAGAAGAGTTTAAGGATCCTTACATATTCTCCTTCTCTGTTGTACTTTTGTTAGGCTTATTATGGAATACGCTAGTTCTGTTTGGTCTCCCTATTATGCGGTCCATATTAATCGCATCAAAGCCGTCCAGCGTAGATTTTTGAGATTTGTCTTTAGGGGTCTTCCCTGGAATAATCCTCGTTTTATGACTCCTTATTTGGATAGACTCAAATTATTCTCGTTGGATTCTCTTGAGAACAGGCGTAACAACTCTAAAATTATTTTTGCTTTCGATTGTTTGCAGGGCACAACGAATTCTCTAGAGCTGCTAGGGTTTCTGAATATCACAGTTCTGGCTCGCTCTCTGCGGACTCACAGCTTCTTCCAACTTCCTTATCACCGCAGTAAATATGATATGAATAAACCATTGGCATTAATGTCTCATCTATTTAATGACACGTTCCATTACACTGACTCTTATTTTTCGAGAAATCGGATAAAGGATCAGCTTATTGAAAGTTATTTTATCTCTTTGTTGACTGTTTCATATAATGTATAATATATTTGTAGTAATTAGGCATTTAATAAATCTTTGAATAAAACAATAAATACATAGGGTATTCATATTTGTTACTTCCGTCTATGCCCGGATAAGGTGATCTTTCACGACATCGCTGAAAAACTGCCAGTTAAAAGGAAGGGCGCGGGCTACACTAGTCTTTTTGGAGGATGGCTGCTGCCCGCGAGAGAGAGAGAGATGATGACAGGGATAGTAATTATTCTTCTCCTATAGGTCACCGTTGAGGTGTTTTAGTTTACTGAGACTTTGCTGCGATGGACTGAGATGACTTGAGAGGTGTACTGGCGAAAAAAGTTCCGGGTTAAACTATCGTGCGCGAATTTTGCGGACGTGAGAGGAACGGCTGCCTTCCGGCTTGGTGGCCTTGAATACAGCATGCTCCTTACTTGAAGCAGGGGAAGCACTAGATTTCATTATGGACGTTCTAGTGCTAACGATGCAAGTCTTGGAGCAGGTGTTTACCACAGAAGAGAAGTGAGACGGGTTTGTCTTGACGGCAGAGATCCGAGGCGGGATTGTTATGCATAAATACTAATTTATTTATTTGACCACTTTCGCAACAGAGCAACACTCATAGTCTAGTGATATTGGGGAAATAGGTGGTCATCCATGATGGTGTCCTATGACTTGGAAAGTCGAGTTAACTCCCTGAAAGGAAGCTCCGTTAGAATACAGTCAGTTACCCCTGGCCGCAAACCATCCAGTGGGCATAGAATCACACAACTCTCTGATTTAGGGGAGTTTATTTAAAATAGTTTCTGTCCGCCCGAGAACCACTAGCCAAGACACCTAAAAGTCGAGACTTCGGGAATCTGTTACCAGCCGTCCCACATAAAGAGTGAAGTCGAACCTCCAACAGTACTCAAAGTTATGGCACCCATAATAGGTATTGCATGCTAGTTCCCCGGCAATTTTGATAGCACTACGGCAATAAAGCTGAGTAAATCATATCACACATAATTTGGCACATTCGACAACTGAATATTGAATAATAATAGTACTCAAATACGAAAACTATAGCGCAGCATCAAAACCTGACATACTATCAACACAGAACAAATATATTTTCGTATCGTTTCTTTACAATAGTGTTGTTTCTTTAGTTTAGTACCTGTTTCCTCAACAAACTTTGTTTTTTTTCAGACATCGGACATTTTCAAGACCTTCAGTCAAGATGATCAAGAGGAGATAATGGCTATGATTGAGGAAAACATTCTCGCAGCGAATTTTAAAAGACACTTTGAAATTAGAGCTGAGATACTCGTTTTAATCGATAACAAAACTTTAGATTGGAAAAATTCAAGACATCGTTACTTATTGAGAACATTTGTTATAATGGCTGGTCGCTTGTCCGTTATGGCTAAGCAGCCCGCTCTTGTAGGCGACATATGGAAAATGACTTTGATGAAAGTTTTTTATAAACATAACTCAACAACTGATGATATAACGAAGGACTTAACTGACTGCAACTTAGTGCTGATATTTGCCAAATTTGTGGAGTTAATTTGTATTCCCTGTTATGAACTTCTTCGATCTTTCTTTCCTTCCACTGAGCCATGGTACAACGGAATGATGTAAAAGTTTCTTTTGCTTTTGTTTAACTTTAAACTTTTTACTTTCATATTGCAGAGATTCTTACAAGAAAGCACTAAAAGAACACCCCATCGGCTTAGATAGCCTGGATGCGATCGATGACTTATAAAAAAATTAGTGAAACTTCCAAAATAATTTATATTTTAGTATAAAATACAGTGAAACCTCTCTCAAACGTACTCCAGAGAAACGTAGAATTTTTCCGTTTACGGTTTCCGCCTTATATACAAATATTATATATACTTTTTCCGTCGAATATGTACTACTATACCTATGCAACTTATACCTCTCTTTTAGTAGGAATATACCATCTACGGAAGTTCCAAGAAAATCAGTCTATCGCCCTTTCGACAAATTAAGCCACAAATATAGCCTCCATTTTTCGTAAACGCCGTTTTATGGAATTTAATTTATACAAAATTCTGTGGAGTTTCTTCTGTTTGCGGATAATAAAGGTTTTGTTTTATAGGGTTAGTGTATGGAAATCATCGAATTTGGACCGGGATTTGTAACTTTTTCGTTTTATAAATTTTTCCGCCCTATGAAAGTTCAATAATAGAGAGGTTTTGCTGTGTTAACTACTCCTGAGACTATAAACATTTCAAGTTAAAAATAATAAATTCATTGAAATTGTCTAAATATTTATTCCTTGAGTACTCATGTAAGAATTTCGGACAACTAAGTCAGGCGTAGTTTAGGACCGGCCAATTAAAACTCGACACTGGATACCAATGCTTGATTCTCTAGTGCAATATCAAGCAGCATCAATTCTTAATAATATCTATTTAAATTTTGTTTTCAATTCCTACTTTTTAAAAGATATTTTTTCATATTTAAAGTACCTAAATGTATAGTCTGTCTAAAAAGTATGGGATATTCAATAATTCTTGGTGAACGTAAAGTGCGAATTCATTAAACTGGTAAGTAAAATTCTGTTATTATTTAAATTCACAAGTTTAGACAAAGAAATTGTAACAACTCTTATTTTGATATATTTTTTATATCCAACATAATTAAATATTTTCTTGGAACTTCGAATTTTCAATGTCGAATATTTGTCTCAAAAGTATGGGATAATAATTACTTACTGTATTTTTTTCTTAAATAAAGTTAAAAAAATATATACCATATAGGAGATTTACCATTTAGTAACATCTCCTTTTACATTTACTACATCTTCCAGTCTTGCTGGCATATTAGATATTAGATTTCTAAATAGTTCTGGAGTTGTATTATCCCATACTTCACGCATAGAATAAATCAATTCACTTTTGGGTTTTTGGACTTTATTTGTGTACTTGTGCGAAAAGTTGCTACTTTCTGGATAAAAATCAGATGATTCAAATGCGCCCCTGAAGTATTCAGCAAATAAATTACAAATAACCTTAGAATCGTTACTGGAACTTAACCCGAATTCCATAGTCGATGGATAGTTATCAACCCTTCTCTTCATATTGACGTAATCAAAAAATGCACGGGGGTCAGAGAATAAGTTGCCTCTAAGGCTTAGTAGGTATTCTTCATATAAAGAACGAGAAGGACCTATGAAATGTTCGTGACAAAGAATAAATTCACGCCTAGAGTTCACACTGCCCACTCGCAGGTACTTTTTCCAGAGTCTATTTTTCCTATTTCTGAGAGTTTTGAATTCTCTGTTAAACCAGGGGGGAGCGGATTATCTACTTCTAACCCGGACATAGGGGACAAACCTAGCGAAAGCTTCGTATAAAATTTCATAGAAACCAGATACGTTCCTGTCAATATCGTCACTAGACAGACAGGTATTGTAGTCTAAATCACCAAGATATTCATTTATAGCCTCAAAATCGACCATTCTAAAGTTAAAACTAAATTCACATTCCAGATTATCGACACGCACGTCCGAGAGACAATGAAAGGTGACAAGCAATGCAGGGTGAAACATTTCCAGACTCGTCAAGGGAAAGAGGATAGGTTCCACAAAAGTGAGCGTGGAGTTTGTAGAGAACACTAAATCAAGCTGTCTACCCACATTGCTCATTTGGCAAAGTCCTATACTAGCCAAGGTGTCAAGGAACAGTGATTGTCCCTCAGTCAAGTTATGTGGAAGATAGCTATCGTCATCATCATTCACTACCCATCTCACGTTGGGTAAGTTGAAGTCCCCTACTAGGACAATTTCAATACCGACTCAACCCAACTCAATGTCATACCGACTCAACCCATTATTATCGACGACATTGCCCATATCTGGAGGTATGTAACAACAAATTAAAAAGAGGTTGCCCGAATCGAGTGAAACCTTTACAGAGACCTGTTCCAGACCAAATTGATCAGAAAAAGACGGAGGATCCACAAAAGTAGCATTTAGAAAATGTCTACATGCAATGAATCTCTCCCCGTACAGACGAATCCGCAAACCTGTCCCTGCGGAAAACCTGAAAGGAGTCATTAAACAGCTCGGTATCCGAGATACCCTGGTGTAACCACGTCTCAGATAAAGCTATCAAATCAAAATCAGAGTTAACAGATGAGAAATAAAAATTATTAGTTTTAGTCCCTAACCCTCTCACGTTTTGATAGTAGAGAAAGAGCTTATCCCATTTTTTAAATTGGGAGATTGAGCGACTATCGGCCTGGCACGGCGGTGAGAATAGGGTACGAAGATCTTATAAAAGACATCATCGGGCCAGAAATTATCCCAAAGAAGAGCATCGGCCACCGGAGTAGGAGCAGACAACAGGAAAGATGAATAGGGCCTTGAAGTACCGCTTATCCTCCTACAGGACACCTCTGATATGTCTATACCCTTAGATCCAAGTAAACGTAACATAACCTCACAGGCTGCTAGGCTGTTCTCTGGATTCATACATAAAGCGCAGATTAATGATTTTTATTTTTGGGATACTGAGTAGTAATACGCCGGAGTATCTTAGAGAAATTTTCACGTTTATGACATCACAACGCAACCGTAATATTTTGATTCCTCGATTCGATAGGTCAATTATGGAGGGATCTTTCACTGTCCAGGTTGCCCGACTATGGGAAAGTATTCCTACTAACATTCAGAGTGCTTGTACGGTCAATGCATTCACGACGCTTATTGGTGACCATATATTGTAAGGTTAAACTTTTTTTTTTATGACGTGTTATCATCTTACATGCTTTTATAGCTTAGATTTTAGATATTAATTAATTTTCTATCTATTTTGTTTGTCTATGATTGTTATGTTGTTCTCTTTTCATGCTTGAAATTGTATGACCTTTTCATCGATGCGATATAATCTTTAGCTCCAACATTTGTATGATAGTACTTATAAAAGATTTGTAAGTCTTGTGTAGGGGAGACCGGGTATGCTTGGCTACACTTTTCGAAACTCTGTCATATCGAGGAGAAGTAAGCTGCTATTAACTTTATATTTATATGAAATTTAGCTTGACTATAGTGCTTTACTGTAACATTATCGCGAAACCCTTATTGGAGCATTTATGTCTCTGGTGGGAATTTTAATTCCTTTCTAGAATCTAATTTGGTACATTTCGGTATTGTTTGTTTTCTTTAAGCATTCCGAATTTTGTTATTCTCAGAAATTTCCTAACTAACCGTTTAAATCTTAAAAGGACCTGGCAAATATTGTCGCCTATTTCATGATCAATCCTAAATAAACCATTCCTAGTCTAGTCTACGTGAAAAGGGTGGAATTGTTTCCAAATACTTTGACTGAATTTACTGGCGATTCTTTTTTTTCATTTTGAACCCTCGTTTCCTCGTAATTTTATCCTAGCTACTCTGTACCAATGTCGATCGTGTTTTAACACGATCACTACTTATCTTTATGTGTAACAATATAAAACAATAAAAAGAAATTATTATGTGTGCCAACCGACCCCGAAGAAAATGAGCCAACCAACCCCAAGTCAGGTTTTGGAATTTTAACGTGACGTATGATGAGGTTATGAAAATACTTCAAAAAAAATAGTGCACATACAAATAAAGTAAAAAATTGCTCACATAAATAAATATTATTTACCGTACATACAGAATAAGTTGTAATTACGAGTCATAATAACTAAAACGAAAAATTTTTACTTTTACGTCTCAGGTAGTTACATATCCAGGTGGCGTCTAAGCAAGTGCTGGCTGAACGCTGAAAACAATTATGCCGGGGCACAGTACCATTTCGCGTTGTTGGCTTAAGGATCTGTAGTGTTTACAGAGAAATATTAAGATTGTGCCAAGCAACCCCCGTAGTTAACCATACCCGGTCTCCCCTCCTTTTTAACCGACTTCCCAAAAACAAAGATGTTCTAAGTTCGACGTGTATTTTTTTTTTTTTTTTGTAGTATTGTATTGTATTGTAAGTGCAAATGTTTAGAGATTGTGAATAAAACATAATTTTATCAGAAATAATTTTTTTCTTTTGCAATCAAGCGTCCTTTTACGTTACGTTTACGATTCGCCATGTTTAAAGGGAAGTAAAAAATAAAAATTGAAATTGTTGGGAAGCAGCTAAATTTAGGCCCCGTCACTGAACAACAATTTTCTTTCATCTGACATCTATGAGTGAAAGTGGTAGCTTCATTTTGGATGCCGGCTTGGATAATTTGAAGATGATAGATTCCAGCGCACGAAATGTCATAATCAGCTGTCAGCAAATTAACGTGAGAATTTTCCCTTTTATTTCTGGCATTTTCCGTAAATTGTTGTTTACATTGCTTCCGTTCAAATTAATAGTTTCTAATGGTAACTTGTGATTATTGTAAACTTTATGTATTATCCGGAATCAAGCCTTTGTACTTAACAATCAATAAGAAACGTGCTGTTCTCTCTCGTAGTCGTAGAACTTGATGACTAGGAAAATTTATTAGAAAAATTTTTTGCGTAAAATTAAGTAGGATTTAATGTGAAATTGTGAAACTTACAATAAATAGAACTCTATTTACATAATTAATCGAATGCTCATCTTTACTGGTATCGGTAAGTTCACGTTTGCTTAATTTATCAAGAAAAATAATCAAAATCAAAATATTGTGATTATTTATAACATTAAAGTCGTCACAACAGAGCGGATACGCTCGCATCGTGTGGTATATTCCGCATGGAAGTTACTCATGAATAAATGTGGCACAAGTTCTGTGTGTAGAAAAAGTTATATCGGCCGCAGTTTCCTTGAAACTGTCGTTTTTGTTTATCTCCCTTCAGCAGGCTCTAGAAAAACATTAAACTTTTTCTTGATCTCTCCAATTGCACTATATTTGCAACATGTTCTAAATTTAAATGAAAACAGCTAACAACTAACTATTTTCACAAAGGATAATACTAGAACCCAGTAAACATTTTCGAATGGAAATGTATTTCTAACTCTACTGAAATGCTATAAGCGATTTTTAATTAGAAAAAGACACAATTCCTATTGAACATGTGACCGATCAAAGAAGTCTAATCAGCCGGTTTTATTGACACAATTGCCTCGAAAAACTCAATTCATATCCTCACAGCTCAATGCCAACGCTTTTGTTTAAGATTAGCTCTTGTTACCTCCAATTGTTTTTAAACCACTCATATAAGATTTCAGTAGATAATTTAAAGTTTTTCAAAAGCAATCAAGAATGCTTTGACCGACTTTTAATAAGAGTTTGCAGCCACCAAGATTGCAATGGAATTTATATTCGTTTTGTTTTAGGAGATAACTACAAATCTGAATGTATATTACTATCCTTATAAGACCTTATTTGTTTGCAGGGTTTAAGTGGTTTTGCCTTCCGTGCTAATAATCAACTTGGTTACCTTACATGTTAGGGAGATCTCTAAATCATTATTTAACTAGTTCCCATAACTCCTTGTAGTTCAAGGACTTCACCCGCTTCTAGATAACGACTACAAATGCACACACAATATAATGTGAATACCCTTCAATCCCCAGTGGCCTTTGTATAGAAATCTTTTGACAGCAGAAAACAACCATGGGTCGCCGACTGTAGGATTCGAACCTAGGACCTCTGGGATCGAAGGCTCACTCCACCGACGACGTACATTAATACTTTTAAAATAAATCTACATATAAGCTAACGAATTTTAAATTAGGAGTTATAAAATAATATAAGAAAAAAAACACATCCGATTTATTCTATTCTATACTTAATGTAAAGAGAGAATATTTACTTTGTGCTTACTCAGGAAAATATGCCTTGATGCCTTCCGACGAATTATTGCTTTGAGGTGACTTTAACCTGCCTGAAGTTGGCTGGGAGCTCTCTCAATCGGATGATGGCTTAGTTCCTTGTTTTCGATCTGTCAATCAATTTGCTTTTTCTTTTATAGATGGCCTTGCTTCTTCAAGTTTAACACAGACTTTCAGCATATCTAACGATGATGCAAGGTTCCTCGACCTCGTCTTTTCTACTGATCCTGCTGGTACAGTGGTAAGACGATGATTGGTGCCCATTGTTCCTGAATCGGGTCATCATATTGCTGTTTTCAGTGATCCGGTTATGATGGCTTTTCGTGTGCCAAATGACGTTTGTTATAACTTCATTAAGGCTTTCTTCTCCGTAATTAACAACTGGTTCTCAGCTTGTGATCGGAGTAGCGTCCTCAACGAACTAGACATTAATGAGACCGTAAGATCTTTCTATAATTTACTGTCTATCTGTTTTACTTATTGTGTCCCTATTTCTAAATCGAATAACTCACGTTCTAACCAGCCTTGGTTACATAGCTCCTTAAAACGTTTAAAGAATGTTAAATATAAGGCCTGGAAGAAGTTTTGTTCCTTTTGAAGCGCAATTCTAAATGCTATCGATCTTCTTTGTCTTTCGGAGACAGCGGAAGCAATGACCCCTTGATGATAGCAAATCTTTTTGCCGATTTATTTAAGACTGCGTTTTTGAACGATACCTGTGATATTAGATTTAAGGATTTTACCTATTTGACGAGGTTTTCACCGACTTCTCTCGAATCCAAAGACCTTTTACTTGACGAAGCTACGATTTTGAAGAAAATTTCTACCTTGGCTGATAGTTTTTTAATTGGTCCTGATGCTATCCCCGCCTCATTCGTGAAAAAATGTGGTTACGTTCTTGCTCCTATTCTGTGTTATTTATTTAACCTCTCAACTCGTTGCAGTGTTTTTCCGAAAGCTTGGAAAGCCTCATTCATTATTCCTCTTCACAAAAAAGGTGATAAATGTGAAATTTCGAACTATAGACTGAAGCCGTTCTTGCAGCCGTTTCAACATGGTTTTATAAGGGTTTAAGCAACTACCACCAATTGATTGGAATTTTCAAACTTTTGTATCTCTGCAATTGAAGTTGTAAGCAAGTTGACTGTATTTTTACTGACTTCAGCAAAGCTTTCGATAGAATAAATCATAGAATTCCTGTTCTCAAACTCTTCCTTCTCGGGTTTCCCCGGGTTTTTGTAAATTGGATTCATTCGTACTTTTCTAAACACACTCAGCGGCTCTGTCTTATGTTATTTTCAATACTTCCGGTGTACCGCTGAACTCCCACATCGGGCCATTGTTATTTATAATTTATATTAATGATGTATCTACGATTCTGTCTCACTCAAACATTCTTTGTTATGCCGACGACGCTAAGATATTTCGCACTGTTTCAGACAATGCCAAGTGCCTACTTTTAAATTTTGACTTGGACACCTTTCAGAATTGGTGGTCCATTAACAAACTTCCCCTTTCAGTTTAAGTTTATCTTAGAGGTTAGAGTCCTTTAACAAGAGTTACAATGACTAAGTTCCTAGGTGTCTGGCTCAATTCCCGATTTTCTTTCGTGGATCATTTTGATGCCGTGGTTATCACGGCTAATATGATTCTGGATTTCGTGAAGAGATTGACAAAGGAATTTGATGACCCCTACATTACATTGGAGACGGAGTTGGATCAATTTGTTGAGCGGCAATAATCAATGGATTTTAGCAGGTGCTCCGATTCCTTGGCCTGTTAGCAGCGACGAAAATCGGGAGAGGTTGCCTACACCTTAAATAGAGAATTAGATGGAAGTTATTGTTATACTAAGTCGTCTGTTATGTTCCCATTTCAATTCAAGGGAATTTGCTGACAAATTTCCTTTCCATTTAATTCTTATTATTTCAATACTCAAAACGAAATTTGCATGAATTGCAAATTTTATTACAAACTCAATTGTCTGGTTGATATCTGTTCTTGGTGATAGTGTAACCCAATACGATCGACTCCGCTGTCTTCAGCCAAGCTGAGCCGATAAGAAACTTTATTTGGCAGAGTTACCAAAATTTTTGAACCGTGCAGTACAAATTGTCTTACTAAAGAATTTTGTTTAAACTTAAAGTCTTGATCTATATTAAATTTTTCAAGTAATTAACTGTAAGATAAAATAATTATTGTTGAAAACCAACGAAACGTGTACTATAGTTTTTGTACAAAAGAATAGTGAATTACAAGTGAAATAAATATTTTTATTAAAATTCGGAAACTCTTTTATTCATTGCGGCTGCAGACGAATTCTCAACACGTTGGTGGAGTAAGTGATAACGTGTCGGCCTACCAATCCGGAGGTCCCAGGTTCGACTCATGGTTCTTTTCTGCTGGCTACGATAAAAATGCCATGGGTTGCAGAGACAATGTTTGTAGTTCGAAATTCACTTTAAATTGTAGCTGCACTTGCAATCGTTGTCGGGTGAAGTTGTTCTCCCGCCCCATGCCCCACAAGGGGTTACGGGAACTAGAGAGAGAGAGAGAGAGCTCGGAAGTGACTTTTGTAGCATTAAAATTAATTTGTAATAAGTTTCGAATTCAATAAAAAAAATTTTAGGGTTAGTATGAATAAATTTCTTTAATTGGAGACGGAGTTGGATCAGGATCAGAGTTTTCCAAAAAGGTACAAAACGGCTTCTTTAGAAGTCTCTGACTGTAGACTTCTTTAGAAGTCTGTACTGTAGTTAGAAAATTCGTTCGCAGTTTACAGGGTAATGGTAAAGATATCCATGTAGTTTTAAGTGGAAATCGAATTTGCTAGATTGCTTTAAAAAATCGATCGTGTTTGTAACGCTGTCGCGATATATCGAAATTCGCAGTATAATGAGCCGCAGTATTTCCTTTATTAACCCATATTTTAAGGACCATTTGGGAAAAATTTCCGGAAATAAAAATCCGGAAGAAGAATTCATTATTCATATATAGCCTTAAAAGCGTTTCAAATAGGTGAGCAAAAATTATTTTTATTCCAAAAAGACCGCCCAGATTTTCCTAAATTTTTTAAGTTTCAGGAAAATGGCAGAAATATTGAAAACAAATATCAGAGTTTTCCGTGTGCAAAGTGTAAAAGAGAGATCGTTGATAGCGGCGGGCGTGTTTTTCTTTGTTTTCTGTTTTGAGTTTTCTAAATATCATTAATTTCTCGACATTTTATTTACGACATTTATCATTAACTTCTCTCGACATTAATAAATATGCAGAAAAACTATGATAAGGCCTGTGGAAAATGCGGAGATTCTCTCTTTGATAAAAAAAATTCATAAACGATGTTCTAACCTGAATGATAATGTTGTAAAAATTCTTGCTTCTTAACAACATTCAGTGGAAATGTAATGTATGAGCAGTACCACAAGGAAGTCATTGCGGACCGATTTTATTTGTGCTTTGAAATTCGCTCTGAGCGTTGTTGCGAGTTACTGCAAAATGATATTGACAAGTTATTTGATTGGTCTGAATGGAATGGTATCTAATTAAACCACATAAAACATACCTACATAATTAATGGAGTGCCTTTGGTTAATGTGGAAGACATTACTGACCTCGGAGACCTAATTGATGCGGAATTATTATTTTTAAAACATATTCAATTCATTACATCAAAAGCATTCAAACATTTCAGATTTATTAAATGAAACAGCAAGGATTTAAAAGATTCATTAACCATAAGATCTCTCTATGTCTCAATGGTTTGAGCTATAGAATTGTGCTTTCCCCTATTGTCAAATTCATATAAACAGACTGGAATCTATGCAGAAGCCACTTATGCGATTCTTATGCTATCTAACGTTATTACTGGATAGATTATAGATATTATGCTAGACGTTTATTATTTTGTCTGTCAGGCTTTAGACGTGATGTTTATCAAGTAATGTTTGTCAAAGATGTATTATGCTACAACGCTAAAAAAAGAAATAATGATTCTAGGAAATGTAATTAACATAGGTTCTTAGTAGGTAGTTATTGCTGTCATTCATATTAACATATCTTACATTAGCTTACTATTGCGTTTTATTTCTTTTATATTTTTAAATGCATAGTCTGGGTTTATATTGTCTGTAGACCGAATAAATGAATAAATTATGTAAGTAGTAAGTCCAAGTATATATTTCATAATTCGATATACATATTATAAAAGACCTACTATACTATATAAGACCTACTGCCATAATTTTATTTTTACACTCTACAGGCTGCAGAGAATTTGTTCAAGGTAGATTAAGATTATTATAGCTACCGCTGAGTAATCAGGTGAACTAGCAACTTCACACTATGTTTATTTAGGCAACATTGCTCTTACTTGTATGACAATAAAGTGCTCTATATTGCGTACTCCTTACACAATATGTACTTACTGTATCTAAGGGAATATGTAAAAACACTCACCGCCTTTTTCGCATTATGGGGCTACCAGTGAATGGAGAAGAGGAATAGCATTTTTCATTCATGATTTACAACTCTTTTGAAAAAATTCAAAACTCTGTAAAAAAAAGCTTTAGAAGTGCGCCTGAAAACTGTGATTAAACTTTATGAGAACTTCGTGGAGACGAGTTTATCTTGTTGCCTGATTAGCCTTTCTTTCTTTATGGCGATAAGTTGTATGAAATTAAAAAAAAACTGGTTCTAAATGTTTTGTTGTTAGTTGAATTAGAATTTAAAGTGATGGGGAATTGGCACGTAGCAAAAAAATTAATGATTTGGCGCCGTTTGCTTTGGGTATATTTTTGTTTTAGTATTGAATTAGTAAATTAAATAATAGCGCTTTAATTCGTATCGTGTTTTGTTTATACTTTTTAATTTAAGCATGTAACGAATACTGGACTTTTTATTCCTCCAAAAGAGACATTACTTTATATTCTAGTTGTCTTTCTTCTTGGCTCATGCATTGATGGGACCTGTCACAACGTCTTTGCATAAGGTAGTGAAGGGTTCTAGGCCATGGAAATTTGAGTTCGATTCCTTGCCTTCTCGTTTCTAATTATGTCTCACTCAGACAGGTGCCGTCTCATCCAGCCGAGTGTTAACTCGTTCTCAGAGGCATTTATGTACGTTGAGTTTAAGAAGCACTCCTTATGGTCGCCTGATTGCCAAGCGCTATGAGGATTTTCTTCCCCATCATACGGTCTCCTATCAGGAAGTGTAGTGCATGTTTGAAGGCCAACATCTCCGCTTGGTAAACTAAGGTTGATGATGACATAGGTTCAGTTCCCCTGAATAGATACCTGCGCCATCTTTATCATGAGTTCTGCATTCGTTCGTGTATCTGACTGATCCATTGGCATTTCAAGTTCCCTTACCACATGTTTTATGAGGCTCAGTATGTTCCTGTGTCCAAGGATGGTTTTTGATTCTATGTAAGTTTCCAGCACGGTTTAATCAAAGAGCTGTTTTTGCTGCGGGGTTCATCACATGAAGAACCAACGGCAGCAATCCTAACAGTATTTCCAGCGCAGGGGTGGGGTGCGAAAATCACCTGTGACACTCGAACATAGAAGTTGCAACTGCAATATAGCCCGTTGCTAACCAGGTGATATATATACCCCTGAGTCTAGGTGTCAGTACTTCATAGCCCCATTGCTGGAGAGCCAGGAATATGGCATCTGATCCCGCTGACTTGAAGTAACTAAGCGACACAATTGATCGCTTTACCTCCTCCAGGCCCACTGTGCGTTCAGCTCAAAGCGTGCTCATTGCAAGTGTCCTCTTCTTTCTGAGTATCCATGGATTGTCAGATTGGAGGCTTCCTGGAAAGTGAATTTCCAGCAGGATCTCATTCGTTTGGCACGAACGAGTCAAGACTAGAGATCGGGTAATGACGGATCATTTTCTGAAGACGACAGACATCAGATATGCTTCTAGTATTCGAGCAGACATCTCATCACGCCTCTCTTTTCTTCCAACGTAGGGTCTTAGTCATTTCTCTCTCTCCAAAGCCTTGTAGTTGTCCCAAGTCTCCGGATCATCACCTCTTACGACTTGGTTAAATTTTTTTCGAACTTTAGTGGGCCCAGTTCTCTTCCCATTCTCCTTATTCTACCAAGACTGGAGATAAGCTTCTTCCACAGCAGGCACAGCTGTAGAGCTGATTTCGCTTGAGTCTTTGACTTTAAGTATTCTCGATACTACTTGTTCGTCAACACTTCTTCTTCTTCAACCTGTTCATGTTTTTAGGAATACTGACAATCTTTTGGTTTCGTGTTAAGCGGGACTTATATTGTGTTACTGAGGGAAGTTGGCATTACCATGGTGGACTGCAATCTTTAATACAATGCAATAGACAATTGCGGATGCAAAATTGCAACAATTTACATGATATATCTTCTTTAAGCCAAATCCCCATAAGTGGTTTCATTGTCGCCGTTGATGAAACCTGGATCCATTATTATGCTACAGAGACCAAGCAAACAAAACAATAGACTTTTCTGCACGAATCTGCTCCTAAGAAGACCTAAAAGATTATGCTGACGACTTTTTTTGAAATTCAAAAGGAATAATCCTCATGGACTTTTTGAAGAAAAGGAGTAGGATCCCGGGGCTCTACTACAGTAAAGTATTGGTCCGATTCGGCAAGAAGTTGAACACGACCACCAGTTCATTCATCCGGAATCAGGAATTAGGAAAAGGTTGTAGTCCTAAAAAAAACTTTCGTTTTTCTAATGGGTAGATATTGATACACCCACGCAGGTAAATACATACTGTTGTGTCGATAAGGAAGTTTTGAAGCAAGCCATTAGGGGTGATGTAAGCTGCATAGTTACTGACGTAAAACTATAGGCTGCTAAATTAGAAATTTCAAAGTTAAATGATTTTAATTTTTTGTTGGATTAGGTTTTCCTTGTAGAACTCAAATAAGATGACATAAGATTCAATCCTGTATTGGTTTCAAGCTTAAATTAAAAAATACAATTAGAACTCAGGAACTAAAGAGATTTCTGAATTAAAACGCCACCGTTATTTAATTTACTAATTCAATACAAAAAAAAATATTTACCCACTTTAAGCCTAAGCAGACAGTGCCTAGTCATTAACTGTTTTGCTTTGTGCCAATTCTCCATCGCTGCAAAATTTAAATTTGATTAAAAGTATCAAAACATTTAGAACGAGTTTTTTTTTTAATGATAAACAACTTATTAACATAAAGAAAGATAAGCTAATTAGGCAATAAGATAAACTCGCCTTCAAGAACTATTTTATAAAAGTTTTTCAGAATTTCCAGGCGCAATTGCAAAAGTTTTTTTACATAGTTCTGAATTTTTTCTAAAGAACTGTAAATAATAAATGTAAACTGTTATTTTTCCTCTTCATTCATAAATGGCCCCCAAAATGACAAAAAGGCGGCCGACGAGTCACTTGTTTTCCCCACTCTCTGCGATTAGGAATCTTAAATTTTTTTGTGTGTCACAATTAACGACGCGACGTGACTTTTCGCATGTCGTTTAATTTCGTGGTATCTTGTAAAACCAGAAAAATCATCGTAGTTAACTAATTTAATATGGATTTTTTTTAAAGATAAAATAGATACTTTAAATTAAAGTAGTGAAATAACAATTTATATTGTGTGAAAGGAAACTAAGTAGTGTTTCTACATATTCCCTTAAAATACATTAGGAATACAGGGTGTTTCGTGACATCAACCGTTTGGGAGTTACAGGGTAATACAAAAGTTCCAAATATTTATGGCATATACTTACTTACTTTTATTTGTATCTTTTGATCTCTTCAATGCAATGACATCTAACCCACGCCACAAAACCTACCATCCCAATATGCTTTCCGAATATGGCAATAACGTTGACCTAACTCCTACCATTTCAGGTGCACTTACTTCTAGAACTGAAAAAAATGTTTTTTATTTTTATTAATTTTCCGGCCTTCCACCCCGAAGATCCCAGGTTGACGCACATTGGCAGAAATTTTAAAAAATCTGCCCAAAACCACAAAAACGACTTCGCACAGATTTAGCCGCTCCTAATGAAAAGATTAAAAAAATGGAGGATCGGTTATTAGGCTTTGTGTTTTTGGTGGGACAACGTCGGAAAAAATTATTCGAAATAACTTCTTGAAGAGAGGAGCAACGTGTGCACAATACGCGATTTGAGTAACAGCTGAATAATGACTTTGAAACTAAATTCAACCCATAGGATTTTATATGCTCAAAAGGGCTTACCATTATTAAATAAAAGATTCGCGACAACGCTTGCAAGTGTTCCTACAATTTAAAGTAGATTCCGAACCACTGGCATTTTCTGTGCAACCCCATGACCTTTTTATTGTAATGTGTTATCAACAGAAAACAACCATGCGTCGTCGCCGGTGGGATTCGAACCTGGGACCTCTGGATTGGTTGACCGACACGTTATCACTTACTCCACCAGTAGTATAATCCAACGAAAAGCGTTTTCACAATGGGAGAGGACTTAAAATTTCAGCTGTTGTGAAATATATGTGCAGTGTGCACCTGCCTAGCAATGGAGCATAAGTAAGAACCCGGTGTAACTTGGTCATTTCTTTCACTCTTGAAATTTTTTTCACTTTTTTACAATAAAATTGTTATGAGTAGGAACTAAAGCTCCTGCCGTCACTGTTGTTACTTTGCTGGGTGGTGAAACGATTAAAACGTATGGCTGCAGTTTCGAGCCCAGGCCTGCCTATGAGTTTTCCATATGCAATTGCAATATATTTAAACTCATATCTACTCCGTCTCTGGGTTCTTGTCTAGCAGCAATTCAAAAACAAGATATTCAATTTTCCTCATTCCCTTTACCCTAATTCTTTTCCGGCCAACGCATCGTAGGGTTGTCCCCCTGTTTTTGTCTACATTATAAAAAAACTGAGGTCAAATTAGGATTATAACCTTAAAAAACGAATTTGAAGCACATATTTAATAGCACTTTACGCTTCCGGTGCCAGAGTTATTTTTGAAAATAAAAATGGTAGCTTTAGCCAGGCTCCATGGAAGCAAAAATGTGAAACTAAGGCCTTGTACATTGTGATTTTATAAGGAACAACTGCTGCCCTCCACTTGCAATTGTTGCCTCGAATCGGATGCGAGAAAGTGAGAAAAATATTTGTAATTGAGTAATATATTTAATTAAGTTGAATTTAGCAATTTTTTTTGCGTTAAAATGTTTTAGAATATATTTCCTTTCGCAAGCAGGTGGGCTGTATCCAAATGTTTGAATTCCGGTCAGAGGTATCTTATCATCCTCGGATAAACCTGTGCCATGGATTTACAACCTCGAGCTAAAGTTCGTTCGGGAAATCCATAGTTGCTTCAATCTCTCCGCAGTTATTTTAAAAAATTTAGGCCTGCTAGAATGATATTCAGGCATCCGGAAGCAGTCCGAAACAACTAAAGTGCTACTTCTGCGTTCTGATGCTAATACCTGATAGAAATTTTGCTATAAAAGAGGGTCAGTCAGAAAAATATCGCTCATAGTTGAAAAACAATTGGTTAGCTACGGGTGTTCTTAAGCTAAAATGATTAAATGCTGGGAGAGTTTATCTTTGAGAAATTCGCGGATATAATTAACATTTATGGTGTTAAATAACGAAATGATTGAGCGGTTGCACTATGGGCTGGGAGACCGGTAAAACTGGTCAAAATTCATATCTCGTTAAACACGTGTAAATATCTAGACATGACGTATCTATATAAGGTTTTCGGCATAACTGATTCCATTTCTGATGTTAAAATTTAGAAATTCAAAATGGCGGATCCAATATGGCGAATGAAAATGCTAAAAGAGTTTCGATTGTGCTGAAATTTGGTGTTGTAGGTTTTCAGGGTCGCCAATTACGAATATGAAGTCAAAATTCAGAAAATTTCAAATGGCGGATTCAAAATGGAAGACCAAAATTGCCAGAGTATAAGGGTGTTTTAGGATCGCTGATTTTAAATTTAAACTAAAAATTTGTAAATTTTCAAAACACAAAAAGGTGGAGACCAAAATTTCAAAATAAAAAATAGATTTATACCAAATTTGATATTCGCGGTTTTTTGAGTTGTTGATTTTGAATATGAAATAAAAATACAAAAATAGGCACTTATATACCCTGAAACATTATAAAATTAACAGCAATCCGCAAAATTATACAGAGAGGCGAAAATAAATATCGTGGAACTTCGATAGGTAAAGTGGAAGAACATTTGAGCTATTACATTCATTATATACAAATCAGTCAAGTTTTTGCCTTTTAGATCCGCCATATTGAACTTATTATTTCTAATTTTTCAATATTTACTGCAGATTTATCACCAGCAATCCTGACATACTCCATTTCAAGTGTGTGGATCCATTTTCGCAGTTTCAATGCTCCATGTCGAACATGTCATTCTCAATTTTGAAAAATTTCAGAATATGAATCCATACTCGTAATCAATGAACTCAAAAACCCCTGTATAGTTTCAAGAAATTCGTATATAAAAAATGTATGCTTCAAAGCGTTATTTACAGCATAAATTTATACCCCACGCGCCAGTTATCATTTCAATTTTTACGCGCCTATTGCAGGGTTAATAATAATACTGCACTTGTCTATTTTTTTTAGTTTTTGATACCATTCATTTTGATTTCAGAGAGAAAAGTAAACATACTCGTACGTGAATAAAATTACGGTATAAAAAATCTTTTACGTCTGCAGATAATATATGTTCATAAATTATTGTGGAAGTTTCGCGACCGAACGGATTGAGATAGACAATCTCTACTGACTGCCGACGCTTCTGCAAGTACTAAAACCTGTAAAGTGTAGCATTAGCAACCATGGTTACGATAACGTCTTTGTTTACTGTCATTTTGGGTGAGCCATTATGAATTTCTAATTTGTTACATCTGATTGAATATTAGCGACTAGAAGTGTTCGGAAAAATAAAAGAAACCAATCGCAGAAGACGAATCATTCTCCACCACGACAATGCAATCTCTCACACATCGACTTAAACAAGTGAATTTTTGAGCATTCAAAACATCGAATCGATGCGTCATCCGCCGTATAGTTCTCATTTGGCACCCAATGATTTCTTCTTATTCCCGCAGATCAAAAATAAAATGCGAGGTTAACGTTTTTCGACGCCTGAAGATGCGGTAGATGTGTTTAAATCATATGTTTTGGAGGTACCTCAATCGGAGTGGAAAAAGGTGTTCGAAAATTGGTTCAAACGCATGCAAAAGTGTATTGATCTTCATGAAGAATATTTTCAAAAATAATAAAGCCATTTTCGATTATACATATTTATTTTTACTTGTCTATCTCAAAACTTAAGTAGCAACCCTCGTATATATCCTGTAAGGGGTTTACAATTTAGAACACTTTATTGGCTTAGAGGTAAGGTCAATGTTGTCTAAATAATTTTAGGGTGAAGTTGATAGTTAACCTAGTTTCTCCACGGTAGCTACAATGATAGTAATCTACCTTCAACCGGTTCTCTGCAGCTTCAAAATCGCAAAAATTTATATTTAGGCAGCTCAGTTTTATAAAATATCATAAATGTATGGAATTCTGGAAAATATAAATTTAGATTGACTTTTTTGAGCGAAGATCGCTTTTATTTTAAGACTATACAGGGTGTCGAACCCCAACTTTATAATCCATTATAGGGTTGGAAGTATCCGGATTTAAAAAATCCTATAATTCAGATTTTAAAAACGTGAGTTCACGTGAATTAGACACAAACGCCGGATTTATCCTATTTTAGCATTTATTGTTATATACACGCATCTGACATATCTATGAATTTGATCAGTATATACTACTTTTCTCTGAAAGGAAGAATGGGAATCGCAACGAAGAAAAACAAAGGCACAAAATAAAATAGTTTTCTAGCCATCACTTTTAATGAAAAGTAATACAGTAACGTTCAAAATTTCTTAAAATTGCGATTTCAACATTGTCTGGTAATAGGTAACTTCTCTTTGCTGTCACAATAGTACCCGGAAGATATGACAGTCGTAGAAAATTTACCTTCAAGCTTTTCGGCACAATTTAATTTTTTTAACCTAGCGTGTTCCAAATTTAAACCTGCGACATCCTATGGAAAGTCAGTACGTCAACCTTACATCATTGATGATTTTTACAAATAGTTAAATTCTCAAACTCATCAATCGATTACTGCGCGTTCAACGTATTATTATGAAACTATACTTTGCATCTCTACAGCATTTTACCCGTTGTATTAAAATATCTATTCTTTTTATTCAAGTTGTTTCACTTACTTTCTTCAAAACTTGTTTTCTCTCTTTCCATTTGGTCATCTCAACAATTCTTGACGACCTTTATATCCATATGTAATCACTTATCAGTTGCATATTTTGCTCGATCTTGACATTTATGGGACATTATCACCACATGGTGGTTCATTCTTACAGATGTAACTTATACAATGCAGACTATTCCATCTTCACAATTTCCTTTACGCTAGACTGTCTTTCAAATATAAATTTTAGTTTGTAAATAAAAATTACACAACATACTACTGGTTCTATTAACCTTATACTTACCAACGACGTCATAATGATATCATATATCTTGATTGATTGATTAACATTTAAAATTTTCTCAACGAGGCAATCCAGTTACAACATCGAAAATTTATATTTCACTTGATAAAGTAAGAAAGTTGAGCTTCGATCGGCAAAAACATGATACTTACTTAAGCTTTTCAATCAAGGACATACATTAGGTCGTAAAATGCAATATAACATTATGAATTTTGAAAAGCGTCTAATTTTTTCATTAATAATCTACGTATAAATGGGGTGTCACCGAATTTTCACTTTGTATAAAAAAGTAAATTATTACAAAAAATCTGATTGCACAAATAATTAAAAAGATAAAAACAAGCTGTAGAATCTAGAATTCTGTTTGAGTAATGCTGAATACACCATGAGATGTTTTCTTAAATGTAAAATGGTATTGGTACTATTGTAATAAATCCAATTGTACATAATTTCCCATACGTTTTTGATCGGATTCAGTTCAGGATCCATGGCTGGCAAGTACAAAGCTTCAATATTTCTTTGTTGAAGCCAGGCTTGCACACCGCGAACGCTATGAACTGGTGCATTATCTTGCTGAAAAATTGGCTTTGTATTATCCATATCATTCAAAAAATTAATAAGCACCTCTTCTAAAAGGTGAACATTTTATAAGTTATGAAGCATATTGGGGTTTTCCCTGCATGACAAAAACCTGCCCACGCCATAATATTGCCACCTTGAAAATTTCTGCGTAAACTAACTTTTTGTTTTTTCCGTTTGTCGTGTCAATAGCGTTTATAATCATCCAAAGTGAACTTTCTCTTCTAGCTGAAAATTACCTGTTCCTACTGATTGGTCCAAGATAAATGTGATGTCACAAATTGAAGAAATGCGTGTTTATGACGTTCTTTCAAGTCAGGTTTACCTTTACTTTGAATCCACGTAAGATTACCGGAATAGCGCAAAATTTGTCCAATACATCTTGTAGAAACGTAAAGTTAATTCACGATAAATTTCGGGGGAACTAAGTTTATTTGAGTTTGCAGTTATTACGATGTAACACTTTTGGCGTGCGGATACAATTGAAGATCGTACAGGATGCCTTGGTTTTGCTTACAATAGTCACAATTTTATAACATTTGCTTCGCCTACATGCGATATACTTATTCGCCTTTTGATCTCCCTAATGAAAATTCCACATTCGTAGTAGACATTTACTTTTGCCATCTCTTCCTTAGAAAATGTTTTACCACGTAGTATTTCTGTAAATAATTTGAAATAAGTTAATTTACTTTTAGCAAAAACAAAACAAAAATGAATACTGAAAGTTTCTATCAATCTCACCAAATTTTACTACTAGGCAACACACTAACTTAAGGGAGTAGATTGTCCTTTACAGCTTGTTATTTAGTGAAATTTTGGGAATTTACAGGGAAATAAATAAAAAACATAATTGACTGAAAATCTCTCATATATTTATATACAATATAAACTAGGTATCTTTAAAAAGCTAATCAGTCCAATAACAGTTTTTTAAGGGTACTGAAGTCGACGCATCGAACTGGAGCACTTTGTTTCTCTTGGTACACAGCTTTCAGCTCAATCCAAGGTTCTGAAAAAAGCACTTTGCTGTAGACTCTACTATCTTGTGCCTATCAGGTCTACCAGGTCCCTGGGAAAAAATTACGACAGTTAGAATTTTTTAGTTTTTATAAATATGTCAACCATCATAATATTTTTTTTGCATTTCTCTTTAATATTTCATTATATTCAGTTCCTCTACATCCTTTCATTGATCTGAGAAACTCCGTTCATAAGATATCATGCGTACTAGCTCTAAAAATAGCTAATACTGCAATAAACAAAAACAGAAATCGCTTCAGGGAATCCTTAATAAGAGTTAAGTCGAAAATAGGGCACATCTGCACGGTCTACTTATGCGATTTTAGGCTGTTGCATATCATAGTTAGACCGAAAGTGATGGAGATGTAGTAAAGGCAATTTCCTAAAGCCATAGGGAGTATGCTTATAAAAAACCCTTACCTGCAGGAGCACCAGAATCTTTGTTCGAGTTCAAAAGCTGGTGAATAAAGACCAAGTCAGCAATTGTCAAAAGAGTGCATATTAAGCAAAAGGAGGCGATCCACATAAAGAGGAAGCCTGAGTGGAATGATCCACTCTCTTAATGCGAACCTAACAAGGCTCTTCTGTGCGTCTAGAATGAATAGCCTAGCAAGGTCGCCAAGCCTGATATGCATACTCAAGAACTTTCTGGACTACCGTTTTACATAACCCAGAACTGAATTACTCCCAGAGACCATATAATTTATGTGCAGAGTGAAATCGAGTTGTTTTTGTGAAGCTTTACACTAAGGTCAGTCACTAGGATCACACCAGTTCCTGAATCATCCTGAACGCGGAAAGATTCATAACTGTTTCTAGCGCAATTAGAATCACACCAGTTCTTGAATCATCCTGAATGCGGGAAGATTCATAACTGTTTCTACCGCAAGAGAAAATCTTTATATCGTCCGTATATATTAAGACTTTGGAGTGCCTAATCAGGGAAACAATGTCGTTAATGGCAAGAATAAACAGTACCGGAGCTAGATGGCTACCCTCCCGTACACCCAATGAAGCACTAACGACTCTAGATATGGTGTTACGGAAAGATACCCGATATGTCCTATCCTTTACGTAAGAACAGAGCCATTCGAGGAATATATAGGGGGGAAACCCAACTTACTAAACTTGAGCGTAAACACAGATCAAATGCTTTGCTGCAGTCGATGTAGGCAGAGTAGGAGACCAAGTTGGAAGGCAGAGATTATGTGGGAAGTAAATTCTAGCAGGTTGGTCGTCGTGGATTTACCAGGCAGAAAGCCATGCTGATTAGACGAGATTGACACCTTGCACTGCCTCACTGTGAATTTACCTTTGATTTGCAATCAAGTTTTTGTGACCCTTCTTTCTAAACAAAAATTATAAGAGGGTTCTTCTATAGTGTAGGAAATTTACCTGAAGAGAATTATTGAAGATGAGTACCATGGAGTGAGTGGGGCGTCAGAGCAAGATTCGACGAACGCAGGAGGAACACCATCAAGACCAGAGGAAAAGTCCAGTTTAAGTTTCCTGATACTATTCATGATAACATCAATATAATTGGCATAGAAATGGAGGCAACTGGACTATCCTTGATATGGCACAAAATTGCAAAAAAGGCGCTCTCAAAAAACAATGCAAAGTTGACGGCTATATCATGGCCGCTGCTACTGCAGGATGCGGCTCTTCAACATTGTAGACGGCTAATTATCAATGTGTACACAAAGCATAAAATATTCTCTTGACTCGAGTGAATTATTATCAGCGGAAGCAGAGGGAGAATTCTGGAAAAGCACCTGTGTAAGTCTGCTGTAGGATCACTAACATTGAAAACAAAGCGATCGGGGTTGGCGCATTCGGTGCGAGAAGAATCAAACTTCAATTTGCGACCATAAAAAAATCGAAATGTTTAAAGTGCAAGGATGGTCTACTCCTTAACAGAACTCGCCCTAATGAGCGACTGGAAGTGTAAATATTTTCTTCTTTACGAAATTTGAACTGTTCAAATTCAGCGGAAAAAGCACCAATATAGCATGAACGCGTTTACTGGTACTTGAATTAATAAACAAATTTTGTTAAGCAAATGTGCATAATCGCAGTTTTGTGCAAATTAGTTATCACATTTGCTGCCATTATCATTACAATTTAAAGCATAAACCGTCTGTTCGTTGGCAACTATCAGTAACTACTCCTTTCCCATAGCCACCCCCAGGAGTGCTAGATGTGTCTTAACCTGTAGTATTCAACGACATTTGGAGTGTGATTGTTCATCTCAAGGATCCCGATAACTATGAATGCAGCATTAACATCGGTTAATTTCAATTATCACAGTATGATGAATGATAATTTATTTTGATTATAAGATGATGGGCAATTGACTTAAACTTGCTATTGATTTTATTATAATTTTCTCTTTTAGATGTTTTCATCGTTTTTCATTTATTGTTGTTTTGTTTATTTTGTTGGGGCTAGTGGATCGGGTACTTGAAGATAAAAACGATCGCTATGTCTAAGCCACAATACAAAAACTTTATTTCAAAAGAAATTAAAAAGATACAATATAAATCTCGACTATTGGTGCCGACTGCCAAACCTCTCGATTACAACTTCTGAGAGAGACTGAAAACAATTGCATGTCAGCGCCATGGTGTGTCGGGGCATTTGAATTCATTAATTAGCGGTGCTGCCACACGGCATTACTTCTCGACCTTACAAATTTATATTAAAAATTAAACTTTATAAATTCTCGGAAATTAAAATTCAATTGGTAATATTGTTATTGCTAATTGTCCAAGTCACCACAATTTAGTATTAATTTTTACTCTTATTAATCATATTAGTTTTTATTGTTGCTATTTGAGAGGGCTTAGGGTTTAGGAAATTTCAAATAATCCAACACTAAACAAATTTACGGAAGAAGCATTCTTAATTATTTCACTGATTGCAAAATTATATTTGATTTAATATGAAATTATTAAAAAATACTAAATTTTTTATGTCCATAAGTTCTTATTTAATTTCAGATATTTAATAAATAATAATAATTTCTTTTAATATATTTATTCAAATAAACCGCCAAAAGGAAACTTGGTTGTTCTGACGATATTTCACGTTAGTTAAGTTGCAAAACTAAGGATAATGAAAAGAGGCAGAATACAAAAATTGGATATTGCATTGTTGTTGTTTTCGCGTGAATTTCGCAACCGGTCCTATCTCTATTGTATTTATCTCAGTGATTTTATCTCAGTTGATACCCGCGGCCTGTCCGAACTACCTGTAAAAAGTGTCCAGTAATTAAAAAGGTTAAGACATTTCTTTGACATGAGGGCTGCTCCCCTTCGAGCTGATTGTTAAATTGTAAAAAGCATTGAAAGTTTTATTTCAACGCATATACCTAAGAAGTAAAAGGGGCCAGCGGCCATATAATTAAGAAATAAAAAGGCAGGGAAAACCCTGTTGAAACCGATCTCATCTTTTGTCTTGAGATATTTTATGTAGATAGAGTTATACTAATAAAGAATAAATTAAGTCCATCATAATTTGTTCTCAATTAAGTAAGGCCTGCGCCCCCTTCGAGCTGCGGCCCCTAGTCACGTGCCTATGTTTGTCTCTGGTAAATCCCCTGTTGTTTATATGCCTGGAAGGCTGCTTCTTTGTTTTTATTTATTTACTTATTTACAAAAGTTTCACAAAGGTTGATTACTAACAATAGAAGATAAAAAATTAAAAAAGGAATGGAAAAAGAAAATACAATATAAAAGTCACTAAAATGAGAATGAATGTCCGTAGAACAGTCATTATTCATGTTAAAAGATTTCATGCTTTAGGATCTATGGAAAATAAAGCAGTGCATCCCAAATCCTTGGTTGTTCGAAATTCATTTTACAATAGTTAATGTCCCTCACATAAAAGTAATCAGATCAGTCCAAAAATCTCTTATATTTATTAAATTCAGCCCAGACAGCATTGTCATAATATCACACCAATCTTTTGGTGGAATTTTGATTAATGAACATCAGGAGTAGGCAAACTGAACGGGCCCAACGGAATTGTGATCGGTACTGAATGCAATGCGGGATATGATGTCAAAAACATAATATCAGGAAAACGAGTGGGATACTCAAGTAATTTTGTGGTAAAAGAATGCATGAGCCAATGCGTATGTTGCTACTTAAACTTTGAGATATGGCAACACCAGTGTGAATATGTAAAATCTCAGTACTCAGAACGTTTTGCCATACGAGTGCTATTTCTGTTGTTTACAGTTACTTGAAACATTCATCTTGGTCAAAAAATGGAATTAAATAGTGTACATTTTCATGCGATGATTTTCTATGACTTTCGACGTGGATTAAACGAAAAACAGTGTGCTGATCAACTCGCTTCGACTTTTGGTAATGAAGCATCATCTGGAGCCACCGTGTTTCGCTGGTGTTTTGAATTCAATCGTGGTCGCATAATTTGACAATCGCTCAAAAAAAGGCTCGTGTGTAACTAACTAAGTAACAATCGACTGCATGGGTCTTTCAAGACAACTCAAATCCAGCAAAAGTTGTTCGTGCACGAAGCACTTCGAAGCAAATGATGGGGTTAAACGTAGAACGCTAAATTCTGAATGGTACACCATCATTTGTTTGCCAGAAGTGTTCGGAAAAATAAGGGAAACCAATCGCAGAAGACGAATCATTCTCCATCACGACAATGCAAGTCTCACACATCGGCTCAAACAAGTGAATTTTTGAGCATTCAAAACATCGAATGCGAAGATGCGGTTGCTGCGTTCAGGTCACATGTTTTGGAGGTACCTCAATGAGTTGAAAAAGTGTTTCGAAAATTAGTTCAAACGCATGCAAAAGTGTATTGATCTTCACGGAGAATATTTTCAAAAACAATAAAGCCATTTTCGATTATAAATATTTATTTTTACTTGTCTATCTCAAAACTTAAGTAGCAACTCTCGTATGTGTTGTGGATCTTTAATTCGCTAGCCAGACATTTCTAAATTCTAAACAACATCTAAGAATATTTTATCAAATGAACACACAAGATTGGCGTCAAAAATATTTGACATAATTGAGTTCTCTGGGGAGATAAAAGTTTTAGTCATAACCAGGAATATTTACTGATTAACATCACACTGGTAAATAAAAATTTACCTTGGTTTCCGTTAGTTAAAAAAAAGCTGGATTTTGCGATGCGAAGTGAGTATATGTAAAAAATAGTTACTTTTCAAACCACGAATATTGCAGTGTTTGCATTGTTATTCAAAACAAAACGCATAGCAGTACGAGAAGTGATGATTTGAAAAAATAACTGACCGATTATAGCAACGCCTTGTAAATGATTGTGGGGCTACAGTTTTTTAAATTAATCTACGTAGTAAAACAGTGTGATTCTGCGTATTCACTTTTGAGGGGAAGTTGATACCTAAAATTGTGTATTCACTTAGGTGTATAGATTAGAACGCTCCCCCTCCTTAAAAGTCTATACGTACCTTCAGTAGCGCCGGATAATAGTCATTACATTTGTTTATTTCAAAGGCTGAGATTAAAAGTGAATGATTTTATTAGTACAACTACTAATATAATATAATTTATACTTTATTTTGCTTAATGGTTTAAACTCTTTTATAATGCGTTCATATAAAAAGGTATACCATTTCTTGGAGGATTTAATTTTTGAATGTTACTATTTAAATAATATTATACAATAACTTAAATGCCACGACAAAAACATTAAAAGACTTTTGGCTGAGGCCAGTAATTCAGTGATTTTATAAGACATGACGAACCATAGCAATTAGTTTAATGTTAGTACACATTTATTGCAATTTTGGTTTAACGTTAATTAAATATTGTATTCCGTACAATATTTTTTATCTTTATATCACTAATTAGTAACCGAACTTGGGTCAACGTTTGGAGCTCTTCTACTGATTTAATTTTCTGTCACTCCTCTGATAAGAATATTGAAATTCTCAAAATATTCCATGAAATCAGCAAATTTCTCATTGTAGCACATAAAATCTTCTCATATCAACGACAAAATAAACACAAATATTTTGATATCTGCCAGTTCACTGTCTGGTCTGCGATCCGCTTTACGGTATTGTTATAAAGACACTATCCCAGTCGGCTATTGTTTATGGTTATTTAAATTCTTTTAGGAGTAGAATATGCGGCATACTCAGAGCCATCCATTTAGTCAGACAGAAATTCATTTAGTCTTTTCACAACACTTGCCATTCTCGCAGAGTAGTACTCCGGAAAAAGCGCGAAACTGCACTATCACGTCATTAAAACGCGCTGGTGTCGATTACGCGAGACTAATTACGTTCAATAAAATTTATCAATCCAAATCCATTTGTCTTACTCGGTCCAATCTATCTTTGACTTTCGTTTTGTCTCGATTAAAGTCGAATGAGTTAGTAAATAATTGACGGTTTCAGAAGTAATCACTACCTAAGAGCGACATGCTTGATTGAGTTTATCTTGTGTATAGACAATCTCGTGATGTTATGTTTTGTGCGTAATTGATAAGATAGTGAAGTTTTCGTGTAGTGTCAATGGAAAAAATGAAACGCATTCAGCGGGGAAACATTGACCAAAAATCATCTGAAATATCACCTTTAAATCCAACAAACGTTATACCGGAGCCTCAGCCGCCTTCAAGTGGCTATGGCAGCTTTATACCTTATTTGGGTTTTTTTCGAAGTGCTGCCTTAAGATCAAGTTCAGTACAGGTAATATATATTAAATAAACTTTAAATTTGTGATTTTGTATTGAAGAACGATTTCTTTATTATTATTATGAATTAAGACCCTTTGTAAAAAATAATAAACTAACAATTGCACAAAACTGTACACGATCACATCACGTATACCCTAACGCTATATTGATAGCAAAAATATGATATGTTTTTTCTTAAAATTTCAGTGAAGTATATTTTTGAATTGCTTTTTAAAACTGGTAAAGTTAATGCCTTATTATGATACTAACTCTGAAAGCCGATTGTCATTGTCGTAGGTATAATTGAGATTGAAGAAACTGCAATTTTATTACAAAAAATGAGAAATCAAACATCTCCGTAAAATCTATTGTAAACTCTTTTTCTTGAGCACTTACACTAAGCCTATTTAACAATAGATGTACGTTTTATTAATCTTTGTACTACTATATAAACATGTGTGGCTATAACCCAAAACTTCAGAAAATAAAAAGCTCTTTACTCAAACTAAAGACTAAAAGATTATCTGAATATGCAATAGAGTCGCTTGAACATAATTCAGAATCAACCAATATTGCCTCTACTACATAGTACAAATATAACGAGTTTATGCTAATCAAACTATCGACTTTCACACAGATTTTTAGCTATTGATGTTTTAAATATCACTTGATAATTTTATGGATTATATTTAAGGCAATTTGAAAATTATTTATAATTTATATTTTTTGTTATTTTTATTTATTTATTTATACAAAGCAGAAATTAAGTATAATTAAGAAGGCATATAATTACAAGCAATTATAAGATGGAAAAAAACCGCACCAAATATTTCTGTGGCCACAGGGACTAAGTTGGTAAATCGAAAATCGCAGCTTTTCAGGACAGCACTTTTTCACTTTTGAACAATTCTTATATATCAATTTTTGGTAGAAAATACATTTTGTTGATAACAATTTTGTGGGAAAGTATTATGGTCATGAGTTACCAACTTCTTAAAGATCACCACAGTACACTTATCTCAATTTGGCCATTGCTTACCAAGTTATTCCCTGTGACCACAGATTTGATCACGTAAATAGCTTTGATTTGTCGGATATTTTTGAAGCGTATCGGATGCTGACGAAAGATTTTTTTTATCTCCGAGAACTTGTCAGTTAGTACTGTAGTACTGTCGACTACGTATCGTGACCTTATCAAAACTACGACTACATATCGTGAGATTATCAAAATCTGGTTAGTTTTTTCGATGTTGTGTATTTTTCTCGAAAAAGAGCAATAAAAGGGTTGTGCTCTCCAGGGAAAATGCATCGAATATGATTTTTGTTGTTACATATCGCTGCGAAGGGGCAGATTGAAAGACCAATAGTAAGAGTGTAAAAGAACGTTGTACGACTTCTTACACCCAGCATTTAAAAGGCTAACAATTATGGATTCTCATTTTATTCAGAATCTTAAAGTCGTAAAAGAAGAAAGTGATCGAAGAACTTTGTTTGGATAGCCCTAATAACTAGTAATACCTCGAATTTTATTCAACAATTTTTATTAATTCCATTTAAGCATCAATATCTTCGGAAATAAGCGTCAAAATACTATGCAAGATATTTAACGCTGCACTTTAACTATCTTACTTCCATAGAGCTTGGACAATGCCACAATTGTTCCAATACTTAAACCGACTTCTGAGTCCGAGTCACATAAAAGACTCATTTTGCCCATCGCACGGCAATTTTTTTCACCAAAAATCGTGCCACTAGGAAATTCCCATACACTAACATTAGATTCGACACTAGGTCTCTCAAACACTGTCACATTATCCTAGCCTTAAGAAATCAATAAAACTAAGAATAAATAAGGAGTGACTGATTGAAAGAATACTTTACTTACTTAAGTAAATATTAGCAGAAACTTTCAATTTGATACGTCCTTAAAGTTTTGGCGATTTTTGTGTGTATACTTTATTTAAGCAGAGAATTATTAAAGGAGTGAGGGGTTTCTTATCAAAAATGCTTACTGCCATTGTAAGGAATATTTACATAGAACCCCATTTTTGTATGTTTCTCAAATAAATTTCTATTATGCTTAACGAATGCCCTTTATCTAAGGGTGTTTTAGCAAGTGGTCTAATTTTAAATTGCGCACTATTTTAATTTGTGAAAGTTGCAGCTTTCATTCTTTCAGTAGTAAAAACTGTACAGTTTACGAACTGTCTTCGCGACATTTTTGTGGTGAAATTTTATAATTTCAATGCGATTTAGAAGCGTGTATCGTTCCATTTTTGTTAACCGTATATTTACTACTAAAATGTCGAAAAGAGAGAAAACTTTAACAAAATAACGCACAATTTAAAACTAAACCTCTGGTTGTTTAAGTTGGTTGGTTAAGTTCAGTCCTATTCATCTATTAAAAAAAGGTATAATAAAAAAAGTTATTAGAAAAAAGGCGAAATTTACGTAAAATTCATGAATATTTCCTTGAGAAATATCAAATATAGTAAACAAATATGCGTCTAATAATTTATAAGAAGCTCCGCTTTCTTTTTCCTTTCAATTCGAAATACGTCGGACATAAACTAAATAAGATTTTCTCAATGGGTTTCCAGGATTGACGACCATGCTTCTTTTACTATAGTTCCCGTCTGCAAGAAAATGCGGCCTGGCATAGTAGTCACTTGAAATGTAAGAAGCTTCCAGAGATGCTCTACTTAATTTTATTTGGGGCTCTGTAGACCAATCCATTACATCTTTTATTTTTTTTGTCCTACCATCTGTTGGTCTGTAAATTTTTCGTTTCGAGCGAGACATACAGGAGCCTTTATATCATAGCCTTTGAGAATCCAAGAAATTGCGTTGGTTTGATTCGTTTCAACCAAGCGTTTTTTTAAAATTGTTGAAATAACTCTAGCATTTATCGTCAATTCCTGTTAACTGTAAAGTTCACGTAACTCCTCCTTCCTTTATCCCTTTGTGGTGAATGGGGCGCAGGAGGAAATCATTTGATTCGATGATAATGGTTGAAAGTAGACCTGATATTTACGATGGATTCCGAACCACTAATATTACTTTGCAAACCCCAATGTTTTCATAGCTTAAACTGTTGTGAGCAGTAACTTCCAGCTGGATTCGAACTATGGTTTATGGAATACAAGGTATGTGCAAGAATTTTGAATGATCGCCATTATGCGCGACATTACTGCCAGAATTGGCAAACATTTAAGAAGTGAGCAGTGAATTGTAAAGAGTGATTTTAATATTACTTTTTTTATATTTTGAATAAAAGAAATATTAATTTTGTACCCATTAAGTTTTTTAGTGCTTTTTGTAACGTGAATTTTTCCGATTTCTTGATAATTCGTCTGACTACCGAAAACACAGATTATTTGCCTTTTGCAATAATTTTTTTTTTATTGAATTCCTTGTTAAATAGTCTGGGATTTCACTATGCCTAGTAGTTAACCGCGTTAAAATTTCACTTAAACAATTTTTCAGTGAACTTCCCCTTATTAACTGTGTAGAATATTTTCCCTATAGCATGTCAATTTTTACCAAGCCAATGTCACGCCATTTGACATTTCTTCGTACACATGCCTAGTAGTCTCTAGACCGTGGATTCGAACCTGTGGTATTTGTGCGGAGAGCTAGTAAGTAATTCCCCCTTTCACGACAGACGACTACGACAACGTCTTTTCTGTACCGATTAGAAAAATTGTAAGAGGTTGGAAATTTTATTCTCAAATGCAATTTTAATGCTGAAACTGGAAAAGCCACAGCTAACGCAAAACCAAAAATAATTGAAAACCCATTTTTTCACTTTGTTGATGCGGGTTCTGTCACGGTCTCTACATATAAAAGTCACTTTTTTTACATTATTTACTGCAAGCGTAAAAATATAAACTCTTTCAGTAACTAATGTAGAACGGTCAATCCTGTTTATCGACAATCTTCTGCTACCTATAATTACTGACCGGCTTTGCCACGCTAAAGTACTAATCGTCTAACTGATGAACGATTTGTATGAACCTGAAAGAATTGTTTCCTGTGCACTAGATTATAAACAATATTAGAAGTAACCATAGCATTGTCGATGATTTCAGACTTATAAGTCCAAGAGCTGCTGAACCTTTTATTTTAGCTTGAAATTTTTTTATGGTTTCATTTAGATATTGTACAGTATAAAAAAAATTGATAAGCGGCTTTGATGAGCAAAAGTACCTTACAGGTGAGGCCGAAGTGGTGCAATAAAGGGCGTAAAATAAACTTTTCCCTGTAAGGTTGGAATTTAGATATATCGTAGCGTAGTTGGGTCTCCTCGGACTCGGCGGAATAATTAAGACACTTATTTTCAAGCTACTTAGCCCTATTTACACTACTTAGCTTAATTTTAGCAACTTCAGCAACTAAGTTCTGGAAATTTCCGTTATTTATTTCACCAAACTAAGTCACCACAGGTTCGAGCCGGCCTTAACTTCACACGACAACTCCTCCCCTTCTCCCCTCTCCCCTCCCCTTTCCCCTCATCCCTCCCCTTTCCCCTCACCCCTCCCCTTTCCCCTCACCCCTCTCAGAACTGATCGCCCCGAACAGCTTTTATACTGTACGCTCTTTCTGCAGTTCTTATGTTTTAGTAATCTTACATTAGCCTTTGTACCTTCTGGCAACTGCTCCTGTTTCTCTAATCGTTCATCGCATTTATCTTCTTCGAACAAACAATTAAAGGGGGAAATACGTGTTAATCGCCAAAATCGCCAATTCCGTTTAAGTGTACTATTTTATTAATAAAATAAAATAATTTTAGTTTAACAGAAATTGTTCGTAGCTTATAGATTTAAGCGCTCGAAGTGAAGTATGCGCTCAATGGAGAGGCAAACGGCGGTGACAGATCGAGCCGCAGGAAGTCTTTCTAGAACAAAAACGTGTGAACAAATATTTTAGATACTAGAATGTCTTTGGGACAATAAATATCAAAATCCGATTTTTGACAAGCTTTTTTTCTGCAATAGCCAATGATAATTTTTTTTTTATCAAACCGAGGCTGTCACTGTCAGTGCTGTATTCTGTGCATCTGTGTAAAATATAAGAAAAATCCGTTGAGCCGTTTGTTTTGCAGTGTTTCACACCATTTCAAAAACATGATTGTTCAAAAAACACGTTCAAAGGTTTTGCTCAGCTAGGTATGGGCTACGCGCCGCGTTCGGGAAAAACTCGCTACACACTCAATTTTGGGAATTTGGATATAAAACTTTGTGGACATATTTTTGAACGTCTGTAAAATCGACCGGAATGATCAAATAAAAAACCCATTTTTGAAAAATGTTGACGTATTTCCCCCTTAAGGTCGCCTGTCGCGAATTTGTTATTGTTAGCCCTTCTCTTCACGCATAGTTTGCACTTTTGCACATTCTTCTTCTAGTTGGCTGTACTGTAGCTTAGCTGAAGATCCCTGTAACATCACGAAAGCCACTCCTAGATAAATTCCAACTGCATTCTTCTGCCTCCTTCAATTTCTGTCGTAGTTGAACAATCTTATCTTATCTAGCATGATCCATTGAAATATTAATTGGCCTACTAACGTCACATTCTTGAACTTCTAGCTTCTTAGTCAATTCAGAACTTTCTTCCAGTGAAGTTTCCTCCTCGAAATTTTGCAATTCTTGACTTTGCTGGCTTCTTCGTCTGGTGACAGATTTACATTATTCACATGTCCAAATCTACTCCGCATTTTCAGCACGTTCTTAACTCGTGTTCATTCTGCAACCTTTCCATGTTGGTTCCCTCCTCTTGCTTTGTTCTTTGCCATTGACGTGATTAACTTTCTCTCGAAACACCTCTATAGCACAAAAGGCACTTCGTTACGACTCGTAAAGTGCATCGACGGGGTACGGGGTACTAGGCACCTTTTATTTCAGCTATCAGAAGTATCAAATCAATCAAAAGTAATTTTAGTAATAAAATAATTAAATACTAAGCTTCACCACGACAATACCTGCGTTCCATTGGGCCATGCAGAGCACGCCGGCGTACATCAAACTAGGCTCAACTACACTAGATGTTAGGTAGGTGAAACTTGCAGGATTACTTACGCCGAGCTGCTAGGGTTTTTTTCTTCAAAAGGCTTTTTGCTGTTTTAGGTTATGAGAAATATTTAAAGTGCTTAAAAAGAATTATCTGCTTCCCGTAAATATCAAAGACGTTAAAACTTTTTCCAAAATTACTATAATTATCGTCATATTTTCCACAGCACATCAAAACACCGCAAGAACAATCTATGAAATGCCAAACTTGACAGCAGTTCAAACTATTAAGTTAAATAAAAAGCGTTATACTGTGGAAGTACGCCGGCGTACATGGCCCAATGAAACAGCTAATGTAATACCTATAAGTTATTTTAGCCCTTTTACTATTGATGACAAAGTATTTAACACATGGTTGTGGAAATCAATAATATAGTTCTTAGTATTTTCAGGTTCTGAGTTCAAACGGATTTGACGGAAACATTTTTCACAGTAACTTTGGTATCTACAATTATTCATGAACTAAATATGTAAATATAATCTTTAAATGAAGAAAGAACACCAATAAAAAATTATTCTAAATGACCTTCACCATAAAAAATCTCACACCTCTCATTTAATAATTTGATCAATTTGATCTATTATTATTGAATATTTTTGCTTCAAGTTTCATAAAACTTAAACTTAAATCCGCGAAAATGTAAATTTTAAAAATGTATTCTTCAATAAATGCAAATTTAGATTTAGTTTATCGCTTACCAATGTAGAACACATCAGTTCAGCGCAGTTGGCTTGCCAGCAACAGACACTCATCTTCGAAGATTTAAATATTTCTGTTTTAGTTAATGTTATCGTTTAAAGATAACGCAAATCGTAGGGTAGGTTTCTATAATTCAAAGCTGATATAATCTTGCACATAAATTTACCACATTTGCATTATGGTAAGGAAAAAAAGTAAAAACAATCTCAAGATGTGCCGGTTTTTTTCAAAGTAACGACATATCAAATGAAAATGCTTTAAGGTGTTACTATGTACTATGTTCACCCAATTAAATATATTAAAATTAATTTATAGAATATTTTTTTATTTTCTATTATAACTTTATTTTATTAGTTAAAAGACTTCTCTCTTAAGTCTAGTACAGATGAAAACTGCCTTCTTTTCTGCCACGATAGTTTTCTGTAGGTTTCAAGGCTGGCTTAATAAGTGGTGTAATGGGATATTTATTTTAATACTTTATGACTTTGTTACATGGACGGCAGTATTATCTTGCTAAAATCATTCCAACATAAAAGTTAAGGGAAACTTACCGTTAAAATATATTGCCATCAACAACTTTTGTTCTAATATGGTTCTGATCACTAATATAATTGGTTTTCTATTAGTTCAATTTCTACAGTTAACATTATCCCTCTGGATAATATATTCTAAGCAAAACTTTACTATACTACTGTAATTTTTTATAAATTAAATTAAAAATTTTATTTTGGCGGACATTGTAGATATGTCATGTCTCGTTAAATGCAAACAAAATTTTAATTCGAACGACCATTAAAGTAATCGCGGCTGTAATGTTTTTTTCCCACAAAACTCATTTAATGTTGAGTTATGCAAAAAAGATAATGCCGCATTTTCATGCAAATAAATTTCCCAGGATTGTGTGAAAAGAAATATCCACTAAAAAGATTTGGTGGCGTAAACGCCCTCTCTACACGGTTGGCCACGCATTACTATCGAACGCCATTGCTCTGGGTACACTTCAAAGAATACTTGGACAATCAGGCCTTTACGGATCTGTACGATGGCCTATTATTTAATTCAATGTGGTAGCCATAATAAGATATCGACAGTCCATCTATAGTAATCCTCGTCCATCTGCTGAGATAATAAAATCGCCATGATGATAGCACTAGCTTCTTTTGCACAGCCCTCGACTACGCTAAAATACGATTGGGGATTGCAGAGCTATAACGATGTTTCGAAATCTACCTTAAATTTTAAGTCCACTTGAAAAGTGTATAGATTTTCTCCTGCCCTATGGCGCGGCTTACGGGAAGTAGACAGAATTTCAGTTTATAAAGTTTTGGCACAAATTAGCTGGAATTTAATGCAATTAAATGCTGATGGTTATCTATTGAGAGTCTACACTTTTTGTGTGAAAACCTGGATAACCGGAAAAATTCGGGAATTTATTTTTTGACAAAAACCCGTCAACTGCGAATCGGACCCGCGGGCCGCCTAAGAAGATTTTTGTATTTATGTATATTGCCAATTTTTGACAATTTCTCTGAGACGTAAAAAACTTTATTTCTGCAATTGTCATAAATATCCAATTAATAAAAAACCTCGACTTTGAAGTTTATTTGCAGGCTTACACTCTGCGTTGTACAATGTAAGGTACTCTCAGTAGTTTGAAATCAAACATTTGTTTCATTGTGTATAAATTTTTGCATAACGTGGCGGTCGAAAAATGTTTGTATGTCAAAAATTGTGCCAATGGCTTAACTTCAAACTTACAACATGTCAATCAGGGATTCCTTCAAGTTTTATATTTGTACGGGCGGCAGGTAAACTATAATGACAAAATCACCTCTCCTTTCTGATTTTTTTATGTTATTCAAGCCTCTTCTGAGTGTTACCAATACACACTTTTCTATTTTTTTGAAGTCACGCGGGGGCAGAGGGAAAGGCGAACAGGTGTACATTTTTTTTTCTTCAATTATCTCGGCTTCTATTGAAACTACGATAAAAGCGATGATACCAGCGTAGACTGGTTATGACTTTCGTTGTAACTGCGACGGTTATCGATTGGGGGCTTAGCAAACATTTTTTTTAATAAAATCGCTTATATTCGGAACGTGATTTTACAATGTAATCCCTTCTGTGGTCACTTTATAAAGTTAATAAAGGCTATAATTAATTATTTGCACTATTAAGACCTCTGTTTAAAATTGTCATTGATGTGTTGTATTTGTAAGTTCCTATAAATGAGCGATTTTATTAAAAGATGTTTTGGATGTTTGGCTCCCCAATCGATAACCGTTGTAGTTTCGATGAAAGTCATAAAGGGTAAAGTTGTGGTACTCGAAGCGCTCCCTACGCTGGAATCATCGTTTTTGTGGTAGCTTCAATAGAAGCTGAGAAGATTGAAAAACAATTTGTGCACCTGTTCGTTTCGCTTCCCACCCCGAGATTCTCAGGGGGGGGGGTCTTAAGGGGCCGTTCAAGTATTACGTAACGCAGTTTTTGAAGATTTCTTCGCGTCAGCCCCCCCCCCCCAACGTTACGTAACAATCAGATGATTATTTTCACTTGAGTCATAAGTTCATGACTTGTAGTTTAGGTGGTTTTGCTTGACCGCAACGGTCGCACTCTTAGAGTCTGAACTATGGACTCGTGGTACACGGCTTATTGTGGTTGTTTGCCATATATATACTTCTGTATACTCAGTGACGCGACTCTTTTCGTATGTAAAAAAATATGTGTAGTGTAGATATACCATATAAACTGAGCCGTGATTCACGAGTTAAGAGTTAGGACTTGACCCCCCTTACAACGATACAAAACATCGATTGCAAATGAACTTACAATTTAAGGTGGATTCCGAACCACAGACTTACTCTTCAACCTCCAATGGCCTTTTATCGAAATGTGTTCTCAGCAAAAAACAATCATGGTTCGCTGCTGGCGGGGCTCAACCCTGTGACTTCTGAGATTGATGCTCAACACGTTACCCCTTACTCCACCGACCAATTACAAATTACATAATGTCGCTAGTTGACCACATTTAATGAAAAAGGGACTTTAGAGTTTGAAAGAATCAAATATACCATCTTTTAAAATAGGTATACTAACAATTTTTTATAATCAACAACAACAGAAACATTTGAATTATCGGAAGTTTTTCCCCATATCAACATTTGTGTACTCACCACGGGTTATACTTAATTGCTGATTAAGTTTGCTCCGATCATTAAATACTGATTAAATCGTTTTTGGATCGAGGTTGAATGCACTGGCACCAATAACGCAGGCACTTAATTTGTTGTCATAAATTGCCCATTAGTAAAACAAAGCCACGCTTCTCGTGCAGAGATCGCTGATTTTTGTCCTAATTATGAATGGATTTTCGTTAGGAATGTACATTCCTCTGGTAATCAAGGTAAATTTACTTTGAGATAAAATGTTCCACGCTTTGAGATTTGCGGCATCTGCTCCCAAGTATGTGCGTTATCTATCTTCTGCCAACTATCTTTAAAGTGCTTAATTAAAAACAGCTTAAAACCATTTTCAAACAAACTTTCCCAAGCCGTTGATGAAAAAGGGAAGAATTGTTTAATTAATAAAATTAATAGAAAAAAGCTTATCTTTGCGACTGCTACTGCAGTGGGAATGTTTCTATTTAAATTAATTTACACTTCTAATTTCAAGTTCATTCGAACAGAATTCGCCTCGAGTTTGTGACTGTGCTCTGTGACTTCGGGACTTATTAGTTTGCGACAATTACTTGCAAGTGCATTTGCTCTCAGTCAAGTGAAGTTAATTATTGTGATCGGGCGGAAGTGCATATGTATATTCAATTTTTGAATAATGTTTAAATCACGACTGCGGCCTTCCACAATTGAGCAGGAGGTATTCAAACTACAAAACTAACTAACTAACTGCCAGTTTAAATTTATAGTTTGGCCAATACTCGTAGACAGTGCCTGTCGAAGAAATGAATTGTAACATGCATAAATTTGCTTTAAATCAGTCTAATTTAATTAAATATTATCTAGAGTTCATAATAACGTGTACTTATCTATAAAACGCATGTAATAAGACCAGTTTAGTGCAATTATTATATCGCCTCCATTGATTCAAGTATTGGCAGACTTCGATACTAACGTTTGAATTTGCTAAGCTTGAGGGTCGATTTAAGTGTTCAAGAACATATTACTTTCTTAAGGTTTTCGGTGCTGCAAACATGTTTGTGATGATTCTGATTCTTCAAATTGTAGTTGTAATTTTCTCAAAAAAAAAGGAATGTCAACTGAGTCTTAATTGGATCGATATATCTTTTTTGTTAAATCAAATTTATTAAATCTCATTGTAGTTAACACTCGTAAGTCGGGTAAAATCGGGGAACTGAAAGAAAAAATATAAAATGATTTAGGAAATTATAAATAATTTTAATTAGCTTTTAGAGACTTTGGATTACATACCACATCTTTAACGTAAAATAGTACACTCACATTAATTAAAATAAAAAATTATTATTATTTCCCCAAAAATACTGATTTACAGTTTTGACACGTAGGTACTTCGAACAGAATTGGGTATATTATTTCAATCATTCAATCAGTAAGCTATTCAGTCAGTGGGAATCGCTTTAATCTTCGGAATACTTGTACAACCTGTGCGAATTCATTTCTTACACACAAGACACTTTATCCAACCGTCATCTGAGTGTTTTCGTAGTGTATTTACAATGAAAACAAATGTTAGAGTCATCATATTGGAATAAGATTGCATTTAGTCTTAGAGTAGTTCCCCTTTTCTTAATTGTTATTTTTTGTCTTCTTATAATATATAATATGGTAAATAATAGCCGTTTTAGCTTTATGAAGCTCAGTGGTTTGAATATGTAATAAAGGCGACCAAAGTTCAAAGTTTTATTGAATTTGTATAAAACTATGTACAAGGGTTTCAAATTTGATACTAAAAAACCAAATCACCAAACTACCTGCAAAGGTAGGAGTTAGATCAACATTGTTAAAAATTTTGGAATGGTCATATGGATAGTAGCTTTTTGGCGTTTGTTTGATGCCGCTGCGTTGAGTAGATCAAAAGATAAAAATAGAATAGTCATGTGCACACCAAATTTATGTATCACCCTGTGTCTCCCAAACGGTTTAGGTTTTAGGGCTGGATTTAATGCACTGTCCATCTTTCACTCTTCTATCGCTATTTCCACGGCTATTGCTCTAATGAAACAGCTAGCTTGATCCCTTGTAACTATATCGCCATGTACAAGTTTCTCTCACCCTTATAACCTGGAGGTGAAATTAAAGGAATCCTTCTTAAGCAGAATAAGGTAAATGTTTAACAGTGTTTTTTCCTCATCGTAGAGACGCAAACGTACAAGCGATGCTTATATCATCACTTCCTTCTCTAAACCCCTTAACCAATTTCCCTTACCTTACTTAATTCTATCTTTGGCAAGATTGTGCTATAGCAGCAAAACGCTTCATCGTAAAAAATTTGTTTATGATAATACCAACGTTCAGGCGATGCTCTATGATGCTGAGGTACAGCTTTGGTATGAAAGGAATTTGAGGTAAGGGAAGTGGGTCAAGTGGAGTCCTCGGTGAAGTAAGTGACAACGTGTTGGCCTTTCATCTCGTAGGTTTGAGGCTCGAACCCCACTGGCGCGGCGGCGATCCATGTCTGTTTAACAATAGATTACAGAAATGCCATTGGGAGTTGCAGGGTAATGCTTGTGGTTTGGAATATATTTTAAACTGTAGGTATACTTATAATCGTTGTTAGGTGAAGTTCTTCACCCCATGCCCCTTAAGGGCTTACGAGAACTAGAGAGAAGTGAAAAGAGTGATGAAGGTGATGATGTGCACCTTGTTTGAAAATTTCAGGCTGAAAAGACGAGGGAAAACAGCAGATGGTAAACCGACATTCCATCGGTGCTCGAGAGAGCAATGTTTTCAAAGATTGTGAAATCGTAAATAAGTTTACTAGTATTTTTTTAACTTGCCCTTGCCTAAATATGGGAATTATATTTATTTAATTTATTTATTTATTAACAGAAGTTTTGGAGATGTTGCGGAAAGGAAGGAAGCGACTCGCAATCAATATATTATAAAATAGTTTTTAAAAAACTTTTGTTCAACTTTTTTTTAAAAACTATTTTATTTTTCACTTTTTAGTGTCTTCTACTCTGTACGAAAAAAAAGGAACCATCCAAAGTGGTCCACGCGTTAAAAAGTTGGGTTCAACCCTCACCACCATCCCAACAAATTTTTTTTCTCGTGGTATCAATCAGGGAACATACTCTACCCAACAGAAAAAGTCTCTCGGAATCGGTCCACGCGTTATAAAGTTAGACTACCCTCCCCCTCATTCACCCCCCCCCCCCCCCCCCACCTTAGGACAAAATTTAACAGAATCATCATACAGAAAAAAAATCATGTCGAACTTAGAGCCGCTTTGTTTTTGGAAAGTCGGTTAAAAAGAAGACAGCAAGACCGCGGAGTCAATATTTCCTTAAAGCACTCAAGAGCGAAAAGAGGTTTAGAGATGTTAAGTCTAAATTCAAGAGAGGCTAGTTTAAGCCTACCTAAGTACGGCGTCAGAATTAGAGGGTCGCTCCACAGAAGCCCACGAAGAGCAAAGAGAACAAAACGATGTTGGAGTGCCTCTACCCGGTCAATATAGTCATGATAAAATGGTGACCAAACACAACAAGCATACTCGTGAATTGGCCTGACAAAGGTAAAATAGAGTTGTAGTTTAATATAATAAAATCCAAAGTAGAATTCGCCTTAATAACTATCTCATTCAGCTACACCTGAAGTCAAGAGGATTCTTTCTACAAGTACCTAAATAACCTAGACGTACATTTTCATATAGTTAATAGAATACCAGTTGTGGGAGGCGTCTAAGTAAAATTTTGAAATTTCACAATCTCGAACAGAGGAAACAACACGAAATGTGTTGGCATCGTCAGCATAACAGAGTATTTTGGAATATCATTATTGATGTAAATAATAAATAAAATCGGGCCAAGATGACTTCCTTGAGGCACACCCGAGGTATTGTAAATAATCTTGGATAGGGATCCACGTTGGGTTCGACATAATATGTAAGGACAAACCCAGTCAACAAATAGAGATGGAAACCGGAGGGCAGCCGACTTGAGTATCAAAATTTGGTAGTTAATTCTGTCAAATGCCTTGTTAAAATCTGTAAAGATACAGTGAATTTGGTTACCAGCTTCAATTTCAAATAAACAGAAATTAGAGAATTCTAGAAGGTGGTTGACCTACCTTTTTAAAGTCGTGCTGCAAAAAGCCAAGAAATGGTTTGCAGTAGAAGTGAAGAACATTAAAATCCTAAGCAATGCAACTCAAGTAGGCAATGGGTCTGTAGTTAGCAATATCTTGCCTCTTGCCTTTCCTGTAGGCAGGAATAATGAGTGATGATTTCCAAGATTTTGGGAAGATACCAAGAGAAATTGATAAATTGAATAAATAACAAAAAACAGAAACCAGATAAGAAGAACAGTTCTTTAGAAATGAAACAGGAATTCCATCAGGACTGCATGAGAAGACGCTTTCTAAGAATTCCGTGATTATTACGGATTATCATTTATAAAATAGTCTTAATAACGATGGGTCGTTCAAAGACCTCGGAAACAACTTTAATCGCAATTATTTCGTTTCCTTCATATCCTTCTACTTTTTCATTAAATTAACAGAAATCACAACTGAATCGGAATTGTGAAAATTGGGGCAAAATGCGAGAAATTGCACAAAAACATCGCAAAAAGTTGAAAAATTGGGTGTTTTGAGGCCTACGTCAGGAGGTCCTAACAAAATTCGAGTTAATAAAGTCAAACTCCGCAGAGGTTTTGGTTAGTGGTAGTAGAAACTCGGGCTGGAATTTCTTGCTGTACAGTGTTATTTGATTCTGAGGCGAACTGTTTTTCAAACTTTAGCGAAGTAAAAAGTATCAAATATATTTTTCAACATGATTGGCTCTTTCTGACAGCGGCACCAAACGGTTAGATTTGTTTTAGCTGCTGGATGCCTTCACACAAAACCAAAAACAAGATGTTAATACAACAATGCTAAACACTGATCAAGACTGCTGTATCAGATTATTGCTCTGTTTATGTGTAAAAATTTATTATATTTTTAATTTAGCGTTAGAAAGCTGTGCTTAATCTACCCACATATATTCTGGCTGAAGTAGTAGAGTTTGACTAGCTCTACTATATTAGTGAAGAAATTTCATTTTATCATTCACATAAAAATAAAGTCAAAATATGATAAATTGTTAAACTTAATTTTATGAAAAACTGTAATTGCCTCTCTTTCTGTCACTTTGTAGGTAATAATTAATTGCTTCACTACTTCCATATTTCCTTGAAATTCGAATTAAATTGCAAACGTTTTGCAACAGTTTATGCGGGCCACAGAAAAACCGGTAATAAAGTGAAAGCGATATTTTGGCTGTAGCGCACAGATAAACAAGGAATAGTGTGATTACTTTCCCTGTCACAAAACCTTACAGTAAAATATTTTTCCAAATTTACAAAACTGTAAGAGAAATGCACCTGACCCGATTAAATTTGTGCAAAATTTCATAAAGAAACGGTTTTAAAACTCGATCGGAGCAGGTGCCTTGATCGGTGCTTAATTTTATTGGATTAACATCTAGTTCTCGGTTTTGTGCGATGGCTTTCAGCAGCTGAAGATAAGCTTACCCTTTGACGCAACTACTGAGAAGAACTAAAGGACTTTCGCTTTTCTTTATCAAAAACACCGATCATGTTAACAAATTGTACTCCTTTTCCTGCTCGAGTTTTGAACGGCTTTGTTTTGAATTTTCTGAAAAATATTTGTCCAAAATTAAGTAATCCTTATCAAAATAAATGTATTTAAATTTCTGAGATCATTTATTCATTGTACAATTACACGGGAAAGCAAGGTGTCCGCACCCACCGCACACCCCCACCCCATCGAACTATAAATTTTGACTATGTAAAGGGTGTTCTTTTAAGCGGGATACAACTTTAAAATTAAATAAAACAAGCAGATATTGTTGGAATGCATTTTTAGTTTTTATTAACTCGATTTCTTGTCTGTCTGTCCGTTCGGTACAAATTTTGCTATCAATTTTAAACTAACTTCTCGATGAGCTAGAGACTTGAAACTTTCAACATAGCTTAGAACTAGATGACAATGGAATATTAACTCGCTTTCTTGCCTATCTGCTCGTAAGAGGTCCATACAAAATCCTATTACTTATCTCACGCTAATCACATCAAAATGTTGAAAATCTATTGAAAAATTACTCATACAGACTAAAAAGTAAAAAATAATTAGTTATATTAAAAAAAACTTAAATGTATCACGTTTTTAAAACTGACTAACAAGTATAAGATAACTTCTAGTAACCCCATACAGATAGTCCTGAAAATTTGTGATGTAAGTTTTTAATAGCTATAAAAATACTTGTAAGATTTAAAATTAAAAACCTGAGCCGAATGCAATAGATATTTGAAGCATGAATAGTTCACCTAACTCTCTAACAATTGTATTGCAATGCAAATGATACGAATTGTTGTGTGAGTTTTCGGAACGTCATCTACTCTCTACGCTCCTTACTAGTGTCTATTGCATGCGCCCTACGTTCTTCATTTTAAATCTTACAACCGGCACATTACCCACACCAGTTAGCGAACAAACGATGCAAACGATGGTAATTAAGTTGCTTGAACCATCGGATGTAAGTCAAAATTCCGGCGCATAATTTTCCATGTGGTGGACGGACTAAACCCAAATTGTTCAGAGCGACGACGACGAGATATTTCTGGCTCTTCAATTGCATCTTCGTTCACATCAGCGATTATTTCAGGTGTACGAACAACTCTTTGTCTTGCTATTGGGAGTTGGTAATGTACCATAAAAGTCATTTGAATTATCATACTGGGCACAATTGTCAAAAAAAAATATCATCATTAGTTTGACAACAACCTACTCTAGATACAGGAACGGAAAATACGAAGAAAGAACTAAAGGAATGGCTATAAACTCTGAAGCACCTCACAACTCCTAACACACTTTCCACTACAAACACATGCTAATCATGGCCGCAGTCAATGTTTTTAAGGTAAGATATTACTTGAAGTAGATAGACCCCACAAATAGTATTCTTAAGACGTCTCTGCGCCAACTTCAGGAATCATTTTGGTTTATAATTTTTCGACATTATATGTATCTAAAAGTATTGTGTAAACATTTTAGAGCGATCGGAGCAGTCAAACTATGTTATTTTGTGACTTTTACATTGCTACCTTTACAACCTGAGCGCGCTCGCCCGACCTGCTTTTTTTTAATACGATGTGGCCAAATCTTAGGAAACAACCCTTTGATGCGTTAGCATGATTTCGGCCGGAAGGAAATTAGGGTAAGGGAAGTGAGGAAGCTTGAGTCTTGTTTTTGCATTGCTGCGAGCTAGACAATAGCCCAGAGACGGAGTGGGTTATTTTCTTAATTTCTTAATAAAAGCTCACGGAGAGACCCCTGGGCCCATGGCATGTTGGTCGTGCCGCTCAACGAATTGATCCATGAAGAAAATGAAATTTTCGAAAAGACAGAAGTCATTTTGTATGGTTGGTATAACTTTTCATTAAAAATAACTTTAAACGCGTTTTTCTCAAAACAACGTTTTTTCGGTCGGCGGCGATGATTTCTCCGGAACCACTCAACCAGCCCTTATGAAATTTTAATATTTTGTTTGCCAAAAATAGTAAAAAAGACCTGTTTTTTTTAAATCTCCGCCATTTTAGTATTTATCAATAAATATTAATGTCCAGAGAATGCCAGAAAGCCACAGTCATACTTAATCTAAATATTTTTGATTTTTTTGGTTTTAGATGCGCTGTTATCTAGATATCAACGCCGCCAGCGACATATCTACTTTTCGAGCAGTTACGTTTGCCTGTTATTTTCGTGTATAAAAGGTGTTTAAAAAAAAGTAAAAAAAAATTGTTTTGTGAACTGATATTCCGGGCAATAAGCGATGGACATGATTTGCACTGGAAACTATTTTCACTTCTTTTATGTTCAAGTTCATTAAGTTAATTTCACAAATTAATACTCTGTAAATCGATTCCACATAACAAAAAATTCTTCCGGCACTTGTTTACATGAAAAATAACAATCCAAGTGTCTTTTTCTTTTTGACGAACTTAAACTCGCCCTTTCGTCAAACGAGAGGCTTCCACGGTATAGCCACTATTTAGTTCTTTTTTAGTAGCTCGGAAATTATGGCAATTGTGGCACGTCGCCGCCTTTTTATCTCCAAGCTTGTCGTCACTATTTTAATTGTTCGTATATTTTTTTGGGCCGTACATTAACCATTCTTTACACACAATAACTAATGCACACTAACTAAACCAAAACCAAAGCGAAATGATAATGTCATTGATTAAAAGCTCAATACTTCAACAAGAAGAACACAGGAGAGAGCCTTCTCTTTAAAACACTATTTCGTAATTGAAAATTGTACAAAATAAAGCTGTTATCGTTACCACGTATTGAGAACTTGTGAATCTCAGGTTAAAACTTAAATATTATCTCGCAAAATATGATGAGAAAGTAGAATTTTCCAACCTATTTCTTTAGTTTACTCTGGAAAGTGCAGCTTATTTCAATGAACAGATGTTTTTATTTGCTTCCAGGCTAGTAAAGTAAGTTGTGTATTGACTAGCAGTAGTGTTACCTATCAAAGCTCTTATCAAAACAGCCTTTACTTACTTAGCACAGTTCTTGTCTTTGCCGTTTAAACATGTAATGCACTTGAGAATATTTCAAATATCGAGCTGAAGTGGCAAAGTGCACTACTTATTTGAGCATATCCTGTAACTTTTAAATCGTTAAGACTGTCCCCATCCTGGACCTTACCTGCTTACCTCCTTTAGCATCGATCATTCAAAGGGAAAAACCATGTTATGTAAAAAATTGTACAAAATAAACTTTTCTTTAGGATGTGATATTGGCCCGGAACGTCGGGGCAACACGTTGATATGCATTTCACTTATTTTATTATTTTATTATGACATATTACTTAAACTCGAGAATGTACTTAACCGCTTATCACCCAAATAGTTCATTGGCTTTCCCAAAATTGTCTTTTAATTGCCACTTTTATTCACAGTAAAGACTGAGCATCATGTCACTTGTTCCTTATCTCACCATTATTACACGCATACGTCACGAATCTCTTATCGTATTAGATACATGTTTCCGTTCAACACTGATGGATTAAAGATTGTTTACTAAAAACTTTTCTTGTTATTAAATTGATTTATTGCATTCCGTAGCCTCAGAATGAAATCATTTAGAAACTTCAAGGCTATGGAATTTAGTCTAATACGTACATACTTGATTTCTACGTAAAACTTCGCGTTTAATGCAAAAATATGCACATACAAATGTGTTAATTAACATTCTGAAACAAATATGAAATTGCAGTCACTTTTGAATAAATACTCTTTACAAGAATGAATATGCGTCCTTATGGTTTAAAAGATCAAAACTTTGAAGGCTCCTAGCGGTCTCAAAAACTAAAGTTCCAATAAATGAAATGGCCTAAAACAAATTGTTCATATAGTTTAAAGCCAAAAGAAAAATTTTCATCGCTTTAAAAGTTCTCTCAAAAAATAGACGCAATCTTCAGCAGTTTATCGTCAATTATTGCGTTTTTTTTGTAATTTTTTTCTGATGACTGCACCAGAGCTTTAGAAATTCATGTGCGCATTAGAAATGCTAGTTTGTATTCATCATTTATCAACAAAATTAATAATTCGAAAAGTTTAAGTCCTGAATTAAATCGGCGAAATTGGATATATATATAACTGGCAAACAGACGATCTAGGTACCATTATCCTAGTATATTTGCTCAATTGATTAATTTCGTAGATTAATTTTATTATAAGTTTAAAGTTATTTTGTGTAAAAAGGAAAAGTAAAGTACTTTTTGCATAAACAAAATTGTTAAAGCCTATTCGAAAATTGTATTTTTCCTTGATCGCGAAAACTGGTGTCTTCAAAGGTAACGTTGAACGGATGTCCCGGTTAAAACATTTCAGAAATATTCAGAAATATTTTGTTTTTATTTTTAAAATAGGGGGGGGGGGGGTATCAGACGTTATTTAGTTTGGGTAGTAAATCGTATAAGATATCATTTGAATAGGATTGTTTTAAGGATTCAACAAATATTTTTCTTATTTTAAACCCCATTAGCTTTTAGCGTATGTCCAAAAATATCCGAAAATATATCATTCCGGTTTTTTCATTTTCATATTTTAATTTCCTTAAAATTCTGCATTCTCAAAACTAATTATTTTGAAAGTTTCAATCTATTATCAATCCTACAATCATGTTCCAGATGTAAGCCTAGCTGCGCTACTATCTTATAACAAATAACCGATGATACCAGAATTTCATTAGATAAAGATAACCTTACGTTACTAACCCGTCTGCACTTTGCAAAGCATTCGATCGAGTCAGTAATGATATATTACTTCGAATACTTTGTTCCCAGTTGATTTGGCCATATCTAAAAGATCATTCGCAGAAGGTTTTTTGTGATAACTCTGCCTCTAATTTCCTTTCTCTGTACAGTGGAGTTTTTCAAGGGTCCATTGTTGGCCCGTTTCTTTCTGCTATCTTTATAAATGATCTCCCTTTAGTAATGCATACTTGCGAGTGTTATCTATTTGCTGATAATGTCCAGATTTCGCGGCCTTATCGAAGACGCTATATGCCATATGAATGACGATCTTGTCCTCGTATCTACATGGGCTCAAGATGATGGCTTCCTGTCAAATGCCATTATTCTCTTTACAGATGAATTGGATACGTTCTCTGCTTCATATATGTTGCTAGAGAAAGTCGCTATTTCTTTCAAAGATTCCATCAAAAACCTGGGAATAATATTTAATAAGATTTTAAACTGGACCAATCATGTTAATTGTCTTGTCGATAAAGATTAGGCCACCTTGCATAAACTATCCTTATCAGCAACCTTTACACGAATACACGAATACTTCCTTTGTTAACGTATGTGAAGTTTTGTGTGGATTGCTCTCCATTTTTGCAAGCAAGCTCAATGTTGCCTTTAATAATACGATTCTTTGTGTTTTGTTTAAAGAGATATGATCATATTTCTGTCTGTCTATTCTAAATTTATTTTGGGATGTATTTTTGACAATTATTTAAAATTTCGTACTATAATGTTTTTAAGAAATCTAATTCTAAGTCGGTAAACTAAATTTTTTTCAATCAATTATTTCATTGATCATAACACGATTCAGTTTTCTGCCAAGTGAACGCCAATTTATTTATCCAGTCTATTAGACTCTGGAATTCTCTACCGTTTAAACTAAAGAAGCCGACCAGCAATCGCAACTTGCGACTTAATTTGTTAGAGTATTTGTCATTGTAACTCATGATAATTTATTTCTTTCATATTTTCTTAAAATGTCATTTATTTGCATTCTTTTAGTACTTTTATTTTTAATTATTTTTTACTGTTTTGTTTTTATTTTTATTTTCTCGAAAATTTGTTACCTACAACTTACTATAAGATTGTATCTCAAGCGTAGAATTAAAATAAACGCAATTCGAATTTGAATAAGTTTGTAAACTAAATAAATATTCTTCATCTACATTAACTATTAATTCAAAAAATATGTCACTTTTTTTTAAATTTTTAACAAAGTTTTAAGGAAAGGCAGTTTTAATTTTATTTCCTCGAATGTTATTTGATTACAATATCTGTTCTAGATACAGACCTGGCCATACTACTGACCCAGTTAATAAAGCAACTAAAAGCCTGATTAATACACCTCTTCCTCCCAGAAAGTCTAATAAAAATGTGACGTACTTACCGTGTATTTCCGTTTACATGGAAATTACACGGCAATTTGAGGGTGGTAAATAGACACTGCCGTGGTAAGTAGACACTGCCGTGGTAAGTAGACACTGCCTTCATAAATTTGTAATTTTCTTCTTATGCACATCACTATTTTATTTTTATCTTTTGATCTACTCAACGCAGACAAATGCCAAACAACTACTATCCTAATGACCTTTCCAAAACTCTCAACAATGTTGATGTAACATTGCAGGTACAGTCACTTACAGAAGTGAAAAAATGTGTTGCGATTCGTTCAGCATTTTTCCAAATTTACTGCGAAATTAATGTAATTATAACACCTGTTTTTTATTTTTATTAAATTGCCCATTTTATTACCTTTCCAAAAACGGGTAACATGTTCACACAGATTAAGGATGTAGAAATTTGTATGTAGAAAACCTTTTGGAAAATGTTATAAAAGTTTGCAATTTAAAGAAATTAAACTCAAATTAATCCTAAAATAAGTTTTTTTGTACCAAAGCTTAGGGGACAACCCTTTGATGCGTTAGCATGGCTTTTGCTGGAAGGGAATTAGGGTAAGGGGAGTGAGGAAACTTGACTGTCTTGTTTTTGAGTCAATCCATATCATCATCAAATCATACAGATCATGAAACCCATGGTCTCAGATTTTTATGATTTTTTTTTCTATAAAATTTTATTGTGATATCTTAAATACTTTTTGAGATATTATTTTCCAAGAATATAGTGGGTGATTTCTGGTTTATTTTTCAAAAATACTTCTGTACTCAGTAAATATTTAAAGAAAAAAATTTGCTGGGTTTTTTATATTTTAGCGTAGAAACAAATTATTCAACGGTAAATGTGGCACTAGGGGTGGTTTCTGCTGCACTTGGAGGGTAGGATTTATTTTTAAGAAATACTTCTTTAATTTACTTTTAGTTTAAATATCATTTCAAAATTTTATGTTTTTTCTTCAAAATATTTATAAAAGTCAGGTTTGAGCAGACATCGACTGCAACATTTAATAGATATGTTTCCAAATGTATTTTTTTCTTATTCTGCAGGTTGTAATGAATATTTTCGTCAAAAAATTATTGTGACATGATAAAAATTGCCAAAGTTATAAAAGTTGTAACTGTGTCACCACCACTACAGTTCTCGATAATACAAAAACATATTTTACCGTAAATTCTTAGAAATTAATATCTCAAAAAGTATTCAAGATATCACAATAAAATTTTAAATAGAATATATAAAAAAAATCATAAAAATCTGAGATCATTAGTTTCAGTTTCATCTTTGGCTGGATGATTTGGAATGGATTGACCCTTTTGCATTGCTGCAAGCTAGACAATAGCCCAGATACGGCGTGCATTTTTTAATTCTATTTTAAAAACCCACGGGGAGACCTGGTCTCCCGCCGCTCAACCAATTGATCCAACTCCGTCTCCAATTGATTGAATTTCAAACTTATTACAATTAATCTTAGTATGCTACAAAAGCTGTTCGAAATATCCTCCGTCACTTTCGATGTATGTCAATAATCTGCTTCTTATTCCCCTCTTTAAGGTGTATTGTAGCCAACCTCTATTTTTCGTCGCTGTAATTCTACGAGAAAGTAACTAAAAGAATGGCAAGTTTTTGTTCTGCGGCTGGGTCTTAGCTGTCAAATTTGTTCGCTTTTTACTATGAGGAAGTCACTGGGTCTGTGCTGTCACTTAGTGTCTTGAGGTTCCAGCTGTTTTCGTACATTTTGCATTGGCAGCCCGTAAAAAAGGGTTTTTTAAAATTCGAATTATTTTTTTAATAAACTTTAAATTATAATTTTAATGTACAATTTATGTAAATGAAAATCTTTATTAAATTTGCGATTACGGCTTATTTCTATCACGGTCGGCAGATTATATTTAGCCGCGAAGAGTTTGGCCAAAATTTAAAAATACTTTTCTTATTTCTCCTCTTTTAGTTACTTCCACGTAGCTGTAATATCAATTTTCTTAACAAATTTGACTCTATCGTTGACAGGCCTTGAATAAACTTCATTCTTCACTTTTTTTCATAAAAAAAAAATTTTAATGGAGCAAGATCTGGAGATCTAACAGGCCAAGGAATCGATGCACCTTGTTCAAGCCAGCAGTCAGTAAATGTTTCATTCAGTATTGCCTTCACAATGGTATCAGAATGTCCTGGTGCATCATCGTGTCGGTAAAACATTGCCCTAAAATTAGGGGTGTCCTCTAGTAGATCTGGCAGTGTATTATCCAAAAAGTCCGCATACGTTTGGGTATTACGCACTTACGGCAAAATGAATGGTCCCATTAAATGGGTATAGACGATACTAGCCAACATTGGCTCAGAATTTGGGCTGGAAGGAGGTCCCCGTGTCCTATGTGGGTTAATATTCGACCAGGTATGGAGGTTGTGGAAGTTTGTCATGCCATCCCCAGGTGCGAATTCTGGCTGGCACCAGCTAATATCGGCAATAAAACAACCTTACACTACGCAGTTTTTTTTTGGGATTTATTTGACGCCGATGCGTTGAGTAGATCAAAAATAAAAAAATTAAATACTGATGTGCATACAGTAAAAGAAATTATGAATCACCCTGCAACTCATAAACGGTTGAGATTACCTCCCTCCTCTTGCCATACAATGTCTTGTTTGACTAAGTGAGATTTATCACTCCACTTTTTTGGCACACCAGCTCTGAAACAACCTGTATATCTAACAAATCGCAAGAAAACGTTTCCTCGATTCCTGTAAAAGAAACTTCCTTCACCGCGCATAGGGTATTGGGGAAACCTCCCGTAGAAGGCTACAAAAGAGCAAATTTTAATAATTTTTTTCAAAGATGTTTTGTATTTGAGACATTCCAAGTATTAATTCAATTTAATTTTAATTTTTTTAAAACAAAATGGCGGTTATATCTGCATTCTAGTCAACCGGGTCGTTTCGGCTAGGTCCAAAAGGTTGACACTCCTTTAATTTATATGTGCAACAATCAGAGCGCTAAAAGTGTTTGTATAACATTTATAATTAGTAGTTAAACCCGTAAAATGTGAAAAAATTGAAAGTTTAAAAAAAATTTGAAGTTAAGAAAAACAATTTTTGAGTATATGCATTCCTTATGGGAAGACGCACGCGTAAATATGTATGAATATCTCCATATACATATATAACAGATGTTCTTTCAAATTTAACTATAATTGTAAGGAGAAACAGTCGGTGCTTACACTCTAATGTGGGAGGGAAAGTGGGACGATCTCCAGAGAAAGTGAGATGACTATAACTCGAAAATCACTTTGAATATCGATCTGAAATTTTGTGAAAGTATTCTACATGGGATTAAAGAATAACGAAATGCATTTTTGAACGGGCTAACGTTCGAGTTTTCGCATAAACTCGTTTTAAAAATAGTAGTTGCGGGAAAAATGTGATTAAAAGTTTAAGTAGGAACATACTTATTTATATTTATATAGCTTTTTATTATTTTGACGAAAATAGGTAGAAAACATAAAAAGCAAAAGTTTGATTGTTTTGGTTCATCACGGTGGTGTTCCTCCTTAAATTATAGGTGAAGTTTAACGTTATACGGTAAAAATAGTTATGGTGAAATTATAAAACGCATAATATAATATTCAGAAAAGTCAACACAATACTATGGATATTGGTAATTTAAAATATGTACATTAATTATTCTGTCTTCTTTCATGTACCCTCATTCTGCTTACCCTAATTCCCTTCCAGTCAAAAGTCATGCTAACGCATCATAGGGTTGTCCCCTGGGCTTTGTCTACATTATAAAAAAGTAAGATAGTCAGCCTTCTGTCCAGCTGTCTAATTTGCTGAGTTGCCGCGCTGGCTGGTGTAATTTCGAGCTATGTCCTATCCATTATCAGGTGTTTATTGTAAAATTTTGAATGTAAAATCAAAACTAAATAATTTGTTAAAAAAAATTTTCCGCATCTTAATCCATTAACTGTATCGGATGATGAATTGTGCGTGTAGGCAAAAGTTTATATTGACGGCTGTACTCGTCCTACACATTCACCGTACTAATGTTAAATTTCATAACGTTCTTAAAAAAAGTAGGTATGATAAGAAAAGTTTTCTTTTTGACCCGTTTTGAAATGGAGCCTCTCCTTTAAACAATTACCAAATTAGAATTTTATATTTATTTTCATTTTAATGCCACTACAAAATTTATTTTTTTCGTAATTCATTTAAAAGTCGTAAAAAGTTTGTCATGGGAGTGGTATTATAAATTAGCACCTTTGTGAATAAATATGTCAATCTGTGGATGTTAATACATAAATTAACCGTCGCCTAAGAAAGCAACAAAAGAGTCGAAATCATCTATATTTCTTAAATCAGAAAAGTTGCCGCCAATACGAGGCCATCTTTTAAACAGATGCAGGCGCCATAAAAGAAATATACCGCACACGACTTTCAATGGTTGACTCAAATTAAGTATATAAAAGGAAAGCAGAGAAGACGAAAAGTACACTTATTCAAATATAAACTTAGTTATAATAAAAGCATTTAACTGAAGACTATTTTGTTAATATCACGAAAATAAAGAAATTTCTTTTAGGAATTAAATTGCTTTATTTCCTCTTGAGGGGTTCCAGATAACCTCTACAAAAGGATTCCATCTTACAGGTTACTGAACTTTTTTCATAAAGATCTCTTACTGGGAATTCCATTCACGAACACATTTCTCGCTATTTTATGTGAAACGCACTATATCAAGTATAAAATTCTCGTGAAAAATGATCAGTTTGTAAAAACCTGTACCTTCTCTGATTTCTTGGAAAAATATTTAAAGCCAAAATCAAGTAAGGACGCTGCCACGCCACCCCAAAAGCTACAGTTTGAGTTATTTTTAATGTACTCGTACACGCGCAAATTCTTTGACGCATTGCATTTTTCATGTTCATTTACTTTGCTTTATTTGAAAATCTCAACGTGTACCTTGAACCAGTTCTGATAGTTTGTTACTTCTTCTTTTTCCACTTTAGAATGTACTCTACTGGGGTGATTGAATGTAAGAGGCGGGAAAAACTTAAGTTACTAGAAAACAAGTTAATGACTGAATATCTCCTAGTTAGCAGTGATAATTAGAGTCTATCACAAACAGAAACAGAGTTCAGATCGATTGGAGAAAGATTTAACTTTCTATACGCTCTTATAATTATCTGACTTTTACTTGATTTAATGTTTTGTTTACATCACGATAGTTTTTATGGCAATTGTGAATATCAAAACTAATGGACGGCAATTCGCTCAATGAGACAAAATTGCCTTCATTGAAATTGTTTTTGCTTTAACATTACTAAAACGATTTAAATGACATCACTTATTTGATTACAAATTAATAATTCTGCCTATATACTACCCGTTTAGATTTCAAGTCAATAAAACATCTTCAACTATCATGACAACAAAAAGACATGAATACGATTACATTGGAGTTCTTGTGCGTAAACTTCACGACTCAAGAACAGACACCATCGAAGCACTACATGCTCCTCTTGAGGATTTACCTGAAGATGCCGAAGACGTCATAGGCGACAAAAGTGCAAGGCGAGTTAGTTTTCCATTAATTGGTACAGATCAAAACAGCAATCAGAGTCAGCAACAACATCGTCTACATCCAGATGCTCACAGTCCAGGCGCAAGAAGATTCAGTCAGTTCCACTTCGGATTGCGACGTTTCTCAAATACTCACACGGTACATGCAGAGATCTCATCTGGTGCATCCCGCATTGTTTTCATAATTTCACGTTTCTTGATATAAAAACTAAGCTGATGCTGCATTTGCTTGCTTTTAACTCTTTATATGACTTTCTTATAAAACGCGAAAGAAGAAAAGAAGAAGGCAGTACTGTAACATCTGCCATTCTCAATGGAATAGCTGAAAACACGTTTGATGCGATACTGATACTAAAACAAGAAGAAATTGTTTGAATAATGCTTCACTAATATAAAAGGCCCTCGGGCAGGTATGATGCACTTAAGTGACCAAGAAAAACCCCTCGGACTTATGGTTTTTTAATCGCCCACTTTAACGGGCAAGTTCAATTACGTATATATGTTGACGTGTTTTCTGTTTTCTTGCTGCTTGGTCAGATTGTGACGGTTTAAAGTAGTCTGCTTATTTTGCAATTTTCCTCCTCGACCACCATTTCTACGGCTAGATTTAGATACCAGTGATACTAATCATCCAGTAGAAGTCAAAAGATCGCTTCGAGAGGTTGTTTGCTCATAGCTCGGGCGCCAAAGAAGTCCGCGCATATAAATATTGTGTCCATTGGACACTCTTCTGCATTATACAAACCAGAAGAACCGACAAATGTTATTTAATCGCTCCGAGCAACTAGTTAAATTAATTTAATAATCTTTGAGTATTCGATGTTGATGCATGTTTGCTATCTTTTAATTTTGGATCTTGTTTTAATATCTACACTATACTATTGTCATATAATAATTCGCGAGCATTGAAAATAATTCGCAATTGAGATTCGGATCACTTGGTCATTATACCCAATGATAACTGATAAGTGTAATTGTCTCGGAATCCGATAAGTGAAGTGTCTTAGCTTTTATGTGATTTATCAATGTTGGCAAGCTAATTGCAGCATTGACACCGATTAGTGATTAAATATTTATATATCTATATTCGTCCAAGTCGCCAGTACTACCGAAGTAGTACCAATCGGATACTATGAAATTATCCAAAAGTTTAGACGAACTCATTTTGAGTGCATCACGACTTAATCTCAGTAACATCCGAGCACCTGGTCGTAACAAATGTAAAAAAGTTAGTATCCAAGTACAAGTGTTTTATAAAATTTATCATTTTGTGTTTGTTATGAGATGAATTAAATTCCAGTGTCATTTTCAAAACAAGTAAACAACGAGAAGAGAAATATTTGTAAAGCTTTGCGTGCGTAAAATTTTGAAATTTTTATGTTGAAGTTCATGTGTATGTTGTGATTTCCCTTAAAGTGTTTGACCGACATAAGTAGCATGATATTGTCTTATGCGGAAGTGTTTTATATTCCATTTTGAGGAAATTTATTCAAATGATCTCAAATCTCCAATATGCCTGGGAATCCCATGCAAGTTTGTGCATCGGAATCTTACCTGACCATCAGTACCAATTCAAAATATCGTTATTTACGCATTAACAGGAAACATATCTTAGGCATGTTTAGTGTCTACTATCTTGCTAATATTGTTAAATTAGTGTTTTCGTTTATTCACTAACTTCTTGGCCGTGCTAGCATTGCATAATTTTTAACTGCATGTTGTGAGTTGTGTTCTTTTATTGAATATTTGTAAATGTTTATTTTTAGATTATTATTCGACATTTTACAATTTAAACTATTTGCAGGAAATATTAAAAACATAAGAGATCAATTTATATTTTGTAAAGAAAGTAAAAACAGTTACATAAATTATTTTACAAATATATCAATGAATTGTTGAGGTGATGCCCAACTGTATCAATAAAGTTATGAAATAGGTAAGCTGATTACTGAAGGTCACTTATGATGCAAAGTTATGAACAAGTGCGGTGAACTAAAAGCGACAAAATGTTTAATAAAACTATTCGTGGGTAGAACACAGTCGTTTTCATAGAAATTTTTAAGAAATAAAGAAGCACATAGTTCAACAGAAATTTTATATTTAAAAACAAATACGCAATGGCAGTTGTTTTGCTTTATTCGATTATGCTCAAACTGTAATGGCATTGCAAGGTTACTACTAATTGAAGATATCGCAGCCAAGTAAAAGCTCGCGTTATATATTTGTTGTTATCTATTGAGTTTTTCTTAAATGAAAAACGTATTTTTTATTGTTGTCAAGAAATATTTGTTGCTTTATTCGTTTTATAAAGTGGACTGTATTGTACAAATTCATTTTATATTCTTGATAATCCAATAAATTTTAATCTAATTGGAATATGGTTGGGCATATAAAAATTGAACTCATTTCCCAAGATGATGTAAGATAAAGTTGGAAGACCTAGTAAAATAAAATACATAAACAAGGCACTAATATATTTACCTTGTAATTACATTTCTTAAGTACAAGTACAATTCCCTGATAATTGGAAATTTTAAATAGCAGAAGCGAGAATTGTACTTGTACTTACAATTCCTACAAAAGTACTTACGTTTTGAACGACTTTTTAATTCCTTTGCAGTTTCAATTCTTTTTAAGTACTTACAATTTCTGATAAAATTCTTTCAATTCCCTTTAAGGGGATGTACCTAGCCATGGAGTCGAAAAAAAAATGTTTTTACATAAAAACAATTTTTAAAATCTTGATAAAATAAAAAGAAAAACAAATGGCGGCATTGCACCCGTTTCCCTACGTTTAAGGGGATTTTTCGGCTCCATGACTAGGTTCATCCTCAACATAAATAATAATAAAATGAAAAAACTGTTTAGCAATTACCAAAAATCAACATTTTCCCAAATTTTCTCCGAAATTCGTGCAATTAATACACATCTTTTTTATTTTTATGAAATTGCCCATTTTATTACCTCTCCAAAAAGGTTAAGAGAATTCAAAATATTTATCTTCTCTCGGAATCTTTTTCTAATAATCCTTGGACTGTGATGTGATTATATTAATGTCACCCTGCTGGGTGAATAATTCTGCAAACTTTAGCTGAAGACACTCCTAATCGTCTTGCGCCTCGTCTCGGGCTCGTTTCAGGATCCTGCACGACGAGAGTAATTATTTGCTATTTGACGTCGGCGGTATCTTCCGATGTTGCAACTCGCAATTCCGTGCTGTTTAAAGTAACATATCCCATTTCTCTTGACCTTCTAAAGTCCACGAAAATACCCCTTTTTTAATAAAAATAAAAAACATGTCTTAATTACATGAATTTCCGAGAAATTTTGGTAAAATGCTAAATTTTTAGTAAACGCAAAACATGTTTTTCATTTTTAGAAGTGACTGTATCTGCAATGGTAGGAGTTAGATCAACATTGTTGACAATTTTGGAAAGGACATTGGGGTAGTAGTTTTTTGGCGTTTGTTTGATGTCGCAACGTTGAGTAAATCAAAAGTTAAAAATTAATTTGCATATCATACAAATTTGCAAATTTATGAATCAGAGATCTATCACCCCACTTATTTTGGAACACCAGATCTAAAACACCATTTATATGATTATATTAAAAATAAATAAGCCATGATGATAAGACATAAAAATAGATATAAGATATTATTTATATAATAGGAATATTTCACAGGTCTACAAGATATTCCCTCTTTTAGAAATACTAGTAAATTCCTATGTAATTTGACCGCTAAATCGGAATATGGCCGTACAATTTGCCTAGCAGGTCAGAATTTTGAGATATCCCAACCTCAAAGTGCGAAAATATCCATTTTAGTATTAAAATGATTTGAAAATCTTAACATATCCATTTAATTCGCCAAAGAATACCAATCAACATGATAAGACCTTTGAAAGTGCCTATAGATGTTAGCTAGAATATTCAAATTTTATTAAATTCTATCCGTTACAAATATCGTGTCTCTATGTTAACTGATATTCTGGCTGCAGTTTTTATGACTGTTTTTAAAATCCCGATATGATGGAAACAAACCGAGTTCAGATTCGTAAGTTGGAGTCTCCAAAACCCCCTATACAGTTATAAAATCCGAGGGAGGGAAAAAGGCCTGTGTTATTAAGGAGGGAAACCAGTTTAGATGAATAAAACAATCGAATTCTTTTTATTCCACAAATTGTTAGTAAACCTATTCAAGAATATGTTCCCAAAGTTTCAAATAAAAATTTCAATTCGTTCTGTTGCTATGAGCGGTTAAGTTGAGCGTCCCTCGTTTAAGTGCCTTAAATAGGTGCAATTTTCAATTTTTTTTGTCAGAGTTAGGTTCATATAGAGGAAAGGCATGTTTTTAAAGTAAGCTTCACAATTTATTGATGTCAGATGAGAACTGTGGCCTCCAGAATGTACGCAATCAGCAAAGTCTAATGGTGAGCTTCGGTGGGTGGGCGGCAGACATATGTTCCATATTTAAAAAAATTTTAAATTTAAGGAATTAAAATATTTATTTAAAAGTATGTATAAAATATTCTCAAAGTTTGAATAAAAGCAATCATGAAAATCACTAAATTAAAACTACTCCTAAACTGGTTTCCTCCTTAATCAAGGTATAATGCCACTCCATTTAAACTAAATCTTCAAACGCAAAAATATTGTTTGAGTGCGCAAATCTAAATATTTCTTAATTGGATAAGTTCAGAACACTTCTCAAACAATATTTATCAATTAAAAGAACATTTTTCAATTTTATTTATCAGTTGAGTTTAAAATTGTTATCAAACATATATCAATAGATAATCTCAGTTGATCTCCTTAATGCTATGTATGTATGTTGGTTTTCAAAATACTTTAGTCAGTACTTGGGTGAAGCGGCAATCTGGGTATAATGAAAGGTGAAATGAGAGGGGGTTTGACAATAAAGTTGTTGCGTGCGTCACTTTTCAAATTTGATTTTATTCGAAATTAGAAAGTTTTCGCACAACTTTACGTTTGAATGTACTAACTATTATAATTATAATTCATGATTTTCATAACGTGCATCCCACATTCAATCAATTATCTTGTTTTAATAAAGACAAGTAAAACCCAATTAAAATGATTTCTTTTGAATCGGAGTGATAATCTTGTGTTGTATGCTTGTTGTTGCTTCAGGTATTTCAAAGTTTTGTTTTAATTGGCTTTAAGAAGAGTTTCTTTAAGGACTCATTGAAATAAAATTCTATGATATTTAATTTATCATCATTCAAAAGGCAATAACTATCTTTAATTCAACGTCAGTAAAAGAACTCACTAGTTGCTTCGAAATAACAGTTCAATTTTTTTAGCTTATAAAAATGCGTAATCATTATTAATTTGGTCGAGTTTTTGGAATAACTTTCCTCCTACTTTCTTTAAAAATACATAATTTCTTTAAATGAAAAGCAGTATTAATTTGTACTACTATAGTATGGTAAAGGGAATTTCAGCAAGAGATTTCATTTTAAATTATTGAAAGGGTGTTTTAGTTTAAATTGTGTAAAATTTCCAGCAGTCATTTTTTGACATTTGAGTAGTAAAAACTATGTGTTTACCGAAACTGTTATCCGCTTCCACAATCCACTGAAATTATAAAAATTCACTTCAAAATTTCCAATTTTCACATGAAAAAAAAACTTTAAATTAAATCTCCAATCATCCTATACAGAATTCTGATTTTTGCCTCTTGATAAAAGCTATTTTAGTAAGTAAGTACTTGTACTGGATTTTACTTAAACGGAATTAAAAGCCGGGGATCCATAGGTTGGTCAAAGTCTATACCTTTGTATCCATTAAATGCGGAAAAATAAAAATTTTGAAAAAGTGAATAATACATCCTTGGAAAGCTGGTGTCATTAGCTAACTTTAATGTGAGAATGAGTTAGGTATTACTGCAAAATAATAAAGTATAGCCAATTTTCTAAATAATTAAAAATTGGGACTTCGGAAATTCAGTCCGGAGGTTAGCCTGCCCCAAAAACATCAATAAATAAGCACCAAAAAAGTTAATGAATTAAGACACTATTCAATTTCATAGAATATGTTTCGCAGCTGATTTATTAGATATCAACATAAAATCTTTTTTAAATATTTTCCATCCTTCCAGAATACAAAAAATATATTTTTTTTCAGTTCTCCTTTTTCGTCCAATTTGCAGATATCGCCAAAGTCGAGTCCTAAAAATATTCTTGTTGCATGGCCGAAAGTTGGTCTTAGGAATGGCAAGTCTGCAACAAAAAAACAAAGGCCATCTTAAAGAGGAAGGTTATTTACGTGGTAATTAACCACCGTTAAATCACAAAATCGACCTTTTTTCACCTTTTTTTGCCAAATTTTTCAATTTTATATCCAAATTTTGGTAAATTACCACACAAGACATGTTAATAAACAAAACGCACCAAGTTGATTAACATGGGTTCAGTGAATCCAGAGATAAACTCTCAGCCATTTAAAAAAACATATTTTGAAAAATAAGTAGCTGTTGATAATTTTTGAGCGGAAGTAAGATGATTTCCACAGAATTTGTCTTTTGATCTTTTAGTTTTGACTTGTTTTGTATTTACTCCTTTGAAGCCTTTTTTATTTTATCGACAAATAAATATTTTTATAAACGACAAAATTAAGACTGAGAACGTGTCAAAAAACCTAACTGCGAGCGAGTTATGCGAGTTATAACTTTTAACTGAATTCGAATTTCATCTTGAAATTTTCATTGCGTTTTCTGAAGTATAGAAATAGGATTTTGTAAAGAAAATCGAATGAAAATTCTAAAGTGTACTAGTACCTTAAGTAAAGGTTAAGGAATTTCATCGTTTATGAAATGTTTGTTTTTTAACCACAATTTAATGTGCAATGTATTGAAAAATTCATGAAAGTTGATTTACGAACGTTAATCTGAGTCACAGACTTGACCCCAGTTAATTTGCGTTGCATATCAAGCATGAAAATGATGCAGAAATCTAAATCGGACGAATCTGGAGATGCATGCCCCTTTTGCCAGAGATTTTCTGTGGTTCACTCTTCACTCTTGCTTCTTTCTCTTGTCGTAATTTCTCTGCTCTTGCTACTGCTGTTGTCTTTCGTCATTTCACAATGTTTTTTGGTGTTGTCAACATCGCGCTCTTCATCCATTTTATCAATGTTTCGACGACCCACTTCTTTGTCTGTTATCTACATTTTAACGACCCACTTTCGTTTTTTCGATAAAAACTGATAAAACTGCAAAGAGTACCGTTGAAGTCATTATCATGGAGAAAGCCACATTTATATTATATTTTTTTTATAATAGTTTTATTCAATGTACTTGAACAGCTGCTCCCCAGTTTTCGTATTGTTATTGTGACACAAATTTGCGGTATTAATGGAATTAATTAGTGCGAAAAATTGTTAAATATAATAATTACTATATGACACAAGAAAACGTTTCGTAAAACCATAATATATAGTGATAAAATTGAAAATTTTAAAATGGGCCAATAATAATATACAATATGTATAAGGATACAAAATTCACACGGAGAAATTTCGAAAATAGTTAAACGTAGCCCGTCAAACGTACAATCCATAATTTAGCTCCATAAATTAGATAACGCGATTCAAAATAAAAAAAGAGCCGGTCGTCTTCGCTAGGTAACACCGAAATTACAGCAAAGAATTTGGTGAATAATTAAGGAGTACCAGGAAATGAGTGCTCCGAAAATAACTTCCGAAATAAATATTGTAGTACAAGTGAAATTACAATCAGTGCAAGTGTAGAATATAAAAATAAATATAATGATGTGCATACCGTGAAAATTGCAAATTTATAAATCACCCTGTAACTTCCAAACTGTTCACCCCACAATCTTTTATTTGGCTAGATGAGATCTATCACCCCACTTATTTTAGCACAAATTATGTGATACACCCTGTATAAGAGTTAAATGAATTTGGAAAATCCCATTAAGTCTAGCAATATTAAATTAGGCAATCCCAAATTTATACATTTGGGAAGTTTTAATAAAACCAGCAACTCACTAAACTAAAATTGAAACTCAAAGATTTCTTGGTATTTCCAAATTTAATTTTTTCCTAGGCGTACTGAGGATACCCGAGCTTGAAAGAGCCTAGTATTACTGTTCCGCCAATTCAGTATAGCCCGTTTTTGGTAATTATTTAAAAAACTCTGACGTGCAATGTGGCATTTACGTATCTTAAAAATTCTACAATCCGCTTTTCAATTTTATTTAAGTGAACGTTCAGTTACCCTTGAAGCATTTCCGGCAAGTTTCAGTGCTTTTAAGCTTTGTAACTTAATTTCCTAAAATTTATGCTTAAAATTTTCTTCTGGTACTGTCTTCTTTCTTAATAAGCATAAACGTCAATTCCTTGGCCATATATAATTAAAGAGGTTTCCCACGTTTTTTCTAAATTTTCCAAACTCTCAATTCATCAAAAAATTTGGTTTCCCCGCATCATACCAGACGGGCTTAGTAGTAATTATGATCAATTTTACTACTTATAATTAGAGACGTATCTGTGCTACGAAATGAATATTTTGGGTAAAGTTTTGCTTTGCTGAAGTTCAATCGCAGTTGAGTTGTGACTCTTGGTTTTGCCTTGTGAATCACGTGGTAATTTGGAGGCATATAAATTCGTGGAACATGTCTAGTTTTTGTCTAATCTATGTCTAGAAGCAGTATTTCAAAGAATTACTAAAATTTAACTAATAACGCGCGTTCTGCGGTTTTTTTAAATTTTCTTGCCACGCGATAGAATTTTTTTTTTCAGTTGAATTTAAATTTTAATTAATTATAGCAGTATGGTGAGATTAAGAGAAAGAATATTAATTTTGATGGAACCCGTACTTTGCTAGCAACTATTGATGGTATGCGCACGTTAGGAGTCAATAAATAGAATCTTAAATTTCCAATAAATACGGTAACATAAAGCTTTAAACCCAGATAGATTTCTAATAGTACAAAAGTATATCAAAATTGTTTTAAATGTTGTCAAATTGCTTATCGGGAGTTTTAATTGAAGACAGGAATAACTTTTAAGATGCAGAACGAAAAAGTATAAAACGATTAATACTTTTTTATGCTGATGCCAAAGCTAAGGGAAGCTCTATGATGCTGTAGCCTTTGCACGAAAGGAAGAAGAGGGATATGCGACTAACTGAAGATAGTCATTCAAGTTTCCCCTGAATACCTGATGCTTTCAAGAGGAGGAAACAAAAAACGCCAAACTTTTCCACATTCGTTCTACCTAAGAAGAATTTCCGAAATTTAACGATACCATCAAAATTGACTTTTAGGATATACGGATGAAAACGTCTTGCAACTTGAGAAGAGATCTATGTGGGATTAGGTTAGAAACTCGATAGAACAATAACCATGGAAATACCGATAGAATAGTGATAGACAATTGACGATGCAGTTTAGAATATGGGTCATGCGGATCAGCGATAAGTCAAATGGAATTAAGTATTTATTTACATCTTTGTAAAAACTCTAAACATTTCATATCATATTTGGCAACGAAAAATACAACTCGTGACAAAAAAAAGGTTACTTAAGGAAAATATACATGTGAAATTTAATAAGTATAATAATGCCGAAAATATAAAGTTTTAAGAATTTGAAATAAAGAATTTAATCTGTGCATTACCAGTTAACGATCATAGTCTTATCAAAACAAGGTCAAGCAGCAGGTAGCCAGACATAATTTGAGAGGCTGTTAAAAAATACAAACTAATCCTTAAATTAAATTGGAAGGTCTCTTTTTGGGAAATGTGTGGGTAAATGCCAGAAACAATAAAATTAATGAAGGAATCCTTCTACATATAAATATAATATTATTTTATTGTTATAATATTTCGTTGCACCACCTTTAGAGTTTATTATTGCTTTAATTAACCTTGGCATGGATTTATACAATTAATTATTTAAGCTATCCTCAGATATTTACTCATACAACAGTTTTTTCTATAATGGATTTCAGTTCTTTAATGTTCGCAGGTTACTTTTTTTTATCCATAATTGTCCACGCACTTTCAATGGGATTGAGGTCCACGCTGTTTCCTGGCCATGGAAGAGGTTCTTATCCCCAATTTGTATTTTAATTCATTCACCTGGGAGGGCAAAACAATTTAATGAATCTTATTGCTAAAAAAGATTAAGCTTGGAAAAAGCTGTAATTTACAGAGCGGGCTCTATGACAAGGCGTCAAATCATCCTGGAATACCGGATCATCAACTTTTTCACTGAGCTCCTCAATATGACAGTTCTAATAACATCCTTGTACTTTTCCGCATTGACGGAACCCTTAAGGAAAATAATACATCCAAGTCCGTATCCAGTGAAGCATACACAAACCAATATGGCGAATGCCACCAAAAATACATTTAGACTCTTAAGAGAATATGATGCGTTTCCAATGATCCGAAGCACATTCCGCTCTTTCGTTGGCCCAGGCGTGCTTTTTTCATCCTTACTGTTAGGAGTAGTTTTTTTTTGCTGGCTTCCGCGCTATAAATCCCTACTCACGAAGTCTCCGGTGTACTGTACGCGTGCTGATCCTGGTTCCGCTTGTTTCCTGCAACATCCTGTTCACTTCTCCCGCTGTCGAAAACCGATTATGTAAACTTAACCTGACTATTTGACGGTATTCCCTCTCCGAAATTGATCGTTTTTCATAATTATTCCTATTTATTCTTGCAATAAATTAAAAAAATGCCAAGTCAAGTTAATGCTTCCCTTATAATTAAAAACTAACCGGTAGGTCATAAATGCTTGGAATTTTTCATGTAACCTTTTTTTGATCACGGGGTGTATATGGTCTCTCCAGCAAAGGTTAAGGCTTGACTAAATATCTAAGTGGATAGCATGGATAGCTATGCAGTAAGCAAAATTTATTTAGTTTATTTTATTTGCTAACCTATTAAAAATCCATTTTCTTAAATAAAAGAAATATGTGCACTCACCAGAGTGAAATTTACGAAAAAAAAATCAAAACAAACTTTTCAAAACTCGAGCAGGGAGAGAAATATTTAAATTTCTTTGCACGATCGGCGTTTCTGATGAAGAAAGCTAAGATCCTTTGGCTCTTCCTCAACAGCAGCCTATCCAACAAACCGAAAACTAGATGTCCAACTAGCTAAAGATCACTAAAACTGTCACACTAACCTTTCGGAAAAATATTTTCCAAATGTACAAAATATGTATTATAGAAAAATACACATTCTTGGCTCGCGTTTTGATTTTTTTCATAAATTTTTAAATATCTTGGTAACGTTTTAATATATGTATTTTATTTCGGTGTTTTGCCATTTCCGATAGTATAGTAATCTTTCACGATAATGCTAGAGTCATTATTGCGATAGTATGTATATTTTTAAATTTATTGAAAGAAAAACTGAAATTTTTTTTAGGAAATTCAATATTTCAGAAATTTAAAACGACAGATCCAATATGTTGGTTTAAAGTTGATTTATGTATTTTGAAAATTCATGTTATGTTGTATATAATGACCCCAAAAACCTTTATATTTAATTGTTCATCCAAATTTGATAATTCTTTTCTTCATCTGCCATCTTTGATTTTCAAAATTTCATTTTAGATTCGTATTCAGTGATCCCAAAAACTGGCTTCTTAAACACTAATTTTAAGTCGCTTTTTTGCATAAATTGACTCTTATGGCAGTGTTAATGCTGATAAATGTTGGTTTTCAAATCGTAAAATGTTGTAACCCAGAGAAAGAAATCTAAGGGAGTTATGTCTTATGATCTTGTTGGCCAGATTATATTAGCATTTTAATAGATCACCAAACCTTTTTTTAACAATTTCATTGTTTCACGTAATGCATGCTATGTTATACCATCTTGTTGATAGCACATTTTGTCAGATCAAATTGATGCAATTGATGTCAGAAACGATCAGTAACTGCGCTTCTGCAGCAGTAACAACACGTCTATTTTCAATCTCAAAGAAATACGGCCCAATTAGCCTTTAGAGGAAAATACACATGCATGTAACGATTTTTTAAAGTGTACCATGTAGATTTTGATCACTCAAAATGCGATAATTTTGCATATTTATGAAGCCATTTAGCCAAAAATGAACTAAATTGCGAACGATGATAACTTTCACGTACTGCTCGAAAAGTTACATCTATGACTTTCCAGCAATATTAGCTGGACTGGTATTATATTTGCAATCGCTAAAAATGCAATGAAATGCTTGGGTTTTCGACAGAGATGTAAGAAATACTTCGCTCCATCTGACTTGGCGCAGATCTACAAATCCCACATCAGGTCTAGACTCGAATATAATTCTCATTTTCATTCCAGGGTTAGACAAAGTTCAAAGGAAGGCTTAAGCTTATTAGCGACTCCACAATCTATCTGTTTTCTCCCACTCTGCTATCGCTATTTCCACAGCTATTGTTCTAATTAAATTGCAAGCATGATCTGTTGTAGACACATCACTATACGCGATACAAGTGCTTTAAGTCCAAGTAAAAATTTATTGTACGTAAAATTTTGGAAATTTTTTTTAGCAGAAAAACACGAATGTGGAACCGACCACCTTCTATTTTTCCTTCGTCTTGTGGCCCGAATCTTCACCTCATCATCACCTATTTCACTCAATCTCTTAACTCATTTCCCTTACCTTTTCCTGCCTTACCCTGCCGAGGCTGTACTTCAGTATTATAGGGTATCTCCTGAGCATTGGCATTATCATCAAAAAAAAAAATTCGAAACCAACTTCTACCCACAAAAAAAATAAAAAAACAACTATTTATTCGATTTACGAAAAACAAAAAAAAATTAGAAATGACGTAGATGAGTTAAAATATATCTTAATTAAATGTTTTCCATCAAATCCATTGATTCATATCTTTATGTGTTTTACAAATCATTAAAAATGAACAGCTTTCTATGTGTAGATAAAGAAACCTACGTAGTCAAACAATTAATTTTCTAATTCCAATGATAAAAATTATTGCTCAAATCTCCACGGCAGCGGAAATCGCCTTTATCGTGTTGTTAAGTAATGTTCTTAACAATTTTCAAAATGCACTTATCAGGATAAAAGTTTTTATTTAAGAAATGATAAAGAATTTAAATGGCTAACGACTCGTGTCTTTTCTTATCTAACTCTTTTAAATCTCGACACACTTTTATTTGAATTTATTGGGTATTTGAAGTGCAGTAGAAACATTTCTTTTTTTCGAAGAACAAGATAATTAGTAATAAGTCTATGTTGATCTGATTAAGAATCTTACAAGTACAAGTTTTTGATTTGAGTGTGCAGATTTCGTCCTACAGCTTTAAAAGAAAACTGTTACAATTTAAATTGATTATTAAGTACCAGTTAGTTTGGGTAGGATATAAAGGATATAATCTAAAAATAAAAATATTGCATACCCTTTCCCTTGCACATACATTTTTTTTCTAATTTTCTGAATATAACAGTACAGTATTCTTTTAAACTATAAATGATAGGTGGAGGATGCCTACTGATGAGGGCACCCAAGTCATTTTTTATATTAAGAATGCTTAATTTGCCTTGGAGGGTTCTAATAAAGCTAGCTCAGTAATTCATATGTGGTAAGGTTATACAATTGTTTTATTAGCGTAAATAGATCTAAGTGTCATGGAAGACCTTAAAGACCATAAAGGTGTACAATATTATTCAAGTTTTGACGTGAGTTTACTCCGAAAACTGTATTTCATCAAAAACTAATTTATCACAAATGTATCGTAAGAAATAACAAGATAGAATATTGAAAAAGAAGTTAAAAACAAAAATTAAATAGGATAAATAATACCAAATAATTTTAAAAATAAAGAAAAATATTAATAATAAAAAACAGAGTAAAATAATTAAAAAGCAAGCATGTGATAACGTGTCGGCCAACCAGGAAGCCCAAGTTTCGAATCCCACCGGTGCCGGTCCATGGTTGTTTTCTGCTGACAACAGATCACGATAAAAAGGCCATAGGGATTGCAGAGAAAATGTCAGTTGCTCGGAATGCACTTTAAACGAGCTCAACCCAATGCAGAATCCTGACATAATAGTTTTTAGCTGTTTCAAAAAATAACGAAACTGATTTGCGGAGAAGTTTTCGAAACTCGTACGGACGTAATTTTATTAGTCAATACACATTATAAAATTCTGCACTGAAGTATTTTACGTATAGTTTTAAAATATCTAAACAAATATCTGGACATGGAGCCGGAAAAAGGGTTTTTTAGGATTTTTTTTTAGCGAAACTACTGATTATCTTACTTCGATTTTTATTTATTTAATAATACTAATAAAAAGATTTAACTATAATTTTTGACATTTTGATAAAAAAAAAGAAAAAAAAGCAAAAGGCCTGGCACTGCACCCGCTTCCTTTTGGCTTTGTGAAGCTCCAATTATCTTAAGAGCCACTGAACCCAATTTGATGAAATTTGGTTCATATTTTATATATATCGCTTGTCCATGAACGAAGCGGATTTTGATTTTATCGATAACTTTTTTTTAATTAGTAAAAATGTAAAAAACGGTAATGTAATTTTTTTTTTTAGTTTTTTTGTTAAACTAATGCCATTTGTTAAAAAAAATATTGTATTTATTCGTTCGTTCAAGGATAAAATAGATCCTTCAGTAAACTAATTTTTTTGGAAAGCCCCTTAAAAAATAGAGGTCGGGGGGAAACGGGTACAGCACCGCCACTTTCTTTGTTTTTTTTATCAAAATGTCAGAAATTGTTTTTAAAAAGATGTATTATTAAATAAAATAAAAATCGAAGTTGTTTAATGAATATTTTCGCAACGATAATTTTCAAAAACCGCTTTTTCGGCTCCATGGCTAGGAATATCCCCTTAAGAGAATGGAAGCTGACACGTTTAGCGCTAAAAACGAGAATCTAATCAACAACATCCTTTTAAGTAACTTACAGAAGAATTAATGGTTTTACATGAAATTTTTGGAAAAATCCCGAGTAAAAATAAGACTCGTCCATTCTTAGTCTGAAACAGGGCACGGTCAGCGTGAAAACGCCTATATGGCACCCAAGTGAGGCACGGTACGCCTGAGTAAAAGTTATTCTACATTTCCTAAGGCAGCCCGCTGCCGTCACGTGTCAATAAAAGATGCACGAAAAAGTCCAAATGAAGCACGGTACGCTCACAGTTTTTCTAGACTGAAATTTGAAATGAAAACAATAATATTATTTTCGTATATTAAAGTCAGAACAGTAACAGAGGGGTACATACCTCTATGGCGGGCGCATTTTTCGATTTTTGTGCGTGTAGCGGGAGCGTGCATAAACGTGTGGCAGGGGTATTTTTCAATTTTCGCACCTGTAGTAAGAGTGTGTCATAATAGTTCCGGACATATTTGTTCGCTATGCGTGCTAGTTACAGTCGCATGTATACTTTTAAAAACATAAACGTCTGTACTTATTTTGGGCGTGAATATACCAACTAAATTGTCTTTATAGAATTAACCCTTCTAACTCAGAAGGCGCACTTCACAGGAAGAGGCCTGGAATCAATTGACCTAAGTTTAAGCAAATCTTTAGTAAGAGCCAGGTCAAAAATAGGACACAAATTCACGGCTCTACACATGCGGTTAATAGGCTCATGCATACCATAGTTAGAGCGAGAATGGATAACATGTAGTTAAAGCAATCTCCTTAAGCTATACGGGGTTTGACTATAAGTAACCAAACTTGCAAGAGTGAGAGAATCTATATTCAAGTTCAAAAGCTGATGAATAAATACTAGGTCAGCAATTCTACGACGTTCCTCTAACGAGTGCATATTAAGCAATCGGAGGCGATCCTCATAAGGAGGAAGCCTTAATGGATCATTCCACGGGAGGTCCCTTAGTGCGAACCTGACAAAGTTCCGCTGCACCGATTCAATGCGTCTAGAATGAACAGCATAGCAAGGAGACCAAATCTGAGATGCATACTCAAGAATTGGTCTAACCAAAGAAAAAAATAAGTGAATAAGGGTCTGTCGATCACAAAGCTCCCTTGACCACCGCTTAACAAACCCAAGGACTCAATTACTCCGAGATACTATATGGTTTATGTGCAGAGTGAAATCGAGTTTTTTGTCTAGCATTACACCGAGGTCAGTAACGGACTCCGCACGACGGATATTAGTTTCCGCAAAGGTATAATCAAAGACGAGCTGATTGATGTTCCTAGAAAATGACATAACTTCACATTTATTCAGGTTAAGTTGCAGTCCATTTGTGGCACACCAACCCCTGAAGGTATTCAAATCATCCTGAATGCAGGAAGAATCAAAACTGTTTCTAACGCATGAGAAAATCTTCATATCGTCTGCATAGATTAAAACTTTGGAGTGTTTAATCAGAGGGACAATGTCGTCAATGGCAAGAATAAACAGCAGCGGCCCCAGATGGCTACCTTGCGGTACACCAGATGAAGTGTAGGATGTAGGTGTAGACACAGTCAGTCTGGAGTCCCTGTTGGAAGGCAGAGATAATGTGTGATGTAAATTCCAGAAGGTTGGTTGTTGTCGATCTACCAGGCAGAAAGCCATGTTGATTAGATGAGATTAACCCCTTACACTGCCCAACAAGCTGTGAGTATATAACAGATTCAAACAACTTGGGAATGCAGGAAAGCTTCGCGATTGGCCTGTAATTTGTTATGGAGGATTTATGTTTTTTTTTTATGGAATAGTATAATTGAAAACTCAATATCAAAAGGCATCCGGATAATGAAAATTATTTCTTATTATTTTGGTTACATTCGGCATAAAAAATGTTTTTTTTTAATATAATATTCATATACAATAAGTAGCTTTACTAGATGCAAAAATTCGTTACACACTCTTTATAGTGAAGTATTAATTTCTGAGTCGTCATTTTCTAGTGTTCCAAAGACCGGTTCAATGAAAAAAATATTAAAACCAAAAATTAATTTATAAGTGGATATAACAAGTTTTGCATCTTAGATATCTTACTATAAGTCCATTTAGTTTTGAATTTATAAGCATGTCTTTTCCACAATTTATGTGCACAATTATTGATTCAATATTTTGAAAAACGACCACATATACAAATGTATATGAATTTTGATTGTTACTTAAGCTTTCAAGTTCAATTTAAAGCATGCAGTGCTAGTGCGCAAAAAACTAAATATTGAAACAAATTTTTTTCATAATAGGCAAACTGCTAACAAATGCTTTTATAAAAAACAATTAATGAAATATCGATTGAATTGTTGTTAACAAGCAAATGTTAATTCTTTGCTAAGTAAAACAAAATAATAAAACTCTTGGAATAATCTCCACTTGAGAAATATATACAGCAATTTAAACAAACTGTTGGTTTGAAAATGAAACCTAAATTGTCTACTCCCATTCACTGTACATTTAATATATTTTTTTCTGAATATCCGTACTGACTCACCTATTGAAAAATTTTTACTAACAAAATCCATCTTACTTTTAAATTTTTTTAACTTTTGAATAAAAATAGAAATATGTAGTAAAAAAATATAATGAAATGGAAGAAGAATGTATATATCAAGCCCCACCAACATCTAGGTAATTCGTGTTTCCTTCGATTACTATTTTGTATTAATATTTTCTTATTGTTTGGGATTAAAGAATGTAGAACCTAACAATTGAATAGAATAGAATACGATTAATATTTTAATGCTAAACCAGACTTTAAAGCTTTATATGTGTGCAACGATCTATATAATAATTAAATCCAGAGCTTTGAGTGAAGCAAAAATATAACAGCAGTTGTTTAAAAAAATGTGTTCTTCTAACATAAAATATAAACATATTGTTTTCTAACTGTTTCATTATTTCTCAAATTCTAGGTTCTTAATCGGTACGGAGAATCTATGGGTTCATTGGGACACAGAGCACTTTTGCAATATGTCGACGCAAATGATTTGTTTGGACTGAAAACATTTTTAGATACCCGCCATCTTCCTGTAGATGATAGAGATGAGGTAAGTTGTTACATTTCGTAAATTCTATTGAATTGTCAAATTTGTTTTTTACTTTGCAGAATGGAACAACAGTACTTATGGTAGCATCTGGTCGGGGACTGTCGCCTTTTGTGCGGGAATTTCTAGCCAGAGGTGCCGACGTGCATGCTGAAGATCTTGACAGCTGGACTCCACTTTTATATGCATCCAAAAATGGACATTTTGATATTGTTCAAATGCTATTAGAGCATGGAGCAGAAATTGAACACAGAGACATGGTTAGTTAAAAATTGGTATTTAATTTTTAATTATATTGGCTTTGAATTTTAACTAAATTAATTTAAGTTAGTACTTTAGTTCAAAAATGTCCTATTTTTGTGAAATCTTAAAGAGGTCTTTAAAACCGAAAACCGATTGCAAGAGTAAATGATCTCGTCTATTGCTTCCAATTCGAAATTTGTCGAATTCATAAAATTCCCCTCCAAGAGAATTACATTTGACAGAATCAAAACTTACGCGATATCGCCCAGGAAGGTAGATTATGTCGTATACGTTTTATTTATGATATAGCCATATGACATATTAGCCGAAGGGAAATTAGGGTAATAGGAATTAGGGAAACTTTTGTTTTTTGCATTGCTGCGAGCTAGACAACAACCCAGAAGCGGAGTGGATCTTAATGCAATAGCAAATTAAAAATTAACAGACAGGCCGTTGTTCGAACCTGCATCCATGGCGTGGTGAGCGTGCCACTCAACCCTTAATTCAACTCCGTCTTCAAAATTAAATTATTAGTGTGAGCTTACAAGGAGCAGTTACAAATAAATGCGTCACCAAAGGGCTTCCGCTTTGAAGAGAAATTACCGTGTGGGTGAATTAGACTGATGGCTCAAATAAATGTGCTACCTATTCACGGGAGCTATTGTTATTCATACATGCATTCGTGTGCATTATTGCAACTTTTGTATATTATTACAAGCTACGTGAAATTTCATCATTTGTATTATTGCATAAAGTAAAATCGATAAAAATTGTACGCTGTAACATTTTTCTTGTTACCAATAGTAAATTTTTAAAAGTGAAAAAACACTTTATTTTAATTTCAACTAGTAATAGTGCACCGAATTACAAAACATTCGCAACTCTCAAAGTTCTTTTTGCAGCGATTCAAGCTTTAACTCAATCATAACGTTATAATTTAAAACAAAAATATTTTGTTATACGCATAACTGTATAATCCCCTGATTTCATAATTTACATACCGTAAACCTCTTCTGGGGTATAGGGCGAGTGAGTGAGTGAACTACACTCATTCGAGACAACGATTGCAATTGGGCCTACAATTTAAAATGGATTCCGAACCACCGATAGTAGTCTGCAACCCCCAATAGCCTTTTTTTATCTCAATCTGTTATCACCAGAAAAGAACCGAGGTTCGAAGCTGGGACATCGGGGATGGATTGCCGACAGGTTATCAGTTACTCCACCGACGACTCTAAACCCCTAGTTATCTCATTGTAGACAATCTGAAAAACTTTACTGTTGACATCACTATTTAATTTTGTATTTTTATTGAACTAGTCGTCGGTGGAGCAAGTGATAACGTGTCGACCTACCAATCTGGAGGTCCCAGGCTCGAATCCCACCGGTGGCGACCCATGGTTGTTTTCTGCTGACAACAGATTACGATAAAAATGCCATGGGGGTTGCAGAGAACATGTCAGTGATTCGGAGTCCACTATAAATTGTAGGTCTACTTGCAATCGTTGTCTCGAATCAGGTGAAGTTCTTCTCACACCCCATGCCCTCTTTATAATAATAAATATAAATAAATAATTAACTATATCCTCGGTCCGCTTAGTTTAAGACCAGTGTAGGCAAAGTTTAAATCTTTTAAAAATAATTAAAACTCCATGTTAAATAAAATGTAATTGTTGATTTAGGGAGGATGGACACCTCTTATGTGGGCTTCATACCGAGGACATACGGAGATAGTATTACTCTTATTAGAGAAAGGTGCAGATGTTCACGTTCATGGAAATTATCACTTGGGGCCTTTACTATGGGCAGCAGGTCGTGGTTTCAAGGATATTGTTCAAATGCTAGTGCAAAGAGGAGCCAAAGTTAACGTGGGGGATAAGGTAAACATAAACATTTAGGATTATAATAAAATGTAGATAATAACTTTTGTCTTCTTAGTATGGAACAACTGCATTAGTTTGGGCATGTCGCAAAGGAAATGCTGATATAGTTGAAATTTTACTTAAAGCTGGAGCTAATGTTGATACAGCTGGCATGTATTCCTGGACACCTTTGCTTGTAGCAACTTCAGGCGGTCATTTCGAATGTGTTAGCCTCTTGCTAGAAAAAAAGCCAAATGTTAATGCTTTAGATAAAGATGGTATGACTGCACTGGCAATTGCTTGCCGAGAAGGTTTTCAGGTATAGTTCTTAGATTTATAAAAATGTTATACATTTAATATATTTACTTCTAACAGGAAATTGCTACGGCTCTAATGGGTGCTGCAGCCTATATTAATATACAAGATAGAGCTGGTGATACACCTTTAATTCATGCTGTAAAAGGTGGTCATCGAGGTGTAGTAGAAGCTTTACTAAAAAAACACGCCGACGTAGAAATTCAAGGAAAAGAAAGAAAAACTGCTCTATATACAGCAGTCGAAAAGGGACACACTTCAGTAGTTAAGTTTTTACTTTCATCAAATCCAGATCTCGAGCTATCGACCAAAGATGGCGATACTCCCTTATTGCGTGCTGTTCGAAACAGAAACCTAGAAATAGTGCAAATGTTACTCGAGCGTAGGGCGAAAGTAAGCGCAAGTGATAAACGAGGAGACACTTGCCTTCATATTGCCATGAGAGCGCGTTCAAAAGCTATTGTAGAGGCTCTTTTGCGAAATCCAAAGAATAGTCAACTCTTGTATAGAGCAAATAAAGCCGGTGAGACTCCATATGCCATTGATACTGCACATCAAAAAACTATACTTGGCCAAGTTTTTGGTGCAAGACGACTGAATACAAATGAAGATTCTGAAGGAATGCTTGGATATGAATTATATTCATCTGCACTTGCAGATGTTTTAAGTGAACCCACCTTAACAACACCAATAACCGTTGGTCTTTATGCTAAATGGGGTAGCGGAAAAAGCTTTTTGTTAAACAAACTACGAGACGAAATGAACAATTTTGCAAGACAATGGGCTGAGCCTCCAATAAAAGCAACTGGTTTGCTTTTTCTAGTATGTTTCCACATAGCATTATTAATGGGGACGATCGTAGGTCTGACAACATTTTCCGCAATATGGGGAACATCTACTGCAATAATAGTTTTAGTGATAGTGTATATGGCTTTAGTATCAATCAAGTTTGCCAGCAAGAGGTATGACATATATTGGGCGTATTCCGTTTATCATGGAATTATGAAGAGACTTGGCCGCCTGAGGCTGATAATGCAAGTTGCATTTTGTCATCCACCTGGAGCTCAAAGTGAAACGCAAGCAAAGCCTGTTCGATTTCATTTCGCTGAAGCCAGTAGTGCTTCTCCAACAGGGGAAGGTGCTGTAACTCACATGTTAGTGCATTTATTTGAAGCAATCGAATCTCATTATGGTTGGTTGTCAACTCGATTGTATAGAGCTTTCCGGCCAAAACCATTAAAAGCGTCTTCCGGCTGGAAATGGAGGAGAATGTGTTGTGTTCCAATTATATTACTCTTCGAAATTGGTCTTTTAACATTCATCGCTGGATTATCGTTGATCATAATTTATTTTTTGAATTATGAAAATGTAGATAGAGGTCATATTTTAGTGTCAATTTATGTTATAGTAGCCTTTCTTGGTACTGGATTGTTTACAAACTTACATATTTGGGCAAAAGCTGTAGGATCACTTTTCATATCCCAAGGAAGGCATTTAAAAAATTCTGTTAAAACTTGTGAAGGAGCTCCGTTAACTGCTTTAGGGACAGAAGTGGCGCTGATGACTGATATGATAAAGGTAAGATGATGAAAAATCTAAGAGCATAATTAATAAATTGAAGACTTTAAAAATACGTACAGTACATCTATGCGATACTATTTGTGCAACTTTTTTAGTATTCTTAAGCATGTTTTAAGTCAAAATTAAAATATTATATTAATCTGTATACAATTTCAGTGCCTTGACGCTTTTACTAGCCAACAGAGTCGTCTTGTTGGAGTTGTAGATGCATTAGATTCATGTGATACGGAACGAATTCTTTCGGTTCTGAGTTCTATTCAAACGCTGCTTTCTTCACCGAATCGTCCTTTTGTACTTCTGATTGCTGTAGATCCTCATGTGATTGCCAAAGCTGCAGAAGCTAATAGTAGGCGCCTTTTTACTGAAGGAGGTATCGGAGGTCATGATTTTTTACGTAATCTAGTACACCTGCCAGTGTATTTACAAAATTCGGGATTAAGAAAAGTGCAAAGGGCACAAATGACTGCATTAGCATTTAGAAGAAATTATTCTGAGTTTCAAACGGAAGAACCCACGTTAGGCCATTCAGCTTCATCAAGACGCCTGTCGAACGCTTCCGAGATTATGTCAAGCCAAGAAAAGCTCAGAGCCCCAATTAATTCCTCCAGAGCGGGATCTAAAAAATTGCGATTATCAGAATCTGTCGCAAGTTCAATTGGATCAAATCTGCATCGTCTTGGACAAAATCCACAGGGTGCTTTAGATTTATCAAAAATAATTTTAACAGACGATTACTTTAGTGATGTAAATCCCAGAAGTATGCGGCGATTAATGAATGTCATCTACATTACAGGTTTGTTTTTGATAAACACTTAGTGTATAAACTATTAATTAATTTTCTTTTGTGCAGTTCGCCTCCTTAAAGCATTCCAAATAGATTTTAGTTGGTATCGATTAAGTTCCTGGATAAATTTAACTGAACAGTGGCCACTTAGGGCGAGTATGATTGTCATACAACATGATCAGAGTGGCGATAACTTAGATGATACAGTTCCACTTCAGCAAGTTTATGAGAAGTAAAAATTGTAAAAGAAAAAATTGTTTGGATTATAATTATTATTTATTTTGGTAGAGTTCGCCCTAAAATTTCATTACTTCGAGAAGCTGCACCCTTGTTGGAGTTGGACAGAGATGAGAGAAAGTTAGATGCATTTTTACAACTTCATAAATCAGATTTATTAGTAGCAGATTTACGTATATTTTTACCATTTACGATAAACTTAGATCCATATTTAAGGAAAGTGTTAAAAGGTAAGTTTATTTTTTATATTACAATATAGATATAGAGCTAACATTTGTTACCCTAATTAGAATCTGGAATTTATTTAGAATTTCACGTACTCCCTTATTTGTAAATTCTTAGTTTAATGAATTAATCAAATTTCAAGTTGAAAATTAATCTTCAGGCCTTTATGTTGCGGGATAATTCAATTGCATTTAGCTTACTTATACGTTAACTGAAATTTCAAAATCAAAAATTTGAATTAGATCTGAAAATTGTGAAGTTGGTTTTTTAAAACATTTAGAACTATCATTATATTATTATATTATTCAGGAATACCGTTTTATGACAAAAGTGGATATGTACATGCTGCGATAAACTTTTACGTAGTTCTATTAAATATATAACTTCATCTCTCTCGTTCGTTGTTCTTTAGCTTAGATAGTATTTATAACAAGTTTGTCGGGCGTTATGATTGGTCGTAACAAATATTTGCATTAACTTTTGTTTATTTGAGTTGCTACCGAATGTGAACTGGCTATGTAGGTACTTCTACTTAGCTTACTGGATTTTTTATTCTTGTTAATCCTACCAATTTCCAGGAAGTAAAATCATTTATATTTAAGAAAACAATACAACAAAAAATAAGAAATTTCAATGGCATTCATAAATAATAATTGTTTCTGTATTTTACAATTTTTTAGAAGATCAGCAAGCCTTTGAAGATGAAGGAGGAATTGTCATGCAATCAAAGTCAGTACCTCCGCCAGTGATACGCCCACATGCGCCATATATTCCTTCTTATGCACCAATTCAGTATCCATTAATTCCCTGTGATAATTACTTTAATGCAAATATCTTATGCAGCACAGGCATAAGCGATTTACCTAGTAGAAATAAAAGTGTGATTTCATTAGACTCAAGCAATGCAATTTTACCACCATCATTTGAACCATCATTTCCGGTGAGTTTATTTGAATTTATCGATCTTCCATGTTAACATTTATTATTTTTAGGAAGAAATTTTGCAAACGAAGTTACAAAATCTTTCGGTGGACGGTGTGATACGTTTATTAGAAAAAGTAGAAGATCTTAAGCCTACAATACCAAAGCTAGCATCTACTCTTAATGAACATGCTATTAGTGGGAAAGTACTTAAATATTGTGATTTAAATGAATTAAAATCGGTAAGCTTTCATTGATTTAAAAATATCAGAATTAAAAACAAATGTTGATTAGGTCTTGGGACTTAATTTTGGTCACTGGGAACTATTTCGGCTTTTGATTAGCATGCTAAGAGATTGTGAGAAACTTAACATTAAAACCAAAGTTAAAACCGCAGAAGCCAATTTATCGGAAATACAAGAAAATACAACCGTGCATAGCAGCAGTCGAAAAAATTCAAGCCATATGGAAAAACAGGTAAAAATTAATTTTAATTAGAAAATGTACGCTGATTCTTCATACCTGCTTAAGAACATGTTTTTATTATGGTCAAGACATAGCGTACTTTTCATTGAAATGCATACATATAATTGCACTAAAGATTTAACATTTTCAAAATTCATCAATTTTATTTTTAATCATATTTGGGAAATGCAGCCAAAAGTGCACGATTACGAGTATCTGCAGGTAACATGGAAATAATTCATCCTGACAAAATTTGTTTTGGTGTCGTACGTTAATTGTTGTTGGTTTAAATAACATTTATTTAATCAGATCATCGAGTTCCTAAAACAAAGTACCCCTATGCTTTTATCTAATGTAGTTTGTTGTTCACATTGACTTAACGTTGTTAAAATAAGGTTTCGAGTCTCAGTAGTGTTCTATAAAGCAATTTTTTAATTAATCGGGTATGTCTTAAATAAATAATAACTACATTTAGCTCAGGAAATTCCAAAATAAAGTAATTTATACAAAATTAAGTTTTGTCCATATTTTATCGTAAATTACTGAGTTAAAATCTGATTGAGTTTAGGTTTACCAAAACAAAACCGAAGTTTCGTTCCGAATTCGTAATCATAATAGCGAAGATCGTTTGGTTTTTTGGTTTGTTTAGCCGAAGGGGTAATGCCACGCGAGCCGATTTACCGATTTTTTAAGGTTCCGTACCTCAAAATGAAAAAAGGAATCCTTATAGGTCCATCAAGACCCTTTTTCTCAGGAACGCGTAGAGGTATCAAGTTGAAATTAATATCCAATACTAAGGACTGGTACTGTTAAAAAATCAAGCTTCTAAGTCACAATCAAAAAATGTTGACACTTGCAAATAAATCAAAACCTATAGCAAAGTCTCACAGCACAAGTAAAGAATAAAATCCGAATATCGTTAATTTGTAGTTATATCATATGAGCAAATATTTTTTGCGATTACAAACTTACATTTGCAGTTGAGGCATTGACGGGAATGTGTAGTTGTATATAAATTAAAGTTACGGTGCTTTTTCTTTTTTTTCGTTGCAGATGTAATGATACAAATAAGCTTAATTTTTAGGGAATCTAGCAAATGTATAAACCAAGAAGCCTCACCTCGATTCTCATGCCAATATTCTGTTTAAACTTACTACAGAATTCCTTAACCAGCAGAGCATCTACGCAATTTCGCTCTCCCACTGCTATCTTGATTCTGTAGAATACAACACGAACTTCGCGTGTTAAAATTTTCCAGTTAAGACAGTGTTTATTAAAGTGACCGCATACCGTGCAATCATTGCGCAAGCATTTTCTAAACGTCATCATAGATCCTATCATTCTTTCTTCCCATGCCGCACTGTTTGTTGAATCCTAGGGTTGGTTCACTACACCACTTTTGAACTGAATAGTTTTTATGAGGTGTGCAGAGTAGACGGTCCAGCAGTAACTAATGCAAATTCAGGGCCCGTAGTTGGTATCTCGACTCGATTGATCGAATATCGATTCGATAGAAATTTACTATTTCGCAATACGATAGAGTCGACAAAAAAAAATCCAAGCCCTGTCAGTATAAAACAACAATGAATCGATGCCGAAGGGATTCAAACCTGCAAGTCTTAGATGAAAGCAAGCACGTTTTCCCATACATCGCCGATGCCCTTGGAATAATCAATCACCTTAAAAAATTTCCCAAAATTAGTTAATGTTCAAACTCCAAAGGAAGGATACAGGTGTCTTACATTTATGCAATTTTATACCGGAGATCGCTTGGGATCTGGGTGAAAACGACCTTAGTCCAAAAATGCTAAAATTAATTAACATTATTACCTTTTTATTTGCTTCAAAAATAGAATATTTTATGTGTCAAATGACTTCATTTTATGGACATGGATTAGTTGCAATTTCATCCATTATAAAATGTATAAATGTTACTTAAGTTGTTAAGTAGGGGCACATTCTCATTTTTTAGGATTGGACGGAGTTGGATCAATTCGTTGAGCAGCTCGACCACCATACCATGGGTCTCGGGTGCGAGACCAGGTCTCCCCGTGAGTTTTTAGTAAGAAATTGAAATAATCCACTCCGTCTCTGGGCTATTGTTGCGCGCAGCAATGCAAACAAGACATTCAAGTTTCCTCACTTCCTTTACCCTAATTCCCTTCCGGCCAAAACCATGCTAACGCATCAAAGGGTAGTCCCCCTATACTTTGGCCACATTGTACATAAAAAAATAATTATTTTCTCTCTCTCTCTCTGAGGGGGCATACTAAATTTTATCGCACTTACATATTGTTCGATTAGGAATCTAATCCTTTCGTCGGTTTCACTAGTGGTCTTTTGAACTCGGTGGTACATGCGACATTTAACTTTTTCCCACAATATACTATATATTAACTTTTATATCTGCAAATAATAAAATGTACTACTTAGTTAGAATTTTTTTACCGACAGAAGTTTTTGTTCGGCCCTAAATAAACCCTTTCTAAAATGGCAGACATCAAAACTTAAATAACACTGCAGACTGCTAGCAATTATGGTTTGCAGTACTTTCGTAATAGGGTAAACTTAGCACTTTTAATAATTTACGTATACAAATTCCCAAATCTAAGTAACAGAATGTATTTATTTATCGATGTTGTAACCTAATCGATCATGTAGCACTTCTTAAAACCGTTACAATATGCTTGACTTCTTTTTTAAACTTATTTAATTCTTTGTTGTGAATGTATTCAGATATTTTTCCTAATTTAGTAACGTATAAATTGTCTATCAACCGATAAAAACCGATATTCTAATATTATAAAAATTTTTCTAGGTAACTCTGGAAGAGCAAATGATATGTGGTGCTCTTCAAACACTTAATGAAGAGGCCTTCGAGGATGTTAGCAGCGAACGGCCGAGTCCGGCAGGACTACCAACAGGTGAGATGTTAGCTCAACAATTAGCACCAATTCGGGAGAGTTCTGAATTTGGTTTTTCATCCGATAACGGTCGCTATTGTAACCATCAATCTAAAGATTTTCACATGCATATGCAAAATAATATAACAACCAAGCCAGAAGACTCCTTGCAATCTGTTATTATAATGCCTTCTGGTGATATTGCCTATGACGACACGCGTCTCTAATAAATTTTATGTACAGCTTTTAATATTTGCAAATGTTTTAAGATTTTTTGGGTTTTGGATCTTGTTTAATTTATTATCTTAATTTTATTAACCATTTAAGGTGATTTGGGTTAGTTTCTTATTTGAATAAGAACCTTCCTGGTGGCTGTGTACCGAGTAACTGCTGTAAAAAACCTAGTTCGGAACCATCTCCGATACATCTGGTCAACGTGGGTTTTACGCTTTTATATTTATCGCACCTCCACTTCCGTAACTAATTATCAGGCGCATTATTAAAAAAGGTTCCACGTTCGAGGTATTGCATGTTGCCAACTATTAGAACAATAAATTTCATACTCAAGTTATTTTGCGTTTTATTTGCATAATCTTAATTCTGCATGTAAATTGCATTAACACGAGGTTTAGGGTAAAAGGACATTTTATTTTTAAGCTTTTGTGTAAGTTGTTGGGTTTAAACGCAGCTTTTGGACTGTATTTTTCCTAAAGTAATGAGGCTAACATCATTTTTTTAATTTTCGCACGACGTTGCCTCTGCTAACATTTCTCTCGAGTTTGTTTGCATCGCACATGTACTCGTTGCGTGATGTTTGAATTTATCACAATTTCGTATATTCGTTACAGTACAAATTTCAGATCTTGATGGATCTTTGCCCGCTATGAATTCAACTTTAACGTCATCATCACCCATGCCATCGATAAGAGATTCAATTTTGAAACAGTCAGGAAGTACTAAATCTGATAAGCGGGTGTCTATTAAACAAGACAATAATCCATCACACATTGAATACGTCTGCGAAAGGAAAAATAAGATATCTTCGTCAGGTAATTAGAATTACACATTTAACAGCGGGAAATTTGAAAATTTTTTGTCAATTTTAGGACCACGACCAGCCTCTCTTATTATTACTAAAAATGAAAAACCTCATGTCAAACTTGTAAGATCCACATCTGTAGACTACGATGATGTAGAAGCACAGCCAGTTAAGAATGATCCAGATGAAGATGAGTCATCACCATTAGTATTTACAATTAATAAATAAAGTAATAGGAAAAGTTAATAAATATTTTCGATTAGAAAGAATTAATTATTTATCCTGGTTTTACGCATGTTTACAAAAAGGACATTTGAATATCTCAGATCACTTCAGTAAATGTGTGTGAAAGCACAATAAACTATAAAAGAAAGCCAAAAGCTATACTTTTCAAAACTCGAGAAGAATAAGAAATACTACAATTTCTAAACACAACCGGCGGCGTTTCTGATTAACACAAGCTATGTTCCCTTAGCTCTTTCTTAACAGCAGATTCAAAGTTTTGCACAGATTGGTTTTTGGTTTTTTTTGTAAATTCACTCCGGTCAGGTGCATTATTCGTACATATTTTGTATAGAATGAAAAATATTTTACCGAAAGGTTGGTTAGACAGGTTGAAATATATCTTATTCTTGTGGAAACAATAAACTATATTGTTTTCACGCGCTTGATAGGGACTTCAAGTTATATTAACTGGGAACTGGAAAGCATTAGGTAGTCATAGCATGTTTTGAGGTGTTTCTAAGGGCGGTTTAATAAAGAAAAAAATTATCACAATTACCTAATATTTTAAGTGGATATATTGACTGTTGCATTTCAATCTAATTATATATGTATTTATGTCTGATATGCTTAGATTATTACAAAATATACGTAAGCTTAGTAAAAGTCATGGATCGCTCAATTCAATCAGAGAAAACATGTCATGCTCATTGATGGACTTGAATCAATGAGCAATGAGCAGTTGGCAAAAGGGGGGTATCGTGCGGTTTTGGACATGTAAATTTGGCATTCGAATAAACCTCGTTTTTCTACCGCTCTGACATATGGGATGACAAATAGAGGAGTCTAACTAAGAATTATTACAATTTAAAGAAAAGGAGAGATTAAATTTTATTAAAAGAAGGTAAATAAAATTTTGTTTTATGATGTAGCCAAAGCGGAGGAAACGGAGTTGGATCAGCTGCTTGAGCGGCACGACTACTACGCCATGGTTCCTGGGTTCAAGACTCGCTCTCCCCCTGGGTTTTTTAAAGTAGAATCAAAAAATCCGCTCTAAGACATTCAATTTCCCCCAGTCCGCTTACCCTAATTCCCTTCCGGCAAAAGCCATGCTAACATTGGTAACTCCATGATGCAGTTAGCATGGCTGTGACCGGAAGGATAAGGGAAGTTAGGAAGACAGAGTGTCGTGTTTTTGCATTGCTGCGAGTTAGACAACAGCCCAGAGACGGAGTAGATTTTTTAATTCTATTTTAAAACCCACGGGGAGACCTAGTCTCGAACCCGGGAACCATGGCGTAGTGGTCGTGCCGCTTAACCACCTGATCCAACTCTGAGACGGAGTGAAATTTTTATTTATTGCCATTGTAAATAAAAAACTTATAGACAGAGCGAGGATCGAACCTACATCCATGGCATGGTGATCGTACCACTCAACCATTGAAAATAAAGCAGTAAAGTAGATGACCGACCGGTTGAGCGCGCGTCTCTATTGGTGAGATTTTACATAGCCCACGCGGTAAGTCACCAGTCTCGAATGTGTTTAAGCCAAAACGCAGTAACAGAAACGTGCATTTATGGCGAGCGTATTTTTAGATATTTGTACCTGTTGCGGGGACGTACATACCCGTGTAGCGGGCGTATTTATTCGGTATGCTTGCTCGTAACGGGCGCTATACTTTTACAAATATATCAACTCAATTATTTTTACTCGGGTTTATATAGTATCTTCCATTGTGGTTGGGAAAATGCCATAGCGGATATAAAATTAAATATTATTTTATACTTTTTACCGCTTTTTGTGAAATCGGTTCTAGTACGCCGATGTACTGAATGAATATTAAAAATCTGGACACGCATTACGAAGTAAGGGGACTGCTCCCTACTCTTCCCGTAGTGACTCTAGATGTAACATTTTTTATCATTTACCAATAAGAAAAAGTATTCTGTGCAAGCGAATGAAAAAAAATCGTCAAAATACAAATGGAGCAAGATACTCTGTTCAGCAATTCAGTATACTCGTTAAAAACCTCCCCCTCCAAGACTAACTTTTTTCTTATTAGCCATTGGGGATCATAATCTATATGACAAAAGAAAAATCATCTAAATCGGTTCACGCGTTATGAAGGTTCAACTCACACCACCACCCCTACCAAATCAAAAATCTTTTGAAATGGTACCGCTCAGTGATCATACTGTACACAATAAAAAATAATCATCCAAATCGGTCCACGCGTTACGAAGTTAGACAACACCTCCCCTTTCCCTAATTCCTAAGTCCTAATTTTTTCTCGTATTAGCAATGGAGAACCCCCGGAAACCCCCCAGACACACCACTAAAAGTGTCTTCTCTTGATATTAATCGGGGTACATACTCTACCCAACAAAATAAGAATCACTTAAATCGGTACACGCGCTACGAAGTTAGAAAATACAGATCAGTGTAAAACTTTGCTTCAGTAATTGCATTTTAACTGCGAGATGAGTGAAATTCCGGAATCGTGAAAGTACCAAAAAGTTTCGATGCCACAACAAGATTTGTTAATTAAAAATAAAAATATTAATAAAAATATATATAGATCATATAAGAAGAAGGAAGTAGGGAAAAAATCAACGGCAACTGTTTTGGAATTAATTCAACAATATGTGGCAAGACGGAGTTGGATTAATTGGTTGAGTGGCACGACCACCAAGCCATGGTTCCCGGGTTCAAGACAGGGTCTCCCCGTGGATTTTTAAAAATATATTTTAAAAAAACCTTCACTCTGTCTCTGAGCTGTTGTTTAGCTAGCAGTAATGCAAAACCAAGGCTTTCATGTTTCCTGACTCTACTTACCCCATAATTCCCGAATGGCCGAAGCCATGCTGAACGCATCAAAGAGTTGTCCCTAGGGTTTGGCCACATCGTAAAAAAAAACAGAATTGCGCGAGGAGTCAATATAAAATTGGCTGGGACGGAAAGGGTGTTTAGCCTTAACCTGTCATCGGGAACCATTTGGAGCTCCTGATAAATCGAGCTAGGTCCGTGACATCGGTCGAGCCTAATTCGGTTAGCTCTTCAAAGATGGGAGAGCCCAAAAACCGGTTCCTACGGTTGGCTAGGGGCGGGCAGTTGCAAAGGAGGTCGAGTATGGTTTCCTCTTCCTCTTCGTCATGGAAACACCTACAGAAGTCGTTTGAGGGTGCGTTTAGTCTATCGGCGTGTCTACCTATGAGGCAGTGACCCATAATAACGGCTACGGTACTGCTAATTTATTTGCGTCCGAGTAGGATGAGCTCTCTTGCCCGTTTAGGGTCAAGCTTTGGTCAGCCTTTAGCTGCCATCCTACAATGCTCTAATCAACAAAACGAAATGGAAGAGATCCTCTTCTTAGAGATGATCAAAGAATTATGAATCAATAACACCAAATTTGTCAGCCTAATAGAGGATAATAGCAAAGTTAACCTTGTTACAAACCTTAGTTTGGGTTTCCTCGTGACTGGCGTCATTATTTACATATTCATCACACATACCTACAGAGAAGATCCACCAGGATAAATGTTACGACAAAAAAAAAATTAATAAGCAAGACAACCAGAATCTCAAGTGAACGAGGTGCAATGTGATTACGATCCACGAGCAAGGGAAATGCTGACCATATGTCTGGGCGGCGTGAGAATTGTCGTTATCAACAAGAAACAGGTCAACAGGTAGAATTAAGTAAGAAGAATTAGAAATGTAGAGTCTTAAGTAAGCTGTGATATTCAGTCGTGTAGTAAATTGAATAATAAAATTTGGTCAAGCCAATATGAAAATAAATAAAATAGTTTTTAAAAAAAAGTTGAACCGACTTCTAATTTTATATCTACTACGACATTTTGAAGTCGGTACAAATTAAACAAACAAAACAACTACCCAATCATAACTAAAGATAACATGTACTGTACATAAAACTACCTGAACGTTTCAGCTCACGGGATCATAAAGAAGGATGATTGAATACTTTTGTTGTAGTTGTTTGATTTGTTTGATTTGCACCGACCTCAAAATGTCTTAATAGATATAAAATTAAAAATTATTTTATGCTTTTTAGCGCTTTTTGTGAAGTCGGTTCAACTTTTTTTTAAAAACTATTTTATTTTTCACTTGTTAGTGTCTTCTACTCTATACAACGAAAAAAGAACCATCCAAATCCGTTCAATAGGTTCAACCCCCTAACCCCATCCCCATCCCAAACAATATTAATTTTTCTCGTGGTATCAATCAGAGAATACTATCCAGTCACAAAAGTATTGGGACACTTGCATTTTTTTTACATTTTCAACTTTGTGGGTATATAAAAATGTGTTTAATTAGAAAAGTAAATTTTGTTATGGTAATAATTACTTTGTTTGTTTTGTTCGAAATTCTTTTCACAGTTACAAAAAATTTAAATAAATAACAAAAAAATACCGAAAATAATGCACAATAGCATAAAGACAACCGTAGTCATGTTATACGGAAAAAGTCCGAAGTATACCTGACAGAATGCTTGAAGCACCCTGTCAAATTTCCAACTTCTGTAATGGTTTTGGGGCTGCATGTCCGGATATGGAGTTGGGTCTCTCCATTTTATTGATGGTGCAATTAACTCCGAAAAATACCAAAATGTACTGCCATCAATACCTCTCCTTCAGTCGCCTGAAGGGAGTTCGTTTTTCAACAGGATGGAGCACCAAGCCATACTTCAAAATCCAGTAAAGCCAGGCTGCAGGGCAATGGAGTACCAACAATGGAGTGGCCCGCTAATAGTCCAGATCTTTCCATAATAGAGAATTTATAGGGAGTTATTAAGAAAAGACTTGGGGCGGATCCATCCAGGAGGACTAAAACTGTTCTTCATGAGAAAATAAAGGAAATTTTGAATTATTTTACCGCCAAGGATTGGGAAGAGGGAGATTAAGACTTGTTAAATCAATGCCACTCCATATTAAAGAGGTTGTCAAACAAAAACGTAATGAAACGAAATGCTGAACATAAAGAAATCTACAGTAAATTTAATTAATTTTTCCTATTTTTCCAATGAATATGTATTATTTTCGTTATTTTGTTGTTATGTATTTGAATTTTTGTAACTGTGAAAAGAATTTTCAACAAAACAAATAAAATAATTATTGCTATAACGAAATTTTCTTTTATAAATATTATAAAATTTTTTATATACCCACAAAGTTGAAAATGTGAAAAAAATGCAAGTGTCCCGATACTTTTGTGGTTGGGTAGTATACTCTATCCAACACAAAAAGAATCATCGAAATCGGTCCACGCGATACGAAGTTAGACTACCCCTCTCTCTCCCCCACTCCCACCTTATTACAAAATTATTCTCCTATTAGAAATGGGGGATCCCACTCTATACAAAGAACCATCGAAATCGGTCCACGCGGTATAAAATTAGGTCCCACCCATGGGCGTCGCCAAGGGGGGCAGGTAGGGGCAGCTGCCCCCCTCTATAAATTTTAAAAATTTAATCAAAGTCCCACATTCATTCACTAGACTTGGTTAGCCAATAATTTTCTCACATCGAAATTTGTGGCTATACAAAGGTCCCGTGATTCCAAGTAGATACTTTCACTAAGGTATCGAAACTTTTTCCGATTATTTTAGACATTGATGACACACTCGATTCTTAGTTGAGTAATGCCTCGATGTTAGTTAGATATACAAGCATATATATACACGACGAGAATTACGGGGTAAATTTTAATTAACTGAATAGTATGTTTTTACACAATACAATACATGTAGACATGAAGTATGTTTTAAAAAACAAGTATACCACAATCTTTGAAAGTATAATTATAGATTCTCACAAAAAAGAATTTTTTATAACTTATAATGTGAATCTTTTTTCTAATTTTCTCTTATACACGAATTAGTAAGTATATAACGATGATTTATGCATTCTTAATACTCAAAATATATTATTTATACATCTGTTTCATTGATGGTATCAAATTTTCGAACGTATCCGAGTACAGCACTCAGTAGGGTTTCAAAGACTCGCACATTGGTTTATGCACCGGTGAACCTGTCCCTATTTATGAAACATGTACATAAATCAATAAAAAATATATTAAATATGATTTTAATACTTATTTTCAACGCACTAATCTAACGATAGAATCTTCATATCGAAGAACTTTTAATTTTCTATATTACTTGTATTTTATTAATATTATAATATATATTATAAGTATATAATAAGAAAGCATTTTACCTGTATTTATGTATGCAGCATTATCTAAATTACACCCAGAGCAGATGCAAACGATGTCAGTGGAAAATCTAACAGAAACAGATGAAACCATCGACCAATTTTATGACCAACCAAATTTAAAACATGAAATTGAACTTTGGCAGCAATTGTGGTATAATAAATTCAATCCTATAAATCTAACCGCTGTTGATATCCTCGAAGAGGCAAAAACCTTCTTTCCCGAAACGGGAAGAGCGTTGAAAATTTTGATCGCATTGCCATGTACAACGTGTACGGTAGAGCGATCGTTTAGTAGCCTCAGGAGGCTAAAAACCTGGTTAAGAAGCACTATGGGGGAAAATCGTCTCAATGGTTTAGCCATGATGAGTGTATACAGAGAGATTATGAATGAAAACTTAGCAGATTTTTATAATAAAGTAATCAACAATTTTTCAAAAAACCCTGGAAAATTATGTTTTCAATAATAACTTGTGCTAGATGCTTAATAAATATATATATATATATAATAACTATGTTTACAAGTTAGTTTTATTTATTCTACAGTCAAGCAAGAGCTCGTAATACTTGCTTTACATTTTTACAAGCTCTCGACTGTACTTACATAATTCATAATTTTGCCATCCTTCAAATATCAACTGGCTCTCCTCTTGGCCATTTGCTGGCGACGCCTATGGTCCCACCCACACCCTCCGCCTGCACCACACCAAAATTTTTCCTCGTGGTATCAACCGAACAGAAAAAGAATTATCCAAATCGGTCCACGCGTTACAAAGTTAGATCATACTCTATACAACAAAAAAAGAACCATCCAAATCGCTTCACGCGTTACAAAGTTAGGTTTCACAACCTCCCCCCACCCCTCCAAACATTATTTTTGACATGGTACCAATCGGTGAACATACTTTACCCAGTAAAAAAGAGAATCATCACAATTAATCAACGCGTTACGAAGTTATGCCCGGTCAGACATAAAAAAAAATACACGTCGAACTTAGAACCTCTTTGTTTTTGGGAAGTCGGTTAAATAGTTTTATTTATTTTTTAACTAAAATATAATAAAATAAATTAACTTGTACCACGTTGAACCCAAGATTTTTTATGAACCTGCTAAGTAAACCTCATCTGTTCAAAACATAAAATACATATGTTGTTGTTGTCCCATGTAGAATATTTCTTTGGTAGTCTTCTTTGAATTTTTTATGTAAACATTAGTATTAATGTTAATTGTAATCCAATCTTCTCTCACTGTTCTTACGAAAACTTTAATTTTTCCTTGTACTAGAAGCAATTTGTTTTAAACAGTCAAACGGGTTTTTTCTATAGTCGACCAATTTGCATATTTTTAATATTTTTATCTTTCTGAGACGACTTTGTTTTGGGACTTTCCATGAATCCGTTATTCCTAATAAATTTTTTTCGATTTTCTTGAAACAGTTTTACCAGTTAAGCTCCAAGAAGCGTCTTAAACGTTTTCTTGGAAAAACTTGCTGGGGATCACCATACCACATAGTCGGTGACTTACTAAGAATATACGCGAAAGGTATTAATGTTGAAAATAACATGAGCATAGCAATAATGTTGCTATAATAGTATACAGGTTTTACTGTTCTGAGAGTGTTGTCCATGACCAGAATAACTAAAATCTCGCTGGGCCCAAATTCTGCCCACTGTATTTCCAATGAATCACTCAAGCTCTTATAGTTCCATGGACAATTTCACTTTCATATTTGACAGATGCCTTAATGACCATTAACATAGAGCATACTTACTTTCCGCTTTGTTTATGTTATATAATAAGAACTACAAAAGACACACTAGTTATCAGACCAGTAAAATGAAGCTTAAAAGCTTTCAAACTCTTGTTGGCGGGGAATTTCTGTTATCATTTACGAGAAGAATAATCAGAGCATGGTGGCAGTGGTGTAGTGTTTTTGCAATTTCCGACATGCATAAAGTAGAAGCACCACGTTGGACGTAAAGGTAAATAAACTTTGTTTTGCCGGTTTATTCCTGCGCATACGTATATGAAAACACGTGCTTATTCGGTTGTTTTTATTCGGATTCCGTCGGCAACACATAGACGTAAAATGTGTCAGATCTCAGCTGTCAATTGATTGAAAGGTCACCTTCAGTTGTGAATTTCTAGTTTCTTGGGCGGCTGCATCTCATATCAGCCACCAGAAAATTTGTGGAAAGATTTAGTGATTTTAAAGAAAAGTTTAAAAGTTGCCACCGTGGGTAAAAAGAGGTGAGCAGATGTGTTCTTTATTTAATAAGCAGAATGTAATGATGAAGACACAAGCGAGAGACTATAAAATTGCGTGAATTAAAAGCAACTTTGTGTCAGTTAATAAAAAAATTGACTTTGTATTGGAAATTATACAATTTCGAAACAACTGAATGAAGAGACTTACTTACGTGCAGGAGAAAGTATTTTTAGAGCGAAAAAATTCGAAGACGAATTTCAAATGAAAGTGCCCCCAAACTTCGTATTAGCTTTATTTATTTACCTATTCCATTGCTTCTTTGACACGATGAAAATGCTATTGGAATTGACTTATGCACATTTTGTGTTTTGAATCCTCGTAAATTTCGTGTATTTCAAAGTATCTTTTGATTAAAACATGAGTTGAAAAAGATTTTTATTTGCTTACTTATATTCGTACTCTCTAAGTATTTTAGGTTTATTAATATTTATATTATATATTATTATTATTTAATATTTTTTTACTTTTCCTCAGTACATTGTTATTACAATTTATTCTTCTTTTATTACATTTGGCACAAGCAATAAATTTTAAAGAAAGGAAAATTTATTTTATATTAATTGAACTAAGAATTAAAATAAATTTTAAACTTCCCTTTCTTCAAAATTTATTACTTGTACAAAATGTAATTAAAGAAGCAAAAATTGTAAGAAGAAAGTATTAAGGAAAATTTAAAAAAAAACGTTGAATAAAAAATAAAAAGAATTCAAAACAAACAATTATTTATACAAAATTCATCAAAGGCTGATTACTAAGAATGACAACAACAAGAAAATAACACAAATAGCTAATAAAAATTACAATAAAATCCATAATAATTAATTAAACAAACATCTTGCGATTCTTGGTATCACGTTCCTATTTTCTTGAGCTACTAACCGTAAGGAATTGCAGTCCGTGACTATTTTAAATCTTTTATGTAAAATTTAAACCTTTCGAGACTTTCAACAACCGCAAGCGCTTCGAGCTCATAGCTATGATACTTTGTTTCTGCCATATTGTTGGAGGCATAATAGTAGAGTATTCATCTAAGTATTTCAAATCCTAAAATGTAAACTTCGGAATCTCTAAAATTTCACATAACCCGGGTAATTTATCTTTAACACGCATAAACTTGCTTACTGTGTTAAATGACGAGTTCCATCTAGTCACCAATGATGCGTCGAGTGATAAATTCAAAAGTTCTTTAACAGCTGAGTTGATTTTTAGTAGTTGCAATCAAACTTAAAGTATGCGTTGCACATCTATGGTGGCTAGAAAATTAGTTACTATCGATGTTTACAAATATACATTTTCATTATCTTCATTGCCACTACCATTTGTATGACAATCTTTGCTTAAAGGCGTTATACCATACTTCAGAAAAACCTTAATAAAATTGGATGCGTTTTTTGTAAAAGTCGCTGTTCTCACAATTTAAGCCAAAATCATCATAAACCAGGCCGATTAATTCTTTTATTCTATCGAAGGAATGCATTCCATTACTTACATGCCAAAGCAAAAGATTTACGTTTAAGTCTTTTGTAATGTAACGACAAGTGCAACCAAAATAACTTCTTTGTCGGTATGACCAAATGTCCAACGTTGTATAAAAACATTGTTTACCATCAATCTCCTTCCTTTTATCGTTAAATGCATTTGGCTTATAAGATTAATTCATGATTTACGACTCATTATTGCCGGCACCCCCAATTCTGCCATTAAATAGTTCAATGACTGATATTCAGAAGATTTAGGAAAAGGCAATAAATAATCATTAATTTAAAAAAATCGAAACCACTTTGGCCACTTAGTTGATATTTAAGAAATGGAGACTAAGACTCACTAGTTGATTTTTTATTCTTATACCCAGTTATATGTATATTAAACTGACGATAATAATCTGTTGGAGTGCACCACATTTTTCCGACAAGTGGTTCAAGTGGTTTATATTTTCTACTGTTTTTAATGTCCTTATGTTTTTCACGCCTATCTGGATATTTACAGGGTGTTTCAGATCTGACGTGCCAAAATGAATGGGGTGATAGATCTCACCTAGGCAAACAAAAAATTGTATGGGGACGGGGGGAGGGGGTATCTGAAACGTTTGGGAGTTACAGGGTGATTCATAAATGTAATTTTTTCATTGTATGCACACTTAGAACAGAAAACGAAAGGAAGTGCAAAATGCTCAAAAAGTTTCCGAATTTTCTTTATGTGTTTGAAAGGTGTGAATGTGTTAGTTTTCACCATGGAAGTTGTAAATTTTTGACTCATTCGAAGTGGTCCTCGCAAATATTACTACCATCGGATAGTATATAATCAGTTCTACCGATGGATTTTAACCACAGTTCTCTGAAGTCGTCATCTTTTGGAAACCTAAAATACCAAAAGGTAGACAAATATTTTAATACTTTTAAAATTTTATTAGAGACCCCAGGCAAAAACTTCCGTCAGCTGTCGCTGAAACAATAAGGCGAGCCAAAACTCTGATCAAACTCAAATGTAAACAAATGAGCGCCATCAAGAGAAATGGTTATATTTTTTGGTAATTTAGCTTTTATTTATACAGCTTTTGCATATATTTCAAAGAAAATGCTGTATAATTGCTTATTATATTATTTAACTTCCCTGACAAATGATTTTCCGCACCCAATGAGTCGATTATAGTAACAACAAAATACCGCACACTTCATCACGAAAAATGTTCAAATTAAGCACCTCAGATTCTTAGTAAACTAAACTAAAACAGTCTTTTAAATGTTAATCGTCTTTATTTGTAAAATTACAACACTTTTAACAACTAAACACTGAAAATTATTCAATAAACACTTGGATCTGCACTCTACAGAAAGTTCACGTCAAATTGACATTTCATTATGGCGAAGTTGAGGCTCCCTTCCCACACCTTTCCAACGAACAAAAAATCGGAAAACACGTACACGGTTTATACACGGTATTGCACTTCCTTTCGTTTTCTGTTCTAAGTATGCACATTACTCTTTTGATCTACCCAACACAGCGACATCAAACAAACGCTAAGAAACTCTATCCCAATGAGCTTTCCAAAATTGTCAACAATGTTGATCTATGTAACTCCTACCATTGCAGTTACAGTCACTTCGAAAAGTGAAAAAAATGGTTTGCGGTTACCTAAAATTCAGCATTTTCCTAAATTTTTTCCGAAATTCATATAATTAGTACACACCTTTTTTATTTTTATTGGATTGCCCATCTTATTACCTTTCCAAAAAGATACAACATGCCCAGGTAGAGAAAGGGTGTAGAAATTTATAATTAGAAAACTTATTGGCAAATATTTGAAAATCTGCAATTTAAAGAAACTCATATTAACTGTAAAATCCTTTTTATTAAATTCGAAACGTATTACAATTAATCTTAGTAAATTACAAAAGATGTTCTAAATGTCCACCGCCACTTTGGATGCATGCCAACAATCTCCTTCTATGTACCTGTTTAAGGCGTACTGCAGCCAGCCTTTCCCGTATTTTCGTCACTGCATTCCAAATTTTGCTAACTAAATCCTCCCTAGTGTTAACAGGGCTTAAATAAACTTCATCCTTTATTGCTTCCCATAAGAAAAAGTGCAATGGGGTAAAGTCTGGAGGTCTATCAGGCCAAAGAATCGGTGCACCTCGTCCAATCCAGTGGTTAGGAAATTTTTCACTTTGCATTGCCTTCACAATGTTAGCAGTATGCGCTGTCGTGTTGGTAAAACATGTCCGTTCGATTATGCGCAAGGATGTCCTCTATTAGATCCGACAGTGTATTCTCCAAAAAGTCCGCCTAAATTTGACTGTTGAGCACTTGGAGCAAAATGAATGGTCCTACCAAATGTTGCGATGATGATCTCTGCTGAAATAAGGTCACCTTTGTCCTGTTTGGGTTAGTTCTCGACCAGATATTGAGGTTATGGAAGTTCGTGATACCATCCCACAGAATTTGGTCCAGAAACGCCCTGTCGTTAATGTCGCATTCCAGAACTCAAGTGCTAAATTCAAGTCTTATGTCGGAATCTCCTTCCAGTAGTAATTCCACTGGGTGATGGTGATATGGACGTAATCCCTCTCTATGAATAACCCTCCAAACCTTACATGAAAACACTCGTAATCGTCTTGTGACACGTCTCGTGCTCGTCTCAGGGTCTTGCCTCACTGTGGTGATTATTTGCTGCTCGACGTCGGTAGAAGTTCTCGAAGTTTCGGGTCGTGTCTCCCTGTCGTGTGAAGTTACACTTCCTGTTTCTCTTAACCTTCGGAAAGTCTGTGTAAATACCTCTCTTTGGGGTGCTCGCCGATTAGGCAATCTCCTTTGATTTATTAATTTTTATTTTTTAAGCTTAATACAAGCTATTACATAATAATACCACATTTACGAGCTATAACATACTACTAACACTACAAGCTATAATAAATGATGACATGATATTCCAATACAGCCGCTCTCTCGTTTTCGTCTACTACACCATAAATGTAAATAATATCCGCGTATTCCTCAAATGTAAATTATACCATTTTTTAATAATTGTTGCTTACCCATACTTATTGATTTGTTTTTCAAGTGTGATAGGTGTTATTGGTGACTGACTCTTTTCTATAGCAAAATTTCCTTCAGGTACGAGTAACAGAAGGCCAGGATACAAGGGTGTGAATTCTGGCTAACACAAGCTAATATCGGCAATAAAACAAAATTACACTAACATTTTTATAACTTTCTTGCAGCAATAATTAAAATTAATCACCGGTTAACCCAAAACAAACCTTTTCCACCTTTTTTTATTAATTTTTGTTTATTTAAAGAATTTTCTACCTAAAGTGCAATAAAATAATTAGGTAGTCATGGATTTCTAAGGATGCGGTTTTTCTAATCCTTTGTCTACCTCGCCTTTTGGGAAAGGTAATAAGATGGTTAATCCAATAAAAATAAAAAAAAGATTACATGAATTTGGGAGAAAATTTGGGAAAATGCTGCATTATAGGTAATCGCAAACCATTTCTTTTCACTTTTGAAAGTGACTGTACCTACCATGGAAGGAGTTAGATCAATATTGTTGAAAATTTTGGAAAGGTCATTGCGATAGTAGTTATTTTAGCGTTTGTTTGATGTCGCTGTGTTGAGCAGATCAATAGGTAAAAATAAAAGAGTAATGTGCATACCATGAAAAACTGAAATTTATGAATCACCCTGTAACTCCAAACCGGTTGAGATTTTCCCCCTCCTGCCATAAAATTTTTTCTCTACTAGGTGTAATCTATCACCCCACTCATTTTGCACGTCAGATCTGAAACACCCTGTTTGTATATGTGTGTATATGGGATTCTTTATATCCTCGAAGCGTCCGAATGGAGTGTCTATCGATTCGTCTAAGTCGTGCGATAGTTATAGGCTATATTTCGTTTTTATAAAACCGAAATGGCGGCCGTGAAATACTAAATAGCGGTAGACACGAAAAATAAAAGTGCGTACCATATTGAGTTGCATATCCTAAATAGGTCTTTCAAAATCAATATGATTTTTAACAAAACTAAAAAGTGGGTAATAAAAAAAGTAAATTAAAAAAAGAACCAAAAACCCGACTGCGTAAAGAGCGAATTGAAAAGATAAAAACAAGATGACGTAAAAACATAGTAGAATGTTTTTCAGTGCTTCTCCAAAGCACTTATCATACTCGTAAAATTAACAAAGTAGAAGAGAGCAAGCTTTGTAGAAACACTGAAAATCATTCTACTACGTTCTTACGCCATCTTGTTTACATCTTTTTAGTTTGCTTTTTACACAGTCGGGTTTTTGATTTTTCTTTTTTTTAATTTACATTTTTTATTATATATGTAGTACATTTAACAGACTTTTGAATATCTGCAACAAAAATTTTATTTTGATTCAGGATTCCATGAACTTGTAACAGTGAACTATTTTTTTTTTAAATTGACTTTTTGAATTCTTTTTTGGAAATATGGAGTCAAAATCAAATGATAAAAAATTATTTAAATAAAAACAATTTTTAAAAATACCACCCACTGTTGTATTTTAAAGTACGATAAACTGTACCTACTTTGATTCCAAGGTATCCAACACCTTTGCACGTAGAAGACATTTTAGAAGTTAATGTACGTTATGAAAGAGAACAAGATAAGGACAAGGTCGACTACTGTGAATCCATTACATATAGAACAAATAAAATACCCTTCCTTTTTATTCAATTAAATAATAATTTACCATTAATCTACATCTCATGCCATTTTTAATGAAACGAATATATGAATTTACGGTTAATTTTGAGGTCAGGATACTGCATTTCATACGAGGAAAACTGTCTCCAATAGCGAGAGGGCAACTTCCCAGAAGGAAATGTAAGCAATACCGCATCGGAACTATACCACTAGTTTACACCAAAAAAGATCTGGTTTCTCATAGACTTTTTTAATGTATTTTGGGGCGCAGATTCCAAAAATGGCAACAATTTTTTTTCCTTAAGAATCATTTTTGAGATAATCTCAAAAAATCTGTTATTTGGCACTTTCTTTATTTACCCATCTATCCATAAATTTTTATCCGATCTGTACATTACATATCTTTTGAAAGGTAACTTTGTCCTCTTTTCAATACTATGCTGTTTACGCGGATCGGATATGATTTGATGAAGCCATGCTGGAAAGAGTCCAGGAAAGGTCTACAGTAAAAGCGGAGCACATCACTTGTCAGGGTTTCAAAGGCCTTCGCAACGTGTGGGATTATCACAGAATCTTTCCGAAGCGTTGGTAAACAGCCACAGTGCAAGGACAGGTTAAATAAATGACAGAGGACAGGAGTGACTGTAGAGCAGCACCTTCTCAACAACGAGGCCGGAACACCGTCAGGACCACATGAAAATATGTTGGGCAGACTCGACAAATAATCGGAGACAGCTGTGTCATTGAGTACCAGATCTCTGGATTCAAGCGATGTTGGCGGAAGCCTTGTCAAGTGGGAGAAGTCGGTGGAAGCGACGTCACAGCAAGGATCACAGAAAGCGGCGCTGAAGAAGTCAGCGAACAAGTTTGCCACACAATGAGGGTCATGGCTCTCGCGGTCGCCCAGCCTCAGGGAGGAAGGATAACCGTCGCTGCGCCGCTTAGCATTAATGTACCTCCAAAAATGCCTGGGATTATTAAGCAAAGTGGATCTCGAGTTAGACAAAAATCTACTGTATGATGCCTGTAGATCAGAGGAGAACCGCGGGTGAAGGTCATAGTAAACCAGACAGTCCTTATTGCGCCTAGAGAAGCAGAACTTTATCCAAGCTTTACACTTAAGATTTTTAAGGTGCCTCAAATTTCCGTCGATCCAGGGTTGCGACGAACTGAAGGAGGAAGAAGAGGAAAAAGAGATCGGAACACACTGCGTGAAGCAGGTATAAAGAGCGTTGTAAAAATAATGGACAGCCAGGTCAATATCCGGCTAAGTTAGTTAGTTGTCGTAGTCCGAAACCCAATCATTAAGAATGGAGAAGTCAGCAGACCTGAAGTTGAAGGAACAGTCGTGCTAGCTGGAGGAGAAGTTCTCGACAGCATCGAAACAGAAAAGGATAAGCAGATCAGGAAGGTGATAGGACTCCGGGACTAGAGGGGTTCAGCAGCGGTGCACCATTGCTAAATTATCATCCATACCTAAACTATTCGAAAAATTGGTCTATGATTCCATCTTCTTCCACTGTAAGTCTATCTTCTCACTCTCCCAGCATGGCTTCCTCAAAGGTAGATCTACAACCACCAACCTTACTGACTTCGTCTCTAAAACACTATGTGCCCTGGAAAACGGTAAAGATGTTGATGTTATCGCCACTGATTTTAGTAAAGTCTTCGACAAGATTTCCCATAACGTTATCTTGTTCAAGCTTGATCGCCTGGGCTTCCCCCCAGATTCATCTCCTAGATTCGATCCTACCTCAACAACCGTCGGTACAATATTCTTTTCAGTTCATCCATTTCTAACCCTATTGTCGCTCGTTCCCGCGTCCCTCAGGGCAGCCATCTAGGTCCATTGATTTTTATCCTCACAATAAATGATGTTGAATGTGTCATCAAACCAGGTATGGTCACCTACACAAACAACCCACATTAACAGGATTGAATCCGTCCAGCGTAGGTTCATTCGCTTCGCTCTACGTGATCTTCCGTGGGTAGCCAGATTCAACCTTCCACCTTATGAAAACCGTCTGGAACTGATAGACTTACAACCTTTAAGTAAACGTCGTGATGTTTCCGACATTCCCTTCATTCATCAGCTATTAAGTGGTGCCATAGACTGCCCTTCAATCCTGCAATCTTTACCCATCTATACCAATCCTCGCAACCTTAGGTCCACTCCCCTTTTCCGACTCGACCGCCATCGCACAAACAACGGTCAAAGCGAGCCAATTACCAGGGTGCTACGAAAAGTCAATGACCTTTCCTCTTTTGACTTCTGTCTGAGTAAATCATCCCTCCACAAAGCCTTATATCTAGACCCCGCCCATCTTGATCCTGATCGCCTACCTTAATTCTTCTTTCTTACGGCTTCTGCCATTAACCAATAAATATAGCTCATATTGTAGCTTATACTTTTTATTAATTTATTATTAATTATCATTAATTAAAGTCTGTAGAATTAGTATTAAGTTATAGCTTGTATTTTGTATTTTTATGCAATAGCTTGTATTAAGCTTAAATAAATAAATGAACCATCCGGGTCGGAGAAAAAAACCAGGTCGAGCAGCCCAGGTGTACAGGACATGCTGAGGAGCACCAGAATAGGGCGGCAATAACCCTTCAGTCTCGGGAGACCGGACCCAACCGACCTCCGGAATGTTGAAATCACCAAGAACAACAGCCTCGTCAGAGGGTGAGAGGACGCTGACTAAGCTGTCGATGAAAAAAGACAACTGCCCATACACTTCAGAGGGCGAAGTAGGGGGAATGTAGGCGGTGAAAACGAACAGAGTTCTTAGAGGGAATTTCACAGCAACGCAAACGAGCTCGAAGGTGTCAAACCTTCATCTATGCCTATTGTGAACATTTTCATATAGGAATTCATCGAAGCATAATTAAATCGGTACTCAATTCTCCTACTGGGTTTAAATGCAGCAGCAAAAACGGAAAGACGGTAAAAAACCCACCATCGTTTATTGGCATGGAAAATTCATAGCTTTCAATTTAAAAAAAACCATCCTGGCTATCCGTGCACAGGGCCGCCGAGAGGGAAGGGGCGAAGGTGGTAAACCCCCCCGGGCCCGGCCTTTCAAAAGGGGCCCCGTCAACTAAGTCATCAATTGAAAATTTTTTGCATTTTAATTATAAAAAAAATACTTCACGATCAAAAAGTGTTATATACTAGACAGATTTTAAATTGAAAGTCACTCATTCAATTATTACAGATAGGCCCGTAAATGCTTTGCCCTGGGCCCGAAATTCCTTTCGCGGGGGTCCGTATGTGGTACTCTCCGGGCCCGAATTTTGTCTCTACGGGTCTGTCCGTGCATATTGCAATCCTAGAGGATCTTACTCCCCGTTCTATTAGCTGTTTAGCTCCTATCTCTATCGCTGCGATTTCATATTGAAGAACCGAGGAGGAGTCGTTTACCCTGCCCCATAACTCCAGGTTAAGTTCCTCGCACGATATTCCAAAGCCACAGCCACGCTCGCATTTTGAGCCGTCTGTGTAAATCGCTTAAGTGTTTTCTTGGATCATCCTATTGTTGATCCATTCATTTTTTGTCGGAAATTGAGTTTTGAAGATTGCCTCTAAATTTGTGTTACCAGTTTTGAAGTCCCAGCAATCTTCTTCCTCAAACAGTCTCTTGATCGTATTACCATTACATACTCGGTCGATCTTTCCATGTTGAGTTTGCATTCCCCTTATCTTCAACAGTTTATTCATACGTATTGCCGAGTTAAGTGCCACTTGTTTAACATAGAATTTTAGTGGAGTAATATTTAGAATAACCTCCAAGGCCCTTGTCGATGTTGATGTTATGCCTAGACAGGACATACGTTGGGCCGGGTTCATAATCTTCTGGTTTCTGCCCACCTCTATCGCTTTCTACCAGACTATCCCTCCATACGTTATCATGGGTCTGGTTACACATGTGTATATCCATTTTATAATATAGGGTGATTGTCCCCATACTTTACCTATAACATTTCTACACGTACAGAAAGCTCTTACCGCTTTGTTTTTCTTCTCGTGTAGGTGCCTCGCTCAATTTTAATATAAGATTTCGTTAGTTTATGAGTTTTTCGAGGTAACAAAGTCGAAATTTTCTTTATTTTATTGATTTTTCAATTTTTAGAAGTAAAAAAAGACGAATTTTTTGAATTTATGAAAATTTATTGATAAAAATCGGCGAATTTGTTGTTGTAAAATTAATTATAATAAGACAAAATACAAAATCGTTGTTTCCCCGTAATTTATTTATAAAAGAAGTGTGTTAAATTTGAGAAGGATCGGATGAGTAGTTTTTGAGTTACAGTGATCACTGGAAAAAGTAAATCTGAGAAAAACGCGTTTAAAGTTTTAACACTTTTTTTTTGGATATGGAATGGATCGAATGGAGGGAGACCCGAGGCACTGTATCTCCGGCCAAATATCCCCCCCCCCCCCCTTAAGAACGTTACTTCAACATAAGAAAAATGTTGGGAGATCGTTGTGCTAACTTTGCTTCAGTGTGGATCTGGATGTACCTTCATTCATTCGATGCACCTTAATGTAAACAAATTTATTTAAAATTTTCCAGAAATAGCCTCATAGAGAAAAGTTCAGTTAATTTTAAAAGACTTAAGTAAATTCGAGTTCAAGTGATATTGCTATACATTTTACAATCGATAGGTATCAATTACTATTTATTGAAGAATTCGCACATGTCTGGTTTACGATGCCTCTAAAATTAGATTGTCTTTTCACATAAAGCCATTTCGAAAGGCTTTCTAGTCTTAATTGCTCTCAGATAATGAATTACTTCGTTAAAACATTTAATCTGCAGCACTGGAACAAGTTCTTGATCCGAGCACTGAACAATTGATCACGCTATTTGGGACTGCCAGATGGATCATGATAAAGCCCCGCTTATTTCAAATATTTTATGACATTCAATGAGATAAACTATGGACGCCATACGGAGCATTTGCAAAAGTGAAAAGTTTAATTAGTCGTGAACCGTGCAGTGCACTAGTCATTTTTATTAAATTTAGACAAATGGCACATGTTGCGGCATCTTTAAGTTTGTACCTTCGAAAAGCATTTAATATTATCCAGGGATTTATTGCACAATTGATTGCAAAATGCCGGCGAAAAGCAGTGGAACTGCCCCATATTGAACTGGTATGTATGTCGGATTGCTCGTCTTAACTGTTTTTTGTTTTTGCAAAATCTCTCCAAATTTGTGTGCTATATGAAAAGAAGCTCCAAGTAGTGTTGGCTGATAGTGTTCGTTCAAAGTTCTTTTATCACGAATTTGTTTGCAATCCCCCTCGTTTGGATTTTTTAATAATAATTTCATATCAATGAGATAATTGCACTAATTAAGTAGTTTTAAAGTGAATTTATTAAATGACTTCGATAGTATGTCGCCAATTAAGAATGGAGGGAATTCATTTGAAAATAGATCAGTCTCGCAACTAACTGTGAAAAATAGAAAATCAGATTCAAACGAAACCCGTGATGAGAATGACCAAGAAAGATCACATTTGAGTTCTGGCTCTAATCCTCCATCGTCAAAAAAGAAAAAGAGGAATAAATTGCATTCAGTGTTTTCTACGGTCATGAGAGTATTGAAATTCGTTAAAAAACCTGACACCAAGAGAAAGTATCTTGTTTCAGAAGACGTGAGTGAGAATTATTTTGTTACAATTATATATCCACGGATGTGTCTGCCGTTGGATTTGGCCCCGTGAACATCTTTTGTGTTCTTTTGTTAGTGTTACATTGCTAAGTACTAAAGAAGTTCACTATCAGAGATATAAAATGCCTTAGATGTGAACGCTCCGCTTCACAGTTCTATGATCGAATCCAATATTAAGTCGGTAAAGTTAGCATTGGCTCATTTATAAATGAAAGGCTTTTTCCAAAATAAAGTGAAAATTGTAAGAAAATCGTCAATTGCTAATTTAAAAACTAGTGAAGTATTATATAAAAAATTGTTTAACAAATTTTGTGTTTCTATTAACTGTTAATCGGGAAATATGCATGTTTTAAGTGATTTATTGTGAAATCAATATGCGTAAAATGCGTATTCGTAGTCCAAATTCGGCCATTACATCAGTATTTTTATATATTTAAAGTTATGTATCGTGTATCCTGTACATAAACTCAAAAGTAGCCAAAAACCCCATTTTCCGAGTACATAACGTCAAATATCTCAAAATCGTGACATTATGGCCGAATTCTGACCACGGATTCAAATTCTACGCAGCAAATTACTACGGAAGTAACCCCCAGCTGCCCTTGGACAGAATCTTGTTATCCAGTGTTATTTCCTTACATTTCTGTCAAAAACAAATACTGTCTGTCTTATTTGCAATTTAAAAATTGGTGGTAAAAATTGGCTTAGCAGTAACTTATATTGTATAGCGCACAGCAAAGCGCATGGGTTCTTACCATGAACCGGAATCTCGTGCGCTATTTCGTTCAATTTCTCGGTTTAATGGGATCCTTTAGTGTTTAACTGCTATTGCGAAATAAATGTTCTGTCTAAAGCGGCTGGGGGTGTCCACTCAAAAAATACATCGATGTTTTATTCGATGCAATCTATCGAGATTGTACATCGATGTTATCCGATGTATCGGTTAGAAACATCGATGTTTCCTCAAAATCGAGTACTTTTTCTAACATAACATCACTAAGTTGCAGTGATTCTAATCAATCATAGAATATATTATACTAGGTGTTGTTCTGATACACAACATGCCCGAATCAGAGTGGGCTCATAATTCTAAACCACTTTGTTCAATAAATCTATGTAACTAAGGAGAAAAACGACTTTTTATGCAAAATTCCATGATTCGGGTGTCGTCGCCCAACTTTTGAAGCTGATTACCACGCGAACGGTATCATATTAGAAAATTAACATCGGAAAAAAAGAGGATCAACCAATGCTCTGTAATTCCCTGATTACCACCGCTCCCTGTATATTGTATCGTTGTGTGGCAACTTATTTCCTCTCTTTTGTCCATCTTTATTGAGCTTACTGAATTTTCCGCAAGGTTAACGGCAACATTTTAGAAATTTTTTAAAGGGGGCTCCATTCTTTTTATATTTATAATCTCTATTCTTTGCCCATACCCATACAGCCTTGTCAATGTTACCCAACATCTTAACGGGTAGACCTATTTGGATGATTGTTTTTTGTTATACAATGCCACTATAAGGAAAAATGTTGACCAGGGGTTGTGGTGGCGATAGTCTAACTTTCTAACGCATGGACTGATTTAGATTATTTTGAATGCATACAGTATCTGTATGCAATTCGTAAGGCTTAGACCGATTTCGGTGATTTTGATTCTATTTTTTTTAGATGTGGCCAAATCCTAGGGGACAACCCTTTGATGCGTTAGCATGGTTTTGGCCGGAAGGGAATTAGGGTAAGGGAAGTGAGTGATAAGCTTACTCTTCGCCATAAAGCCAGGTAGAGATTATAAATTCCGTCAGATAAGAATTGCCTTTATATTTAGTACATTATTCTGAATTAGGCATAAACAGAATACCAAGCAATATGGGAACTGCTGTACAGATTAAATCTACTAATATTGAAAGTAACACAATCAAAATAAAGACTTGCTAAATTGATTAGCTTATGTCTCTTTAGAAAATGATTGAATTACACATTGCGAACATGCAGGGTTTCTAAAAAATTCCAAGCAGACAGGTTGAGCCCGCAATTCGGGCACAACCACTACGGTAAAAAATTCGTCCATTCCCTCCAATAAGTGTAAAATGACTTTTGAAAGTGTCACAGGTAAACAGCTTCAACTCCTTTAGCCCAATGTTCGTGTATGTGCATGTGCATAACCACTTAACACACATACCCATACACTCCGTGACAGGGCCGTCGAGAGAGGGGGGGCGAAGGGGTAAACCCCCCGGGCTCCGGCTTTCAACAGAATTTTTTTTCCATTTTAATTATAATAAAAAAAATGGTTCACGATCGAAAAAGTGTAATATACTAAACAGTCACTCACTCGATTGTATATGGGGCCGTATATGCTTATTCCCGGTCCCGAAATTCCTTTCGCGGGGGCCCGTATGTGGAACCCCCCGGGGCCAGAAATTTGTCTTGTCTTTTTGCTCCGCGACAAGTGGATAGAACAACACTGCAAAACACAATTGCGGCAAAGCCATGCTAACGCATCAAATGGTTGTCCCCTAGGCTTTGGACACATCATACAAAAGAAAATTTATTCCCTCCCTTCATTGTCTCAAGACAATTTGACAGCGTTTTTATTATTTCCCCCCACTTCCTATCTAGAATTGTCCTCTTTTATTTTTTATTTTAATAATATGTATTGCTACCCTTCTTTTCAACAACTTCCAACATCCTCGACCTCAATGACCTAAAGACCTGTTTTATGAACTTTTTTTACAATCTGTCCCTCGCAGTCTTTAAGGCATTCTTAACTTCTTCAACGTTGGTATACTGGTGTCCTCCTTGATAGACTATTTCTTAAAGATTCCCCAACACGTTTTCAATGATATTTAATTCGTGGGAAAGTGCTGGCCAGTCAGGCATCGGCACGCTTTTGTGCTCGAAATTGAATTGCGGCGCTGTCTTGTTAAAAAAAATATCTTGTTCACTGAATCTGCTACTTGCGAAATGGGATTTGAGAGTTTTCGCAGCAAAGCCCGCTCATCTCAAGTGAAAAGGTTATTGTTTACATGGAACGATGTTCCTAACATATTTTTAGGGATCAGCTACGAAATTTCTTTTTTATACGATGTGGCCAAATCCTAGGGGACAACCCTTTGATACGTTAAGATGGTTTTGGCCGGACGGGAATTAGGGTAAAGTTAGTGAGGAAACTTCAAAGTCTTTTTTTTGCTGTAATGCGAGCTAGACAACAGTCCAGAGACGGAGTGGATTATTTTAATTTCTTAATAAAAGCTCACGGGGAGATCTGGTCTCGAACCCGGGACCCATGGAATGGTGGTCGTGCGGCTCAACGTATTGATCCAACCCCGTCTCCGCAATAATTACCTTACGGCTTCGGAATAAATGCAGTGAATTTCGTAGCATTTACGTATTTTCCGCTTATTATTATTTGAAATTTCACTGTAAAAGATCACTTAAAATTGTATTTTTTATAACGTGCGCTATTTACTTGTCGCGAATTTCGTTAATAATAGCAAGTTGCCGCAAGCTAAGAGTAGTGCCTAAATGTAGCCAAGGATTATCTCTTTCGATTGCACATAATGTTCAAATAATGAACCGCTTCTATACTCGTATACATATAATATATTTATACAAAAGTAATAATTATTGCTATTGTATTGACCTTAATTTCTTAGTTTGCTTTCTTTGAGAGAAAAGTATTATATATTGCTGAAATATAAAGATATGTCATACATGCTTTCCTTAACGGGGTCTTCTACGTATGTGCCAAATTTGTAGCCTATTTATCAGAATGATTTGCAAAAAAAAAACTAAACATGATTATGGAGGATGAGTTTTTACCTTTTATTAACACATTCTTCGACTACAATTAAATTGTCAATAAAAATTTTTTTCTCAACAATTGCGACCTTGGAATGTCCTTGACCGCGCCTCTACTGAAACGTAATAGTTAGTCGACTTTGTAGCAAGAGTTTGAGATTTTGGTTGCCTTAAACACAAAAACGAAAAAATGTCTTTAATTGTTGTTACGTTGGCGAAATTTATAAACGAGCTCTTTCGAAAATTCTCCAATTCCCGAAAATGGCAGACTTATGAATAAAAAAAATTTTTTTCGACAGTTTTTTTTAGCTAAAAAAGGCTGTAAAGATTAAAAAAACTTTTTCCAAAAAGCTTGTGTCTAAAGTTAGCGACATGCCTGCCGAATAATTAGAGATAAGCAAATCCCCGAAATTGCATGTAAGTAGTTTAAAAGAACTCTTGCAAAAGCTTATACAAAACACGACTTTTGGGAAAACGTGTTGAAACCTATATAACATACATATATTACACCGGGAGTGGCCGCTAATGGTGTTCCAGTACTCATTAACTAACGTGTATATCTCAAAATTCTTCATATGGCACATTTTTAAGGACTTCTAGATTCGAAATATGAAAAAAATTGATTTTTCGAAAGTTCATACATAGAAGACCCCCTTAAATAAATTTCCATGTAAACTTTCATTCTATATGATTTAAAAATTATTTTGTATATGACTTGCATCGTAGAACAGAAATCCAAACTTTATTTTTATTGCAAATGTTTTAGGTAACATTTCAATCTCGGTAATTTTTACTTTGTAACAACTATCTCACTGCTCGAGTACCCGGATATTCGTACATATCATTACCCGGGTAGAATCATTAGCCCTACTTAAAACATCAAAATTTAGTTATCTTATTGACCTTTTTGACAATTTCACAAAAATATATTAAATATATAAGGGTCCCACTTTGTGAATAGATTTAATTGAGTTAAAGTTAAAAAAACTAATTTCACTCTGTTATAAACAATAATAGCATAAAAACACCCGAATTTAATTCTAAATATCTGATATTTGGTTAAAATTACTTAATAAAAAATTGTTTGAACAAATTCCTAGTATTCTGTATGGTTAGGTACTATATTTTTCTATTTAGAACTTAAAGGATGACTTAATCTACCAGTCGAATTTAGTTAGAGTAGATGACTTGTAAAATAGTAGATAAATTTTACATAGAAGTACTGCACATATGCATTTAGTGTGCCAAATAAATATATTGTTTTTTTAAATCTTCTTTTGCTATGAAAGTATTAGTTAAAGTTACTTTCAACATCACTTCCATACAATCACCAACACCTATCATCATAGCACGCCGTCGTAACTTAAGGCAATGCAAATATGTTTGCTATTTTCTATCGGTACATGAGCCACGCTACGGCCACTGCTTCCTAAAAGCAATTATTATTTCCTTCCATATTTTTTTTATTATTCGCCCATACTACTGCCATTAGAGCTATATATCTCTGATCTTTGTGAAAATCGATTTTGTATTAAGGGTCATGATGCTGAAATTATATTAACTATTTATTAATTTAGTTCACGTTGTTACTTTTGCATAACTTAGTTCGCTATCCTTGAGTTCCAACCCTTAGTTTGCCCCTGTAAAGAATGTGACAAATATAATGAGAATAACAAAGATAGTGATAATAATCGAAACTGTACAAATATTACAGCATCTATTAAAGTTTAAAAAAATAATATACATATTTACTTTTATAGGGAGCGATGACCAAAGAATTTGAAACACTGAGTATTGTACTTCAGGACGGTTTTAATGCAGAAAGTTCTTTATATCGCTTAAAACGTGGTTCCTTGCTTCGGTTAATACCAGCTCCCACGCTATTAGGTCGTGAAGTTGCTTTGTATACAAATTATCCGGCTGAAGGTAATTGTTTATTATAAAAGAAAGTTTTTTAATATAATTCTTCTATTTTAGATACAGGCGAATTTTCTCGAACAGACTACAGATTGTTAAGCTGGCACTCGAAGTCTGGAGAGAAGCTAACGAGTAGTCTCCATCCATTTGTAAACGTTGACGATATTGATATATTTTGTGGAGTAAAGCTCAATCGATCTGGAACATTTCATTTTTATTACCAATATAAAGACAGGTAATGAAGAGTGAAATGCCTCGAAAATAAAATCTTATAAAATTCGAATATTTTTAGCAGCAAAGATAATCCAAATGGCTCTTTGTATGTACAAGTGGAACCAATTTTATATGTAGGCCCGCCGGGTGCACAAAAAATCATTCCACTTGATTCAATCAGATGCCAAACATTTCTAGCGAAATGCTTGGGACCCCTAAATACCTGGGAAGCAAAGCTCCGTGTGGCAAAAGAATCTGGATATAATGTCATCCATTTCACGCCAATACAAGAACTAGGAAGTTCGCGGTCGTGTTACTCTCTGAAAAATCAGCTAAAAGTAAATCCAGAATTTGCTGTCCATGGAAAGGCAACATATGAAGATGTGGAAAAGATTGTCAAAAAATGCCGACAAGAATGGGGAGTAAGTTAAATTTAATTTCATTCTTAATAAATGACTAAGTTCCGTTTAAATTTTATTAGATAGCATCAATTTGTGATATCGTTTTAAATCACACTGCAAATGAATCCGAGTGGTTAAAGGAGCACGTGCATGCTACATACAACTGTTTCACTTGCCCATATTTGCGTCCGGCCTTCCTACTGGACTCATGTCTAGCACAATGTAGCAAGGATATAAAAGCAGGCTTACTTGAAAGTGTAGGTGTCCCAGAAATAATTGAATCTGAAAATCATATCCAAGTATGTATACAAAAATTAAAACTAAAACTATTTTTTAAATATTAAAATCTGCAGGCGTTAAGGTACCAATTACATACAACGTACTTGCCTACAGTAAATATACACGAGCTCTACCAATGTAATATTAACGCATATGTCAACAGGTTTATTGATGAGGTAAGAATTGCCACAAAAATTATATATGTTTCTTAATACAACAGCAATCAAGCAATCCAAGTTTATCATTAAGGGTATTATGTACGAAAATTCTGTAATAATCAAAACTTAACTTTAACTTAATTCTATTCAGTATCGATAATTTATTGCCTCGTTTTTATTCAACTTCAAACGTATGGTTATGTTTTTCGCGTGTATAAATATTTGTGGGTTTTTTTAAATTCCTCATAACGTCTAAATGGCTGAATGGAGGTGTCACTAGGTTCATGTTGATTCCAGGACATAGGATACATGATAAGTCAAAAAAATAAATATGGCATCCATCAGCCGCCATATTGTTGTCTTATGTGTAATTTTGTTTTCTTCTAAATACAGGGATATAATAAAGGTATTAATGAGGTGATTTCAAATAAATATACATTTATGTATGTGATATGAACTAATTCAATAATTAATAATCATTAATAAGCAATAGGACTGCTAAACTAAAAGGACAAATAAAAAAAATCGATAGTTGACATGCTACCAATACGGGAGCATATTCTATAAAAACAGAAACATCCAAATCGGTCCACCAGCTAAAAAGTTAGCCTACCCCTCCCAAACCCCACCTGAGGTCTAAATTTTTTCTAATAGCAGCAATGGAGGATCATACTCTATGCAGCAAAACAAAAATGAATCATCCAAATCGGACTACACGTTACAAAGTTGGCTTCGTCCCTTCCCCCAACCCACCCACCCTAAAATTTCAAAATGAAAAACAAAATCAGCTAAATCAATCCACGAGTTAAAAAGTTCAGCTAACCCACCCCATCTCGTCCCAAGTTCCAAACTCTTTCTCATAGTAGCAATGGAGGATCATACTCTTAATATATTATGAAAATAAAATCCTAAAAATCGGTTTATGCGTTATGAAAATGAGTCCAGTCCCTCCCCTACCCCACCCCTTTTCCTACCCACCTCTCCTCTATCCCACTCCTTCCCTTACCCATCCCAATAAAATTTTGTCGTGGTAACAGTGGAGGAACATACTCTATACATCAGAAACAGAAACACGCAAATTGGTTCACAAAGTGAGATTCCCCCCCCCTCCCTCCCCCACACACACTAGGACCAAACTTTTTCCATTATTTGCAATAGGGGATCATATTCTATACAAGCAAAAAAGAACCATCCAAATTACAAAGTTAGGTTTCCCGCGTTCACCCGTTTCGCAAGAAAATACTAGACAAATATGGCTTCAGTGATATCTGGAAATCTTTTCGAAAGATATCAGAAGAGTCTATGTATAGCAAATCTTTTTTGAAAAAATTATAATTTTAGTTCAACTAAACTAGCGGCATTCGGGTTTCTTTTATTTTTTTTTACTTAACTTAATATTTACTTACTTTTTTCTAATATAAAAAAGCAACCTTTTCACACAGTAATTTTTTTTTGCGGGAGAGGTGAAAATCTTCCAAAAGACATCGGACAACCCATGGCCTTCAGTAGTGTGAGATGCTTACTCACTAAAAACACCTCTCTGGGGTTTAGCCGAAACATACAACATAGAATCGGGTCCCTTTTCGTCCCCTCCCAGTCTCTCCTAGTGGGGGCAACTGAGTATCTATTACACTGTCGCCACTAACCTCGGTTTCCTGGGTCACTGCTAGAATCCTAGCCTATCTGCAGGAATGCATTCTGTCCCACCCTCTCGAGTGTTCCTTCTTGGTCCATGCGTTAATTACAACCTTCACCCCTTCTTTGTCGACGGCATTGACGGGTTCCAGGCCGCAAAGCTTTAGTCAAGAGCCAGGACCAGTAACCTCTTCCGGATTAACCGCAGCTCTCCACTGCAGACTCTCTTGGCATGGCCTACTACAACCTTGGAGTTAGGAAAATTTTTCAAGTGGTTATCCCCTCCCGCATAAGTTACTTGGCTATGTTCTAGGATGCATTGCCCGGTTGCTGCCGCTTGGAGGTATAACTAACACTTGAGAATGTCCAGATGAGGATCGCCGTATTCTAGAAGGCTTCAACTCATCCGTCCATCCTCCAGCAAACCTCACACAGATATACTTCATTATGACTTTATTGTCACATAGATTTTATTACTTTCTAAAGTACTGTATAATGTAGTTCCGAATTATTTGGTAAAATTAAAGGAGGTAACAATAAAGTCATAATAAAGTCATTTATTTGAGGAATTAGATTTGACTATTTAATTTAATCACATCTCTTCTTGTTCAAACTTATCACTTTGCTAAAATTAAACATCACACCTAGGTTTCTACTATTTAAACAAATAACAAAAGTATAACTTTTTTGATATGGTTTGAAACACTATTTCTAACGCTTACATCCTTAAAACCTTTATCACCCGAAATACAGATCGCAAACCGCCTATTGGCTAAGCGACTATACGCGATTCTCAACCCTGAATAGATTAATTTCCAAAAAAAAATCAAGCCTAGGAAACATTTTTACTCTTGGCACCATATTTGGGTCCTTACTTTAGCTACCGAAAAGTTCGTAGGTTTACTTTTAGTCTGATGGTTGTTGTTGTTGTTTTTAGTAAAACTGGGGAAGAACGGAAAGGACGCTTATGAATTATTACTACGGTGTTTGTTGAACACCTTGACCGTGACCTTCTGTAATAAAGTATAAACAGTTCGAGGAGGGTAGAGAGAGGGTCCCCAACGAGCCGCACGAGGGGCACCCTTCGAAGTCTGGTAAAGAATATAACTGCCGTTATCGTTGGCAAAGAACGACGAATTACGAGCTCGCCGCATATCTAAACATTTCAGAATCGAATTTTCGATTTTGCACGATGATTTGGCCATGCACAAGACCATTAACGAAATGTTACTGCAACATGACAATGCGCGGCACCACGTAGCTCACACTGTAGTGGATTTCTTGAACGCTCGCGGCATCGTAACTGGACCCGAAGTCAACTTTCCGCTCAGGGGACGGAAATTCAAGGCAAATAACAAGGTCATCAAAGCCGTGGAGGCGAGCTGCAAAGAGCTCGTGAAAGATGGTCTGGCGTGTTTAAAAAGTGTCAGGAACGGTGAGAAAAGTGTATTAGGAGCGAGGGGGGTTACTTCGAAAATGAGCATGTAGATTTGTTTTCTGTAGAGCGTTTGTATCATTACATTTTAAAAGTACTGCATACATTGATTACTTTAACTTTTAGCAATCCGTGGTCCAGATTAAAAAAAAAAGATTTTCATTCTATAAGCCGAGGTGGTCTGAGCGAATAGGTTCTTCTATCACGAAAAAGATTTATTTCAAGAAGAATTTCAAAGTAAAATTTTCAAAAAATCAATTTTATTTTCGGAAAATCTAAAAACGTCACAAAATCTGTCCTAAAAATTTCATTCAAAAATTCGAATTAGTTTATTTTCTACAGAACGGTCGGCAACCAACGCAGCAGGTCTATTGTGTTTTTTGCCTTTGCTATCCTTTTTTATTACCTCTTCCAGCTGTCTTTTTCTATCCTTTTGTATGTGATCTGGATCTGATCTCGCTTTATCTACTACTATTTAATACGTTGCCGAAACTTCTAGTCTAGAGATTACGTTGTGAAAAATAAATTGATGCGTCTTTCTCAAATCAATTTTTTCCCTGGCGTAGATGATGAAAAAGCAGACAACGATTGCATGTGGACCTACAATTGATTGTGGATTCTGAACCACTGACATTTTCTCTGCAACTCCATGGCCTTTTTATTCTAATCCCTTGTCAGCAGAAAGCAATCATGGGTCGCCGCCGGTAGGATTAGAACCTGGGACCTCCGGATTAGTAGGTCGACACGTTATAACTTACTCTACCGACAACATGCATAATAAGTTTTTTTTGAAATTAATAAATTTTCTTCGGGCTATAGCGGTAACTTTTCTGATTAATAATTTGTTGGGTTTTTTATTTAAGATTTGTTAATTACAAATTATCATCTACGCCAGCAACACGGACACTTTTAAGGGCTTCTATCCAGCGTCACCTATAAGTATTTTAGAAATAAAAAGATTATTATTTTTATACTTTTTTTGTTGTTTTTTTAAGGACCATTTTTATAATTACAAAATCAAAACATTGGCTTTATATAAAATAACCTCTACAAAATACCTATTTTCCAGTCCGTAGCGAATTATTCTAACCTAAATTTTAAATAGCTTATTTTGGTTCAATATATTATTTTATAAAATTTACATTCTATTTCAATTCAGATGAGGAAAAGACCCCCACCAACGCAACAAAATAACAACCAGGATAAATCGCATAAAATTATTTTAAAACAAGACACAGAATACAAGAGACTAGAGTGCACGATAGATTTAGAATTAGCACTGCATGTTTTTAACGTTTTCCGGTCGGACTGTTTCGATGAAGAAACCCGCTTGAAGAAATGTGCTGAAAGTTTTCGAAAACATCTTGAACAATTAAACGAGACAATTCGAAGAGAAATCCAAGAACATTTGAATTATGGCGTTGAAAATTGTTTGGCTGGAGTTCGATATGAGCGTGTACAGGAAACCGGTCCTTTAATTAGAGAAATCTCAATTAAGTATCCAGTATTTACCAAATACTTTACGGGAACAGGAACCGTTGACAAGAATTTAAAAGAAATTGAGGAAATGATGTACAAAGAGGACGGAAGATACTTCATGGCTCATAATGGTTGGGTAATGAGTCATGATCCGCTGAAGGATTTTGCTAAGGAACAGCCAGGAACAGATAATGTCTATCTAAAGAGAGAGCTAATTGCCTGGGGTGACAGTGTGAAACTCCGATATGGTGACAAACCAGAAGACAGCCCATATTTGTGGGAACACATGAAAAAATACGTAGAATTAACTGCTAAAATATTTGACGGAGTTCGTTTAGATAACTGTCATTCGACACCATTACATGTAGCAGAATACTTGTTAGACGCTGCTAGAAAAACGAATCCAAACTTATACGTTGTTGCCGAGCTCTTCACAAACTCCGACCAGACAGACAATGTATTTGTAAATAGACTAGGTATAACATCCCTCATAAGAGAAGCACAGGCTGCCTGGGATTCACATGAAGAAGGTCGTTTAGTATATCGTTATGGAGGCGCTCCTGTAGGAGCATTTTTTGTTTCCCCAGAACGACCACTCGCCCCGAACATTGCACATGCTTTATTTTTGGACTTGACTCACGACAATCCTTCACCAATTGAAAAACGATCAGTTTTCGACTTGTTGCCATCGGCTGCTTTAGTTTCAATGGCATGTTGTGCTACAGGTAGCAATAGGGGATACGACGAATTGGTACCTCACCATGTAAGTACAATAAATTTTACTTCTTAAAACAATAATGTACATTTTATTTGACCAATAGATACATGTAGTAGATGAGGAACGGCAATATCAAGAATGGGACAAAGGAGTCAGCTATAAAACTGGAATAATTGCAGCTAAACGAGCTCTGAACTTATTGCACGGGGAGTTGGCAGAGGAGGGATTTAATCAAGTAGGTATTCTCTGACTTTCTGGTTGGATTAATATATAAATATTATTTTTCTTAAGTACTTTTTAAAAGAAATTGTAAAATTGCCTACATTTTCACATAATATCAGTGGTTTGGGTACAAAATCTCAAAAACAATTGAGAAAACGAGAAAATCTAAAACAAACTCTTCAAATATTAAGCTCCATGAAGAATATTTCCAAAATCAAGGTGGTGATATCCCCCTAGTTTTTCCCTAACCCCTTGGGCGAAAGAAAACCTCACCCGATTCGAGGCAACAATTACAAGTGCACCTACAATTTATAGTGGATTCCGCACCACTGACATTTTCTCTGCAAACCCCATGGCCTTTTTATCGTGATCTATTGTCAGCAGAAAACAACCATGGGTCGCCGCTAGTAGGATTCGAACTTAGATCCTCCGGATTGTTAAGCCATTATCACTTACTCCATCGACGACTTAAAGGTGGCGATGGGTCATTCTAAATTAATTTTTGGAGATTTAGAGTTTTGTCTCAGTTGCTGTCCCATTTATCTAGTTTTGTTATTGGGGAATAGAAAAAGGTATCGACATGTTAACTCGAATAGTTTTCAATAATTTTTAATAATTTTTTTAACTCTTCGGAATATATCTATCGCGTCGTCTTCTGTAGTACTCTGCTCAGAGACGGCGTAAGAGGCAGTACATTATTCAGAGACTATATTAAGACCATAAATTGTGAGTTGCATAAAGCTGTCACTAGAAAAACAGTCTTCCTGCTGTGCTCGCGTCATGCATTCTGAAATCTTTTTTAGAGCTTTCGTTGTCTTAACGAGGTCATAAGGGTTACTCCCTTATGCCGTTTTACCCAACGGAACACCCACATCGATGTATCAAGGTATTCATGAGGACAGCTTTTCATTTCGCTTCTCCTCTTCTTCTTCTTCGGTTCTCCTCTCCTTCAGTTGTGATGGTTACCTGTTAAATCCGTTTCCTTAGGTTCCGTAATTTTTTTTTGTAGAAAGTAGTTTTTCAAAACGCTGACGAAATACTCAGGAATATAACCAATAACACAAAAGGCAACGCTAAGCTGAGACAGGTGAGTGGCATCCGTTGTCTCATCAAAAAATATTGCAAATAGTATTATGACATCCGGACATTGGTGAGAATTTGCTCAGAAATCTCTTTCCCGCAGCATTCTGTATTGTCTTGCTTATAGTATATAAATGTAGCATTAGGACAAGCTAACATTAGTGTTTCTTTATTTTCGTCGAAAGCATACACTCGAAATCTCTCTAAAGTTTCAAGCATTTGTCCATCATCTCTATGTCCACGAATTGCTAAACTTTGCCACCGAGGAAGATGGATCCAACTAAAAGCCGAAGTAGTTCCCTGTTTTCTTTTACCTCTTAGAGACGCTGTTGGTGTTCACGGTTGATTAACTCCAAGAAGAAGAGCTTTAAAGCTCTTTGAAAGAATGTGGTTCTCAGTTCTACAACTAGTTTGTGATAAATGCTATTTGCATATCTTCTAGTACCCATTCCATCCTGCCGCCAAAACAACATTTGCGAAACAAAGAGCAATATTTGCAAAATAGACCTAATTTAGCATGTGAAAACACCAGCCAAGGATATTTCCGGAGATACTTATGCCCAAAATATCTTCTCTTCTTTTTATCTTTGATCATGTGGGAGGAATATGGGAACCAGAAGTCATCTTCTGGCTGCCAAATAATCGACAGGAGCTGTTATTTTATATAGTCATCAACATATTTCTCTAAAAAATATCGTAGGGACATTTGAGTATTTGGAGGAGGCAGGAATCATCACCTCCTTACTATCATTAATATCTAGCCTAGGAGTTGCAGGACAAGCTGAAACTGGTCACTTATTGGCAGGTTGAAAAATTGCTTCGATTTCTCGAGTTTTTAATGCTCGCTTCTTTGATGGACACTGACTGCTCTGTGAGACAAAGAAACCTAATGTTAAAGGTGAACTTAACCCTACGCTATTTTTGTTGTAGAAGGATGTAATATATAAAAAACTTCCTGCAACACAAATAGCTCACTGGGCACTTCGTGGCCCAGCTATATTCTGAGAAAGAAATCGTGAGGATACATAAGTGTACATACATACATCCTTCTAGAGGTTTTTAGTTATAGTATTTTTTCTCGCTTTAGTTTCTTAAACCCCTTGTGCGGCATAAGGCATTTACTACACCGACTCCGAACTTCATCCAAATCTACGACAATGCCTTTAACGTTCAATTCAGCATCTCCCTTGGATCACTTGGTTCCAATCTAGAGCCTGTTGAGCGATGTTGTTTGGCTCTCTTTTCGGTGTGTGGCCTATCCATTGCCACTTTCGTCGTCGAACACCGATGTCTTTTCTGTCTTGGCTTGAGAGCCTGCGTAGGTCTTTGTTGGGAATGGATGTTAAGATCCGGATTTAGTGACACTGGAGGTTTTCTTTATTGCACCATTATTTAATAAATAGACGAAGTTGGATCAATTGATTGAGTGGCACCGATCACCATGCCATGACTGCAGAGTTCTCGCCTCGCTCTGCCCGTGAGTTTTTAAATAAAAATTAAAAAAGTTTACACATTCTCTGAACTGTTGTTTGGCTCACAGCAATGCAAAACCAAGCCATTCAAGTTACCGCATTTCCCTTACCAGAATTCCGTTGCGGCTGGAGTCATACTAATGCATCATAGGGATGTCCCCATTATCATTAATTTACATCAGGGAGGGCGTTGATGTGTTCGCTGCAGGAAACCCTCATGAAAGCTTACCAGCTCAAAGTTAACAGTGTGCTAGATTGTTTGTTTAATTCTCATTAAGATGACTTATGCCATCAATTTGAAGACTACAGTTATTAATAGATATCACGCCAATTGCAACAACTCCTCAGGTTCAATTTTTTGGGAATTTTCACAACAGCGCCTCTGTTTCCCAAATTATTACGGGAAGAAGTATATCGGCTACGGAAATAGGATCCGCTTTAAGTAATTCCTGGGGCCATACCGGAGTTCAACCACAGCGACAGCCGGCGGTTCTTAAGGCTCGGAATACCTCTTTGATTCGACGGATCGAGAGAACTGTATTGAGTTCTTGTATAAAGCGTTACCTTTTAAGCGGTGCAACTACAGACGCAAATAAATGGACTGGTTGAATATCAAAGACATCAATCTTCAGTTTTTCTGTATTGAAATTATATAATGGCAATTACTACACAGATTAGTGTACTTTTAAGCTAGAACACTTATTTTAAAGTTTCATTTCTTTCGCGAAATCTGAAATAGAACAGCTTCCAGGGCAATATCGGGGCAGGCGCGCATGGCGCCAGTCACTCCTAGATATGCGGTTAACTGCACTTTATGAAGAAAAATTATGCCGAGCTTATTCCGTTTTAAGCCGCCGCATGAGAGTTCCATGACTAGCTTATAAGTTTTCCCAAAGTCTTCCACAAGTATGAAGTGCAGCAAAGGCCTTATCCGTATATCTTTTGACCTTCTAGCGGCTGATCTCTTAATGGAATTGAAGAGTATGCTATCAATAATATTCAATTTCTTTTTTGTAAACCCTATAAACACTATAAAATTGTCATACATGAGTGAAAAAATTTTTGGAGTCGATTAGGGCTGGAGCCCTACTTCTAAATAATTACCATTATTTTTTAAGAAAGCAAACAGAGTTTCTCGACGGCACTTGGTAGAATTTTTCGGTTTTCACGAACATAATCACTAAAAATACTTTAAGTGATGAAAAAACACTTGCTTTTTCTACAAAAATTTTATTTTTCGAATTTAGGATGAGCAACGCGTTTCGACCTCTTAAGTCATTATCAGGCTACTCAAGTAGCCGGATGATAACTTAAGCCTGATGATGACTTAAGAGGTCGAAACGCGTTGCTCATCCTAAATTCGAAAAATAAAATTTTTTTAGAAAAAGCAAGTGTTTTTTCATTACTTAAAGTATTTTTAGTGATTATGTTCATTATTTTTTATTATACTTCCTGCAGAAATGAAGCAATTGCGTGATTCCCTTCGTAGGGGGTAGTTGATACGCGTCACCTGCCTGTCGACACCTAAACCCAATAAAAATAACGTATCTGCAAAATTCGCACAAAAGTGGCTTAGAAAAAGTTCCGCGCAAAAGATTCCGGTCAAAAACGAATCAGAGAAAAACTCCGGGCTAAATCGAGTTATCCACAAAAATTAATGCAAGTTAATGTAGTTTTAGTTTTACCCGAAATTTTTCTCTTATTCGTTTTTACCGGAATCTCACCCGGTTCGTTTTTACGCGGAACATTTTTAAGCCCTTTTTGTTCGGTCTTTGCAGACAGGTCATTTTTGCCCTCAACCTGTCAACTCTAGCGAACCTTGAGAAGAAAGTGCTCAATTTTATGTATTAACTTTATACTTTATTTTTAGTTATTTATTATAATATGACATGCTAGAACCCATGGTCCTTGTATGAACCACGTCCAATATCTCCGTCACAAATCTCCATTTGCTGCTGACAGAATGTGACAGCATTCCTCATTACCAGCCTGTCCTGCTGTGGACAAGGCCGGCGCAGATGAAATCCCTTCCGAAGTCGATGCTCCTGGTGTAGCCTACATCTTGGGTGGATTTGGTGCACCACTAAGTTTCGGTCCACGCCTTTGGATCGTTAATGACGCCGAGGGAACCTCCGCCTTGTGATCCCCACCACAGGTCGATGGGTCGGAAGCATCCTGGATCCGGAAAAAGCTGCTTCGGTGTTTATATGTACATGCCCAAATCTTTAGTTTACCCAAAAGGTGATAAGTTTAAGCTCCATAACTGAGAAACTATCCACTCATAGGGCGATTACTTTTTATGTTTGCTAAGACCATTAAATCGAGTTGATTCTGAGTGCCCGACCACACCGTTAGAGCAGACTTTTATTATTAGTACTCATATGTGTTGCTATGCGTTTATCACACTAATCACTGTAAAACCACATAGAAATGCGTGGAAATACCTAAAACTTTGGTCAGCATCTTCACTTCACCCGCCACTAGAATGACAGTATAACAGATTACATAACTTACAGATATTGGAGAGCTGTCTGATGTCAATCAAGCGGGGTAAAAAAATTTAAATGTCTAATGGAAATTTAATAACAATATCTTTAGCCAAGATTTAAACTTCTCTGCAATAAAAAGCTATTCAGTTCATTTAGAAACGAAAATAACGAATTCGAAAAATTTAATTTTTTTAGGTTTTCGTGGATCAAGTGGATCCCAATATAGTGGCTGTAACCAGACATTCTCCCAATTCTCATCAGAGCGTTATATTAGTTGCACACACAAGTTTTGGATATCCGGATCCGGGAGCGGGCCCTACATCTGTGCGTCCTCTCCGTTTTGAAGGCAGCTTGGACGAAATAATCTTAGAAGCGGAACTAATACATAAAACAGGACAACCATTCGACAAACCCGCCATCTACAAAAAGGACGATAAATACATTAACGGTCTAACCGAATATGAACTAGAACTAAGAGAGCACATTCCTCTTTGTCAATCAAAAATTTTCAAAAAAGTACCCATAAAAGATGGAAATGTAACTCAGTTGGACTTTGAAAATTTGCGACCTGGATCTGTTGTAGCGATTCGGTTAGTACTTTACTCTACTATATTATATTGAATTAACTTCATCCTTACATAACAGGGCTTCTTTGCATGCGTACACCAAACCACACTTCACAAAGTTGCATTGTGTAATTTCATCACTTCGTTCAAAATCTAACCAAAGCTATGAAGAACTCCAAATGCATATTTCTCATCTAAACTTAGTGGATTTAAACCGAGCTTTGTTCACGTGTGATGCCGAAGAACGTGACTTTGGACATGGAGGAGGTGCATATGATATTCCTGGTTTTGGTCCACTTGTTTATTGCGGACTACAAGGCTTTGTATCGTTACTATCAGAAATTGCTCCAAGCAACGATTTAGGCCATCCAATTTGCAACAACTTGAGACTGGGAGATTGGATGATTGGTAAGTAGGTTATGCTTCTTATGTTTCCTTTCAGCATTTTCAATCAATATTTAAATCCTTTATATTTGTTAAGAGTATATATACAAGCGCCTTGGTAATAATCCTGGAACACTTGGATTGGCCAAGTGGTTAGAAAGCAACCTTGAACCACTAAAGTTTATTCCACGATACTTGATACCGAGTTATTTCGATGTTATCTTAACTGAAGTTTACCATGAACTAGTCAAGCAATGTTTCGATCTTATGACAAAGTAAGTGCTACATTTTTAGCAGGTTTTTTGACTAAAAATTGTTTATTTAGCTTCATTAAAAATGGTACCACATTTCCTCAATCGCTCGGTCTGGCGTCGCTGCAATTTTTATCTGTTTGTCCGTCAGCCAATTTACCTCAATTTAGCCCAAATATTCGGCCACCAAAACCACCAGAGCGTTGCGTCACCCTTTCTGCTGGACTTCCACATTTCTCCACCGGTTACATGAGATGTTGGGGACGAGACACATTTATATCTCTAAGAGGACTTCTGTACCTCACTGGACGATATCAAGAAGCTAGAAACATAATTTTAGGGTTTGGCGCATGCATGCGCCATGGACTTATTCCTAACCTTTTGGATAATGGTACCAAACCTAGATTCAACTGTCGTGATGCTGTGTGGTGGTGGTTGTACAGTATAAAAGAATACGCCCGCGAAGCACCTAATGGAAAAGACATTCTCAAGGATAAAGTATCGAGGATCTTCCCTACAGATGATTCAGAACCGAAAGCTCCAGGCGAATTTGTAACTTAAAATTAATTTTTTATAATTGAAGCAAATATATATTATATCATTTTAGGATCAATTGCTTTACGATGTAATGCAAGAAGCTCTATCGGTTCATTTTCAAGGTCTTGTGTTTCGAGAAAGAAACGCTGGAAGAGAAATTGACGCGCACATGACCGAAAAAGGATTCAATAATCAAATTGGCATTCATCCAGAAACAGGATTTGTTTTTGGCGGTAACGATGCTAATTGTGGCACTTGGATGGATAAGATGGGATCATCTGAAAAGGCACATAATAGAGGAAAACCAAGTACCCCACGTGACGGATCTGCTGTAGAGTTAGTTGGTTTGCAGATGGCAGTAATACGCTTTATGCAGGAACTTAGTGAACGTGGTGATATCCCTTACAAATCGGTCGAAAGGTGTGGGAAGAACGGTGCGTTTCACTTTATTCTAAAAATGTTGGTAAGGTTTGAAGTATTTCCCCATTTCAGGAGAAAAGACTGTGTGGACCTATAAGGAATGGGCTGATAAAATAGCAGCAAATTTCGAAAAACATTTCTTCATAGACTATGAAGGCGGTCCATTAGTTAATAAGAAAGGTATCTATAAAGATTGTGTCGGAGCAACACAGGCATGGACTGATTACCAACTTAGATGCAATTTTCCAATCGCAATGGTCGCAGTAAGTTATTAGTAAGTTTATAGTTAATTTGTTTTCACAAAAATTTTGTAGGCACCAGAATTATTTGAACCGAGTCATGCATGGGCTGCTCTTGAGCAGGTACGTAAACATCTTCTTGGCCCTCTGGGAATGAAAACTTTGGATCCTGATGATTGGGCCTATCGTGGATTTTATGACAACAGCAACGATTCTGACGACCCCAGTATTGCACATGGTGCAAATTACCACCAAGGTCCTGAGTGGGTTTGGCCAATAGGTTACTATTTAAGGGCCAGGTTAATATTTGCTAGAAAGAACAGAAAATCAAAGGAAACTATTTCGGAAACATGGTTATTCTTATTTGAAGCAAAAAACAAAAACTGGTTCATAAAATTGATTTAATTTTAGGAAAATTCTAACTGCCCACTTAAGAGAATTGCAAACGTCTCATTGGCGTGGTCTTCCAGAATTAACGAACGAAAATGGGTCATATTGCAAAGACTCTTGTCGGACTCAAGCCTGGAGTATTGCGACAGTTTTAGAAGTAAACCGATATAGATTAAAAATGGGTTTAAGACGTTACAAATTATTTATATGTTGCAGGTACTTTATGATCTTCGAGCTTTGGAAAAGACTTTGAAGGAGGCCTAATACATATTATCTGACTTAGACAAATTTAGTTAATTAGTAAATTAAGTGTTGATGTTTTTTGTAAAAATTGCTTCTTCCTGTCGTCCGAATAACTTATTTACTTTTTGCTACGTAATAAAATATTCATATTAAAGGCGGCTTTAGATATTATAAGAGCATTGTGTTTATGACAAGCGCGAAACAAGTTAATCTCGTGATTTTGTAGATTTTTCTTGGTTTTGAGAATCGAATTTGAGATTTACAATTCAAATCCACTTTTATTTATGGTTTATGAAAGATTGGAATACTGATACTGATTCTTTGTTTTGGTGTTCGATGCATGCGGCACCTCCTCTGGTTCTTGAGACGTCTCATCATCCTGCTCTTCAGATTGCTTTGGAGCTTCGATCCAATTCCTGCAGCATCTCTAATTCACAGTCACTTCTCTTTTATATGTAAAAAAGTCTATTTTTTCTTTATTGAATAATTTTTTATTGAATTGTAATTGGTTTAATGTTTTGTTATATGCTTGTCTCTTGCACTGTGTTCCCATTTCTACGAACAAATAATTCTTTTTCTAGTTCGCCTTGGCTAAATAGCTCAATAAAACATCTTAAAAACATTAAGAATAAAGCTTGGAAGCGGTTCTGTTCATCAAGGGGCGATTCGGAATTTCCCATTAATTCTCTTTGTTATTTATTTAATTTATCTATTTCTTGTGGTGTCTTTCCAAAATCTTGGAAATCATCATTGGCTTTTTTTAGCACGGCTTAATTAAGGGTCGGTCAACCACGACTAACCTTCTGGAATTCTTTAATTTCTGTTTATCTGAAATTGAAGCTGGTACGCAAATTGACTGTAGCTTTACAGATTTTAGCAAGCCATTTGACAGAATTAGCCACGAAATTTTGATACTCAAGTTGGCTGTCCTTGGGTTCAGATCCTTATTTGTTAACTGGGTTCGCTCTTACTTATTATGTCGAAACCAACCAGTTTCTTTCCGTGGATCCTTATCCAAGATTATTTCTAATACCTCTGGTGTGCCACAAGGAAGTCATCTCAGCCCGATATTATTTATAATTTACATCTTTATTTTCAAAATATTCCAAAATTCTCTGTTATGCTGACGATGCCAACATTTTCCGTGTTGTTTCCTCTGTTCGAGAATGTGAAAGTTTAAGTTGATGAGATAGTTATTAAGGCAAATTCCACATTGGGTTTTATTAAAAAATGGACAAAGGAAATTGGCGACCCTTATATCACTCGGCTCCTCTATTGTACCTTTGTCAGGCCTATTCTGGATTATGCTTTTTGTGTTTGGTCACCATTTTATCATGACTATATTGAACGGGTAGAGGAAGTCCAGCGCTGTTTTCTTCACTTTGCTCTTCGCGGGCTTCCTTGGAGCGATCCTCTCATCCTGCAACTAACCAATGAAACAGAGTAAAAACTGATTACAAATTGGAGAATTTGGTACTCGCTAGAGAAATTAACGTCTAAATTTCTTGGTTGCTTATAACACAGTAAAATGGCCGAAAACAATATTTTTGGCAGGCGTAGATTTTTTTTGAATCTTTTGAAGGAGGTGGTGAGTATATTATTTATTACACATTTGGCAAAGCTGACTGCTGCTACAAATAATATATACAACAGATTTAAAAAGTACGATGGAATGGAATTTTTAATAAATCGGAGTTTCTCAAAAAGCTAAGTGGAAAGAAATATTAAAACATGATAAAAAAGTGCGAATTAGTTAAACCTTGCAAACAAGCGAAAGCAAACACAGTTTTGAAGTTGTTTCGTCTATTTTTCAGAGAATCGAGTCTTAAAAGTTTAAGTCTGTCCAAATAAGGTGGAAGTACTAGTGGATTGTTTCACAGCAGGTCGCGAAGAAAAAACCGTACGAAGCGAATTTGGACTGCCTCGATGCGACCAATGTGAACATTATGAAAACGAGACCAAACACAACAGGCATACTCGAGAGTTGGTCTAACAAATGTGCAATAAAGCAGCCGCGTACTATAAAGATCATCAAATTCCTTTGCCTACCTTTTAATATAGCCTAGTTTAGAATTGGCCTTGTTTACTTGCTTTGATATATAGTTATCGTATAGCTAACAGAAAGCGGTGTACTCTTACGAAAAAAATACCTTTTCATACACTTATTCATATTAGGGGAGGTGGTTTATAAAGCACTATCGATAAAAGGCGTCTCAGTCAGAGTTTAAAAGAAAGATCTTGGCATCGTCAGCATAACATAACATTTTTCAATTCGTCAAAGACATAGATACATCGTTAATGTAAATAATAAACAAAAGTATACCGAGATGACTTCCTTGTTGAACACCTAAGAGCGAAGCCAATCAATAATTAAGAAGGGTAACCTAAGGACAGCTTATTCACGAATTAGAACTTTATGACTAATTATAACAAATGATTTACTGAAATCAATAAAAATTCAGTCAACCTGCTTCAACCCAGCTTCGATCTCAGAAAGGCAGAAGTTAAAAAATTCCAACATACTTCTGGTAGTTGACTTGGCCTTAACAAAACCGTGATGAAAGGAACAAAGGAATGACTTCGAATGAAAGAAAAGAACATTACAAACTATGTAAAGTTTCAACAATTTTAGCAATGAAACACAAGTTGGCAATTGGTCTGTAATTCGTTTTGTCGTCTTACTATTACTATTCTTTTTAAGAGGAATAATCACAGATAATTTCTAAAAAATGACAAAGAAACTACAAGATGATAAGATGGTTATTTTCTCGATATTTCATCAACTGAGAGTTTATGAGTGATTCAAAAATTTTAGATAAAACCGAAGTAAGTTCAATTGATCTGTAGTATTATTACAAGTGAAAAAGTTTACGCAGAGGTTTAGCCAAAACAGAGACGCAGCATTTTAAAACCAGGGGTGAAATACCATCAGGTCCAGTAACTTTGAACACGGCGAGTTTACATAGTACCTTAAAAACTTCTCGAGGGCGGAAGTGTATCGAGTTTTGCCTGCTGGTGCACTGTGGTAGAGATAGAAGAGGCTGCGATAAAGGTGGTAAGAAAGAATTAGTTGCAAAAAAGTTGGTTTTGTCTAAAGAGGCAGTTCATACAAACATTCCATTATAGATGAGTGGTGGTATTGAAGAACTATTAAAATTGTTCTTCACAGTTTTGACAAGAGGCGAGAAGCCCTTACTATCCTTTTGTGCAGCAAATACCTATATCGGGTTAAATTCCGAAATTGTCCGCGTTAGATAAATTTCAAAAGACGGCTATTAAACTTATAACACTGACTCTCTGAAGGATCGATGAAATATCGGTTGTCTTTCACTCCTTTATTGCGTCCTTCCACACACATTGTTCTAACGAGAACAAATTTCGGAAATTTTTCCTAGGCAGAACAACACGAATTTGGCACAGTTTGCCATCTTCTGTTTGTTCCCGTCTTATGAGCCCGAAACATTCAAAGGAGACGTACGTCGTCACCACCTTCACTCAAAATCTATTAACCTATTTCCCATTTGTATTTAAAAAATTATTTAAAACTTTTATTAATAATATAATGAAAAAATTGGTTGGACACGAACGTGATAGGATTCCGTCATTCCGAAATTTTTCCAAAACCAGTTTCGTTACAGCGTTTGTTATAGTTTTCATTGAAAGTAATAACTGAAGGCTACATTCAGGAATTTTTGTAAATATTTTGCTTCAATATTTTGGAAATTACCTTTTCATAATGATTTTATAAGCAAATATCTCGAGATTGAAGGGCTAAAATCTAAAGATGCTAAAACACTTTTTGTTGCATTTTAGGAGACCTATCTAAAGACACCCCTTTCATTGAGGTAAGTAAAAAAGATTTCAGCAGTCTTCACTCTATGAAAGGGGGTCCAAAAAAATGATTTTTCCAAAAATCTCATCAAATCTGTTTTTGATAACATCCGTACACCAAATTTTATTTTATAGGTTCTTAAATGAGATGATGGAAAGGCTGTGACATAGAAACAGACAGACAGATGGACAAACCGAAACAATAATGGAACCTAGTTGCTATGAAACCCTAAAAAGTCCCCTACATAAAGGCATGGATGAACTGACACTTCTTTCGCCTTTTTCAGCAAGCAAAAATCTATCTTTTTTTCTAAATCTACTGGAATCCCCCCTGAAAAGTAAAAAGTAAAAGTTTAGTATTTTCATTATTTACTACTCACCCCTGAAATAAGATCTTCTTGGGAATGGGGAATGTAAGTAGTATGTTCGACATTTTCTGTTTATCACAGATGTGAGATCTATGCTGATGCGCTGAAATTTGAAAACTACAGGAAATGGATGGCGGCAGTACAGAGGAGAGTGTTGGAGCCAGCGGTTCTGGTTTTGGCAGCCGTGACCCCCATAGATCTATGGGGGTCACGCCCTTACGAGATGGCAAGACCGCTGGGATACAGAAACCAGAGGGAGATATACCGCTAGACTAATACCAGATCTGAAGAAGTGGCTAAAGCGAGAACACGGTGAGGTAAACTACTACCTGATGCAGTGCTTGGCCGGAAATAAAAAGGTCAGCCTGCCAGTACGGCGACTCACAGAAGGACGACGTCCAACACACCTTCTTCGAATTCAGAAGGTCGACCGCAGAAAGACAGGAGCTAGAAGAAGAGTTCGGGGATTCACGCCCGACGACAAGGTGAAGAGCATGCTCCGAGGTAAAGCGCAATGGGACCGAGTTGTAGTAGAACATAAGAAGCCAATGATAGCGTAATATACACCACCCTGAAGTAATATGAAAAGTAGTCCTGGGGTGGAGACATGCCTGAGAAAGAAGGAGCCTTTTTAGTGGGTGCGCGTCCCAATCACCAGAGTAAGGAACGGCCTTTTTTTCTCCCGCAAAAAAAATCAGCAAGGTAATAATAGTAATAAATTCCGTATATACCACTAGTCCTACTGAGTAAATGCGCGCGAGTTCCACTCACTTAAGGGTTTTTTAAAAGGTATTTTTATTTATGTACATTCCTTAAGAAGAAGAAGAAATACTTTAATTTCGAATATAATTTCACAACAATAAAGCATGCATTGACGTCGTTACTTCAAACTAACAAAAAAATTTGCCATAAGCACTGCTTGGTTTTTCTTTTAATTTAGTAATTTAGTAATTTTAACTCAAAATTTTGTTCAGGCTTTCAACATGTTTAAATCACAGGTAAATGTGCAATAACCTTCATATCAAATATAAATTTTATTTTCTTTATATTTTAGTTTTCGACGTTACATAATGAGAGAAACAAGAATCCGATGTACTCCTTTATAGTAACAGATTAGAATTTTGCCCAATATAAATTAAAGTGAATCCTATTTTTAGAATATACCACAACATTTACGTGCGGAATTATATCCTCGGAAACGAAAAACTGAGAACTTTTATGAACGACCGCCACAAAGTGAGTTTCAGTCTCGTGAAGCAGAGCATCCTAAAAAGATCTTAGATTTAACTAAAAACGCAGATAAAATCAAAGAAAGTCGTCCAATAAGTCCTCCAACAAGTTCCGAAACTCGAATGACAAGAGATAGCTATTTTTCGTAAGTAAATTATGGTAAAATAAAATGTCAATAAAATAAAAAATTTTAAAGAACCCCCATTAGTCTTTTTGGTGATTTCGATTCAATTTTACTCGTAGAATCGATTTCTTATCTGTTTCAGTTATGGTTTTGGTGCATTTTCTCTAGGACTTCGATTGGAAATTGCTGGTTTTAAACAGAGAGACCCATAGATGTTTAAGATAAACTTAAAGTTCTGGTTTACGCAGTTGTGATAAGAACTTTATCTAATTCTAGGGAATTTAATAGGAAGTAATAAAAATTTTAAAAAATTCCTGAAAGAATTGATAATCTACTTGTAACGCCCCTTTTCTAGAAAGCTGCCGATTCTTACACCATTGACGCGAAATAAATACAATAAAACTACTTGTAAATGAGTTACAAGTAAATTGTCAATTCTTCTGCAAAAATTTCAATTTTCATTACTATACACGAACTAAAAGGCGTTTGTGAGCTATCTTCACAGCGGATGTAGTAAAAAGTAAGTATTAAATGTGCCTAAAAATTTTTTGGTTCCGAGCTCTATTACTACCCGAACAGAAAATAGTTCCTTCAGTCGAAATTTGTTAACGAAGTGTGGTTTAATTGAATTATTAATTTAAATCAATGCTTTCTTAGGAACATATTTTTAGAGTACCTTTCTCAATGTAAAGTTGGTTATTAAATAAACATAAACAAACTTTTAATTAAATTTTTGCCTAAAATTGCTAAACCTTAAAAAGAAAAAAATTTTCATGATTTTTAAATTAATGATCGATTAAGATGAATATTTAGTTTGCAAACTTAACGTAAAAGAAAAACGTTAACCGAGTAAAAATAAGACTAGCCTATTCCTAGCCTGAAGCAGGCATGCACGGCGTCAAATCGCCTGAATGGCACTCAAATGAGTAAAAATTATACTTTAAAAAATAGCAGCCTGCTGCAGGAACATATTAATAAAAGACGCACGAAATATTCCAAACCGAGCACGGTACGCTCATACTTTATCTAAACTAAAATTTAAAATAAAAACAATAAAATTATTTTCGTAGATTAACGCATACGAGACCGACGTCTGAAATAATAAAACTATCTCCGCAGTAGCCGGCAACCTTTCAGCAGTTGAGTCTTATTTTGACTTGGGTTAATAAAGATAAATATAGCAAATTTCAGTTAATTGTTATATTATTGTCATGACTCACCTTGTGAGTCATCGGCTATTGGGAGCAATTTTATATATCAGGTGGCAGATGATCCATACGATTTACACACGTCTATACGAGTGAGATTTTATATAACCTATGGGCGTACATACCCTTGTGGCACGGCTTTTCTTGAATTTTTGGAACAGTAGCGGGTGCATGCATAATACTTCCGGGCGCATTTTTTTCTCTTTGCGTGCTCGCATTGTCTGTACTTGCTTTAGGCGTGAATATACCAACTCAAATATTTTTAATCGGGAAAGAAAAAACAAGTACAAGGAAAAACCTGATTTGTGAAATTAGAAAATAATTTGTTTTCCATCACGGCAATGCGCCTTTACCAATATCAAAGAAAACCTGTAACAATAATACAAATTGTTCCTTTTCCATTTTCACAATGACTTCATTTTAATTTCAGTTGCTTATAATTTGGGGGTCCAAAAAGGACAAATGAACGATTAAAATTTTTAAAACAACTAAATTTGTCAGATTTCAAATTTCTCAAAAGAATTAGGCTGCATACGCCCCTGAACGTAAGGCTATTAAATTTATTGGCGACCCCTCAATCTCTGAGAGCATTGACTCTCTGGGGCATCGACGGAATGTCAGTTGTCAGTAGTTTTTTACTACTGTAAAGTATATTAATAGCGCACCTCCGGTACAAGATCAAAACTAAAAAAAAGTTTTAAATATAATGACAGTTTTTGCGTTGAAGTCACATATGAAATTTTCGAATAATGTTGACCTAGATTACATCAAAATTTTAAATCAACGGCTGTAACGCAGCTTTCATTAGATTTGGAACTTGAATGTCGCTCTTCTTCATAATCAGGTCTCTTGAGATGCAGCGTCTTGCATTGGGGGTATTTCTTTTTTAGCGGGAGAGGTGGAAATCTTCCAAGAGTGTGAGATTCTTACTCGCTAAAAACACCTCTCCAGGGTAGGAATTTACAGTCAATTTGGTTGCCTCCAGACAACCAACCGTTTCGATAAATAAAGCTCATGCCCAAAAAATATTGTGGCAACAGAAAAAAATGTCATAGCAACGAATAAATGTGTCAAGTTTGTGCGCATGATCTGTAATTCTCCCATGCCGTTCCCCGGAACTTGCATATAAATCCTGTCGCCTATTTTGAAGCTGGCGTGTGATTTTCACACTTCATTGCACTTGGACTGCCATGAGTAAAAATTTTGGTTGGCATTCCCCTTCAACCGATTGAACACTTGGGTAGGAATTCTCAGCTAAATGCTTGCCTCCAGGCAACCAAACCGTTTTAATAAATAAAGCGCATGCCCAAAAAATGTTGTGGCAACAGAAAAAAATAGCATAGCAACGAATAAATGTGTCAATTTTGTGCGCATGATCTGTAATTCTCCCATGCCCTTCCCCGGAACTTGCATCTAAATCCTCAGTCGCCTCTTTGGAAGCTGACGTGTGATTTTGCCACTTCATAGCGCTTGGACTGCCATGAGTAAAAATGTTGTAAAACGGTTGGTATTCCCCTTTAACCGATTGAACACACACTTGTTAAATTCAACCTCTACACATTTTTACATTTTTGCGTACTTACAAGGCAACCAGGTTGTCTGAAAACAACCAATTTCGTGAGAATTCAACCTATACACATTTTACACCACATAGGAGCGGGTCTCTTTTCGTCCGCTCCCAGTCTCTCTTAGCAGAATCCTATCCTATCTGCAGGACTCCATGTTGTTGTACCGTCGCCAATATTCCTTCTTGGTTCAAGCGTTAATCATAATCTTTACCCCTTCTCCGCTCACGGCAGCAAAAAGTTCCGGGCCATGAAGCTTTAGTCAAGAGCCAGGACAAGTAACCTCCTCCGGATTAACCGCAGCTAACCCTTCGGAAGGCACGTCTGCATCTTCTACTGGTGAGTGTACTAGTTAGCCAACTCGTTAGAGTCTACCATCTTTGCCACCGCCGCACCTGAGGAAGTGCTAGTTATTATTTTGAAAATGTCACCTTCTTCCAGGAATGCTACACCACTTTCAGCCAGCATAAGTCCAGCCACTATAGCCGCGCAAAACTTTCGAAGGTAATTTTCCCACAGCTTCTTCTGTTGTGGGTACCGTGAATATAGCCAACCTCTTAAAGTCTACCATACCCTCCACTTCCATTACAGAAACGCCTCAGGAGACAACATTCTCGAATTACCTACCAATTCCGCAGTGATAAGATGGAAACCACTGCAGACTCTCTCGGGGATTAGCAGATATCTCTTCCCGGTTTCTACCGCGCAAAAGTGTAACTAAAATTTGAGAATGTCCAGATGAGGATCAACGTATCCTAGAAGACTTCAACTCTTCCGTCCATCCTCCAGCAATTCATTGGAGCTATGATACAATACTTAATTGTTTAAAGTCAAAACTAACTAAGGATGCTTGCTTATCCTTCTTATAGAAGGCTGCCCTTTTCTTCTTGTGCTTTAAAGTAAAACTACACTAATTTGAGCCCACTATTGGGTCCATATTATATTAATCAAAAGTAAAAAAATTTATCTCAAAAATAATTCGTTCTTTTTATTTATAAAAATAAATATCCTTAAATATAAAATTAAGGTAACTAGTAACTCTACATCATCATTTAGTCTAATAAATAATTATAGATACAGAGAAGTGTGACACAATAAGCCAACATCAGTCTTAAGATGACCTGCTTATTGCTTAAAATCGCTTTGAGCCGATAAGTAATCTAATCACGTAAAAGTTACGTAGTATAACGAGGGCTACAATAGACCTCGGTAACAAAAAATTTTTATGAATACACTATGTATGTTCTATATGTTGGTTAGTTACAAAATTTTCATCTTTCAATAAACGCTATTACAAGCAGAACCACATAGTGAAAATGGTGTGTGAAAATTTTGCTTTTCTGCTATAGAAACTAAGCAAAATATTGATAATTTTAACATCTCTTCGAAGTGCAAACATCATCTAAAATAGAGTACTTAGTAAATTTAAATAATAAGATAACAAGAAACATTAGGGTGTGCGAGGCAATAAAAAATGGTTGATTATATTTAGGAACAATGAGTTCAGTTCATTAAAGTACTCGTAAATGCGGTACGAAACAAAATACCTTATCAAAATCTTAAAATTATTTAGCCAACCTTCGGTAGTAGATTGAAAAATTCGAAATGGCGAAGAACATTTAGTTTTAAAATTACAATATTTTGCTTTATAATTAGTAAAAAACGTTATTTTGTTTTCAAAAATTATGAAACTTTCGTAACAAACCATCATTAAATGTATTATAAAGCTCGCAAAATGATTCCTGTATGTATATGATTCATTTAGGTGTACCGACAATGATCAATGGTTTCAGCCAAACCTGACAGTTGCTTAAATTAATTCGTACGGTCAGGAACAAAATGCAAAGAAGTCTACGTTTTTTCTTGAACAGACTTTAAATCTCTCCCGATAGATTCTACTTTAATATTTGCCATATTTTGTGGCACAATAGAATCAATTGTTTTTTGGTCAAGACATTCGTTAAGCATTGCGTCCCAATTAACACATAAATCTTTAGCAATATTTCTTTTTTCTCTCTTGAAGTTTTCTACAATGAGTGAACTGGCAGTGGAAATTTCGTTTTTTGTGTTAGCCTGTAAAATATCACGACGAATAGATTCAATATTATTACGGTCAGGGATTTTTGCAATGTTAATGTCGTGGATTATTTTTTCGGTTGGTTTAGAAGCTTTATCTTTATCGAAATGATCGTGGGGAGCGGATTTCTCGTCACGTGATTTAGGAATAGCAGCATTTATCAAAAGTGGTAGAGGAAGTGGTGACATACTTTCATTTAATTTGTTGTTTTGAATTTTATTAATAATTTCACCTGTTTTATATGACATTGGCTCAAAAACAGTATTATTTGTTTCGTGGAATTTTTTCCTTTCTTTTAAATTGTCTGTTAACATATTAATAAGAAATCCCTTTGGCATCGGCGAAACAACCTTTTTATCGTCCCTTGTCATGGTATTATTATCTTTTGCAAGAAGCTTAGTAGCATCTTGTTGTTCTTCGTTTATGCTTTTTTCTTTCTCATTTAGTGTAGCAGGTTTATTTACATCTCCAGTCATCAATTTTTCCTTCGTCTCCTTATGAACTTCACGCTCAATTTTTTCTACCTTTTCCACAATATCCTCCAATTTTTCCGCAACCAAACTTTTTGTTTCTTCATTTTGTTTTTTTATCTCCAACTTAAGTTCATCTACTTTTCTTACTAATAGTTTATTCGATTCCTCAAGTTCTGCCTTAGCTTTATTTATTTCCCTTTCCTGTTTTTGTGCTTCTTCGGCGGCAATGTCTTCTTCTTTTTTAATTGCATCCTTATTGATGTCTGAATTATTTTGGTTCACTCCAAGAGGGGAGTTTTCTATTCCAACAGGTGGTCCAGATTTTGTTTCACTCTTACTTGTACTTTGTGCTTCATTTATAAAGGTATCTACTTTGACAGGTTCAAGCTTAATTTCTTTTGTTTTTTCTCGACTCATATCAAGATTGGGGTTTATGTTAATATTTTTGTCTTCAATTGATAATTTAGGTAATTTAACTTCAATTGGTTTCTCAGCTTGGTGCAGTTCGGTGGGTTTTAAATTTTCAGATAAATTCTCAAGATTGGTTATTTTTTCAATTGCTTTATCATCTTCAACGACCGAACTTGATCCTGAGCGTTTTTCATCGATTGCCATTAAATTAGCATAAGTTCCTAAGATCATTAAACAAAATCCACCTATTAATATGAACTGAAAATAGAAATAAAAATTATTTATAAAAACTCAAAATTAATTCAAGCTATACTTGTGCCATTCGTTTTTCTGTTGAATCCTTCTTTGAAACTTTTATAAAGCATGATGCGGGAAACATAACACATATAGCCACTCCAATTGTTGAACCAACAAGACCAATAACGAGTTCTATAGAAGGAATTAACAAGGCTATGCTTAGGGAGAACAAAACAATGGAAACTGTAATTATTTTGAATCGAAGCTCCGGTATATAGCCAGTTGAGTCGGTGTGACCCTTTAAATTAAAAATACGTAAGAAAATTATTCATAAACAAAAATAAACTTACTCTTCGATATAATAAGGAGTAAATGCTAGCACGGCATGGAAAAATCACTAAAGGAAAACTGAAAGCAACAGAAAGCACAAATCCAATTTTTATGACATCACTTGCTACAGATGGTGAAAAGTTGATTAAAATGTTTCCTGCAAAGATATGTAAATCAAACATATTTAAATATTTAAAAACATTAACATGTAGTGTTCTAAATAACTCGAAGTTGGTATTGACAATTTTTTTTTTCGATATTAGTTTGAATTAATATATTATATAAATATTTTTTTCGATGTAATTGATAGGTACGTACGTACTCTTAAACAAAAAAATGGGAAAATCTATGTGTATGACCAACTGAAAGTCAACTGCGTCTGTTTACTTTGAAGAAATTTGACAGTGGAGTAATTTATCATTTACCCAAAGTTTACACACGCTGATGAGTGTGGACAAAATTTCCGCAGAATTCTTCTTGACAGGTCTTCAGTAGTCATCATTTTACCCAAAAAGCGCCTGTTAACTTTCGCATCTCCATCCCTCCACCAGAAGAATGTTTTTACTTGGTTTTTACACAGAAGTAAGCAGACAGACCTAATATGTAGCTGGCGCTTGAAGCTGGTTATGTACCCAACTCGGAAACGCAAATATGGCACGCGCAGAAAGTTAAAAGTATGCAAAACTGGGCTACAGCGCCAGCTATACATTACATCGCCATCTTTAAATTTCAATATTTCGCCCACATTGCGTCTGTGTACTTTTGGACTTGAAGAGATTTAAGAGCTGAGTAATTTCCCATTTTACCCACGCTGATGAGTGTGGACAAAATTTCGGCCGAATTCGTCTTCTTCTTTTATGGTTGACAACTCACAGATGATTGATGTTTGGCAAGTTACAGCTTATAAATAAAACTTTAAATAAACACAGGGAACTATTAATTTGTTTAGCAAATAGTTATTCGTCTTTGTTTACCAAAAAGCGTCTGTTAACTTTCGCATTTTCATTCCCTCCACCAGAAGAACAAGTTTTACTTGATTTTTAACCGACTTCCCAAAAGCAAACAGGTTTTAAGTTCGATGTGTATTTTTGTTTTTTTTTGTCTGACCGAGCATAACTTCGTAACGCATTGACTGATTTTGATGAATCTTTTTTTGTTAGGGAGGGTATGCTCACCGATTGGTGTGCTGCTGGGTAGAGTACCTGGTTGATACCACGAAAGGTGAGGGGGTAGGTGGGGGGGGGGCGACCTAATTTGGGTCGTTCTTTAACTGTTGTGTAGAGTGTGATCCCCCATTGCTAATAGGAGAATAATTTCATCCTAAGGTTGTGGGTGGGTGAGGGAAGTCTAACTTAGTAACGCGTGGACCGATTTGGATGATTCTTCTTTTGATGTTTAGAATAAGTTTCCCACTGATACGACGACAAATTTATAAGTTGGGTGATGTGCGGAGGGGGCGTTATACAATTTCTTAATTCACACACCTAATTGGAAGATTCCTTTTTGTTGTGTATTATATGATCCCCTCTTGCTACCCTAGGGTGACCTAGGGTTGGGGTGGGGAGAGGGGAAACAACTTTGTAACGCGTGGACTGATTTAGATTATTTTGAATGCATAGAGTATCTACTTGTATTCTGACAAAAATTTTGGCTTATGGTGAGAGTTGGAGGATGGGCGGCGCCTAGATTCATAAGGCATAGACTGATTTTGATTCGGCTGTGCAGAATGCGGTTCCTGATTGATAAATGATAACAATTTTGTATCTAGAGTGACTATGATGATTCTCTGACTACGATAATTCTCTCTTGCTGTATAGAGAAAAGTGGGGCTCTAGGGTCATATTAAGAATTTTTTAAGGTTAGGGTAAAGCGTGACCGTGACTAATTTCGTAATATGTTGCCGGATTTGAATAATTTTGTTAGTAATGCACTGCTCTGCAACTTTTGAAATTGCTTTTGTTCGTACGAGCAGTATTCTTCGAGTCTTGTATATGAACACACTAAAAAGTAAAAAATTAAATAGTTTTTAGAAAAAATTTGAACCGACTTCACAAAAAGCGCTAAAATGCATAAAATAATTTTTAATTTTATATCTATTACGACATTTTGAAATCCGTGCAAATTAAACAAACAAAACTACCCAACCATAATCGAAGATACTATATAAAACTACCTAAACCTTTCAGCTCACGGAGTCATAAGGAAGAACGATTTAATACTTTTGTTGTAGTTGTTTGGTTTGCTTAATTTGCACCGACTTCAAAATTTCGTAATAGATACAAAATGAAAAATTATGTTTTTAGAGCTTTTTGTGAAGTCGGTTCAAATTTTTGTTTTAAAAACTATGTTTACCCATGTATTACACACAAAAGTAAACAAACAGACCTATTGGGTTCCACACTTTAGTCGCTAAAGCGAATTAACCGATTCCGTTCATTCCTAAATAAATTTACTAATAATAAATAAATTTGCATTAGGAACACTAACAACATGCTATTTAAGTATAAAATAAATATTTTATATCAATAATTTAGTGCTATGTGCCGAACGAGCAAGCGGATATAATAATGAAGGAGGGTTTCTATCAGATCCTTCGCGACATGTTTAATAAGGCTTCTAAAGGTGATATAAAAATAATTAGGAGGATCTCAACGCCAAAATTGGCTCTAACGTCGGTCTGGAACATGTAATGAGCAAGTTTGGACAGGAACGCTTAATTTTTTAACACGCGGAAATTGTCATCGGTGCATCCTTTTTTTAAATCTAATTTAATCTTGCGTTTCCCCAGATGGAAGAACTAAGAATCAGAACATATTGCTGTTTCAAAAAAAGCTAGAGAGTGTGGTTTCTCACTGTTAGATCTAAACGTGGCGTTGATTTTGCCACCGATCACCATCTTGTTACAGCTTATGAGATTATGAATGAAGATATTGGTGTAGGGTTTGTTAGGCTTAATAAATACACTCTTGAAAGACATTAAAAAAGTTTTTATTATATATTTTATGCACTTTTAACGCACAAAAACACCATTTGAATACAACGCTTCGATTAGTAGGTGGGTCTGCGCTGTAAAAATGGACCATCCAAAACAGAATTTAAATTTTTAGATTCAATATATCACTAGCAACCGGCTGAATTAGGATTTTTGATGTATGTACATGCAAAAATAACAAAATGGCGGAGAAAAAAGAAGAAAGATAAAAAAGTGCATGCTTTTTCACTGCTTTTTGCCATAAAAACAATAGTAAAAATAAAAATTTTAAACAACCCTAGTTCAGCCGGTTGCCATGTGTGCAGAAAATGTGGTTAAAATTTTATAACAATCCGGTTTAGTAGTTTCGGAAATTTTTGCAAAAGCCGTGTAAAAAAGTAGTTTTGAGATAAATGCGTTCAAAGTCAGCGAGTGGGTCACCGCGTCGAATTAGCGAGCTGAGGTAGTTACGTTTAAGGAGCGAAAAGGTATACTTAGACTGCTTGAATCTTGTTAATTTTGAGAGAATATTCTTGAATATATTTACTTACGAAAAAGGTAAAAAAAATCGATTTTTTCAAAGTTTCAAAGTAGAATACTGCCTTAAAACATCGAACGTCCACAGAGCATATCTCACCACATTGTACTAAAAAACTGATACGCTGCATCACAACTAATTTGCTCTTCGGTTAAACTTATTTGTTCTTGGATTAAACTTATTTGCTCTTGGGTTAAATAAATCTGCGAATGCCATGTATGTATTAATTTTCACTGTACTGTATAATTTCTTGCATTTTTTATTCTAACATTAACCGAAACTTAGTAATATCATCATGTAGTACGAAATAAATTAAATTTTTTCAAAAAGCAATAATGATATAAAAACAAGAAAATAATTCGCATTACTTACCTGCAAACGATTGATTGCAAAAAGCCACGTAACCGAAAAATCCCACAAATATGTAAACACACATGCATAGCATGGTCGCTGTTTTAACGATTTGGTTCATCTTCTCCAAAGATGCATTTGACACTGTTTCAAACACCTCAAATAATTGCCTAAATAATCAATACTTAGTATTAAATGTAAACAAATTAAAAATTATTGTCTTACATTTGACAAGATAATGCCATGCTAAATATAGGGAGACATTGAAGGGTACCAGAAGGTTTCCAATATTCAACACGATCCGACCAATCATTTGCTAATATATGTGTTTTAGACTCTGCTATCACTTTCATAACTAGGCAAATATAAAATCCTATTGATGCAGTGCAAACGGTAGCCAGACTGTCTACATTTTTCAGCATAGCAAGAGGAATAATGCACAAAGCTGTTACGACTACCATCACCCACGTTCGAAGTCTGTCACCTTCTGCGATATTGAGCACTTTGGCTACTATTTGTGGCCCTACATCTCCAACAACAACAAAGTATGCTATGCATGTCCCAATTAAGTATCCAATGATACAAAGCTCGACCATTAGTTTTCCAGATGATCCAAATGCGTGAAATGCTAAAAAACAGATTATATTTCATGTTTCTGGGGATTGTTTAAATATTTATTTAATTATACGTACCAAGAAATTCGAAACTTTTTCTTCTTGTGAGCATCGATGATTTAATTAAATAGTGGCAGCATATTCTTGTGATGATATTGTTTATTATTAAAAGTAAAATGGACAGGATAATGCCGCACTGAAATTAATAACGGAGAAAATTATGACGGAGAAGATCCGTTTGACTTTACTCAAAAATTTTATAACTTCGTTTATTATTCAATTTTTTTAATAAACATTCATATAAGTTTAATGTATGCTAAATAACATATCTTTATCAAAAATCCTAAATAAATAATCAAGTTAACAAAAAAAAATCAAAATGTGCATTTCCTGATAAGATTGCCACTCCACCTAACCTAACATAGAATTCGAGAAAAAGAACCTTTTTGGAACCGCTCACAGAGCTATCCCAACTGAAAGACAAAATTGTTTTCTGCAATAGAACATATTAGGTCTGTCTGTTTACTTTTGTGTGTAAAACGTGGGTAAAAATCAAGTAAAAATTGTTCTTCTGGTGGAGGGGATGAAAATGAGAAAGTTAACAGACGCTTTTTGGGTAAATTGATGTCAACTGAAGAACTGTCAAAAGTAAATTTCAGTGCAAAGATCAGTACGTGTACAATAAATCGTAAAAATAAATAAAAATTTACTGCAAAAATTAAGTGTTCCAGGTGTTTATTTCTAAGCTGTAACTTGCCAAACATCAATCAGCTGTTAGTTGACAACCATAAAAGAAGAACAAGAATTCTGCCGAAATTTTGTCCACCCTCATCAGCGTGTGTAAAATTTGGGCAAAAGGGGAAATTACTCCACTGTCAAATTTCTTCAACTTCAAAAGTAAATAGACGCAGTGTGGACGAAAACTTTTGGTTTTGTGTAAAAACTTTCGAGTAAACAGACACACCTATTGTTTAAGAGGCAGTTAATGCGTTAATAAACCGCACATTCAACTAAAGTAGCGGCACGCACCTATAATCTTATGCTGTCTGCAATGAACTTGTTGAAATTGTCAGCTAGATCTTGACTATTACTGATATTTTCTCCATCGAACTTGACTTCCCTAATATCCTCTTTGTCTTTTCGTAATACCGTTTCCTTTATCGATTTTCACATTTCCTTTTGTGTTCCCGCTTTGTCAATCCGGTTTTCTATGCTTTTCCTTTTAGCTTTTTTATTTTTGCTTTGTAGATATTTCTAATGCTTCTGTCATTTTTACACGTACTTTCGTGGCTTGATAGTTTAGCTTTCATGTAAAATTGAACTTTGTGTTTGTTTATCCTCAATAGTGTTTGTGTATACCACGTTTTATCCGTAGAATTTTTCGGATCGACTTGAGTCAAGCCGATTTGAAGTCGATCCGTGGTTACATGACTAAGTCGACTTCAAGCCGGCTTGGATTCTGCATGTAACTGTGGTAAAAAGAAAGTTTTGTGATTTACTTGAGAGATGTAAACTTGAAGTCAATGCGCGTTTACATGATATTTTGGTTACTCGAAGTTTACCTGAAATTTACTTGAAGTATGCATGTAAACGTACTTTTTTTTTATACGATGTTGCCAAATCCTAGGCGACAACCCTTTGATGCGTTAGCATGGTTTTGGCCGGAAGGGAATTTAGGGTAAGGGAAGTGAGGAAACTTGAAAGTCTTGTTTTTGCATTGCTGCGAGCTAGACAACAGCCCATAGACGGAGTGGATTATTTTAATTTCTTAATAAAATCCCACGGTGAGATCTGGTCTCGAACCCGGGACCCATAAAATGGTGGTCGTGCGGCTTAACGAATTGATCCAACTCCGTATGTATGTGATATGCTGTTGTTGTTATTCTCGTGTATTTTTCAATTAACTACGTTAGCCGGGAACCACCAACGCCTCTGAGGGAAAACTATTTGAAACCATATTCATGCTGAAATTTTCAAATAAATTTCCAATTTGAGAATTTTTAATTAATAAAAAATCGATATTGCATTCTTCTAATCAAGAACGTGTCAGGAACATACCCTGGAAATAATATAACGGAATTCTTATTATTTCGGGATGTCAGAAACTGTCAAACACAGTTTCGAGTGCCGCTTTTGTAACGTTCCATCGCGGCAATCCGAAAACTTGTTTTACCATATACCACATACCAAGGACATTCGACACTGCAAAAAGGGCTCGGATTGAACAACGAGAACAGCAACTAGCACAACGGGAGTTTCTTCTCCAACAAGAAGATAAACTCTACGGTCCTGACATTGCAGATTTATTGTAAATAACTTTTCGTCCGTGCATGAACATATTCAAATGAGATTTCCCAAAAGTTGCTTTTTAACAACTGGTTGATATGATATCTCGACAAATAATTGATCAATTAACTCAAATCTTTTATCAAAATCGTTGAACAACATGTCGCTATCGTCTGACGAAGTAAATTTGAAAACGGAGACGGAGTTGGATGAATTCGTTGAACGGCACGACCACCATGGTATGGGTCCCCGGTTCGAGACCAGGTCTCCCCGTGAGCTTTTATTAAGAAATTAAAGTAATCCACTCCGTCTTTGGGCTGTTGTCTAGCTCGCAGCAATGCAAAAAAACAAGACTCAAGTTTCCTAGCTTCCCTTACCCTAATTCCCTTTCGACCAAAACCAGGCTGTGGCCACATCGTATAAAAAAACATGAGAAAAAAAACAATTTTTTTTAAATATCGACTATTTTGCTAAATTTGTGAATTTCGAAAATTCCGTTCGTCAAACGATAGCCAAGGGGATAATAAACCTAAATCTTTTTCGAGTTTTTGTTTTAGACAACTTTAATGAGCTGAATCGTTTTAACCGTTTCGATATGAACTTTTCGTAAGAGGTACTTAAAGGTCGAACAAAGGTGAAACCAAAAACAATAAAAAAAATTTTAAAAGTATAAGAATAAACGAGTTGAACCCAAAAAACCGCCTATCAATCGCATTATTGGTGTATCAAAAACGGCGTCGTAAGGTAGAAGACTGCTGCCATTTATGGAGAGATTGACAAAAAATTACTTTACTCATACTTTGAAGTCTTAGCAGGAGTAGAAATTTCCATTACCTTGAAAAACAAGATGTATAACTTAATAGTGATTTCTATTACTTTTGGTGAAATAAATAAAAGGTCATATACAGTTCAATACTTAGGGATAAAGATCATATGATGTAAATTTGTTTTTTAAAAGGGAAAGATTATCCCCGTTATGAAATAACAACATTGCAATACTCAGTGAAAGCTGGGATGATTGGGATCGATACAAAGTTCTCAGAAACTTGTATAAGAGGGATATTGTTGATACAAAAAATAACTTCATACAATGACAATTGGAAAGCCACACTGAAGAACAGAAAATGTTATGGAAATCAATCAAAAATCTTGTCGTAAATGACTTTGTCCTCACGATTTTAGTGTAGTGAAATTTGGGCAAGAATATATACGTGCCTCGGCCCAGATAGGGAACAAATTTAACTTATATTTTACGAATAGTATTAAAGAAATTAATAACTCAATTCCAAGTGTGCAATACTCTACACTAAATGGAATAGCATCCTGTAAACTTAGAATGTCTTACTGTGACGCAAGAACGATCTGTGATATTGTGAAAAAGAGCAATAGAAACAAAGATTACAATGGCTTAGATTGTGATTAAATTTTCCAATCAATAGAGGTAATAGGTGCTTTTCTTGGCAGTTGGAAAGAATTTGTTCATCGAAGAACAGTTTGGTTTTAGAGGTGGGCACTCTTGCGAAACTGCCTTAAATTGGATAATATTTGAATGGAAGAATGAAATGGATCCCTGAAATGCTTTTATAGCTGTTTTCTAGATTTTAACCAGGCATTCGTGACCTTGTACGGAGTAACGAGGACTGAACACAAGTGGTTTGACTCTTTTCTATCAGGAAGGACGCAGAGGTCTAAAGTGAACGACATGCTTTCGGACTCCGTCGAGGTAAATTTTGGTGTGCCACAGGGATCAGTATTGGGAGTGATTCTTTTTTTGCTATACATTGATGATATTAAAACTGTAATTCGATTTAGCAAAATTATTCGCGGACGACACTCTAATGTTTATAAGTGGCGAAGACGTAAAAAGTATGTGTGGTAAATTAAATGCGGAATTGATGACAACAACTCTGTATGTATGGATGGCGCGTATATCGAATGTGTGAATAGTATTAAATAGCTTGGTGTTGTATTAGACAATAAATTGAAATTTGATGAACGTGCAGACTATATATGTGGGAAACTAGCAAAAAAAATTTGGTTTCCTACGAAGAATAAGGTCTGATGACTATAAAGAATGCTATAAAGTTGTACAATGCATTGGTCTTGCCACATTTTTCATATTGTTTAACGCTATTCTATTCTATACGTGTTCGAATGAGATGAAAGGTCGTCTCCAGTTATTGCAAAATAAAGCTAAAGAATGAGGCCAAATTTCTGGGTGTGCTGATGGACGGGAAACTAAATTGGGCGAAGCACCTACACGAGAAGAAAAACAAAGCGGTAACAGCTTTCTGGACGTGTAGAAATGTTATAGGTAAAGTATGGGGACTATCACTTTTGGCTTTGGAATATCGTGCGAGAAACTTAACGTGGAGTTATGGGGAGGGGTAAACGACTCCTCCTCGGTTCTTCAATGTGAAATCGCAGCGATTGAGATATTTTTTAAACAGCTATTAGAATGGGGAGTAAGATCCTCTAGGATTGAACTATGCAAGAAAAAATGGGTGGGATCCGATATCGCCAGACTCACAAAGGCGTTTTGGGGAACTCTCAATGCACATGAATCTGAAAAGATCATTAAACTTAACAAAGTCAAACTGAAACTTCTTGTTGGCCCTGTGCAAGACTAAGGGCTCATGCCATAAAAATGGGAAGGGCAAGCTCTAGTCTTTGCAGGGAATGTGGGAAAGACGACGAGACCGTATTACATGCTCTAGGTCAATCCCCAGCATAACCCTCCCCCCCCCCCCCCGCCACGCATATTTCCCCCCTCGAAACCAACGAACTTCCGTCTTACCTGAGTACAATTTGGTGTATGTGGCTGGCGCTCAATCATACAACTTAAGGCAATATTATAACTTTAGAGCTAGTAGATGGAATAGAACCAAAACGCAAAAATTCTTGATGTATAGAGGTCTGCTGGGTGTCAACAATTTACCCAATGAATTGAAATTGGAACAGAGGATCCACGTATTTAAAATAAAGCTAATTGAATTTGTTGAAAATAATATTATTTGAATATTAAGCAATCAATAATTCTTTAATTTGAAATTATATTATGATACTAAATGTATGTACTACTAATTAACGCTACAAGTCTAACGTGATGATTACAGTAGTATTAATTGTTGTGCTTATGTTAAGATATAAATAAATTTCAAGAATTAAATAAACATCTTGTGTTGTACTGTGATTGGCTTAGATATAGGTAGTGGTATGTATTTCCAAATTAATGTTAATTAATTTTCTATGAATTCACATAGCAACAAGAATTTAAAATACTTCATTTAGATATTAAGTGTTACTTCTTAGTCATTTCGCAACCGTTCTAATTGAAAAGAGAAACTTCATTAGCATTTTAAAAAAAAATCGTCTTTTCAGAAGCCGCCTATTTATGGCCAAAACTTTCGTTGTGAAAATATTTGACGACAATAAAAGTTTTTATTATACCTAATTTCAGATTACATATTCTATTCGTAGATAAACTCGAAAGATTACTAACACGTTAAGCCGGAAACACTACTTCGTAGGACGTGCAGATAGATATCGTACTTACCTTTTGGAAACAGAATGGCATCGCCAGTATTCCTACGCCAATTATGCTGTTTGCTACAGTCATAATATGACCGGTATTTGCCGTCATCATGATTGGTTTTTATATAAATAATTTATTTTTCACTCCGGCTCTAAGAACACTGAAGGAGTTTGAAATTATGATATCTTGAGCTTGAACAAATTTATAAAATAATTAACCAAATGGAGGTAGTTTAATCGACATAGTTCTTGCAATTTTTTACACACGAATGTTTTAAAAATCTATATCTACGTTAATTTTAACGTCAGCAAAACAACGTATACCAAATCGCGAAAATAAACCGCGGATGACGTTTTCAATCAAACTAACGATGTAAACAATTACAGGGATAGTATTTATTTTCATATGATTTTGTAAAATCTATACAGCGGTTCCAGTGGTGAATAAGTCTAAGTGGGGAATAAGCTTAAGTTTTTTATACCTTTCTGCCTGTGAAATAAGAATTATTTATATTTTACAGTTTAATATAAACAAATTAATAAGGATTTAATTTGAATGTTGAACAATACGATATACTTTTATTAATTGATGAAAGTGATGTATACAATGGAAGGAAAAAAACTTTAGAGATTGTTGATGTTTACATATTCCAAAATACCAAATCGGCATTTAAAGCCACAAATATTATAATACAATTGCATTTATAATCCACCTTCTATTAAAATAACATCTTATTTAGTAACTGAAGAGATATAATTTTATCTATGGCTAAGGTGAAATTATTTAGAAATGCCCAAAATGTGTTGATGCCATTTGATTAAATATTCGTTCTCCATATTTTAATTTCGTTTTGTTATAGCCATTTTATAAACATTGTTGATTTTCCCTGAAAATATTAATTTTATCATAAGTGAAAGTTTTATTATTCGCAAATAAATGCTTTTGAATTTTCCTCTTCAAGTTAACGTTTTTGTAATTATGGCACTTTTATTATTTTTAGACCTTTCTGAAGTAATTCACCTCAATGAAAACACTCGCGGCAGCACTATTTTCGTTGACAGTTTTTTGACAGCTTCCTTTTCGAGTTGAAATTTCAGAAAGATAAGATGGCTGAGGTAATTCTAATAGAAATCATTTAAAATCTTTGCCATCGTAGCTTAAATAAAACTTAAAAGATCATCATCATACCAATTTATATCAAAGTTACCATTCTACAAAAGATTTTAATTATGTGCCTTATAATTTTTGAGTTGCGAGTGAAAAATGATATCAATATTTTGTTTGGTGCTTTTAGGTAGATGAAACTTTAAAGAAAAAGCGTGCGTTCAGGAAGTTCACGTATCGGGGAGTTGATTTGGATCAACTTCTTGATATGCCAAAGTAAGCTGAATTTGTATAAATAAAATTGTATGCTAATAACCAAATTTTCTAGTGACCAACTTGTCGAATTGATGCACAGCCGGGCACGCAGACGTGTTTCTAGAGGGCTTAAACGGAAGCCTATGGCACTTATTAAGAAGTTAAGGAAAGCAAAGAAGGAAGCACCCCCAAATGAGAAACCAGCTATCGTAAAAACTCATCTGCGAAACATGATTGTTGTTCCAGAAATGGTTGGATCAATCATTGGAATTTACAATGGAAAAACTTTCAATCAGGTAAAAAACAGATTTCATAATCACTCAAGATTTGGTAACATAAATGTCATTTAAGGTTGAAATTAAGCCAGAAATGATCGGTCACTACCTGGGTGAATTTTCTCTGACATACAAACCTGTAAAACACGGAAGGCCCGGTATTGGTGCTACACATTCATCCAGATTTATTCCATTGAAATAAGAGCTATGCCACAATAAACTTTTTATTAAAGTTATTTCATCTTTTTAATAGCTCCTGAGATATCAGTTCGATAATCTTAATTGGAAGGTTATTGTATGGTTACCATAAAAAATTGCAACTCTTGAGACGGTCAATTAGAATTGCATGTTTGGCTAGACTTTATTCATTTGGATTTTGAAACTGCAAGTATTCTGAGAGTTCCAATGAAATTTTACTAGTTGATAACAAATAATGTGAAAGTGGAAAATGGGTTTATGCTGATAACTTAACCAAATAGATACTAACGATTTGTTTTCATATAAAAGTTGGATAACTTCAGAGTATAACCTAAGTGGATGCTACAGTACGTACGCAATACAACTCTTAAGCGTGATTGAATGTCTTATATTTGTTTCGATCACGTTGCATACAATGTTTGTTATTTAAGAACACTTGCTGTGACAAGTTTCAATCACGTTTCATTTTGCATTTAGTAAATTGTGTGGCATCTGTCTAAACTTTACTTAAAAGAGGTTGTTGGTGTCAACATATTTTTTTACCGACACAACGGAATTAAGATTAGTATACACCAGTGGCCACTCTGGAAAACCGGGAAATGGCAGGGAATTTTCGAAATTTTTACTAAAGTCAGCGAGATTTTTCATCTATGAATTCAAATTATTCTCTGATGAAAGTCCCATGCTGGCACGGCATAAATTGGGCCATCACTCGAAGTCTATTTCTGCGAAATTTAAAGGGAACAAATGTTTCCGTTTATATTCTTTGAAGTTAGTTCATTTCCGTTATTATTTCTGGTATAAGTTGTTCTTGAAATAGTGTGGGTGCTTATTTATCTTATTTATTAAGATTCATCACATACTGACAATATAATTACAAAGAAAAAGTAAATCTAACAAAGCTGTTTTTTCAGATGAGATCTAGATAAGTGAAAATCAATAAACTCAAAAAGATTTTTAAAAAGACGAGACATGTAATAGGCTCAGGCATACCATAATTAGTGCTGTGGTAAGGAATATGGGGCACGATTTTAGTTTCCGTGGCACACGGATTTGACGATTTCGATAAAACACCACGAAATAAAACGAAAATAATAAATAATTTTTTTTGATATCAAAAAAAAAATAACATAATTTTACAGTGTAATACTATCATAATTTTCTCTAGGTTTTCTAACAATTCAATCCCTTAAGAAAATACATTAAATTAGCTAAATTACCTAATTTAAGCTAACACAAAAACAAAAAAAAAAAAGGAAGTTAAGTAATGTTTCAAAAAAAAAAAATCCATAGTATATATTAAAGCTATTCCTATATTTACGTTAATAACTACACTTTTCCCATATATAAGCAAATAAACAACGACAATGGCTACCGAGGCCGTCTGCCGAGATTAGCAACACAATCAAAATAAAAAACAGTCTTCAAAAGTATCTATATTATGTATCATATGCTTATTCAAAATACAACCGTCCTTGGGTCTTTCTGTTGGTTTTGCATTCAATCAAGAGCGAAATTATTCAATACACATTAATAATTAAATTCCTTTACTAGAAAATCTCGATATTTCCAGGCCTTTCCAGCATAAATAATCAAATCTTTAAAATTGTTTTTTCCGTTTAACACATCTATTACTTCCTCCTCGGTCAAAGTGTTTTTCCCAAATGCCCCTAAGCGGAACTCTGACAGAATGGGACACACCCCTACAAAGTGCACTGTATTTTCATCCTCGTCTAGGTTACACAACGAGCATACAGATCGACCTACATGTCTAAATGGATTGGCATTTAAACTTAAAAGTCCTCCTCTATACTTACAGATAAGGCTAATTTTGTCTAGGGAGTATTCATCTCGAAGATAAGTATTTTCCCCTAGATACTCAAGCCTAGAATATAAGTCATGTCTAAGTGATCCTCTGGCCCTCTCCACAGCTATCTGCCTGAGTCTCACACTCTCCTTTTCAACTAGGTCTTGCAGAATCTCTCTTACATAAGCACACGCCTGTTGTGTCAAACTTAATTGAAGGCTGTGTGACTCAGCCATTTATTGCCAGTCCCCGTACCAATTCACAACCTTACGTATAGCTTTCCAGGCTAACTGATGAGGGAGTCTGTGTGGGGGATACTTATACAGCACCTCTAACATATATTTAAAGTGGCATTTCAGCGTATGAATATAAATGTGAGTTAAATTGAACTCTAAGTCCAACATATAATTAGGTGCATTTTTTTTGATATCTGCCTTAGATTTCAAGATATTCGATCTTGAAATTTTAGGAACACATCAATTGTCAAAACGGCCGAACTTAAAGATAGCGCGAACTTTTTTATTAAACTTTCTGGGAGGAAGAGGTGTATAAATAAGTCTTTTAGTTCTTTTATTACCTAACGGGGGGAGGGGCTGCCGCCCCCCACCCTGTAAAAATATTCGATCTTGAAATTTTTGTGACACAAGGTCTGTTCACGTACTTAGTTTTGGGTAAATGCATTGATATTTTTACCCAAACCCGTTCACGTGCTCATGAAATGGGGGAAAATTTGCTGACGTAACATTTCCCCTACTTACAAATTTTAGTCCAAATTTACCCGAAGAAATAAGTTGAGCACTTTTGTTAAGCTTTGTTATAAAGCCACTAATTGTCACTGACAGTTATTGCTTTAGTTTTTTTTTTATATATATGATGTTGCCAAAGCTCAGGGGATGCCCTATGATGCTAAAGCACAGCCTTGGCAGGAAAGGAATTAAGGTTGGGGGAAATGGGTTAGGAGGTTGAGTGAAGGAGGTGTCGATGTACGCCCCGTTTGAAAGTTTCAGGCTCATAAGACGAGGGAAAAACAGAAGATGGTAAACTGTTCCACATTCGTGTTGTTCTGCTAAGAAAAGATTCCCGAAATTTGACGGTACGTCCAAATTTGACCCGGAGAGTATAGGGGTGGGAGCGACTTGTAGATCTTGTATCGCGCGTTGTAATGAGTCTACAAGGAATCAGGCTAGCAATTTCGTTAGAACAATGGCCATGGAAATAGCGATAAAAAAGTGAGAGACAACCGACATTCCGCCGATGCTCCAGAGAGTCAAGGCCCTCAGAGATCGCCAATAAGTTTAACAGCCTTACGCTGAACTTTGTCTAACGCGGACAATGCGGTGTGTCCTGCCCCTGCCCAAATATGGGAATTATATTCAAGTCTAGGCCTAATGTGGGACTTGTAGATCAACGCTAAGTCGGGTGGGGTGAAATATTTCTTACATCTCTGTAGAAAACCCAAACATTTCATCGCACTTCTAGCGATTGCAAATATATGATCCGTCCAGCTAAGATTGCTGGATATCTCAATACCCAAGATCTTTAGGGAGGGTGAATTGGGTATATTCACTCCGTCGACTGAAATGGGTTTGGGGGTGAACTGGGCGTTTTTTAAGGGACATTAAACAGCATTGAGTTTTGGATGCATTAAACGTAACACGATTTGCTCTGCCCCAAGCGAGGACCATAGAAATGTTTTTGTTTAATGATCTAAACATGCGTTCCCGATTGACTTCTGTAGCATTTCCACGTGAATTCATTACAGAATCAAATGAGTACGCGAAATCAAGGGTGCTGTCGTCGGCAAAACTATGAATAGGATTGAGAGTAAGGGATAAGAGATCATTAATAAACCGGCATTTATTTCGTAGGAATCAGATGTAACTCCGTCACTTACTACACGGATTGAACGGCCTGACAAAAAGCTCTCTATCCATTTAACGAGGGTAGGGTGCAGACCAAATGTTTGAAGTTTGGCTAACAGGGCAGCATGCCAGACTCTATCAAAAGCCTTTGAAATATCAAGAGCGACGATTTCGGACTCACCAAAATTATGGAGACAATGATTCCAACGCTCCGTTAGAGCCGTTAGTAAGTCTCCGGTTGAGCGGCCAGCGCGGAAACCGTACTGGCAATCGTTGATAAGATGGTTATTTTCTAGATATTTCAACAACTGAGAGTTTATGAGTGATTCAAAAACTTTGGATATGATCGAGGTTAGTGCAATTGGTCTGTAGTTAGAGGGGTTTTGTCCAAGACTACTCAAACTTGTTCACGTACTCTTGGTATTTGATAACTTCTCCTATTTCACATTTTTACTCAGAATATTTTTGATCGAAAAGTACGTGAACAGACCTATAACTTCACGACTTGTCAAAATGGCCGAACTCAAAAATAGCGCGAACTTTTTATTAAACTTTCTGGGAGGAAGAGGTGAATAAATAAGTCTTTTAGTTCTCCCATCCCTGCAGAGGCATATATTTCATTGGTTAGTTAATAAAAAACCTTAATACAAGCTATAACATAATAATAATAATACAAGCTATAATATAATGATGAGTAATAATAAAATAGTATAAGCTGCAATATGAGCTATAATTATAATAAATACAAACTAGAAACTTAGGTGAAACTAAGTGCTAAAGCGATCGATAGAATTAAGAAAGGCGATCAAGATGGGCGGGATCAAGTTATAATTCTTTGTGAAGGGATGATTTACTCAGATGGAAGAAGAAGAAAGGTCGTTGACTTTTCGTAGCATTCTGGTAATTGGTTCGCGTTGACCGTAGTTCGTGTGATGGCGGTCGAGTAGGAAAAGAGGAGTGGACCTTAGGTTGCGGGGATTGGTATAGATGGGTAAAGATTGCAGGATTGTGTAGGTAACCAGACCTGGCTGGCATATGCAAGAAGAGGTCTGACGAAGGAGAATATAGAGAGATTTGGAAACATAAGGATTGGAGAACTCTCTAGACCAACGCTTCACAAACCCTAGCGCGGAGTTAGCTCTGTTAATTATACTGTCAATGTGGGAATTGGGTTCGCTATCACAGATTATTCCTAGGTCACACAAAGAGGTAACGATTGAGACTGGTACGTCGGTTAACATGTAGACTCTCGGGGTGGTAGTAAGACGCTTGCGGGAATAAGTGATGGCCTGGAATTAGGAGACATTGAGCTCAAGAAAGTTTTTCATGCACCATGTGGTGAAGGAATCAAGGTCCTTTTGCAAGAGAAGAGAGTCAGTTATGGAGGAGATATGTTTAATTATTTTCATGTCGCCAGCATATATGGATAGCTCTGAGCAGGCCCGTAGGGACAAAATTCAGGACCGGGGGGTATCACATACGGGCCCCCGCGAAAGGAATTTCGGTCCCAGGACTAACCGCTTACGAGTCCATATACCATCAAATGAGTGACTTTCAATTTAAAATCTGTCTAGTATATTATACTTTTTCGATCGTGAAACATTTTTTTTATATAGGGGAGTCGATTGGATTGTGAACCGGGTTTTGTTTTGGGAGTGTAACTTTTTAGAGAATAAAGATATCAACAAATCCAAGATACCGTTGGAAAGGTGAACATAAAACGCAACTTTTTTATTCAGACAGTTTAGTGTTTGGATTGAACTGTAACTGTATACTGCCAATTATCTGAGGACGTGAATTTTGGCTCTTCCAAAGAAGTGGCTGGGTTGTGAACCATCTGGCAAATTCCAATGAAACTCGGAAAAATGAAGATAATTCAAGCTGCACTCCTCTGACCTAATTTACCTTAACGATTTGTTGTTTTTATGCAGAAATATAATTAATAATACAAAATCGAATAACACGAAGACAACATATAAATGTATATTGTCTTATTTTATTAAAATTTTAAAGGTACATAAACCACAAGCTACGGACCTGCGTATTCATTTAAACCTACAGTTTTATCAAAACTCTATTTGTTTGATAAGTTACATCCTTCATTATTCTTCCTATATACTCTTTTAGTTGGTGCTCCTTTCATCACATTATCACTAATCCAAAATTTGTATTCCCTCACACTGGTATACACCGAAGGCTTAGTAGGATCACACGTTGTTATATTTTTACCATCTTCGCTTATTGCAGCAATTTCATCACCCCAAGAAGCAATTCCTACTACTTTGTTATTAATTATAAATGGTCCACCTGAATCACCCATGCAACTAGAAGTCTTGTTGTTATCTGCTTTGGCGCACAACATATTTTCGGATACGCGGCGTGAATAATAAATTTCTCCACACAATTCTCGATTAAAAACTTTAACGTTGCCTTCCTGCAAGATTTGGCTATCATACCCTTGATCAGTTAATCCCCATCCTACCACTTTTCCTACTTTTCCTGTGATGTTTAGTCCTGCATCTACCAAATTTGCTGGTTTAAGTTGAGAGCTTAAATAGAATGGCTCTTGTAACCATAATAGAGCTATATCATTGAATTGGAAAATGATTTTATTTGAAAATTCGTCTGGTGCAATAGAAACGTATTCCTGATGCAATAAATATTCTTTACAATAAGTGAATCCAGCAGGTGTGTCCCATGATCGATGAGTGATCCCTCCAACTACTGCAATTGTCGGCTCAGTTAAAGTAATGACTATACAGTGCGCAGCAGTTAAAACAACATCCAAGCTTATTAAAACACCTGCGCAAATAAATACATTTACCTCATTCTCTGACGAGCTTTCAGACACGATTTCACTGATTTCGAGATGAACTAAGAAAGGATATTTCTCCTTATTGTACACATCTTTACCGTTTCGCACAGGTATGCCTTTGACGAATGTTGCTAAGCAAACTACTAAAATGAGTAACATTTTCCACAAATTGAAACCTAATGTGCGTTGATTTTTTATTTCTTTCATTTTATATGAATTTTTTAAAAGAATATTAAGTGAAACTCCGTTAAATAAATATTTGCATATCATATTTACTGAAAAGAATAATGCTTAAAATTGTTGCTTTTACAAATTAACAAGAAAAGGTCTGAGTTGGTTGGTTCGCGAGCCTTGGATACTGTGGAATCTTAACAAAATTCTAGAGATTGTGGCAGTTATTTCCCAGTGATAGGAAAAATTGACGTTAGTAACTGGTGGCTTTTTATCTTAAAAAACGTGGTTCGATAACCATAAAAATCACGCGCAGTATTCAAAAACTACACGTGTGTATACATATAATACATTCGTTTTTATTAAAATCCATTCTGTTCTTTGAAAATGTTTTACAACATCTGGTGAATTAAAATTAAAAAGTACATATATCTTATGTCCTAAAAATTTTTTTTTTTATAATTTTTCTTTCTTTACGGCATCCATATTGACATGAAATATTTTGTTTCAAAACGCTTTATGTTTTGTTTTATGTCGATTTATTATTAAATGTGGCCAACAGTGCTTCCCTTATCCAGTTGATAGCATCTATAGAATTGAACTATCAAAGTTAAAGTTAGAACTTATAACATTGTACATGGATTAAGAATTAATTAAAAAGAATTTTGTCATGAAAATTTCTTTTTTTTATCTTTTGATCTATGTACTCAACCTAGCGACATGGAATAAACGCTAAATCACTATCCCAATGACCTTTCCAAAATTGACAACAATGTTGATCTAACTCCAACCATTGCAGGTACAGTCACTTCCAAAAGTGATAACAATGTTTTGAAAATACCAAAAATTTAGCATTTTCCCAAATTTTTTTCGATATTCAGTTAACTAATACATTCGTTTTTATTTTTATAAAATTGCTCATCTCATTACCTTTTCAAAAAGAAAAGTCGTAGAAATTTATATGTAGAAAACCTATCGGGGAATATTATGAAAATCTCCAATTTAAAGAAACTAAAAACCTATCGGGGAATATTATGAAAATCTCCAATTTAAAGAAACTAAGCTCATACTAACCCTTAAATGCTTTTTTTTTTCAATTTAAAACGTATTACAATTAACGTTATCAATGATGTTATAAAAGCTTTCTTTGAGCACTCATATTTTTGAGTGATCACCATCCCAAAGAAATTATTACTCCTGTTTTTGTGAAAGTGAAACAAGTGCTTTTACTTTTTCATTTTTGAATAAATGACTTCCACCAAGTGTTAGTCGAAAGGAAAATTTCTTATAAAAGCTGTTCGAAATGTTACCTTCGATGTTTAAGGTGCCAAGCTCTCCCGTATTTTCGTCGCTGTAGTCCCAATCCTGCTAACTTATTAGTATCTATCGTTAAGAGACCTTGAATAAACTTCATACTTCATTGTTTTCCATAAAAAAGTTCAATAGAGTAAGATTTGGAGCTCTAGCAGGCCAATGAATCAGTGCACCTCGTCCAATCCAGAGGTCAGGAAATTTTTCATTTAAGGGGGTAGAAAGGTTTCAATGACCTCTTTTTTCAACTACATTTTTTTAACATTAATCTTTATTTGAAATTTACAAATTTTTAGTATGTTTTCTAACATGTTAATAACTTCCAAAAAAAATTTTATTTTCATTTTTCATTAACATCCGGTTAATTTATGGCCGATCTGATGACGCCATGTTAAGAAACGGTTGCCATGATTTCTCAACTTTGGGTTATCTAAAACACAAAACAAAAATTGATTATAAAAGAGCACATAAATAGCTATATCCTGAACCTCAGTTATGGAAAAAAATTCATAAATAAACAAATAGTGCAAGTTTTTGTCATTTTTTCTTTTTTTTCTACATTTTTTAAGCAAGAACTGTTTCATATTGTTATTAAATATTATTTGAAAATCAAGACCGAGGTTCATGCGATTGCTAAGCTTTTTCTGAATATTTAAAAAAAAATTGAATGAAATTGTCCTAGTAGATCGACTGGAATCGTGGCGACAACCCAAAAAAAATGTGTTTTGGGATAAACGCGTTTAAAATATAAAGTGCGAAAAACACGTCTCATCGTCGAAATATGGGAATCAAATTATCTCACTTTTAATCAGCAATGCCTGCTCCGTACAATATTCCTTCTTCGTCCTCAAAATGCTCGTTCTCGCGGGATCTGTCTGCTCTCACGATAAGACGGTAAGATACTACTTCGATAAGACGGTCATCTCGACACGCCGATTGTAAGATGCGAGCGCTCGAGGCTTGGCGGCGTGATTCATTTTTCGGCCACTTCTGATACGCTATGAGGTCAAAAGTCGTTTTTATCTTATTTCTGAGGTTATAGAGTGACTAAATATTGAGAAAAAAAAAGTTCAATTTTTTGAAAATTTCAAACCTGGCTACCCCCTTAATATTACCTTATAACCTTGGCAGTATGCCGTGGTGCTCCATCGTATTGGTAAAACGTTGCCCTTTGATTATTCAGAGTGATGTACTCTAGTAGATCAGGTGGTATATTCACCAAAAAGTTCGCATAAATTTGGATATTAAACACTTCCGGCAAAGTAATGGTTCTATTAAATGGGTGCCGATGATTCTAACCCAAACATTTACACAGAATTTGGGCTGGAAGGAGGTCCGCTTGTCCTGGGTTAGTATCTGACTAGGTATGGAGGTTGTAGTAGCTTGGGAAACCATCCCCGGTAAACTGTGATTCATCCGTCCACAGAATTTGGCCCAGAAACGTCCCGTTCTCCATGTCGCCTTCCAGAAGTGAAATGCAAATTTGTAATCTTCTCTCGGAATCTCCTTCCAGTAGTCCTTGGACTGGGATATGATATGAATGTCATCCTGCTGAACGAATAACCCTCTAAACTTTAACTTTGGTGCTCAACGTCGGCAAAACTCTTCCGATGTTTCAAATCGCAATTCCGTGCTGTTTGTTTGTTTGTTACACTTCCGGTTTCTCTAAATCTTCGGAAAGTTCGCAAAAATATCCCTCTTTGGAGTGTACGTCGACTGGGGATTCCCCTTTCATATTCCCATACAGCCGCTTTTTCGTTTCAGTCTACTACACAATAAATGTAAATTATATCGGCGTATATCTTAAAAGCAAATTTTTTCATTTTTTAATAATTTTATCTTGAGAACACCAGGAGTTATCGATTTCTTTTGCAACTATGATCGATATTCTTGATGACTGACCCTCTGACTATTTTTTAACGAAGACTTTAATTTCTCTTTTACAAAGTTGACAAAAAAGCATCACATACATGAATTGTAGAGGTATAAAAAAGCAATCCATTTACAATAGTTTCAAAGTTAAATAAGAGGCATTAATTTTTGCTAACTGTAAATTTTTGAGCTAAAACGGCACGTTCCTTTCGAATGACATGCATATGCTATAAAATAGTTTTTAAAAAAAAAGTTGAACCGACTTCACAAAAAGCGCCAAAAAGCATAAAATAATTTTTAATTTTATATCTATTACGACATTTTGAAGTCGGTGCAAATCAAACAAACCAAACAACTACAACAAAAGTATTTAATCGTCCTTCCTTTTGATCCCGTGAGCTGAAACGTTCAGGTAGAATTACATAAATTTTCAATTGTGGTTCTGTAGTTGTTTTATTTGTTAAATTTGTACCGACTTCAAAATGTCGTAATAGATATAAAATTAAAAATTATTTTATGCTTTTTAGCGCTTTTTGTGAAGTCGGTTCAACTTTTTTTTTAAAAACTATTTTATTTTTCACTTTTTAGTGTCTTCGACTCTATACAATGAAAAGAACCATCCAAATCGGTCCACGCGTTAAAAGTTAGTTATAACCCCCTACCCCACCCCCATTCCACTAAACTTTTTTTCTCATGGTATCAATCAAGGAAGATACTCTACTGAACAGAAAAGGAATCATCGAAATCGGTCCACGCATTACGAAGTTACTACCCCTCCCCCTCCCCCACCACCCCCATAGGACCAAATTATTCTCCTATTAGCAATGGAGGATCACACTATACAACAGCAAAAGAACCATCCAAACCGGTCCACGCGTTACATAGTATCAACCAAAAGAAAAAGAATTATCCAAATCCCCCCCCCCACCCACACCTTTCACCATAGGACCAAATTATTCTCCTATTAGCAATGGGGGATCATACTCTATACAACAGAAAAAGAACCATCGAAATCGAAAAATCGAAAAAGAACCATTGATACCACCCATCTACAATGGGAATGCTTTTACTGGCTCTTTGGATAAAGTGTTTCCGTCTGCATGAAAACTTGCCCATGTTCAGGTGATCCCAAGAAAAGGATAGGCATGTGACCTCTCTAACTACAGTCCAATTGCACTCACTTCGATTTTAATTAACGTTCAGTTGATGAATTATTTAGAAAAAACCATCTTATCAACGATTGTCAATGCTGCTCGCTCAACCGGAGACTTGCAGCTTTAACCGTTGGAATCATTGTTTTCATAATTTTGGTGAGTCCAAAATCGTCGCTCTTCATTTTTCAAAAGCTTTTGATAGAGTCTGGTGCGCAACTCTTTTAGCCAAAGTTCAAGCATTTGGTCTGGAACTTCACCTCTTAAAACGGATAGAAAATTTTAATTCGGGTAATAATAGACGGAGTTACACTTGACCCCTACGAAATAAATGCCCGTATACCTCAGGGTTCAGTTCTCTTACCAACCTTATTTCTTTACTTTACCAATGATCTTTTGTCTCTCACATATAAACCTATTCATAGTTTCGTCGCACCCATATTTTCATAATTTTGCGTACATTTTTGATTGTACATTAAATTGTGGAAACTCTACAGAAATCTATCGAGACGCATGTTTGTTTCCTTTAAAAAAACCCAGCCCACCCTCCATCTATGTCGATGGAGTGAATCTACCCAATTTGCCCTTTTTAAACATCTTCAGTATTAGGATATCTAATGACTTCAGCTGCACCGACCATATATTTTCTGACGCCAAACATGCCCTGAAATACTTAGATTTTCAAGTCGCTCCCACTCCTATACTCTCCCGGTCAACTTTGAACGTACCGTAAAATTTCGGAAATCTTTTCTAAGCAGAACAACAGGAATGTGGAACAGTTTACTATCTTCTGTTTTTCCCTCATTTTATGAGCCCGAAACTTTCAAGCGAGGCGTACATCGGCATCTCTTTAACCCATTTCCTTTTAATTCTTTTCCTTCCAAGGCTGTGCTTTAGAATCATAGGGCATCCCCTGAGCTTTTGCATTACCATATTAAAAAGAAATATAAGTGAGACTTTCTGCGAATTTTTATTTGAGAAGGTACAAAAAACTATTTCAAAAAACCCTAAATTGATGGTGCTGTAGAGTGCTGAATCTGCTCCCACCAAAAAAAACGCGGCTGCAAGGCGTGCAGTGCGTCATCCCTTCCAGTCTGAAATCAAAAGGTAGGTCAGATTCTTAAAGTAGAGGATTGTGGCTACTATTCTGACCTGATTTAAGTTAAAATTCCCCAAACTTTACAAATGGCGCGAAATTCAAAAACAGTTTACAAATTTTCTATTTATTTTAACAATTTTTACGTATACTGCACACCAACTCAAAAAGCATGCTTTGTCGTGACCCGACGGGCCGTCATGAAATCGGCTTAAATTCATTTCCTAGGGCGACTTTTTGAAGCCAACATACTAGAAATGCCCTTATCCCCCCTTGAGAAAGTATAGAAATATTTTTGTGTGTTTTAAATTAGACTATTTTAAGCCCGGAAGAAAATTTAGGACAGATTTTCAAAATATCTCTGTTTGAAATGAAAAAATTGATTTATTTTTCTATTAATTTTTAAAATCTAAAATGTAAAAATTATCTGTAAAAATGTAAAACTGGTTTATTTCATCGTTCACGACCTACATGTATGGATTTAATATACCCAGACTTGCGCAGGAAAGTTTAAGGCATTTATTAAGTTTATTTGATATAATCGTCAACAAATTGATTAAATTAATAAATAATATAAATATTGAAAATCACCCAAATGTTATCAATAAAATATTCGAGTTTGTGCTCCAATGTCTTTTTTACGACATTTATACAAAAAATTATTTCAATACTAAAAAAATTTGAAAAAATTACTATTTTGGAGATTCTAACAAATATCCTGACCTCAGATTTCTAATTCTTGGTTCAAACAAATTGTTTAAAAAGAAACCATTGATTTTATATGGTCTGCATAATTACCAGACTTTGTTAAAGATTCTTGGAATAAAGTTCTATGTCGCTGTATTTTCGTGATTTTTTTTAAATTTTTTTATTTCATTCTTTTTACTGCTTTTATCGAATGTATTTGTTGGTATTTAATTCCGTGATAATCGGCGATGACTATTATTATTATCTTCTTCCTCCCACTCCCTCCTAATAACTATTTTTGACCTACTAAATCCTCCAGTCTGTTTTCAGCTGTAACTTCTGTCTTAACATTTGGTATACACTTTCTTGAATATATCGCACATTGGCAACGAGGGTGTCACAACATAAAAAATATAGTTTTTTATTATACTATTCAATGTCCTATCATATTTTCACAGACATAACAATCTACAGATATATTTTTGTGTTTTGACACTGTCGTTGAATATGCCAAAAGGCCCCCCCCCCACCCCCCTACCCATTAGGATCTTATATAAGTATTTCAAATTCCAAAATATTTTTTTTAGAAAAATTTTAGTTCATTGTTTATTGAAAAATTTTAAATTTACCAACAAGTTTAAGTACATTTAAAGAGTATCACTTTCCTCTAGTCACCTTAATCCGATCATAGGGAGTATCTTTCATAGGCTTACGTCCTGCAGTTGGAACTTTTGTGTCATCCTTCATTAGCGAAGATTGGCTATTAGTGAGAGAACTGGAGCTGGATAATTGTCGATTAACACGATTAGAAAGAATTGCTGAGGTCATTTGTTGAGAACTCTCTGATTGTTTTATTATTTCGTTTGATCCATAACCACTGTCTTTTACTGGAGTCCGGTGCGGTTGCGGATTTCCTTCCGGGACTGAAATAGTTGCAAGCGATTGAAAAGTTGAAGCAAGTGCTGCCCTAGCTTGGTTGTTAAGCTTAAGACTGCTGTCGTAATTGTTAGAAACATTTAGCACAGACGACGAATAGTGTTTTTGATTATATGGCTGTGGTTTCCGTTGTGGCAAATTGTTAGTGCTGCGATTCGTGTTAAGGCTAAGAGATTCATTGTAAGGCTTTGCATTTGACGATTCATTTGTGTTATTGTTATTAAGTGGTACATTTAGACGTGCATTTACCATCGGTTCAGCCGTTGATTCGCCTATATACAAATTTAGCTCAGAATGAAATGATTGACCTTCGCTCAAAATTATGTCATTTCGACTTGCTAATGTTATAATACTGCCGCTATTAAAACTCCCATTTTTACCATTGGTGATGCTTCCTAAGCTCTTGTTTCGAAAAACTGTACCCATTTCACTCGGGCCAAGTTGTAAAGCGCCAGTCCGTGGGTCAAAGTGCTTGTTTGAAGCATCTTTTGTTGTAGTTTTGATTTCCCTCTGCGCTTCTTCTGCTCGAACGGACGAGATGTGTCCAGCAACTGGTTCTCTAGAAACTGTGGAAGATGGAGTACCTGTACCGGATTCATCTTCCTAAAAGTAGGTAGAAAACAGTATCATTAATTCTATAATTTTCTTCTTCTTTAACTAAATATTTCGGTACTCACTTCGTCATCCTCTACGATTATTGAAGACTCTATCCAGTCTTTTATTCGATTTTTCTTCGATACCCTGTCTACTGTGGTTTCTATTCCTTGCTCAGCTAAAGTTGAAAGAAGTTTATTCTTTTCCTCTGGGCTGCTATGGAAGGAATACATTGAAGGACACAACACATCTTGTTCGTTTTCTGTATGTGTAAACTATAAATGAGCGGAATAAGCTTTCAGTTTTTACTATCGCCTACCTGCCATGTCTTTTTCAGCGCCTTTGGCAAGCCATCTATCATCTAAGAATTTAGACAAATCTGATAAACTTTTTGGTCTACGATCTTGTTTAGGTTCAAGAAACTTTCTGAACATTCTAGAGCCTTTCGACGAAAGTAACTTAAAAAGCTTTGGTGTTCTTCTTAGAGGTAAAACCATATTTGTCGCCTGCCACGCTATATATCTCATGTATCTGGGATCGTCTTGTGCTGCCTTCTGCCAAGGAAGGCAGCCTGTTAGACACACAAATATCACAATAGCAAACTGCCATACATCATGATTCGGATCTGCCCTAATAGAAAGATATGTTAATGAATCTTCGAAAAGGAGTTCTTTTGTACTTACTTATAAGTACCCTCTGGTTCGACTAGTAATACTTCAGGAGGACTGTAAGGAAGCCATTCATTTCGCCTTTCCACTACTGTCCTAGATTCGAAGGATTCTCCAAAATCACAAAGTTTTACTCTAGAAAAATCTGACCTATAAATTAATACGTTATCCAGCTTAACATCGCGATGTACAATATCTCTGAAACGATAGAAATGAATTAAAATTTTTACTATTGACAACTTTCAAGATAATACTTCGAATGCATGTAATCAAGGGCGGATGCGATTTGCTTGGCCACCCTTTTGCTGTGCATCTCTCCAATTCCGGACTCCGACATATTCGACGTTAAATCTCCTAAAAGCATTTCATTTTAATATGTACTTGCACGACAATGGGATTTTTTGATTTTACCTAAAGGTGCATATTCCTGGGTGAACACATAAAATCCCGCCGTTTCAAATGCCACGTCGTACGTGGTAACAATGTTCTTGTGAACACCCAGGTGCAACCCATAGTGAAACTCTCTGTAAAAATCACTAAGCGACACGTACGGCTTAGGAAGTGCTTTTAATACCATTTCAGTATCTGTTGCCCGATGCTCAACTAGCAAAATTTTACCGAACCATCCTTCCCCAACTATTTGCAAAATATCAAATTCGTCAGCCAAACGTATCTGGAAGAAAAGATAATTAAATTTTGTAGTAGAATAAGAAACTAAAATTAATTCATACAATTTGATTGAGAAATTATGTAGGGAAAGAGGAGGTTTATGTGAAAAACCTTCCTCATTCAGATTTAGTTTGACACTCCTAGAATTATTATTATGTAATAGGTAATGACCTAATGACCTTTTTTGCTGACAGTAGATTACGATAAAAAGCAGGGGGTTACAAAGAAAGTCGGTGATTTGGAATCTACCTTAAATTTTAGGTCAACTTGCAATCGTTTTCTTTAATGGGGTGAAGTTTTCCTCCTGCTCGGGGTTACGAGATCCAGATAAAGAGTTAGATGACCTACGAAATTGGCATCTAAAGCTAAAATGTACAACCGCAGATTTTCATCCCAGCGAAACTAAAAACTTTTATAATTTTTGTTTTATTATTTTAGAAATTATTAATTATTTTTGGTGTTTCCCGCTTAAGGGAGACCTCTATCTTGGTCGATCTGAGAAAATGGATTTTTCCAAATTCGATCATCTTCGGTTGATTTAACGCTGAGGGAAAGGCAATCGGCTCAGCATGAGCATTTCCAAGAAAGAGAGGAATGCTTCTACGGACCTGGAATTGGAGATTAATGGTAAACACTTCGGAATACAAGGTGTTTTTGATCTGACGTGAAAAAAAAGGAATTGTTTAGGCAGGGGGGGGGGGTTGGGGGAGAAATCTCAACCGTTTGAGAGTGAGTTACAGGATGATTCATAAATTTCAGTTTTTCATGGTATGCACAGCACTCTTTTATTGTTATCTTTTGATCTACTCAACGCAGCGACACCAAAGAAATGCTAAAAAACTAGTTCCTGAATGACCTTTTCAAAATTGTCAACTGTGTTGATCTAACTTCTACCATTGCAGATACAATAATTTCCAAAAGTGAAAAAAATGTTTTGCGATTACCTAAAATTCAGCATTTTCCCAACTTTTCTCCGAAATTAATAAAATTAATTTCGAATTCGAAACTTTTTGCATTTAATTTTAGTACGTATGCCAACAATCTGCTTCTAATTCCCTATTTAAGGTGAACTGTAGCCAACCAATTCTGCTGACTAATTCTTCTCTATTGTTAACAGACCTTGGATAAACTTTACCCCTCATTGGTTGCCAAAAAAAAACGTTCAATGGAGAAAGTTCTGGATCTCTAGCAGGCCAAGGAATCGGTGTACGTCGTCCAATCCAGCGGCCAGAAAACTTTTCATTTAATATTGCCCCAGTTGCCAGTATGCACTGGTGCTCCATCGTTTTTTTTTAAACATTGCCCTAAGATTATCCAGAGGGATGTCCTCTAACAGATTAAGTAGTGTATTTCCCAAAATATCTGCATAAATTTGGCTTTTCCCAGCCCAAACATTGGCTCAGAATTTGGGCTGGAAGGAGGTCCGCTTGTGCTATGTGGGTTAGTATCCGACCAGGTTTGGAGATTGTAGAAGTTTGTGGTACCATCTCCGATGAACTGCGATTCACCCACCCACAGAGTGATGTGCATACCATGAGAAACTGAAATTAATGAATCACCCTGTAACGCCCAAACGGTTGAGATTTTCCATACCGTTTACCATAGAGTTTGCCATAAAGTTTGTATACTTGCTGCAAAACTCAAAAACACAGTTTTTTAAACGGATTCTGAGCACTGTATTCAATTGATTGCGCTAAATTTTGCACACATACTTGCTTAGTTTTCGTTCGACGAAGCATTTTTTCAATAATTTAATTTTAGCATTTTTTAAAAGTGTTTTTATACAAAAGAAGAAACAGAAAAACCGAAGTTTTCAACATTGTCGCCATTTTTTAAATTTTATAGCTAAAAAAAATTGCCTCTGTCGGACGATAGCCAAGGGGATCCTGAATAATGCTCCACGTTTAATTTTTCTTTCAGAGCAGCTGGAGTGGCACAACCACGGTCGTCAGTGTTTGCCCCGCTGATTTGCAGACCTGATTTATAACGTCTGCGACAGCCGCCATATCGGTGTTTTTCGTTCTAAAAAAATATTTTTTATAAACATGCATTCGATAATTAATGCAAAAAACAGAGTTGGTCTATATTTATTTGTCTGGCAAAAAAAAAAATTGAAATGTGGTGCTCCAAGGTCTCACAGCTCCTTTCCACTTTTTGGTTTTACGAAAAGGAAATGTTTGTTGTTTTCATATATTTTCAACGATTGATCTGATTATAATGTGGTTCTCTTTATTTTAAAGTTTGTTTTACCGAGAAGTCAACAAATATTTCCATTAGGAGTTGCCCCAAATTAAATTTTTTAAGAGATGTTAAATGGACGGTGTGACCACCTATACATGTGCATACCGCATATGCGCAGTGGCGCACTCAGAACTGTTTTGTGAGGGATTAAGCGAAAGAAAATTTAACATTAAAGGGACATCTTATCAATAACAAAACTAAAAATTTACTGGCCAAGAGTGCATACGTCTCTCAGAAGCTTCCTTCATGGGCTTATTATCGATAAGATGGTCAAACAGGAATTTTTTAAATTTTTGTCTGACTGTGTACACGCATCATCCGGAAACTACTGTACGGATTTAAATGAAACTAGGCATGTTAGTTGTTTTTATTCTGGGTCAGCATATAAGATACTACTAGTCTAAGAGCTAGCAACGGCTAAAAGCACGTAACTTCAGTAAGGCTAATTGTGATATATCCCCTCCCTTGTTGAGCCATAAAAAGTAAGGGGACTGGCTAGCCTAATACGCTGTGTGAACCTACGCGACTATCGTATGTACAGGTAAAAACTGCAAGAAATACATAACAATAAAATACTTTTATGTATGACATTGTGTCAATGAAACTACTAGTAATATTTGTTTGTTGTTAACAACCTGCCAGACTCTAATTGATCAATATAATAAAATTCTTTTTAAGTTACTTTAGCAAAGCTGAAATTTAAGTATGTTACTCTTTGACTATTCCTCAAAGCAAAGCAGTACAAATAATTATTGCTTAATGTGAGTTATTATCAATTCTCAATTATAAATGAATTTTAGTTTAGTTTGTTGTTACTGTAAGTAGTTAATAAATTACGATTTTTAATAAATTACTTTTCAAGAGTAAAAGTTCACAACTAACAACAACATAAAGCGAGGAACAGGTGAATGAACTTACCTTTATTACCCTTTTCTCTACAACTTCCTTGACATGAATATGAAATAAAAGGGTTTGACCAGTAAAATACGATAAACGTCATTCTACATCTAATATGGCGGACGATTCAACGTGGCGGATGGTTTTAAATTTTTAAGTAAGTATGACGCAATGAATATAAAACTAAAAAACTGTCAAATAAAATAAAGTAACAAAAAGCTTTAATATTTTACACCTTTAATAAACAGTAAATTTCAGAAAAGCGTGTTCCGTCTAGGTATAAAAGAATACAATTTGAGAGAATGAGCGCAACATGTTTTCAATAAATTTACTGCTTATTGAAGGTGTAAAAATTAAAGATAAAATTTCAATCAGCTGTAAGTAAAGCTGAAAAAATATTTTATTATTGAGGGCAATATTCAGCTAAGTAGTAAATCAAGAAATTTATTTTTAACCTTTTAATTTTTCAAAGCAACAACAAATAAAAGCTTGTTTTTTAAAAAGCTTTCTTTTACTTTATTTTCTTATTTATTTAAAACTTTTCATCAAGGACGACTACTTACTTAAAATAAAAAGAGAGTAAACTAAGAATACAAGTGAGGATGACAAATAACAAAAAACAAATTTTAAATTTAAAACAATTACAACTTAAAAAATAATATGAAATTCATTAACAAAAGGGGAAAAGTAAATAAAATATAAATATATAAATAACAATATCTTCTGGGACCTAAAACGACCCTAACTCAGTTTAACTTAGGGATCGCTTTAGATTTCGACAAATTAAAATCGATGGGGTTATAAGACCGATTTAAATGGCGTCACATTATCTGGAGAAAGTCCTTATGTTTAACGGAACGAATAAGAATTCGAATGTTCAACAATACTGAGTCAATAAAACCCTGCAAGACCTCGAAGTTAAAGGAAATCCTAGTTTTGTTGCGCCTATCTACTAGCGAGTATAATGAGATCAGCCCAAGCCTGTCATTACACGCGGTCGGAATTAAAGGGTTATTCCGTGGAAGGCCACGCAGTGCACATCTGAGAAACGTGCGGTAAACAGCCTCAATACGAGCAATATGTACCGCGTAGGATGGAGAAGCAAGAAACGAGACAGGCATACCTCAACACGAGTCGAACGAAGGTACAGAAAAGAATCTAAGGAAGCATTAGACTTGTTGACTATATGACTGATCTGATCAACAAAAAACAAAAGTGGACCAAAAACAACACTAAGATTCTTTACTCTATCCAGTCTGGTTAGCAAGTTGCCACTGATAGCATAATCATATATAAATGGATCATTTCTTCTAGAATACGAGACAATATTGAATTATCAACATTCAGAGGTATATTGTTCGCAATACATGAAAAATTAAAATATAGCGCAAAAAAATAATTATTGGCAGAGTCAACACGAAAAATTTTAGTTTCCTCGGAATAGCATAAAATTCTTAGCACATACATCATTTTTGACCCGGAATTACTTGGCAAATTCAATTCTAAGCAATAGCCAAAAGGCCTGAAATAAAATGAACCACGAATAAAAACAAAAATGAATAATTTTCACAATTCAGGACTCTACCTGTCGCTTATTCTTGTGATTAGGTGAACCAGAAAGTAAACGTGGTTCCTTTAATTTGTATAATTTCTTTAACACTCCGTGCCATTGTAAAATGTATGGATGGTGAGATAGATTGAATTTAGCCTCGAAAAAAGAAAAAATTTAACAAATTTCATAGATGTGTACCTATATATGTAGCTTTAGCTCGTTCGTGTTTTGATAGCTGAAAAAAGTTACATGAGGCCAAGGAAGATTCGCCCCGAGAGAGTGTCACTTGGTGGTTGCATGTTTCGTTCGGCCTTTGTATGCTTTCTATCGTATTCTGCACGGGTGCTGAACAGAGCTATATATGTATGATGTGATAATGCTACGGTAATCGGCGTTCTATATGACTATAAATCAAAGTATGTATATATCATCAATTATGTAAAATCAAGCATATTTAAAAAGAAGGAGCGACGCATCCTTAATGGGAAAAATTTGCAAAACGGTAAAAGGTAAATTGATTCCAAAAAGCTATTCTTGCTACGGTTCGGTCGAGACCAAAAAAGATTTTTTTTTAGTTACATTAAACATATTAACATTCAACAAACATTTGCGAATTATAATGGTTCCTATTAGGTTGGAGAAAAAGAAATCCATTATTTCTACGTTTATTTTTTTGTTTTGTTTTATAATTTGTTGCCATTTTAAACGTTACTTCATAATGCCTCTCTCATAGCGATTTTTACATTCTTCACTTGATGCAAATTTCTTATCATTAAGGAAGTGATAATCGCTTATTGCCAGGTCCGGACATTAAGGTGGATGCATTAAAACTTCCCAGCCACGCTGCCGGAGTTTCTGGCGAGTCACTATAGACGTGTGTGGCCTGGCATTGTCCTGATGTACACTAGTTTCAAACGGTCTAATTGTTGACAGTAGTGGTCCGAATTTATTGTTTGGCCATATGGAATCAGGTCATAGTAGATGATTCCTTTTCAAATGCACAGCAAAACCATCCTGGCCGTTAGTCCTGGTTGGCCATCTTTTGAATCGCTTCGCCGCGCTTTGATCACGAAACAAATGAGTCGATCTCGTTCCGCAGATATTTGATCCATTATGTTTTTTGCGTCAGTTCGTGTAGCACCTAAACCTCAAGCTTCCTCTTAAATCCAGCTTTATGCAGATGGTTTAAAACCTTTTTGTGGTCGATCTTTAGCTCCCGGGCGATGCTATGATTGCTAACATGCCGGTCTACCTCAATCATTTCCATGATTTTACCGACATTATCGACGACCTACCTGTGCGATGTGCATTAACATCCAAAATATCGGAACGGAATTGACGAAACCGAAATTGGGCGTAATTGGCTGTGGCAGTATCGGGACCATAAAGACCATTCACAATTTCAGCCGCCTGACTGGCATTTGCACCTCTATCAAAGCATAATTGTAAAATATACCAAATTTTGTCTTTGCTAAATTCCTTTTTTACATACTGTAACTTACAAGTGAATCGATAATCGAAAAACTGTAAACGAGGTTTTTTAGTAGAGAATGTAACTTTTCCAACGAGCACAAGTTTGAATTTGTTTGATCAATACTTTACGAGATATATATCACTATAGCCATCTAGCGAAAAAATAACGTATTTCTTTTTCCTCAACCTAATATTTAAAATTTTTATTGGAATCAATTATATGAAAGTTTTTTTATAGCAAATTTTATCAAAGTGTCGTTTCTTTGAATTGAATTTTCTTTAAAGTGAGTTTAAGAACTCGCAGGTAGAATAATATGAACGAGTACGGATTTCGCATTTATCTGAAAGGATAAAAAGACGAGCCTGGGTTATTTATAAATTTCCAAACGTGTTAAATAAGGTTGGGGAAAAAGAAATCCATTACTTTTACTTTTATGTCAAGGCTTTATTTAACATGTTCTCCGTTTTGTTTTATAATTTGTTGCCATTTTAAAGGTAACTTCATAATGCCATAATATTAAAATATTACGACGCTGAAAAAAATGGTCACGTATCAAATAAGGTTGTTGATGTTTTTAAGTTTTCTGAAAATCACAGCTTAAGTTCGCGTGGCCATGATGAAAGGGAAGAAGTTGCAATCGCTTACTTTTTTAGATATGCTATCATATATCCGACCTAAGTAAGTAGTTTTGAATGGATATTTGGGTGCATTGCCCCCCTTTTTTTATATGGGAAAGACCCGCATAAGAAAAATTACGGCGCAAATCACTGTAAAAATTACTATACTGAACCGGAGCGATGGAGGGAGTCAAATATAGTCTTATTTCGAAGAATCAATCCGTATTTAGTACAGTACAGTTAAAGAATTTGCTTATTTCACAAATAAAATTTCTCAGTTACTCTACAAAAAGTAAAAATTCCCATTATAAGAAGTATATTTTTCTGAATAATTAAGTATTGGCGTAATTATGATATTAAATGCAACCAATTCTGTTTTTACACCGTAGATACTTTCCAGAAAAAACCCTGCAAAAAACAACGGTTCCTAATTGACATTTGCAGGTTCTACGCCGCCGCGACGCTACAGTGTTCATCTACAGGCATGATACTGAGCACGTCCCGTATAATCCCGGACACTCAACAACAGAGAGTTTCTCCCTACGTCGTCCAACCGCCCAACTGGTGATCTTGCCACTTCCTGGAACCGGATTCCCGTCCAGAATTACTTTGTGGATCTTCTAACTGTTCATTCGAGAAACATCTCCATCTAAGTCCAACTGATTTTATGAAATTTATAATGTTGGGAGACCCAACGATCTTTTATAATTTGTGGTTCAATCTTCGCCGGTAGTCACTGTGTTCATCTCGAATTCCACAATAAATAGAGCGAGGGGTCTTCTGCTCCCTAATGCTTTATTGTGTTAGAATCCATGTTTGGTATATTCACTCCTTTATCAAAATAATGTAAAAAATCACTGTGTAAAAACAGAATTGGGTGTAATTGATCGGGAATAGATTTCGATATTAATTCTTAACTCTCTGAACTGAGCATATTATATCTGCAGTTGCTTGGGTTGGGTTTTCTAAAGAGATGTAAGAAATACTCCTTCGGACTTGGTGCTGATCTCCAGATCCCTCTTCTGGCCTAGAACAGGAAGGAATGGAGGAGTACTGAACTCTATAATTGCTATGACAACGTCCTGTTCACCGATGGTTTGAAGATGTACTGTGGTGTTGGGGCGGGTGTTTTCTATAGGCTGCCGAACAACGCAATCGTCTTAGCAAACCATATGTAACGTGTAACTAAATGAAATGCATTCAAAATGCGTTACTTGTAATGCAGAGGTAATGCTTTTGCTGTACAGGGTGAAAATCTCTTTGCGTAAACGAGAGACAAAATTGCCTGCTCAGTTATGTTCGGATTTGTAAAAGGTGATTAAATTGGTATCTTATGATCTTCTGTTTAGAAAATCTCGCATGCACTAATAAAAATAGGTAATTGCAAAATTTTTAATGTCTTGTGAATTATCAATAAACAATTAAAACTGTGTGAAACTTTTAATTTTTAGGGGAAGAATATCATAATATTGACGAAAAAGAGGGCTCATCTTCTCAAGCTATGCGACGACAAATCATTCCACCATTTAATGATTCCGATGAAGGTTCAGGTTTCTTAAGAATTTTGATTATTTATTAAACAGTTTATTGACAGAAATGTCCAGGGAGAAATCATTGAAAAAGAAGGCTCATCTTCTCAAGCTATGAGACTAAGTAGTTCTAAAAGACGAAGAATTATTTTACCACTTAGCGATTTCGATGAAGATATTGGTTCAGGTTTTTTAATAATTTTAATTTTTTATCACACAGTCTGTTATTGAGGAAACCTCAAATTACGTTTCCTTAAATAATTTATGACACAAAGGTGAAAGATATATGAGAGATCTCTGGCAATAAACTAATAAAGCTACTTTTTCAGTCACTTGCATAGAACAAGACATTAAGGAAATTAGAAGGAAAAATGAAAATATAAACCAGGAAGGTATTTGGCCTAAATTTCCTTAATTAATTTCTTTTTTGAAAAGAAATATTATAATTTGTGACGTATAAACACGTGTTTCATACGTTACCGTAACGCATTTATAATGCATTTTAAATGCGTTAATAGTTTGCTGGGGTATTCCAAGCGTAAGTGATTGCAATTCTGAAGGCATGCTCTCTGCTCGGACTCAGTGAATCTCCAATGACGAACTTTGGTATTTTTACGGACAGCCAGGCTGTAATAAAGGCATTTAAGTCGCTCATCACCTCCTCAAAGCTAGTCAGAGATTGTAAAGAGAAACTTGCCTCTCGAGGAGGTAGACTCAACATTACCATTCTCTGGGTTCCGGGCCATAGCAACATTCCAGGGAACGAGAAAGCAGATGAACTGGCGAGGAATAGCTCTGCTCTTCACTCATCCAGAGCAGAGGACGTTCATATTCCCATTAATTGCCTTAAAAGGGAACTATTTTAGCACTTCTTAACTAAAGCTAACCTCAGATGGAGTGCCCTTAACGTGTCCCATCTGTAAAACGACATGGCCAAGCTTTAATAAATATAGAAAAAATATAGTTTTTAGTATTATTTCTAATGTAATTGTCTCTAGAATTAACAACTGAACTATAAACCACATCATTTAAATAGCCCCCCAAATAAAAATCAAGGTCAGGTGATCGAGGAGGCTACCTAGGCATGTGGTTATTCCTGAGAGAAATCGAGCAAATCGATTACCAAGTTTGGTCTCGGAATAAGCTTGAAAAATATCTTTAAAAAAAACCCAAGAGCATAGTAGGATGTAAAATTTCGCGTTCTTTTAGAATTCAGGGTGGAAAGTGGGGGGTTGAACTTCAAGGTCAAGGTCAAAGACAAATTCTAGGTCACCGTTAGATGTTCTCTTTGATTTAGCTAACAATTTTTCGTAGGATCTTTCTTTTTATAGACATTTAATTTAATATCATTTTTTAAGATCGATTTTCAAGGGCGCTCCTAGGTCAAACTTAGCTAACTTTGGAGTTGCTCCGTTCCTTGAAGGACCAATACAAAAGTTGTAGGATTTTGAGAGACGAATTTGATGATGACCTCATGCTTCACCTTGAACCCGATTTTGAAGGTGATTGGAAGGTCAACTTTAAAAAAAAGAAAACTTTCAAACTTAAGATATTCACACCACTATTAGACTACTTCTAAACTACTTCTACTTCTAGGATTTTTTGGGAATAAATGAAGTATATTTCTTGTAAATTCCAAGCTATTAATAAACAGATGTACATATATATCGAAATAAAATAGGATAGCTTGGCGAGGTCCACATATAAAAAAGAAAACGACAGTACATGTATGTTAGGGCAGCAATAGAATATACATACCTACACGCCGGTAAGGTGTCTACTTCAAAAACTCTTGATCTGGCAACACTTTAAATGTGCACAAATTTTCGCTTAAAGAGTTGTTCAGTTGAGGGCTGTCAGTGAAACTGGGTTTTGGCTCGGAATAAAGAAGTAATTCTTCCTCAAATATACAAGGACAGATAAGAATAATTCTATTGTACTTTATTGTATGGTCTTTGCGTTATATGAAGCCTGAAATGATTAAAAATTTGACTTTTTCATATGCAGGCGTGAACTTCTGTATAAGGCGCGATAATGCGATTCCAGAAATTTCACTCAAAGAGCCAAATCGTTGTTACTTTGACATTCCAAATATGCTGGTGATACTCGTTCAGTGCGTTGATGGTTTCGAATAAACTGCTTTAACTGGTCCCATCCAGCTTTATTAAAATTATAAATGATTAAAGCAAAGCTTCAGAGGAGGACGAAGCTGAATTAGTTCCAAAATGTTCAATTTTTTCCTTAGAAAAGCGCAACAAATTGACGTTTTCAAAACAAAATGTTTGGAAAAGCTCTTTATTTTCACCCAGAAAATACGAATCAGCAATAAAAAAATAATTTCCCCATTTGGAATTTTTCAAGGTCGTCTTCTAGGTCATCGTTGGATGTCACCCTCTAAATTATCTTTTGTTTGAAACATTTTTTCCAAAATGCGTTGATAAAATAGATGCTTAAAAATAAAAATCGGATTATTTTTAGTTCACATGGCTTAAAATGTTAGTATTCTATAAAATAAAAATTCTTGCAAAATTGGATTCTCATACCTAATTTTGAAAAGGTCGCTTAAGCCCCCTGAAAAACTTAAGCACATCCCCCTGTTTTAGATCATTGCGGAACATTACTATTAACTCATTACTACGCAAACTTGAGGAACAGGGCATACGCAATATGGGTTATGCCGATGAAATTGCGATTATGGCAAGGAATGTGTATATACATAAAGAGAAGTCTTATGGTGGTAAAGCAATGGTGCGTGCAAAAAGTCTGATAACTAGGACCAGTGGAAATCTTTGGAGAAGAACTTACTATCTCGGCTAAGTCAAGTATCTGGGGCTATTCCTAGATTTAAGACATATCTGGAAAAGACATAGAGGAAAAAAGCTCACAGGGCGCTTCATCAAAGTAAGAACCTCAGTTTATCATGCGGAGATTCCGGCTTTGGTCTATGCACTGGGTTATCTGCTCCCTCTCGGGAGTATACACTACCTTCAAAACGGTTATAACATGTCGCTCAGCACTAAATGACATATCTGAGCATCTAAAAGTGCTCGACATAGTGATATTCCGGGCAACTGCAGAGCCGACGAACTAGCGAGAATAGGTACCACTCGTCCTGATTCAGATATTTACCACCAGCTGGGTAAACCGCTGATCACATGCAAACTGGAACTCTTACAGGAGTCTCTCAGGATTGTAAATATTAATTGGCAGGAGAAACACACCTGCTTGATTACCCGACAGATATGGCCAAAGCTCGACCCTTAACGGTCAAGGGAGCTCATCTCACTCGACGCAAAACAATCAGCAGTACAGTGGCCGTTATCACGGGTCACTGCCTCATAGGCAGACACGCCGATAGACTGGGCGCGCCCTCGAACGACTTCTGTAGGAGTTGCCGTGACGAAGAGGAAGAGGAAACCGTTATCCACCACCTCGACAACTTTCCGGCCCTAGCCAACCGTAGGAACCAGTTTCTGGGCTCCTCCTTCTTTGAAGATTTAACCGAACTAGGCTCCACTGATGTCCAGGACCTGGCTCGATTTATCAGAAGTTCAAAATGGTTCCCGACGACGAGTTAGGGCCGTACACCCTTCCCAACCTAGGAAAATCTAGTTTGGTTTCCCTAGAGCTGGTCCCACTGGAAACAGGGAGCTGGCTCGGTGCACAGGGGGGGAAAATGTCCACTCTCCTATTACTTAGGTTATTTTTATGGGGGTTGCTAAAGTTTTTGTAGCCTCAACGTGGTATCACAATGGGCCTCCTTGCTCTAAGTGGGCCTTTCTCAGGCAGCCACTTTAACCTAACCTATCCTAACCTACCTGCTAGAGAGTCGGGTGAGGGGTAAGAAGATAATGGCAGTACTCGGCAATCAGAGAGTAATCATGTGTACGGACAACACGTAGTTCAATACATAGTCCAGGCGACAGGGAGATTTTCCCTTAGTATGCATGCAATAAAGATCGCATGTAGGTGATGTTTTATATGTCACCTGTACTAACAGCGGTGGCCTTGGAATGTGTCCGTAAGCTCAAGGCGTGTGTTTCATTGAATGAGATGACACTGGCGTGGATAAGAGGAATTGTAGGACTCGAAGGAAACGATAGAGCAGATGTACTGGCTAAACTGAGAGCTGCTTCCAGTTTCCAAGGTTCGGAGCCGTTCACTGCCTTCGGCAGAGGCACGGCGTTGGGCCTGTTGGAGACGTGGGCCACGAGGTAGCACTGGAAACAGTGGAACGTTGCGGACCCGTGTAGAACAGGCTCTGATGTCGATTGCAGTGCCCAGGAGTACTGAACAAGGTACAAGTTATGGATCGAAGGGCTCTGATATGGCTGACTATTAACAGGACATGGAAACTTCATCTTAAAAGATCAACATACTTAAGGATGATACCTGTAGGTTTTGCCCGAAGAAGCAAGCTACAGCAGTGCACATAGTGTGCCAATGTCTTGTTTAAGCAAGCAGAAGGAGGAGGCTGTGATGGGACACAACTAAATGGAGGCTGAAAGGATAAGTGAGGTGTATCATAAGCAAATGCTTGTGCAGACACGGGGAGTCGAGGTGAGAGAAGCAAACTGGATTAATTCGGCTATTTCTCGCAGAGATGACAAGGAGTAGGGGCGAATAAAGTGGCTTCTGCTTAGCCCTAGAGAGGTATTTTTAGTGAGTAAAATTCTAACACTACCAGAGACAGTCGGGTCGGAAGATTTTCACCTCTCGCTCCAAAAAAGTGACCTACTACGATTTCCTAATACAACAAGGTGAGACTTTTTATGCAAGAGAGTTTTGCGGCGATATGTCGCAGGTGTGCAATCTCTTTAGGCAATATACGATCCCTCGGACGGCGGGCTTTTTTAGAACATGAAAAAAAGTTTTGGCGGGTTGAGTAGTGGACCTACTTCAGTTGGAACCTTGTTTGTCAGATCCGGGGATGGAAACGTATAAAAATTAAGATATAAATCTAAGCGAGTTATTTTTACTTGTACTATTAATCAATTTCAATGCATTCTTCTATACGAAAGCAAGGCTGTTCTACCTATTACCTATAATGAGGACATTTTAGCATTATCATCAAAAACTTCGGTGGTAATATGTGGAAAGTTTTATTGGAATTGAATTTTAATGATTATGCAAGTGACTTCTGCCGAAAAAAAATGCAGTGCCTATTAAATGTTTTCTCATTATTACTGGATTTTTCAATGATAATGTTAAAACGCCCATCGCTGCTAACAATAAGCATGCCATATCAGCATACAGTGAGTATTAATGTATACATTATAGAGTTGCATGATAGTTAACTCTATTTAGTGAATATCATTCGTCTAATGTATAAGTTTTCGAGATGATTATTACTTCTTAAAAACTACGTACGTATTTAAGTATTATTATTAGTATTTTATTTAATTGAATTAGCGGAACAAGTCTTGTTTTCAAAATAATCAGAGATTATTTCAATATCTTCTACTGAAATAATTAATATAAAATTTTATAAATTTAAATCAAAAATATTTTCGATTGAAAATAAAATTATTACATACAAACCTTTTCTAGTTCAAATTCTCGAATTTTATGTATGCTGCCAGGAGGTTTTTTTGTTGTACTCATTTTGGCAGCAAATTACCATTAGGCCTTGTGGCCCAAAGGATAGGACGTTGGACTTAAAATTCAAAGGTTGCAGATTGCTGGTCTGTTAAGGTCGTCGTCCTGATCTTTTCCTTACAAAGGATTTATATCGTCTCAAAGAATAATTTTTGTTTGCACTACTTTCTTTTAATATTGTTTTCGCTGCATAGCGTTGCACATTAAGTTTAGCAATTAGCACTAGACATTCTTTCACCTAGAAACTGAAATATGCATGCACTTTCTTGAATCACTTCTAAATATTATTATTATAGTGAGTGAACATTTACAAGATTTCTGGGTTGAATTGGACAAGTGCCACACAACACGTCACTATCGGCGTCTAGTCTACGAGATTATAAAAATAAAATTTGGACTAAACTTTTTCCACAAAATCACTTTAATTAATGCTTGATTGATTTCTTCACGTTTTCGGCTTTGGTTTGCGCACCAATTTGAACTGTGGGCCATTAATTACAATTTCTTCAGTTTTATTTAAAGCGTCCCTAATCGAAATCCAGATAAATGCCCGCACTTAGATTGAACCGAGTTGATTTGGGTCGCACGTCGTACTTCCTGCTTCATTTTCGGGCTTCAAATTCCTGGCTATTTTTGAAACAAACTGAAGATCTCCAATCCATTCCCATTCACACTTTTTCATCATGATTAACTGATTCGCGTTGTGCTCCGAATGAAATTCAAACGTGTACAACTTCAGATTGATTATATTTCTGCATTATTTCTCAAAGGACGTTCGTTTTATCTTTCGTAAAAAATCAATATCACTAGAATTATGTTTTTTGCCTTGTTCGAGCAAAATTTTAATTGTTTTCTTACAAAACATCAAATGGTAACCGACGCTGCCAATGCAAATATCCGCGAGATACTAATAAACTCAGGATAGACTCTGTTTTGAGATAAAAATAAGTCAGCTCCGTACCGAAGCGGACGAACTTGTAAAACATTCGAATTTGATATGTGAAACAAATGTTTCGGTCTATTTTTCATGCTTTTTTATGTTTTCGGGGTGCATTAATGCGGCTTTTGGCTAGAGATGCACGCCGCTAGAAAGTTGTTGTTCGCCATTACATTTTCATTTCTTTTCGTTAGATAAGAATGCAACTAAGACGGTATAGAGGGACAATTTATTTTTAAATGGTCGAGTAGTTTTCTGTAGTTAGTGATATGCTAGATTTAGAAAAAAAAGACTGGAGAAATTCCTGTATCTATGCTCTTTTCGTAGGCTTTAGAAATTGGTGCAGTTTTACATTACAGTAGTCAAAAGTGTAAAAGTACATAATTCTTCATTAAAATTAATTCTTAATTCAAAAATTAAACTTTTCTTGAATGACTAAGCCGAAAAGTGTTAAGTATAACCCTCTTATAAAAAACTCAAAATAGACATGTTTACTCCCTATTTTTGTAAACTTTTTAATTTGCACTCACTTGAAAAATAAACTAATATACATACGGCGAATTTGGAGTATCTCCAAAGTTGAGTGTATAGGGCGGGCGTGCAATGCAGACCATTTTTTGCGCATAAAAGCAATTTTAAAGAGTTGAATGATTTTTTAAATGTTTAGGTGTCTATTCGCGTGACAAGAGCTTTCAATCTTTTTTGCAAAATTCTAGAATATTAAATATTGCTATGTATTGCCGCCATAATTTACCGGCGACTCGAAGACTATTTCAGAGATTCACATCAGCGGATGCTTAATTCACTTATGTGTAAATTAATCATTCTAATTGTATTGTTGGAAGAATATTTTTGGCTTTTGTTTATGTAAATATTCCCGCTCGGATGGTGCGAGCTTTGTGTTGCGCAAAACTCCGATATTTGCGAAATTCAGTTTTCTTAGCCTTGAATAAAATTCAAAACAAATTATTTAATGGTCGTTTTATGGAAATAGGTTAGTTTTCATCAACTAGTTGTATGGAATTGGTGCAACGGGGTACTGATAAAATGTTTTTTGTTTGTTCATAGGTACTGCTCGTGGGATGGCAACATTGAATTCTTAAAAACCCAATTTCGATATTATGCAAACGTTAAATAATAATTTGCCTATTGGGGCAGTTCACGCGAAGCGGACAGCGAAAAAAATTTCAGGTTTTTGATTTTGTTCATACATACATATTTGGTTTAAATGTATTCTATATGTCCTGAATGAATGTACATTTTTATTTTTTTTCCATGAAGTCTAGTTGTCCTTTTATAAGCCTTTAAAGAATTGGCAAAATTTGAGGAGCGGGTTTTTTGAAAAAAAAAAAATTTGCTATTATTCATAGTGATAGAAAAAAAGTAAAGTGTTATTTTAAAGACGAATAAATGTTTTTCTTGGCTGTTATTACCGAGTTGGAAAAAACATTTTTTTTCGTATATAAAACCGGAAGAAAACATTTAAATACTTTTAAAAAACTTTTGTTTTTATCTCAAAATGTAGCTTATAGTTCATAAATAATATGTGTAAAATTTTAGAATGGGATCTGCATTCGTTTCGGAGATAGAGTATTTAAACTTAAATTTTTTCATGTTTCCATACAAAACAATCGCACTTGCCAAACGCCGACTACGCGCTGCACTGTGTTCGAATACAGATCCCATTATGAAACTAAACAGGCATTTTCTATAGATTTTAAGTTATTTTTTGAGCTATTTAAAAAAAATTTAAAAGGTCGAAGTGAGTCAAAATTTAATTTTAAATATTAATTTTTGATTTTTGACATGAAAAAAAATCCAATTTCGAATTCGATACCACGAACGACTGTGAAGAGCATGAAATTTTCACTATTCTACTTATTTTTATATAAGTTTCTTAATATGATTAATTACCTTTGAAACAGAAACCCATAGAGATAACAGTAAATAAAGCTACTTTTAAATTAAGTTGTAAATAACTTAGATAATGATTGATGATGGATCCAATATCCAAAGAGTTGTAACTAGAGGTACCCCTCAGGGTGGAATTCTTTTACCACTCTTATGGAACTTAACTCTGGATGAGTTACTCACAGACCTGCAGCTGTCCGGTCACAAGGTTATCGCCTACGCCGATGATATTGCCCTGATATGTTCAGGCAAGCACCCTAAACATCTACTATTAACTACCCTACACTAAACGGGGTTAGGGTGGAACTGTGTAATCAGGTTAAGTATCTAAGTCTAGTCGCAGACAGAAAACTTACCTGGAAGCCTAACATCCAGGAAAGATTACGGAAGGCCACAGTAGCGCTGTACTCGTGTAAGAAGGCTATAGGGAAAAGATGGGGTATGGAGCCACACATTGTGCATTGACTCTATACAAGTGTCATACGTCCTATACTTATGTATGGGGTTATTGTCTGGTGGCCGGCACTAAATGTATCAACCCATCACAAAGCAATGGATAGAGTTCAGAGGATGGCAACACTGCTGATAACAGGTGCCCTTAGAACCACAACTTCTAAAGCTCTGAACACTATTCTCCACCTTCTACAGTTGGATCTCTTTGGTAAGCAAACCGCATCCTCAGCTGCCATTAGGCTTAACTCAATCCAGACCTGGAAGCGAACTGACTTTGGTCACTCTAAAATATTGGACAGAAGAACTGCCAGCAATATCGATTATACCTCGCTAAGCCTTTCTTTGGAACAAAATTTGACTCCTTCTTTCCCACCAGATCGGAATGGGAGGAAGGTCCTCCCCAATGGGGGGAGTCGGTGCATCTCTACACTGATGGCTTCAAATCGGAAGGCAAAGTAGGTGAAGGTATCTTTTTGGAAAATTTGGACCTCGATGTCTTACTCATCATGGCTATAAAGGTAGCTGCGGACCGCCTGGATCATCTAACGCTACCTACAGACAATATATGTATTTTCACAGATAGTCGGACCACTATCAAATCCCTCTCGAGAGTATACACCACTTCCAAAACGGTTATAACATGTCGCTCGGCACTAAATGACATAGCTGAGCATCTGAAAGTACGGCTCATCTGGGTGCCTGGACATAGTGATATTCCGGGCAATTGCAGAGCCGACGAACTAGCGAGAATCGGTACCACTCTTCCTGATTCGGACATTAACCAGCAGCTGGGTCACATGCAAACTGGAACTCTCACAGCAGTCTCTCAGGATTGCAAACACTAATTGGCAGGAGGAACGCACCTGCTTGGTTACCCGACAGATATGGCCAAAGCTTGACCCTAAACGGTCAAGGGAGCTCATCCTACTCGGACGCAAAACAATTAGCAGTACCGTAGCCGTTATCAAGGGTCACTGCCTCATAGGTAGACATGCCGATAGACTGGGCGCGCCTTCAAACGACTTCTGTAGGGGTTGCCATGACGAAAACGAAGAGGAAACCATACCTCACCTCCTCAGCAACTGTACGGCCCTAGCCAACCGTAGGAAGCGGTTTCAGGGCTCCCCCTTCTTTTAAAAGTTAACCGAACAAGGCTCCACTGATGTCAGGGACCTGGCTCGATTTATCAGGAGTTCAAAATGGTTTCCGACGACGAGTTAAGGCTGTACAGTACACCCTTCCCAGCCTAGTCAAATTTATTTTGACTTCCCGAGAGCTGGTTCCACTGAAGACAGGGAACTGGCTCGGTGGACAGGGGGCAACATATCCACCCTCTTATTTCTTAGGTTACTTGTATGGGGTTTGCTAAAATTTGTGTAGCCTCAACGTGCTATCACAATGGGCCTCTTTGGCTTAAGTGTGTCTTTCTTAGGCAACCAGTTTAACCTAACCTATCCTAGACAATGATTTAGGCCGTCTGTATAGTTAGCAATTCTAAAATATTCTCAGAAAAAAATTTGATATCTCGAGAAATTTTTAAAACTATAGGTATATAATTCAAAGGTAAGCTTTGCTAACAGAAGTAGGAAAACGTAAGACTCCACCAATAAATAAAAAAAAAATCGTCACATTTATTAAATTTTAAAATAATAATTGCTTCCCATTTCATCAGTACTTGTGTCGTTGTAAGTTCTTGTTTTGGGCAAATTACAGGAGTATGCAAAAGTTTTCTTTAGATTTTTTGTTTAAGGTATATTGCCAAAAGCCAGCTGCTTTTGCACTAAGTGAAACCAAGGTTGTGTATGATTCTGATATTAATCAGTATCGCATTCCTGGTTATGACTTAGTGCTGCTCTTCTCTTCTTGGAGGGGAATGCGGTGTGCCATTTCTTCCTTTTCTTTTACTTATCCAGAATTTAATTATTTCTAGATTAGATTTAAACTCCATCGACACATCATTCATTTCTGATTTTTATTCTGCTGTCTATCCCGTATTGTATAGGTCTTCGTTGGTAATGACCTCTGGCCAATGGAGGCACCGGTTGACATAGGTTTATTGCTTAAATGTTATTTGACCGGTCACTTTCCGTGTTGAACAGCCTAACAATAGAACATATTTCAAGTTCGATACGAAGATACGGAGTTTTGTGCGCCTGGAAGTGCGCCATGTCGCAGCAAGAGTATTAAATGCGAGCCTATACATCAGCTTCAGCTCCGCCGTCTGCTGTAACTATGCTTCCAAGATAATAAAATGTATTCACTTATATTTGCTGCTCTTAAAAGTAAATTTTGTCTCCTGGTGCCGAAGCTCATAAGTTTGGTATTAGCAGCATTAATCTTAAGCTCTGCTCTGCAACCTTCTCTACACAGGGCTTCGGACATTCGACCTACATGGCTCTGCTTATTCGATAGGAGGCACATATCGTCGGAGTATTCCAGATACGGAAGTTGGTTACAAAGTGTATATGTAATCCCTCGCTATGATTAGTCATCTAGGGCGTTACAGAATACATCAATAATGACGATCAGGAAAAGCAAAGGTGACAGTATTCATCCTTGTCTCACTCCGATCAGAACTCGGAGGGGCTCCGACATTTTTCCCTTGTGTAGAACATGACATTGGACTCCTGAGTAGGACCCCTTTATAACGGCGATGCCTCTTTTACGTAAGGCTGCCAATATATACTCGCGATCAACGCTGTCAAACACCTTCTCGAAATCGACGAACATTAGATGTAAATGGGACCTCCATTCGATGATAATTTGGAGGATGTTGATGTGATTGCTGGAGGAGAAACCCTCCTCAAGGCCTGTCTGTCATCATTTAGAGTGTGCTCGACAATTTGTTTGATTCGAAATAAGATGACTTTTTCCAACAAATTGGAGACTGCAATTGAAAGACAGATATCGCGCCAATTGCTACAACTCCTCAGGTCTTCCTTTTTGGGAATCTTCAATCTTCTACATAATCACATAAAATAAACTTTATCGAGGCTGTTTCGAGAATCACCTCCCGTTTTAATGGGTGAAAATCAAACAGTGTCTCTCTTTAGAAGATTTCTAAAAAACAAAACAAAAAAACAAAAATTACTAGAGGTAAAAGTAATGGGTGGCTACATATCAGTAAAAACCAAGATGAGAACCAGTATATCAGCCCTAACACCACCAACTACTAGCTTTTAAAAGTCATAATATTAAAGCACTAAACTAAAATTCGAAATATCTAAAATCCGATTAAAGTGTACCTGAAATATTAATACCTATTTGGACTTGTTAAAAACTACGAAAGAAAGCTTAACTACTATTACGACCATCGTTGACTTGATTTTAATTATATTTTCAGTCGACGGAAAATGTTGCTTTTCTTTGCTTTAATACAGATTTTAACTGAAAACTTTACTTTTTTGGTAATTAATTACTTCAGCAAGGTTCCCAAACTTATTTCTTTTTCAGCAGAACACCCTCTAAAAACTGGCAGTTCTAAGCTCTTTAGAGCTTCCTGCTTAAAGTCATTAATATTCATCCTTGGATTCATGTTATAACACATATAATCCAGGTCTACTCTTTATTAAAGATTTCAGCGGAGAACTAGCTTGCCTAGGGTCATTTCAGAAGAAAAGGAAGGCACTTTTGCGTACGTAAGCTCCTTTTAATTTTCCGCACCAAAGAGCATTCGGTAATGGCAAATAAAGCGACATAATGCCTTTGAAGGAAGAAAGTTCAAAGTTATGAAAGTTTACACTTCTGTGAGCTTGTAAAATAAAAAAATCATCCGGGAGAGAATGAGTTTCTCAATTTTTATTGACGCTTTTTAAAAGTTTTTCATTTATAGGGAAGGCGCTCTCAAGAAGGATGATTTTAAGGAGAAATTCGATTTTGAAAAAGTTGCTGAACTTATATTAAGCAAATACTCAGAAAAAGTTTATGAAGAGAGATGAAGGAGATTCATTCCATTAACTGTTTAATTTTCATGGTAGATAAATTCTGAAGGTATTAGGCAAAAACTCTTCTTTGCGTGGTCAATTAACTTTGAAAATACCTAATTGGAATGTACTGTAAAGAAAGAAAGACTTACAGAAAGGTCGGAGTTTTTGGACTTCTATAGTATGGTTTTTTTTTCGTTTGAGTTAATATCGAAATTCAGTTGTAGTAACGGAATTGTAGCGCTTTATAGTTATTATCCTAAAAGGCCAGAGCTATATACTAGAGACTATTTTGCATTGTTTACAGTAAGCGAAATTGGTTTAGCCGCACACTTCATGCTACTCTTATTTCAAAAGTTAGAAAGTATTGTTATTTTCTTACAAAATTGAATGCTCTTACAGCAGAAGCCGTACAATCCGACCCTCATTATCCGATCTCGTGCCATCTTCGTCAAATTGATGAAAAGACGACGAGATATTGCCGTGAAGAATGTGGTCATTCAATTCATTCATTTAATTTAATATTCATCAATAACTGTCTACTACAAAGAAGATTAGTAGAAAAATGGCTTACAACCTTATTAATTAATTATACTAAAATAAAAAAAGTTACCAGTTTTTTTTTTAATATGATGTTGCCAAAGCTCAGGGGATGCCCTATGATGCTATAGCACGGCCTTGGCAGGAAAGGAATTAAGGATGAGGGAAATGGGTTAGGAGGTTGAGTGAAGGAGGTGTCGATCATATAATGCGGGAAAACCGAAGACGGTAAACTGTTCCATATTCGTGTTGTTCTGCTTAGAAAAGATTCCCGATATTTGACGGTACGTCCAAATTTGACCTGGAGAGTGTAGGGATGGGAGCGACTTGTAGCTCTTGTATCGCGCGTTGTCATGTGTCTACAAGGAATCAGGCTAACAATCTCGTCAGAACAATGGACATGGAAATAGCGGTAATGAGAGACAACCGACATTCCGTCGATGCTCCAGAGAGTCAAGGCCCTCAGAGATTGACGAATCGCCAATAAGTTTAATAGCCTTACGCTGGACTATGTCTAACGCGGACAATGCGGTGTGTCCGCCCCCCACCCAAAAATGGGAATTATATTCAAATCTAGGCCTAATGTGTGATTTGCAGAACAGCGCTAGGTCAGATGGATGGCACTTTGGACGATTGCAAATATATGATCAGTCAAGCTAAGATTGCTGGATATTTGAATACACAAGATGTTTAAGGAGGGCGAATTGGGTATATTAACTCCACCGACTCAAATGGGTTGGGGGTGAACTGGGCGTTTTTTAGGGACATCAAACAGCATTGACTTTTGAGGCATTAAAGGAAACACGATTTGCTCTGCCCCAAGCGAGTACCATAGAAATGTCGTTGTTTAATGATCTAAACATGAGTTATCGATTGATTTCTGCAGCATTTCCACGTGGAATTCATTACAGAATCAAATGAGTACGCGAAATCAAGGGTGCTGTCGTGGGCGAAACTATGGATAGGATTGAGAGTAAGCGATGAAAGATCGTTAATAAAAAGAAGAAATAAGGTTGGTGAAAGAAGTGAGCCTTGAGGTACACAGGCATTTATTTTCTAGGAATCACATGTAACTCCGTCAATTACTACACAAATTGAACGGTCAGACAAGAAACTCTCTATGCATTTAACGAGGGTAGGGTGCAGACCAAATGTTTGGTAGTTTGGCTAAAATACAATCATATATAAATAATTATGGGTAAAAAATCAAATAACAATATAACAAAAATAAATCTATCTAACCAAGCTGATCACTGATTTGAGATTCAGATAGTGAAAGTCAGGGTCTGTACAGTCGAAATGGTCATTAGACAGACGAGACAATAGGCTAATACGCTCAAGCAGACTATAGTTTGTGCGGTATTATTAAATATGCGAAAAGCTCCGAGTCCGCAAGGAGCGAGACACAGCCTACTTTAGATACAAGTACGGAAGCTGACATTAACAGCTGAGCATTGGTGGTATAAAGAAACCAGAACTTGCCACAGTAGACATAAGAAAAGTTTGGGCAATTGTACTTTCTCGTAGTATTTCCCGCAATATATTTAAAGTATTTAATTAGATTTTACTTGAATTTACCCTAAAAATGTTCTAAACATGGGAACATGATAAAAAGTATCTCTCTTATTCAACTTTCATGTGTTTTAAAAAGAAAACTCTCTTGTACTCGTTTTGTTGAAGTATTGATCTTTAAATGCGTCAAAGACATCAGGGGGTTTTTTTTTGGTTTTGGTTACGAGAGTGTGCAGTTTTATTTTTGTGTGCAAGGATTAGTTAATTTGTGATACAACAAAAATGAAATAATGACGAAACGCTTGGCGGTGAAATAGCTGGTCATGTTTTTCGGGCTTGTATCTAGAGTAGGCTGTGAGTGAGATGGAACCAGGGTTCTCAGGCCGGCAAGAGTGGAAGATAGTATCGTGGTGGTGAAATTATAGTACCAACCTGAAAATTATAGTACGCTTAGTAAAAACGACAACACCAATACAAAAAAAATTTTAATAGCACATAAGTACATGTAAACAGCAGTGCTTTTTCCGCGGTAAAAAGAAATTAAAACAAAAGAACGCGTTTGATCAAGTTCGAATTCGACCGGCGTGCACCTACGACTACAAGAAAGAAACTAAATAGTGATGCAATCGAAAAAGCGTGCCAACTTTAATAGTGTGCGATAATCTTTCATACACTACGCAAAACGGCATTGCAGGCGGCTGAAAATTATTTTATTTGAGAGGGTTCTTGGCGCGTTTTTTAAACAACCTAAAGCGAATTTCGACGAAGTGAAATTATAGTACATTTGCGACTTAGGATTGCGGATAGTACTGCTGGTCAAATTATAGTACACGTACTATAATTATAGGACGGTTGAGAACCCTGCATGGAACTGAAATTACCCAAAAATTTAAGAGAATTAATGACACCCCGCAGGCAGTCAAAAGCAAAAATGATTCTAGACCTGTTACGTCTGACCACAAGAGACTTCAACCATAAGTCGGTCAGTATATGGGAACAGACGGAGAGGATCAGCCCAGGGAAGGACACAAAGTGCAAATCTAGCATGTGAGTCGCATAGAAAGGAGACCAAATCGGTCTAGCATACTCTAAGATTGGTCTAACAAAAGTACAATAGAGGAGCTTCCTAATATACGCATCATCAGACTCCTTTGACTATCTTTTTACGAAGCCCAAGGACGCATTGGCCTTTCTTATAATGGCAATAAACGATCCTCAAATAAATTTATTGTATTTAGCACGATCCCCAATTCTCTGGTTTTGTTAAGTCTACTCAATAGGCTACCGTAAATAGTAAAAACGTAGGAAGCACCATCTACGGAAGGCATCTAAGTCCGAAATTAAAAGGGTATAGTCGTTATTATTTGAAACAACATGGACAATTTTAGCATCGTTAGATTAACAGAGGATTCTTGAGTCAATAAGGAGGTTAGATATAACATTAATATGGATAAGAAAAAGCAACAGCCCAAGATAATTACAATGAGGTACACCTGAGGAATTGGTAATTTCGAAACCACGAAACAAACCACGTTGCATACCACCAGACAAATAGAACGCAAACAATGAACGAAGAGTGAGAGAAACCCTAGAATTGATATCTTATGAATAAGAATCTTTAACCTACAATGAAATGAATAAGATGTGCGAAATTTATTTATTATAAAAAAGTTTCTTTTCGTATGTCCTGTGTCCGCAGATCTTGTTCATTGCTTATGAAATGATGCTGCAGAAGTTTCCTTTACTAAATTTTTCAGATGAATTAAATGAATAATGTCCTTAGTCAACTGGCCAATTCAGTTATGCAATCTTCAGTAAATACTAATGATAAGAGATCGCTAGAAAGAAGTCATCAAAAAGTTGATTGATTCAATATCCTTTTTCTAAGCCGAATATGTTTCGGATATCTTTACCGGTTCTGTTGAATCACCCTTGCGGAGTTACGGCAGCATATCTAGGATTAAGATAGTGTATAAAAGAAAATTTTAAAGTTACCAATTACCTTGTCAAGACAATGTTAAGCAACCAGCCTCTACAGAGAAGTCATGTTCAAGATAAAATTTCATTAAGTTGTTAACAAACTTTGCAAAAAATAATAACACTTCAGAAATTTGTTTATATTACTTGGGCTGGATTTTGCTGGAGTTTTTTCAGTTAAAGTTTGAAGGGTTATTCATCCAGCAGGGTGACGTTCATAACATCATAACCCAGTCCAAAGACTACTAGGAAGGAGATTCCCAGAAAAGAACATGAAGAATGGGGCGTTTCTGTGCCAAATTCTGTGGACAGATAAATGGTATTGCAAACTTGAACAACCTGTTAAGATACTAACCCACATAAGACAAGGACATAGAGCTAAAATTCTAAGCCAAAGTGTGTGCTGGTATCATCGACACCCATTTAATAGTACCATTCATTTTGCCACAAGTGCTTAATAGCCAAACTAATGCGGACTTCTTGGAAAATACACTGCTAGATCTACTAGAGGACATCCCTCTGTATAATAAAAGAAAGGTGTATTAATTACATGAATTTCGGAGAAAATTTGGAAAAATGTTGAATTTTAGGTCATTGCAAAATATTTTTTTTCTGACAATTTTGGAAAGTTCATTGGGGTAGTAGTTTTCTGGCGTTTGTTAGATGACTATCCGTTGAGTAGATCAAAAGCTACAAATAAAAAATGATGTGCATGCCATGAAAATTGCGGATTTATGAGTAACCCTGTAACTCCAAAACGGTTGAGATTATCTTTTTATAACTGTGCATATTACCTTTATTTGATTGAAGTTAAGTCCATTCAATCGCTTTTAAATTGTTGTTACTCACGTCTGAAAGATTCAGAATCCTCAACGTGCCAACTTAATAGTTTAATCAAAATAAGTGAAAAGAGTTAGGACATTCGTACTCAAAGCGAGACATTCGTACACCAAAAAAGCAATTTAATTTTCTACTGTAGAATTGAAATGTATAAAACACCTGCAACCCTTTCAAAAGGCGCTTTCATGATTTAAATGAAGATTGCCATACAGCATACATTCAGGACTCCTCTTGCAGATGTGCAGAATTCATTTCCCATAGCCATAAATTTCAATCTTACATCGGACGTACATACACTCAGATACGTATGTATCTTGCAATTTGCATCTAATTCAGAAGAAAACGATTACTTGCATTGTGATATGCGATCCCGCTTTATGCATTGCAGTGAATTAAATTAGGATGTGCTTGATGGTGCATGCAAAGGTAGTAAAATAACAAAAATCAGATCTCCAAAGTCCAACGTTCCAAAAGCCAATTTAGTTCCAGTGGATTTGCTTTGCCTGACCATGGAAGCGGATTCGCAAAAAGCGCATTTTTCGTCCGTATGTAGACGTTGATTCCTTTTTGCTGGTCTGTACGTTTGCACTCAGCAATCCTCTGGCCAAAAACGATCCGATTTGGGAGTTGTTGGTTGGGGGAAAAGTATGGTTGCCCCATTTACAAAAAGGATTTGATAACAAAGGCAATGGTGCACCGGCTCGGTTGGACTGGTCATTTATCTTTTTAATACGATTTCATTTGTATATTTACGACGGGTTATTAAATCAATAAATTTCATAAATTCAGTTCATTGCGAATGGAAACAAGTACTGGCTGTAATAAAGCTATTAAAGTTGGGCTTTTATGGCCGTCGGATTAAAATGATTTACTTCTCTTTCTTGTTCTGAGTAGTTCAGTTTTACTGTTGGAGAGAAAACCATTGTACCTTTAGGCTAATCTGATTTAAGTTCCATCTTTATGCATATCTTTCCTTTGTATTCCAGAAATTAAAAGGACGTGAAAACTCAAATTTGACTGAGGACTGAAAAAAGAGCTTTTCAATTTAAAGTCTGTGCAACTATTTTAATTAACATAGAGAGGAGTTCCTTTAACCCCTTGTGGGGCATAGGGCGTCTACTATATCGACTCTTCACCTGGTCCGGTTTTGCGCCAACGCCTTTAACTGTTGCGACGATTTGTTGATGTCGGTGACTTCCTCCTTTACGGATGTTCTCAATGTGTTGCGCGGTCGTCCAATTCGGCGTCTTCCTTGGGTCCCGTGAGGGTTTCAATCTAGAGTCTGTTGTGCAATGTTGTTTGTCTCTTTTCATAAGTGTGTGTGTGGCCTATCCATTACCACTTTCGCCTGCGAAGGTCTTGAAGGCCTTGAAGTCTGTGTAGGTCTTTGTTTGTAATAATCTCCGGTTAATGGATGTTAAGGTTGTTCCGAAGGCACCAGTCGACAAAGACTTGTAGCTTAGATAATATTTGAAAGGTCACTCTCTATACTGAACGGCCCTACAACAGAACTTATTTAACATTCGATTCGAATTGCTACAACTTCACATGTTGCCGTTTTTGGGAATCTTCACAATTACGCCTGCTTTCCATTTACTATGATAGATCTCGGTTTCGCAATATTTCTGTATTACTGTGAGAAGAATATCAGCCGCACCAATGGGATCCATCTTAAGTAGTACCATTTGTATTCCATCAATCCCTGGGAACTTGCCGAGGTCTTTCGACTTAATTGCGTCTGCAAAATTCAATCTTGATGGAGTGCTGATGTTAATATTACCCGCGGCCGCTGAACACCCACCGGCTGGGGCTCATATTAACATCAGCACTCCATCAAGATTAGATTTGGCAGACGCAATTACTCGTACAAAGAGGTGTACGACGGTGCAAAGGTATTGTTTAGTTGATGTTCCTCTGTGACAAGGAGCGATCTATTAGTATTTTTTACAGGGTGTCCAGTTGTTAAAATCTTTCCTGCCAGTTTTTGGCAATCTTTTATAGATCTCCACTGCCACCGCGGTAGATCGCTTCTTCTGCCTTTTCTGCTAGGGCGTTGATGTAATTGCGCTTGTCACCTCTTACACTTCTTTGGACGCCTTTCTTCAGAGATCGGTATGCAGTTCTGTGATGTTGTTTAACTGAAACGTCGGTAGCAGAATTGATGCAGTCTTTAAATAAACTTCCCTTCCTGTATTTTGGACCATGTCGCGTTACTGATCCATGGTCGTCTTCTGCTTTCTAGTCGTTCTGCAATACAGCTCACTATGACGGTGCATTGCTGCGAGCCAGAAAACAGCCCAGACACGGAGTGGATTATTTGAATTTCTTAATAAAAGCTCACAGGGAGATGTGGTCTCGAACAAGAGGACCAAGAGAGAGCAAGCTACGTATAGTTGACCGTGAGAAAAGCAGGAGAGTTGCGGATGATACCGCAATGTTTTAAAGTTTGTCCTTGCGCTTTGTTAATTGTAAATTTTTTTTTCTTTTAAATAGGAATGGAAGTTTAGTAGAGATCACTGGTATTCTGGGGATGTCCTTTGTTCTTTCCAGTCATAAGTTCGGCTTCGATGATGTTATTCGAACTAGCACGATCTGCTTCTCTTTTACGTTTAGGCATTGTATAAAATAGAAACCAAATCAACTTTTTATTAAGAAATACACTAAGTACACTTTAAACACTTTTCACACTTTATTTTCGATTTATACTCAGTCACTGTATCACTTTGATTACTCACACTTCACTGTTTGTTTTTATATACTCACTGCACTTCACTGATAAGAAACTGACGTTCGAACCCACGACGGATCTTGCTTTATATACCCCTAACAATGGGTAGTCCCACCCATATAAAAAAGGCTTCAAATGGTCTACAATGTTCCAGAACATTCCACAACATTCGTAAGCATTCTGGAATGTTCCACAATGATCTGGGATGTTCCGGGATGTTCCCGAACGTTCCAGACTATTCCCGAACATTCCACATTCCAGAATGTGTTCTGGAATGTTGTGGAATGCTCTCGAATACTGTCGAATGTTCTGGTCTGTTCTAGAAATTTCTAGAGGGCGAAATAACCAGCCCTTATATCTTCAAAAGCACGCCCTTCAGTTGAAGACGGGAACCTTCTTCATGGATGGGGGATAGAGGGCTATCACACCATATAACTCCCTTGATCGTACAGTGATTGTACACGTACTTTTATAATATATATTGATTACGTGTATAGCGGTCATATCGTAAGGTGCTGTTAGTGAAAAACTTTGGTGTGGTCTTAGTAATACCCTCGTCTGCTTAAAGGGCAGGTGTAGTGATTCCGTGAAGGTATTTTTGCTGTATTTTTCGGGTCAGCTCTCCTGACTGAAATTTCGTTTGAGGCCTGCGTAAGGCAACCCGGGTCGTTGCGAAATACCTGTGAGTAGAGCCGTGACTTCAGGGGCAGTTTGGCTGGTTTGAAAGTGAAATAAAATTGGGCCAAAGAGAATTTAAAGATTGCGGTGAGCCTTTTATAGTTTTTTTTGGTTCGAAATGCGAAAGTGACCTAATTTGCATCAAACAAAATAACTAACAACAGGTAAATTCAATTTTTAATTAATTTGTTTTTACAGTTTTATATAATTCCAAAGCATACTGTTAATTATGAATGTAAAAATGAGTCCTAATTTGTTTCAAAGTTTACTTTTGTGGTAATTCGTGTTTTTCATTTGTGAGGTAAGATCTAGGATTTTGTGGTAAGATTTGTAATTAATGTTGTTTTCATCCTATATTCTATCTATCTTAGATTCGCCAGGTGATGTTTTTGAGTTCTGCCGCTGCAGGTCTTCTCAAAGCATGGAGTACCTGAAGAAATATCTCGGTGATATATGCTAGATTTGAAAACTATGCCAACTAGGGAAGTACCTCAATTCACAGGTAAGTATTCCTTCGCTAGGTAATTTTTCGAGGTGTGCGGTCAGTGCGAGGGCTTTATTGGATGCCTATCGGGAAGGGTTTTCAGAGGAAAATGTCGGTGTTGGATTTGTGGCAAACATATATCAGTGAGAAATTGGTGGAGGATTTCTTAATAATGCTTTGTGTTGTGTGTGTTTGTTGTCTTGTGTGTAGTGCAGAATGGTTGCCTTGGGTGTTGCGTCTGGTGTGTTGTCTTTCCTCACTCTATTTTAATATTTATTTTCGATTTTAGCAGGGAAACGGAGTTGGATCAATTCGTTGAGCCGCACGACCACCATTCCATGGGTCCCGGGCAATGCAAAAAACAAGACAATTCAATTTTCCTCACTTCCCTCACCCTAATTCCCTTCCGGCTAACGCATCAAAGGGTTGTCCCCTAGGATTTGGGCACATCGTAAATAAAAAAAGCCTCCCCAAATTATTTTACCCAGCTTGACCTGAGTTGTACTGCCGGAGCCGTAGGACGATTCAGTAACTGTCTGTCGTCTGCTTATCGTAGTGGAACTTTTACAGCTGACTCAATGGAATCGTGAATATGTGGCAGGTAAGTACTTTTGCAATAATATTATGGGGAATGTCTTTGGAGTTGGTCAAAAATTTAATGGGTGGTCAAAAGTGGTCAATCGATGGTCAATCCTATCCAGTAATAAAAACGAGCACATATCACATGAGGGGCGGCGGTGATGTTGACATTGAAAACATAAACATCTTGGGTATTCAGATATCCAGCAATCTTAGCTGGACTGAACATATATTTGCAATCGCTAAAAGTGCGATGAAATGTTTGGGTTTTCTACAGAGATGTAAGAAATATTTCACCCCAACTGACTTAGCGCTGATCTTAAAGTCCCACATTAGGCCTAGACTTGAATATAATTCCCATATTTGGGCAGGTGCAGGACACACCGCATTGTCCGGGTTAGACATAGTCCAGCGTAAGGCTATTAAACTTTTTGGCGATTCCTCAATCTTTGAAGGCCTTGACTCTCTGGAGCATCGACGAAATGTCGGTTGTCTCTCACTCTTCTATCGCTATTTCCATGGCGATTGTTCTAACGAAATTGCTAGCCTGATTCCTTGTAGACTCATGACAACGCGCGATACAAGATCTACAAGTCGCTCCCACCCCTATACTCCTATCCAGCTCAAATTTGGACGTACCGTCAAATATCGGGAATCTTTTCTAAGCAGAACAACACGAATGTGGAACAGTTTACCATCTTTTTTCCTCGTCTTATGAGCCTAAAACTTTCAAACGGGGCGTACATCGACACCTCCTTCACTCAACCTCCTAACCCATTTCCCTCATCCTTAATTCCTTTCCTGCCAATGCTGTGCTTTAGCATCATAGGGCATCCCCTGAGCTTTGGAAACATCATATATATAAAAATAAAATAAAATTATAAACCAGGAATTATGATTTTAATTAATTACCAAGAGCATAATAAACAAAGCCAGTCCTAAAATCCCAATGTACTTTTGATTTTTTTTAATTATCCCTCTTTAGCCATAGTATTAACGTAAGGCACATATAATTCTTCATTTTTTCGGATATTACTACGGTATACAGTTTTCCTAGGGCGTTGGCTAAGATGTTCACATATCAAAAAAAATTTTACCTGAGAGAGAATTACTTTTAATAAATTAGTTGCCGGCCTGGTGAGCTAGGTGAACCTCTGGTGGTCAAAACAGCTTTTAATTTATTTAAACTCGACATTAACTACAAATTACTAATTAGGACTTAATTTAGTATGTGGTGGGAGTAAAAATAACAATGGAACTAATAGGGCACAATGGCACGAATCATTAAATTTATCGCCAAAAGCAATGAACTAGACTGGTGTCGCTATTATTATTGATTGATGTAATACTTTTGGATGGGTGTGCTCTGTGAACCCAATAGGGGTCAGCGGCACTGCCTGTGTATTGCTAGTGGGTTGATATCTTCCCAATAGGAATGTACGTGTATGTACTAATTACGTATATCAAAATAATTCATTTTGTAACAGAAAACTGCTTAATTTTTTAGTATTTTCAGATCATTAAAGAAAATGATTTCAGTTGTCATTAACTTTCTTCTATATAATTTATTTTATGCAAAACTTTTCGATTTACCCAATAGTATTTCCTGATTTCGATATGTTGTTAGAATTAATACATCGGTGATTTATTTAAACTTGAAAGATTGTTAATATTTAAAAGCCGCACTAGCACGTTTTCCAAACACTTACGTGTAAACATGAAAGGATGTTTTGCATAAACCACTTTCCAAGAGCAACATCGGTTATCTTAACTCTTTCAACTTCTGCCGTGCCGCTATTAAATATGGCTTAGTGACATAAAGTGGTCGCTTTCCTGTTTTGGTGCTGCCATAAAAGATTTCAGGCTATCACGTCCTGCTTGTATGTTTTCTAACCTTAACTCTAAAACGGAGACAGCATTGCTAAAAGTTTTTCCGAGACGGATAAAGTGGAACAAGAAGACGGTGCAAAAGTTGTCGGGACATTCCTACGTGACTTCCTTTCTTAATCACAAACAGGAGCCCCTCACTTATTCTAGTCATTCCACAAGCGATCATGGCGTTTTATTTTACATTTTCTCCAATGTAATTGGCCCACAGTTTTTAAACGGGCAAATCCCAGTCGTTATGCATTTATGAGGGGAAAGAAAGGAATATGCATCTACATGGAAATTGAAAATAACATTTTTGAATTTAAATATTTTCTTTTTGATTCTGGTTATTTCAATGATTAAATGAGCCTGATAAGAAATGTTATGTGGATTTTAGAAGTGTTTTTAATTTGTAATCTATTGCTGGAGATTATTGACTATTACGGTCTATCTACTGTGATCCAGGGAATGAATGTGTAACTTCGAATAGCCATAACCGTGCAAAAAAAAATCGTAATTGATCTCTTGAACTCTTAAATTAAAGGGTAAGAGTGGTACTAAATGATGTAACTGTAGAGACAGACCACACAAATTTTTTGCACCCTGTACATAACCCCAAAAGTAGGAAAAAAACACCGTTTTTCGGGTACATAACCTCAAATATCTCAAAATCCTGACGTAATGGGCCAATTCTGACCCCGAATTCGGATTTTACGCAGCAAATTACTCCGGAAATGACCCTTAGCTTTCCAACAACTAAACCATGTTGACCTGTGTTATTTGTAATTACAGACAAAGAAATGGATAATTTTATTCTCAATATTTAATTCGAGATATTAAATATTTGTAAGGTGAAAAAGTTTCCGAATTATTTATTTAGGTCTTTGTAAAACTGTGATCTTGAAATTCCGCATATATTCCAATCTTAACTTCAACGGAAAAAATCGAACGAAGAACTAGGAAATAAAGAAAATGAAATCTTTTCATGAAATTCCAAAGCATTCATATCGAGCTTGTATTTGGGCTTCAAAGAAAGACCTAAAAAGTTGAAGGAAATGAATTCTTAAGAGTTAGAAAAAAGAATCCGTACAAAAAATCGAAAAGTTAAAAGCTTATCAAAAATGCCTTAAACAAAAATAAAAACTTTTGGACGTCTGGGACTTTTGAAAACCTAACTATGAATGGAGCCTCTCCAACAAACTTGGCCACAAAAAATAAAAGCCGGAAATAATGCACTTAAATTTCTGCAGAAAGTTTTCTTCTTTTGAAGGGAAAAGTAAATAGCAAAAGACCTGGTGACCATTGATAAGAAAGAAAGTTTCTGTTGCGATGAGATTTTTTCTTCGTCGAACTTTGAAACATCAAATTTACTGTGTAGGTTTTTTCAGGTGACAAGATAAAATTGTGCAAGGATAACCAGAAAATGGGAGTTATGTAGTTTTGGCAACTTCTTAATTTACTTTTCTCTGCAGACCAAGTTAAATATAGGATTAAGAATCTTTTATTGGCAGTCGTATTTGGGGCTGCCGGAAAGTGAGGAAAGAACTTCTTTGATATCTTCTTGAGCAAGTCAGTTAAAGTTTCTGATTGAGTTAAACTCAAGCGCCTAAACAGTTTTAACTTTACAAACTTAAGCATGGAAATAAATTTTTTCTTGGAGCTACGGGGGATAAAATGCAATTTGTCTATTTTCGATGTTTTTTAAAATTGAAATAAGTCATCTATATAAGTGATTAAGTAGCTCCATTTGAAGTATTATTTAAGTATTAAAACCACCCAGACCTGACCTTCAGACAGTAGGAGCACTGTAAATTCAGTTTCTTCCTAGTTTCTGCAACTTTTACATAACTCATTCTATGAGACGCTGAGCCTAATGATTATAGCTCTAATGAAGCAATGTCCAGTGATGACGCTGACAAGTGTTCGATTCTATCGAAGGATAAAGGATAAGAAGTGCTGTTGTTTCGGCCAAAGACTTCATGTTGTGAGACAATAAGTAATATCCTCCCACCATTCCGAAGTCTTAGTGGAATAATATCTTTCAAATTGCTACGTTAAGGAGGGTGAACTCTATCCATTTTGTTTATTTTCAAGGATTCATCAATGGCTGAAACTTACAAAGAAATTCAAAAACAAAATAAAGTGTGTCCAAATAAGACGTTTACGTATGATTTTTTAATAGAACACGTTTATTAACAGAAAAGTTGAAATATTTTTATTTTAGCATGAAGTACAAAGATGGAAATTTAATGCGTAAAACAACATTTAATGTGTAAACAAACATCGTTGAAATGACCTCCTTTACTCATTTGGCAGGACACCATTCTTTTATGGAATTTTTCGATGACTTTACAAAAGAAGAACAAATAAATCAAAATAATAAAACGACAAAGTAACAATAATAAAAAAATTTAGAAATAAACATATCAATGCATATTAGCCTTTTAACAACTTCTAGGTAAATTAAAATCCATTTTATCGAAATTTAGATTAAAACAACGAGGTATTGATGTGATAGGTTCGTGTAAACAGATGCGGTGTTTAGATATTGTTAAAAAATCTCGATTTATCGAGGAGGTAGATGTAACTGAGATATTAAAGAAGGACTAAGAGACAGGAAAATTAATAGTTCCGTCGAGTTTTGAAAGAATCTAGTTTTAAATGATTACGTCTATTCAAATAAGGAGGCAATAGCGCGTTAACGAATACAGCGAATTAACGAATGCAGCAAGCATACTCAAGAATTGGAAAAAGAAGCTGTGTAATATTAGGGTAATTAATATTGTTAGACCGCCTTCTAGCAAAACCCAACGTCGTTTGTTAACAAACGCGGCAATATGATCGTCGAATGTAAAACGACTATTCAACTAGACTTCCAAAACAAAGGTTTTGTCAAATCTTGTTAGTGCACATCTATGTATAGGGTTAAGCTGAATTCTTTTACGACAAAAAGACATAGTTGTACACTAACTAATATTAAGAGAAAAGGAGTCCGAGTGAGAATTTAAAATTTAACAATCATGAGTATAAGAAACAACACGGCATCGTCTGCATAACAAAGAATAATTGAATAAGACAAAAAGATGAATTTATCATTGATGCCAATAATAAATAAGAGATTACCAAAGTGGCTGCCTTGTCGGAGTCGGGTTGCCATATGCCTTCTTCGTGGAGTCGGGTTGCCATATCAAAAGCATGTAAATATTTCAAAACAATTTATAATAAGTAAATTCAAGCATTTCTACAAACCTACTACCAAAAGATATAATCTGGCTACACTAAATGTTCTTTCCGACCATTCCAGTCACTCGAATTCGTATTGCTTTGGAGAACTTCGCATGTAAAAACACCCACCACCCACCACTGAGTGCTGATCATTGTTGGTCGTCCACAAGCATGGGGCTGCTGAACCAACCAAGTGCCTCTTGGTTTCTCGACCAAGAAAGATGGAAAGAATGGCTGTACACGGTTTTTGGCGAGTTTGAGAAATTTGTCATCATAACTTGCCATTTACCGTGTACATATAATCTTTTTGAAACAGGGTATAGTTAGTATTTCCGTCATTCATTTTCACATTTTCATTTTTTCTTCGATTTTCGAAATTTAGGACAGTCGCATTGCGCACCTTGCTTTCGTTTTCATCACGTAGGGTATGCTCCGTCCAGTTCGTGCTACAATATGTTTTGAATCCTGGCTTTAAGGACAAAATGACAGCCCAATTTTATATATTAAAAAACGGATTTCTGAAACTTTGCACCGGGAATATAGTTCTTAGAAATTGTTCTTAATTAATAATAATGACTAAAAAATTGGAAAAATATGAAGGTAACTTGAACGATCTATTTTTAAGTTCAGGTAAATTATTTTTATATTTTTATATAATGTTTGTCTGGTTTTACGCATTCGGGTTTTTGAAAACCTGAATTACGTGACATTTAATGAAATCCTGTCCGAAACCCTTATGTTAATTATGACAATACATTTCTCACTCTATCATTAAAAGTCAAAACAACTATTTTTGTTCCAGAAGAATTCACAAATAAGATTCAATGTGGAAATATTCACTTGTTCTTTACGTTAAACAGAAAAAAATTCCCTAATTGGACGTTGCTAGTTTCCGCCAAAAGGATTTCAGTTTTAAAGTGCATTTTCCGTTCTCTTCTTTAACCATTGTCTTGAAAGGACATTCCCTGGAAAGATTAACCCCGTAATTAAGTTAAGAAGCAAAGTGTTTTCCGCTACGGTTTCCACTGTTGGTTTTTGTGGTTTATTAGAATGAGGAAAGATGTTGCAATTGCTTTTTTCACACTCAACGTAGCTATTACAAACTAGCACTGTATTAAGTAAAATGGTAAACGGAAAGTCTGATATAATTTTATTCCATTTAAGAAAAGGAATTTTTTTTACTCTATTAAAATGAAGCTCTTTAAATTAGGACAACATACTAAGCAAATAGGTGATAGAATGTCATTTAGGAAGTTCGGCAAGAAGGACAAATGTGATTAATTCCATTTAAAAAATTATAGAAATATTCGCATTTAAATGGGGCAATATTTGCAGAGGAAAGGAACAACAGTTTTTTAGCACTTAGATGATCCTGGGTCAAGTTGTCGTTCTATGGTCACAAAATGTGCGCTGAAATAAGTCCCACCTTGAAACTCGCAAACTTATTATTAAATTGCCCATCCTATTATCTTTCCAAGAAGGCACAAGTCCAGGTAGAGAAGGGATATAAGTACAAAGGCTTCGCCGGAAATATTATGAAAATCTGCAATTTATAGAAATTAAACTCATACTAAGGCTAAATGCTATTTATTGAATTCGCAATTCAAAATGTCCTCCATCACTTTGGATGCATGCCAATGACTTCCTTCTAATTCCCTCTTTAAGGTGTATTGTAGCCAACCTCTCCGGTATTTTTGTCGCTGTAGGACCAATTCTGTTAACTTATTCTTCTATATCGATAACCCAACATTATCCTTCATTGCTTTTCATAAAAAAGAATTCAATGGAGTAAGATCTGTGTACCTAGCAGACCAATAAATCTAGTATAACTCGGCCAATACAGCGGTTAGGAAATTTTTTTTTAAGATTATTAAGAGGGATATTCTATAGTAAAGCTAGCATTGTATTCTCCAAAGAGTCCGCATAAATATGGGTATTAAGCACTTGCGGCTAAATAAGTGCAGGCCTGTTGGTGCAGGCCTCAGCACGATTATGAATGAAATCTCACTCCTTGTGTGTGTCGAGTTGTGTATGGCCAAAAATTATTTATCACAAACTTAATAACTCTATAACAGTGATGTCCAAACCTATGCCCGCGGGCAAGTGAGCTTTTGAGCTTTTAAATTCGTATATGCATTTGTTTTGCTGTATTCGGTTTACTATTTTTGCGTTTTTAATAGTTAAATCATACAAAAGTTAAAAAAAATCGTCATATTTAAGTAGTTTTGTAAGCAGTTATACAATATCCTAAAAAAAACAACCTTTTGCAAACATTTTATGGTTCTAAATTAAACAAACAGTACGAAATGCTTCTAAAGCTGTTAAGCATTCCTCACATTAAGTAGTGTGAGTTTGGCCATCACTGGTCTATATATTACGGACTGCCAACTGTCATTCCAGACACACATTAACATGCATGCTGATGATATTCAGCTCTAACATATATGGCCAGACTCATTGGATTGATTGACGGTGGGTATGAAACGACGTTTGAGCTTAAATCCGACAAAATACTGTGCTCGATGTTGATGTTAAGCCGCACATAAATGTTTCGGATTTCCCTCTAAAATACTGGATGATTGGCCTGCATTTCCAGGACTAAAAATCTGGCTATTCGGCTCAATGATAACATGACATGATGTGATCATGTCCCAGTAGAAAATGTAAGCAATACCGCATCGAAACTCTCATCGATGAAAGTAAGTCCTAATGCCTACTTTCTGAATGAAAGCTTCGATGGCTTTAACATTGAGATGTCCTAGGAGGGATCGATAATGCCTACCTTTTCCATTACTTGGTAATGGTCGAATTCAGCAATGGACGGGAACTGATGTAACCACTGATGAAAAGAAGCGTTCGTTTCAATATTTAATTTTCGTATACTTCTAACCACAGAAACCCCTCTCCACTTCCATTGAAGATTATAACATTTAAAATGCCGGGTTTTTTTCAATTATTTATATAATTTTTATATATATTTATTTAACTGAAAAAATTATAAATATATCGGATTTAATTCATTCACAGATTTAAAGGTATTATATGTTTTATTAAAAAAAAGATGTCCATCTGTTAAAGAATTATTTAACATTAAAAACAATGTTATTAAACATTTTTAATTACTCGTCGCAGATTACGTTTACCTACACCACTTGTTTTTAAAAAACAATAAAATAATTATATTAAAAACCTTTTTTAAAATACTCACAATAGTAAAACATTTTTTAATATATTATAAACTTTATACACTCGCGTACACAACGACAATCACGCTGTAAGGCACGTATTGACTGAAAGCACTGAAACGGAAGAACTCCAGAAAGCCTGTACAGGATAAAAGATGTTCGGGACGAACATTTCTAAGATTGGAGCAGTGTAACGTGCACGAGGTAGGTCACGAAAAGGGAAATAGTGAACCGTGTAATGCGCATGACCAGGTGGCCAGAAATCTAGGGACAGAAATGTCAAACGTGGAAAATCAAGGACGACTCGAACCTATCGTGAATATGTGAGGAGAAAATGTGTAACGGAAACAGCTAGAACTAAGTGGCAGAAGTTTCTAGAATTAAGCTAAGTAGTATAAATTGGGCTGAGTAGCAGCCTGTTTAGTTTTAGTCGTGATTTAGGCTGCGAAGTGTTTATATGTGATATTGCGAATAGTAGTTAGAATTAGTAGTTAGTTGTATTTTAGCCAGTGAAGTGATGTGCTAATTTATGAAAGTGAAACGTTATATTCTAAAGAAATATTGTCAAGAAAATTGCGCAATGAATTAATCAGTTAAGTGAATAAAAGTTGTCCAAATTTGCGACTGTAAATGAGTGTCTTAATTAATCCATCAAGCCCGGAGAGCCCCATTTACGTTACAATATATATATTTCTGTTTTTCAAATATGTATATGATTTTTATTCAACCCTTTCCGGTTTGAGCCGTCAAAAAACCGTTTATTTGTAAGAAATACATAACAACTTTTTCAAAACAAATGGAAATTGTAGATTTTTGGAACTCCACCAATTTTTTTACCCCGCCAAGAAACTTGTTTGGTCTTTTGGGTCCTTTCTTCTCTAGTAACTTCCTTTGTTTTCCCTCAGGCACCTTATTCTCCCCTACGCTATTATGATCGTTTATACTTCTCGCAAAAGTATTGATATAATATTTTCTTGTACCTGCTGTATTGGTCTATAAAATATTTATATATGTATTTTCATTAATAATCAGATTTTGTTCGAAGGGAAAAACTTAAGAGCACGTAAAGTTTCCTAAAGACTATGAAAACAATAGATTGTCGGACTGACCAATGTAAGTGATAACAACATGTTGTGAGAGTCAGGCACACATAAACCATAATTCTAGTTCTGCAGTTTTTCCGTTTAATTGGAAAATAAATAACCAAAACTTTCCCATTATCTGCAAATCGGATTTTCTTCGCATTTGCTCCATCTGCTTCAACAGTCTAACGACGACTTGTCTGGAGAATGAACATTTAAGTTACTTAAGTAGGTACTATCACGTAGAATGGAAAACAAGGCCGAGAAATTCAATTTGCAGGAACGTGTTTTCCATTTGCACATTATCACGACGAAATTTTCCTTATGGAAATTAACTGGCTGCGTTCTTCAGTACTATTGGGGAAAATGCTTTGCACTTAGCAATTAATTGGCAATGGAAATAGTTGCACACTTGTGGTCATATTTAGAGTAAAAGTTCTTACCTAGCACCCTGATAAGTCCACAGTAACAGAAGAGTTTGGTTAGTTAAAGTGGCATCATTTTCACTTGGGGACGTGAACTTTACTGTTTTGTGCTGAAGTTTCAGTTTTCGTGAACTGTGCTCTGACTGGAAAGTTGCAGCATGTCCGTTCTTTTCTGAAAGATTTTTATCAACTTGAAAACTTTCTAGACGAAATAAATAAAAGATTAGTCGTATCGGACTGCAAAAGTTTGCAGAGCATTAAAACAAAAAGTTCAAGTATCTTTAGAAAAAAAGATATACCGGCACTGCAGTTTTACCCTCTTTTGATTTAATTATCGACTTAAATTTATGAGGAGCTGTTCAATTAGTTCAGATTCTTCAGTGTTCATTAACATTTAAAGAAAGCTCAATCCCTAACAGAATTCCATTCTGTAATTAAGTAATTTCGACGGTGTATACTTGAGACATTCCAACAAACACTGAGATGACAAATTATCAGAGCGATGTTGTATGAAAATTTCGATTAAGTTCAGTTTAACATGGATAACGAAATGGTAATAAAAAAATAGTGAAGCGAATTACGTGTTTTTCTTCCAGACGAAAAGAGTGCGATAAGAAAGGATGAACTTTTCTTCTTAGCTTCGCCTAAACGAGTCCTGAAGAAGATAAGGGAATGATAGCGTTAACCGAAAATTTACGTCTGTTTTTCTGGTTCAATAAGCGTTCAGAGTAAGTTATAGTGAAGTTTTCTATAGTAAAAATTAAAACTTCAAAAATACTTAAAAAAATTACAAAAGTGATAGATTGTTTTTCAAAAAGGTATAGGCACTGTTTCAAAAAATGTGGAAAATAATAGAAGTTCGAAGGAGTTGAAAGTGAAACATGTTATTGTTTTATTTTAACCAATTTTTAATTTTCGCACAATGCGTTGCAAATACTATGTGTTCATTACGCAGTTCTTTCTTTTGGTTTTTACTTTTATTAAAAAATTTTTTAAATGGAAAAATAATGTAGATTAAGATGCGCCCTTTACGATGGTTTTTGGTTTTGGGCAGCAAATAATACTCGTTTACGAAATACGAAGGCTCAAAGTTTGCATTCAAATTAACGTGAAATCTGTAAATGATAGATGCGAAAACAATGAATGTCTCAGAAGGCACCGATATTTTTACTCAAGCTGAAGGCGATGCGGTTTAAATTATTTGTCCTATGTTTTCAAGTTAAATTTTTTATTTTCATATATAAAATGAATAATTTTTTTTTAAATAGTGCGTAGTGCAATTAATGCAGTGTCGAACTGGCAGATTCGATTTGATGGCTCGCCTCGAGGGTTGTCAGTCGATGACTTTTTATTTAGAGTGGAAACTTTGGCTCGCGCTGATGGGGTACAACAAAGCCAGTGGGTTTTTGCAATCCACCAATTACTGAGTGGACGGGCTGCAACCTGGTATTGGCAATTTCGTCGCAAGGTACCACGTGCCAATTGGCAGCAGTTATCATATTCCTTCCGCCGAGAGTTCGAAGATTCTGCCACAGATTATGACATAAGAAAAGTAATGGAATCATGGAAACAGCGTCCTCGAGAAAGCTTCAGCGATTTTCGCTTGGAAGTAGAGGGCCTGGCCTTAATATTACGCGAGCCGATAAGCACACATGATTTACTACAAATAATTAAGCGCAATATGCATCCGGCCTTACGGAAGACTCTTATATTAAGAGATTTCAACAACCTGGACGAGATAGACCAGCTATATTGACAGATTGAAAAGCTCGGAGATACCAACTACATGAATTTTCATACTCTTGTATCGAGCCCTCAGCTGACGAATATCCCGAAGCTACAGAAGGGCAAGAGATTTTTGTCGTAGATCCGCTCACACACCGGGATCACACATGTATAGTATGCTGGAACTGTGATGATTTGGGGCACAATTTGTAGACTGTCCTTCCAAAACTTGCCGGATATTCTGCTACACTTGCGGTGCAAGGAATGTGGTAAGACCGAATTGCATCCGTTGTATGCAGGGAAGCCGAAGGGCAGGTCAAGGGTTGAGGAGCCACTTAAACCCGCTAAAGTGTCAGACAGTCCCTCCGAGAAAACAAGTAACGGTAGGCCATGCAACCATGACCAGGTCCGAAGACGCAAAAGCTTATCAGGACCATCGAGCACAGTAGAAAGTTCTCATCTCAAATCAGACAGAACGACCATTAATAAAGATATATGACATGTAAAATTAAGGAGATTTATAAAAGTCGGCGATGTGCCATATTTCAGATAGTTATCAGAAAAATTGTTTGTTACTGTGTTTTGTTAAAAAAAACCCAAATTTGTATCTATTTAAAATATAATACTTTCCTCATTTAGTTATATTTTAAACTAATCTTAAATAATTCCAAATATTGCCATGGTGATATCACTTTCCTCTCTTCTAAGTAATACTCATTTAATACTTCAACTTGGTTCCTCGGCATGATCCTTATTTTTTACAGGTATTGCTTTCATGTTCAATAGATGACTCTAAAGCAATTCATTAAGAAGATTCGCATTCGTGGTTTATGTCTTCCCGAAGAACGTGACGACCGCAATATAAAGATGATAATCTTCGGCGATAAACTTTATCTTCGCAGAAATATGATCCACGATTCATCCGCACATCATCGTGTATGCTGGGATCAAAGTTATGTTTTCTTGCTGCAGTTAAAATACACTGCAGTCAATGATAAAATACACTGAGACAACAACATGTATTGTGTTATAATGTATGCATTCCACCCATTGATATATGGCAATTCTGGTGACACTCTATTTGCCTGTGAATTAATACTAAAAAAGTAATTACTTCGGGCAGACATTTGGCTGCCAGAAACATAATTTTGTTACAAACTCCCGCTTAAATTGTACTTTGTTTGTGATTTGTAAAACTTAAACTTCATTACATTGCAGGAATCCTGGCCGCAAATTAGTTAGCTAAAACATGAACTGTTGAACTTTTCCCTTAATTGTCCGTAATAGTGTTACTGAATTATGCGCAATTAATTATTTTAATAGCACTTGAAATTCATGTTTTTGTTGCGGAATAGCAATTCCATGTTAAAGCGGTCAGCCCTTTATTAAGAATTTATGTCTTTTGTATACATTGCAACATAAACTCTTGAAATAATGATGCTATCACAAGCAGATTCGTTAACTCTTGCAGAACTGCACAATTATAATTGTGCATGGCAGTGGGTTTCCATTTTTTCTCGGTTGCAATTTCTGCAAAAATAGCGGATGTAGTATGCCACTTTCCTATGGTTTTAATAATAGTCCCACTTAGTAAACCCATAATGGGTACCCATTTCAGCATTCATGTCGAAATGTCAAATTAGTGATGTCGAAAATTTGAAAGGACAGTTTTTAAGTCGAGAATTAGTGATGATTTAAGCAAGTCCGCAAATTAAAATCTTCATTAAGTTACCAGCATTCCAGTAGGAGCCCGCCAGCCTCCTTCACTGATCCCAATGTGCCACTTTCAATTATCTTTAATTATGTGCTTCATCAGAGGGAAAGAGACAAGTCCGCTAAAAAGTTTTGAAAGGATAACAAAATCTCCTAATGGATGCCCGTTTTTCTCAGGCTTAATAGTTTAAGAGTTCACCGTCGCTCGTCCATTAAGTTTTTTCTTCGTGAAAGAAAAGCAGATTAAGGAATTTCAAGAGCATTCATTGAACTTTTCTTCGTTCTGTTTTCAGAAGGAATATTGGAGTGAAGTGAATTCCATTAGGACTTATTCATTTTGTAACGATAATATCATTAGGACGGGGAGAAGCCTGAAATTGTCATTGTCAACGCTTCCAAAAGCCCCCTGTTTTCTCTTAAAGTATTAAATTCTTTCACAGATTTAAACAAAGTTAGTAAAATATTAAATAATAGCGAAAATAATATAAATATTTTGTTGTTCTAATTCAAACTTGTTGAAATACATTGGACATTAATATGAAATTTTAATTTAAGTATAAGCGTAAGAAAAATCTTAGCAAAAAATTAATACCACAAGTAACACGATAAATACGTTTCTCTTCGATTATTCTTTTATTGTTTTTCCTGGAGCATTGACGTGATGAAAAAAATATTTGTTTCACTCCTTATAATTCTAATATTTTACAGCCCCAAAGTTTTAAACTAAATATTTTAAAGGTTAAATAACTCATGCTTTTCTTTTACCTTTTGTAGGGCACAGCGCGTCACTACTTCGATTCTCAACATGGTCCAGTTTGGCACTTCACTGAATAAATAAAGGTAATCACCCTACCTTACTTCAGAAGGTTGACTTTTCCATAATACTCCATCACGAACTCCCAAAAATGTATTTTTTCACGAAATCGACTGGTGAAAATGATGAAACCTACTTACCCTCCTCCCCCCACCGTTTTCGAGAGGGATGAATTGAAATCCGCTGAGCTTTATATCCGCAACCCAGGGAACAAGCCTCAAAGTGTGAATGAGAGCCCTCTTGATATTTTTGCCATGCTACCAGTCCGGGCGCAATGGCGGGGTTATGTATGCAATTTGGGGTCCCGTCGGTAACTTGTCATATTTTTATGTTTTTCGGCACGGAGAATCGATTTTTCGAGGTTAACAGGCTCAAAAATGGTTTCTTTTCGAGATATGGCCCGATTTTAGTCAAAATTGGTGGTTTTTCTGAATTTTCCAAAAAAACAAAAAAAATTTAAAATTATTAACCAACTTTAGGTGAAAGACCTTTCGATTTTAAGCAATTTATGTCTGTAGCAAGTTACCGAGGGGACCTCAAATTACATACATAACCCCCCATTGCGCCCGGACTAAACTGAATGAGATGTATAATTTTCTTAAGGAGCGGATAAACACTTAAGGCATCTCAAAATATTACTTATTTTGTATACAAAAAATCCAGCTACATAAGAAACAGCATGATTAGTAGGGAACAGGAATGAATGATGAAACCTACTTACCCCCCCCCCTCCCCCCCGCCACTGTACAACGGAACAACTCTATAAAAAAGCGAAAAAACTACGTTTTTCCGGTTTTATCGCACTAGCCGTCTCAGGAATTATCGGATCCGGTTTTCCGCGATGGTTTCGAAGGGTGGTTCAGCTGTCATCGTAGGAGCACTCACGAGCCGATTGAATGATGCAAACCCGTCTGAGAAGGTTCTTTTTCTCATTTTTCTCGTCCTTTCTTGCTTTTATTTAAAATTAAGATATAAATAAGTTTTTTTAATGTAATAGGCGTATAATTCGACAGATATACGTCCTGGTTGGGGTTTGCTCGTACCTACTGGATATCATGCGGGCTCTCGCGGTGGTTAGTTTTAAGATGTTATCTTCTATTGCGAGGATAGGAGTGTTTGGTAAGTACTCCACGTGAGGTCCTTTCGTTTTTGAATTTCCTTTGTGGCTTTGATGAAGGTCTGATTTTATGGAATGTACGGTTTCTTTACTTTATTTATGGAACGCTTAGTTGCTATATCTGCCTCTTCGTTTCCTTGAATCCCCTGGTATCCTGGGATTGATTTGATTTTGCCTTCGGCTAGAGTATTTCCCGTATGGTTAGGTTATTGGCTTTACAAGTCTGCGAATATGATCGTCTTCTCGTTTCTGTTCCTTTCGACAACTAATGGAGTAGCTTTGGTCAGTTCAGCTTCGTAAAGAGAGGATATTAGTTGGAGTATGACCCTTTGAATTGAGATATCTGTACGTTTATTTAGCTGCTGTATGATTATGCCTCCTACTAATGTTTCGTGTGCTGTTCTGGAGTGTATGATCGTATTATTCCATGTCTATTCGTATTAACATGTATAGCTCTAAGAAGTAGGTGTAGAAATTTATGGGGAGGGGCGAGGGGCGAGGGGGTGTGGTCATGAGGACTTTAAGAAGGTAGGTAGTATCTCGTCCCTTTTCAAGTTCGTGCTGGCGTGTGGACAGTTTTTCCTCAAGCAGATGCTCCAACCTTGCCCCTAGACCGTAAGGGAGGAGAAGGCCTGTAGTCACTTCCATCTTTTCAATAAATATTTTTTTAGAACCAACTGTGCATTAAAAAACCGAAAAGAAAACCTCAATCTGGGAAATTTTACCTCTAAGAATTTTCATGCAATCATAGACGGGAATCATTTACGTGCGAGTCTTTTTCAACTAAAACTTCACAATTTCAACTTGTACGGGTGACAAATTATTGTGACAAGATCACCTACCTCTCTGATGTTTTGTACACACTTTCTATATTTTTTAAAGTCCCCCGGGGGCGAAGGGAGAGCCGAACAGATGCGTAAATTGTTTTTCAATTATCTCGGCTTCTATTGAAGCTACGACAAAAGCGAAGATACCAGCGTATAGGGCGTTTCGAGCAAATTATAAATGCTGCTGCCATCTAACGTTTAAGACCAATAAATTCTTAAGTTTCCACTTTTTGGGTAATAAATATGTAAGTTTTAGAAAATTATATGGCAAAGACCTTCTGAAGATAAAGCAATAAAATTTGATAAACATATTAATTAATATATACTGTAAAGAAATCTACCAATAATAAACTATCGCTTGTAATGAAAATTTGTCTATATATAACACTTTTTCGGAGCAAACTTTTTTAAGTACTAATAAAATACTAAAACACTTTGCGAATGAGCGATTTTATTAAAAGAAAGTTTCTGCCCTGAAAAAGTTTGCCCCACCCCAATCGATAATTTTGTCATAGTTGTGATACAAACCAATGCACCAGTTCTCTTCTCCTATAGAATACTTTGCATTTCTGACATTTCGGGGGGGGGGGGGGGGGGGGGGTATGGGGGCTTATACCATATACAAAAAATCAGTGAGGTGATCTTTATACCATAGGGAAAATCTCCATATTGCCTGTACAAAACCGAGATTTTCAAATCTTGTCTGTTATATAGACGATTTTTCATTTCAAGCGAGGTTATTATTGGTAGATTACACTGTACATATTAAAATGTTAGCCATTATTATTCTAATTATCTTCAAAAGTTTTTTTCCTATATAATATTCTACATCTTACATATTTTTTATCGAAAAAGGAGAAACTTACTAACTTTATTGGTCCCCCTTCCCACCCAAAATATTGTTATTACTATGGTAATTCCCTTTTTACATCATAACGTAAATATTTTACATAATTACAAATAATATACTTCTGAAGTAATTACAAAAGCTGCATTCTAAAAGTACATATGTCTGAAGTTATTTTTCTATTGATTATTGCAAGGTTATTTAATCCTGTAGAGGAAGCTTTCAAGTACTGATATTCGAGTATTAAATTTATCCACCGGAAGAATCCACTGTTTAACATGCCGATTGCGCTTCCACAAAACGAAAGAACGACATGCATGTACCTCATACAGAGCATACAATAGGGCAAAGCGAATGTTGTCTAGCTCAGCAAATCATTACAGGAAGCTTGTATCCATCCTTTAGACAAGTTGAACCCTGACATACAAGAGAAGCTATTGCTCCTCAATTAATTGCATTCAGGCTTGTTTACTGCTTTAATCCTTTCCTAGATTCACTGGCATGCTTATAACGAAAGTACATATTGCCGGGAAAATTGAATAGGCCCATCCAGGCTATTTGATTTGAAAACGAGTTCAATGAAGTTGTTCATGGGACTTAGCTCAAGCCTTTATTCATACCCCTCGCTTGCTGGCTCTGCAGCAATAAATGTACCTAGGAGACCTAAATTGCCTTCTCCTGTAGATGTTATAAGCTGCGGTTTCCTTGATGTAAACTTTACTACCACCAATAGCGTGAATGAACTGCCGCAAAGATCAATTGTTAGTTTTGTGAATGTCAACCGAGAACACAATGCTGTTGAATACAAGACCAGAACCTACATAGGAATTGTTAGTGACTACAAAGGAGTACGTGCAAGTGCAATCCATTTTTGATTTTGGTCTCTGGGCATGAACTTTCCCATGCACGTTCTTGTAGCATTAAATATTGATGGAAATTCCTTCTAGTCCGTTATTCAATATACACTTCAAAGTGTAATGATAAATTATGTATACCGACAATTCTACAAAAGGGAATATTTCAAAAATACTTGCATTCGTTAATGGACCACCACTTTAAAAAGTAAGTTAAATGTATGGAAGAGAAATATTTCAAGAGGAGCCGCCCGACATTCTCGGGCACCGACGGATGTATGCTGCATCTTTTACTCTTCCATACATTATTTTGGACAAAAGTAAACAAACAACAACTCATTGAAAATAATCTTTGTTGAAATGTAAACATTTTTAAATAAATGTATCTTTTTTGAAGTGGAACTTTTTATGGGACACTATAGGAATTTTGGCATGAGAGTAAATTCGTCGAGCTAACAAAATCTGCTAAACTCCTTGTCCTTTTCTAATTACCATTTACGTAACCAACGAGTGAGAGAAGCAGAAAAAGTATACGAAGATCCGCACAAAGAGAAGACGCCGAGAATAGTCGCCAGCTATTGTTTATTGCACACTCATTGACAGTTTTTGCATAACATAAAAAGTTTTATTTTTGACGCCGTTAGTTTTTGAGGACGCATAAATTTTTTTATAATGTAGCCAAAGCTCAGGGGACAACCCTATGATGCGTTCGCATGGCTTCGGCCAGAAGGAAATTAGGGTGTGGGCAATGCGGGTTTGTACATACATAACCAACACATCCCGAACGCGGAATCGGAATAATAGCTTGTTTTTGAACGTATGTGTGCTGTAACGTTTGAACGGAGTATGATTTTTGGTTCAACTTCCTATTTACCTAATCAGACTTATCACCACCATTATTGGTTGAGGTACACCTCATGTAGAGCGCTACTTTGACATTGAGTTGACCAATTTTATGGAATAGTCCACACTTTCCAAATTTCTTCAAACAATGCAACGCGATTTCTAAAGTTTGTGGCCCTGATTGTTGTAATAAGTTATCCCATAGTATTCAAATTAGGTGATTGAAGTGGTCACTCAAGAAGTCTCACATTTTGCTCCGATAAAAATTCGTTTACCAATTTTGGCTTGTGCTGTGGATTGATATCGTGTTCAAATAACCATCCCGAAGAGTAATAGTTGTTATGGACTCATATGATTTCTTAATGTGTCACTATACTTAGAGCGATCTATAGTTTCCGATAAGCATAAGAGAGGTACAGTTTTATATCTTTGAAAAATAACCCCACACCATAAATATTATCTTAACCAAATTTAACTGTGCATTTTGTGAACTTCATATTAAAACGCTGTCCAGGAGGGCGATTAAAACGTCTGTTGGAGTAATCTTCTTCTTATATATTAATAGAATTAAAGAGTATGTTTGAGATTTCAAGATAATTTTCATTTAATAAGCTTATATGGTTATTTACACGATATGAAAAAACATTCAATCATTTTCAAAATGTTTGTCTGTCAGTCTTTTCTCCGGATTAATCTCGGAAATCGCTAATCCGATTTCGATTTGACTTTCATTAGAAGGTTCAGTTCTTTGATAGGCATAGTTTGGACTACTAACAGTAGGGATGATGGTGTCAAATCCACACTTTTCGGAGTCAGTAAGATGAAGAATGACACTCCCGATGTCGTTAAATAATTTGGAGACTAGACTAATCTCGGAAACGGACTAACTTCGTACTTCGCAGCACGTCGATTCTAATTCTGATGTTCAGAATATGTATACTCATTGCGTACTACTATAAGACATTTTGGATGATTCTGCATTGTTGTATGTAGTACTTTGCCAGATAAGTAAGATAAGTTTTATCTTATAGGGTTATGGAATAATTTTGCAACGTGTTGCCGAATTTGGATAATTTGGTTGCCTTAGTATAGAGTACACTACCCTGTTGCAACTGCTTTGTTCATACGAGTCGCATTTTTCGAGTGCATATCTAAAGATAAGCCGTCAGTGGAGTAAGCAATAACGTGTTGGACTTCCATCCCGGATGTCCCAGGTTCGAATCCCACCAGCGGCGATGCATCGTTCCTTTTTCTACTGACAACAGATTACGATAAAAAGGCAATTGGGGCTCGCAGAGTAATGTCGGTGGTTTGGAATTCACATTAAATTATAGATCCACTTGCAAATCAGTTACGGGAACAAGATATGATTAACATATTATATGCTCTTTGTCCAAGCATAAGCCAGCATACGATCTAGCATGGAGAAAGGGAGTAGACGATGGAAATTTAACAGCCGCTAATGCTAGGCGGTATGAGGTATACTTGGAAAAACAAACATAACAAACGCGATTGCGTGCCGTAATAATTAAATATTAATGTAAGTGGGCACCCATAAGGCAAAATGTTATGCGACCACGGCTATACTCTCTATATTACCACCTACATATGTGTCGATTTTCATTCAGTTAGACGGCGCATTATTAGTTAGTTTTTCAGAACACTAAATTCGTTAGGTGTAGATTATATACATAACTAGTAATTAAATTATGATTTCACATAATGACGTCTACCGTTCGTCATATTGAATTTGCTGTTACGGCATTAAACCGAATCTAAAGAACCTCATTTGTCAAAATCGGTTCAGTCAGAGCCTACTCTAGATACAAGCCCGGAAGCTGACACGAACAGCTGAGCATTGGTGGTGCAAACAAACCAAAACGTGCTACAAAAAGAATTGGAAAAGGTTGGAAAATTCTACTTTTTCGTAGTTTTTCTCACATAAATTTTAAAGTCTTAACGTGGAATGTACTTGACGTGAACCTACATATGTTCTAAACATTGTGGTCACGATAAAAAATTTCTCAACTACAATATTCATGTGTGTTATTGGGAAGATACTCTTGCGTGCGCAGTTTAATATTTGGGTAAGGATTGATTAATCTGTGGTACAAAAAGAAATAAAATAATGACGACACGCTTGGTGGTAAAACGTCCGAACAGTCATGTTTAACGGGCTTGTATTAAGAGTAGGCTGTGGTTCAGTAATTTAATTTGTATGAGGTAACAAACTATCTCACATCCATACTTATCCTGTAAGATTCATAAACCTTCCTTTTTTTGCTTTACCGTAATCGGGTAAAAAATTAAATATGTATTCACTCTCAAAGATTAAAAAAGAAGGGTCGTTTGGCTTGCACCGTAGATTACGCAAATTTTCGATTTCAATTTTAATCAGCGTAGAAGCTCAGTTATTAATTTAAGCTTGATTTAGCTCGTTAATTCGACTTCTAGATATTTTCAATTTTATTCGGAAATGAGAACGGTTTCGAAGACAAACTTAAATAGCAGAACAAATACAAGTTATGAAAGGACCTTTTATTACTTTCTTTGAAAAGTACAATTTTATGGAAGACAAGTCCAAAAATCTGCTAAAGTGCCAACCTCCGGCGAGTTCCGGCAAATTGTTCTTTAAGATTTGAGAGATTGAAATTTTAGCAACAAAAGTTGTGGCAAAGCATAACATTTTGCTTCTTTTCTTCAACGAATCAATTAAGGGAGTGGTCTGCTTTTCCCTGGGAACGAAATGGAAAACAGTTTTTGCGGCAACTTAAGTTCAAGTTTTTCTACTTCAGTGACTTCTGCTATTCTTCGGAGATTGAAATTCCAATTTAAACTTTTTTAAATGCAAATGGAAAAGGCAACTTGAAAGAAACTTCCAGGATTGAGTTGACGGAAATGCCGAATTAACGCTTACTTCCATCTTTCTTCGCATATTTCGTTCTTTCCCTGTCACATTTGCAATAAGATTGCTCCTTTTGCTTTTCTGCCTTCTTTCAGATGAATTACTCCCTTGTGCACAATAAGCTGAGATGAAAACTTTTCTTATTGGGGAAATAAATAAATTGTTCGCGCGCCCCCATTAAAATTTTTTACCGTATAAATTTTGGGGTTTGCAACCAAATTTACTTAATTTACAATTATTCGAATTTTTGATTTTTATTGCAATCTATGCGGGCTTTTAACTTTTGTGGGTAAAAACAAAGCCGCTAGACCTGAAGCCTAGCTAGTGCTTTATTTTTTAATTTTCCGGAAGTAGTACAATGCAATAGAGAAGTTTTATTGGGGGGGGGGGGGGGGGGTTCCTTTTCCTTCATCCAACACGTCGACCTTTTTACGGAATATTTCAGTTTAATTTTAAATAAACACACAGAAGTTATATTGATACATTTAAATTTTTTTTCTACAAATTCATATTTTATTTTATTTTAGTATTCTGTGAACCTCTTAGTGCGAAGCAGATGTCTTTATAAACTTTACGGGTTAAGTCCTATAGATTGATAACGTTCTTACAGGAACTTAGAAAACATTCACTGGAAATTTATGTAATTGAGATAAAAATTAAAGGATGTAAGTAGGGGAAAGCAAATTTTTGATATTGATAGAATATTGTTTAATATTTGTGATGTAATAGATTTTAATTTTTACATTTTATGTTTATCACGCTTTATTTTTATTCCAATTATAATTTCCTGGTTATGAACGACTTATTTTTAGAGTTCCCTACCTAAAATGTCAAAGAATTCCTATGGTGAGACTTCGTCTGTATTGAAATTTATCACAGTTGTAGAAGTTTTTTGCCCGCATCTATTTCTGGTAAAAAAATTTCAAACCTGGCAAAAAACTTCAAGGATTCAAAAAATACTTTATATTCTAAGTCATATTAGTTTTTGACTTATGCCCAAAAATGTGTCCAGTTTTTGAAGATTTATGACCCCCACCCCCTTGTAACGCGCCGTAACGTTTCGCGTTCCCACCCCCCCCCCCCCCCCCCCCCCCAAACGTAACACTTAGATAATTATTTTTACCTCAAAATGCCAATTGTGTTGCGGAAAATACCGGAATAAGAGGAAATGTAAAATAAATGCAATTTCAGCCCACTTTGGCCCTAATGTGTAGTGTAGATATACCATATAAACTGAGCCGTGAGTCACGAGCTAAGAGTTAGGACTAGGATTAATTGGCGCATCGCGGAATGGCAATCCTGCTGACAGCACCACGATTGATCCTCTCGTCGAAATCGAAAATAGTTTGAATTTGTTGCTCGGTGCTGTCAGTTGTCAAATCAAAATAAGCGGGATATTTTAGAAATAAAATAAATTTCCAGAAAAAATTTATAGAATCAATGATTTTATGCTTATATAAAAAAGCCGATAACAATTTCGATAACATTTTTATGAATAAACGACGATTCAATGCATTATAGTTTTCGCCACTAGGTGCCGCTTCCAGGTTCAGAATTAGTGCTATATTGTGGTAAGGCCTTTAGTCGATGACAGCAGTTCAAATTGGATCCAAAATGTTAGATATATTTCAACCATCTATATTACTTTGCAACCCCTAATGATCTTTAAGCGTATATTTTTCTCAGCAGAAAACGCGCATCGGTCGCGGTCGGCAGGGTTTCGTCCTGAGACCCATATAAGTGTTATCTCTACAATATCTAAAAACTAGCTAATGGAAGCAATAAATCCTTTTCCAATGTAATAGCATGTAGTAAAAAATGTTATAGTAAAGGTACAAGTGAATTTTAATCGCCGACGTCAAGTTATAGCTGATTGATTTTTGGGAACGATCAACCAACGTATAAGAACATTGGACTTTTTACCTGGTTAAGTATTGCAAAACAGCAAGGTTGGTAAACATTAGGTCTTAGTTATTTCCAGCGCATCATATATCGCAAGTAAGTTACCAACATACTACGTTAATATATGTCCCGTGATACTAAATGGTCTAATATAAGTATGGACACTAATAAGAAGGATGATAAAACAGGAAAATCATCAACACGTTTTCCCTCACAATAGCAAGGATCAATACATTTTGCCACCCTCCTCCAATTAAATTTTTACTGCACAAATATTCCACGCTGACTTATTCCCCTTCAGAACTTCTGCAGAAGGAATGCAGACTCATTTGTTCTAGGTCGAGCTATCCTTTCGTTTCCAAGATTAATCTGTGGCTGAAAATTTATTGGTTCCGGGAATATTAATTACAACGAGTGGTAAGGAAGTTCCGGCGAAACGAAATTCTTCGCAATAAACTTTACTAATGAAATCAGACTTGCGGTTGCAAAAGCCACAAAAACCTTTGTAAACCACTTCAGGAAAAAAAAGCTGTACACTCAATCCATTTGCAGTTTAACGTCGGAGACTGAACAAAAAGAATACATATCCAAAAGTTTGGCCTGTTTTTTGGCAATTTTTGTTCAGCGGCTCCACCTTGCAATTGGTATTGAAATTTTATGGTTGGGCCGAGGGAAGTCAAGTTTATCGATTTTCCATTTAGGTTGGACCCCTTCTTTTTATTCTGCTCATGTCAAGGGAATATGTCTTAAGTTGAACACATGAAGTAAAAGTTTCACTTTCTTCTTTCTAAATCTTATTTGTTGGGAAGAAACCCTTTTCCAAGCTCATAAGAGGATTTTCTAAACTACTTAAGCATATAAAAGGGTCAAAAAGTCCTCTTCCAGAAATGTTTTAAGTCTTAGAAAGGTTGGGTCTTGGTGAAATTCCCTTTAGATTTATTCAGTGCTACTTAGCTCAAGAATTTTACATGCCGGGTAAAGTTAAGTTTTCTCTGTAGGTCATGCAATTTTTATCAAAACATAGTTTTCAACTATTTTAAGATTCTCTTTGAACTTTAGATAAAATAACAAATATTTGATATAATTAAATTTCTGAGATCTATTACTTTCATATAATAAGCGATAAGTTAAAATACGCTAAGCTTTATGGAACGAAGCTACAGCTGCTCACATAGTGCGTTAATAACTGCAGCGACAAAATTCCAGTTGTAAAGGGAAATAAAAAAAAATAAAAACAATGTTTGAGATTTGTAAAAATAAAATTCGTGGTCTTACTTTGTCTAATCAGTTTGATTTACGTTTACATTTTATTTTTTTTTTATGTCTGACCGGGCATAACTTCGTAAGGCGTTGACCAATTCTGATAATTTATTTTTTTTGTTGGCCAGAGTATGTTCACTGATTGGTACCATGTCAAAAAAATTGTTGAGGGGTTGGAGAGAAAAAAATTTGGCCCAGGGTGGGGGGAGGGAGGAAGGGTAGTCTAACTTTGTAACGCGTGGACCGATTTGGATAATTCTTTTTCTGTTGGGTAGAGTATGTACCCTGGTTGATACCACGAGAAAAAAATGTTGGTTGTGTAGGGGTGGGGGTGAAACCTAACTTTGTAACGCGTGGACCGATTTGGATGGTTCTTTTTCTGTTGGGTAGAGTATGTTCCTTGATTGATACCGCGAGAAAAAAATTTTAGTGGGATGGAGGTGGTGGTAGGGATTTAAACCTAACTTTTTAACGCGGATTTGGATAGTTCTTTTTTCATTGTATAGACCAGAAGATACTAAAAAGTGAAAAATAAAATAGTTTTTTAAAAAAAAGTTGAACCGACTTCATAAAAAGCGTTAAAAAGCATAAAATAATTTTTAAGTTTTTATATTACACCTACAGAGCTGAGTGTCATCGAAAGCAATCATTTCAAGTGTTTTTTCTTCACCCTTTTGTCCACAAATAAAGTCTACTAGATTTCCTATTTCCTACACTTTGACAAATTTATTTTTTTTCTGGTCAAGTTATTATATATTTGCATAAGGTATTGATCACCCTTATATTCAGTTTTATAAGTAATATTATGCTTAGCCTTATTAACAATCACATACAAGCACCTTGACATTGTGTGGAAAAATAGCTCATCATTTTTTGGAGGATCAGGTAATCTGCCATCTCAGGGCATCCATTATATTATTTTTTGAATGATGTCATGTAATTTATTGTAATCTTCTGCTACGGCTTGATACCTATGTCAAGGGTGTTGTTAACAAAATGGCAATCCGCCACCTTATATCGTCCGCCATATTAAGTTTAGTGTCGCACAGTTTATAGTATTCCACTTGTCAACAGTTTTCATTTGATATCCTTGTCAGGGGGTTGTGGAGAAAACGGTATTCCCCATCTTAGGACGTCCGCTATATTGCGTTTTAAATGACGTCACGGTTCCGTCTACTATACAATAAATGTAAATTATATCCGCATATTGTTCAAAAGTAAATTCTGCCAATTTTTAATAATTTCAACTTAATAACACCCGTAGTTATCGATTTCCTTTTCAACCATGATATATATTCTTGCTAACTGACCCTTTTTTATAACAAAATTTCCATTAGGTATTAGTAACAGTTCAGCAGGATACTGGGGGTATACAATGGCTAACTCAAGCTGGCAAAGACAATTAAATAAATTACACTTACATTTTTATAACTTTACTGTAGCAGTAATTAAAATTAGTTATCTGTGTATCTTACCTAACCTACAGTGCAATAGAATAATTAGGCAGTCAGGGATTTCTAAGGAAGCGTTTTTTCTTATCCTTTCAAATATTTGTGAGAATTTCGGAAAGTTCATTTGGCGTTTGTTTGGTGTCGCTGCGTTGCTATGTGAGATCCATCACTTCACTTATTTTGGAACACCTTATGTGAAACACTGTTTATATGATCTGAGACCCCAATATATTAACTTCCATATATTATATTATACTAACGTGTAAACAACATAAAATATGCCATGTAGAATTTAACGGTGTAGAGCTACGTGCCAAGTTTTGTAGGCTAAATTCACCGACTTGCTCAAGTCACTTTGACAACTGATTCGAAATAGGGATCCCGATCTTTTAACCCTTGGGTCATTTTACTAACTTTTCCAAAATTACCTGCTATGGTTGTATGCTTGAGAATGTTATTATTAAGAGCCCATTCGATTTCGATTCTTCGACTTGAACTTAAACTTATCATGTCAGTTGTATTACGTCACAAAGTTAGCAAGGTTAGGTTAGGATAGAGTGGCAGCCATCCACCATGGCACACTTAGGCCAAAGCGGTCCATTGTAATACCTCACTGGGGCGAGATTTTCAACTCTATCAAGTACCTAAAAATCATTTGAAGCACCTGATGAACCAGACGAAGTCCCTGACATCAGTAGAACCTAGTTTGGTCAACTCCTTAAAATAGTGGGAGCCCAAATACCGGCCCCTGCAGTTGACTAGAATCGGATAGTTACAGAGGAAATGTGCAATAACTTCCATTTCCTAGAGGCGGCGCCGAGTCTTACATCATGTTTGCCTTTAAGGCAGTAATCTGAAATGACAGCCACGACATCGCTAATAATATTTCACTTGAGCGAGATCAGCTTCTTGATCGCTTTAGGCAAGCTCTGTAGGGTCATTAGGCTTATTCATTTTGAAGAATTTGTATTCATCTTGAAGAATGCTTGTTTAATTTTCAGCTTGCTTGCAGCTAGCGGCTTAACAAGAGGCTGAGTTATTTCTGAGTCTGCTTTACAGTTGCCGGAGTCTCACTATGCTATAAGAGGCGAACGTTAACGTGGGAGACTTAATGGCAGCCTGACTCTCTGGGTCGATACAGGTGTCATATGAAGACATTATTCTATTTCTCAGACAATCTTTTGCTACCTTTACACTTGAAAAACTCTGAAGTTATGTGGTAAACGAAAAGAAATGTTAAGGTACAAGTGTTTCAAGTAAACACCACCCGCTTTATTTTTCAACTTAGAGCCATTAGTGTTAAAATGCACGTTTCTCACCATTATAATTAGGGGGAGGGGGGAAGGGCATTCTCCCATACTCACTTGGTAGGACGTTGAAAGAAAGCTTGGGTATATTGTAGTCGATATTATTTGTTACACTGCCGTCCAAAATTTTGAACTGCCCCTAGTCGTTGCATGTCCAAGTACGGAATGAATTTGGCCTTATGGCAGTTGTGTATGTGGTTTGCTTTCCGAAGAATTTAACCGGCGGCGGGAGGTGTAGAGTCGTATTAAGCACTTTAGGGAGTGTAGTTTCAAGGGTTCCTGTAATCAGTAGTGCTACCATCCTCTGAACTTTCTCCAGTGCTTTGTGGTGGATCACCTTATCTAACGCAGACTACCAGCCGACGACCCATATGTATGTATAGGCGTCTTAACGCTGACATAGAGCTCGCCATGTGCGGCTCCATGCCACATCTTTTGACTCCTGCGTTTTTGCATGAATACAAGACCATCGTCCCTCTATGTACTTTTTGTAGATGTTTGGTTGCTCGCTTATTTCCTTATCAAGCACAATGGGCCTATTCATAAACGCAGGTTTGCACTGCAGCTGCATAGTTCAGCAATACACTCTGTTAAGCTGGATTGTGCATCTGATGCGCAAACCTGCATTTATGAACGGGCCCAATGTCTAGATATTTAACTTGGTCACTTAATTCCAGTCTGACCCCCATTCAGTGTTGAGTAGTTGATAGGAGGACCTCTGTTTTCATAAGAAGAGTTTCAACTCTGTTTTGTATACTTGATGCTTGATATTAAGGTGTTTGCCCGAGGTTAACACGGCAACGTCATCGTTTAGGAGATAGCCTTATGATCGGAATATTCTAGATCTAGAAGTAGCTTAATGAGGGCCAGATTCTACAGGAGCGATTACAGGATCCATCTTTTGGACGTGCCTCTTGTTATAAAGTATATAATTTTATGTCTATTACAATATTTTGAAGTCAAATATTAAACAAACAAAAGTATTTAATGCTCCTTCCAAATGATCTCTTGAGCTAAAATGTTTAGATAGTTTTATAAAGTATCTTCGATTGCGGTTAGGTAGTTTTTTTGTTTGTAGACGTAAACAGACGTAAAATTAAATTATATTTTATACATTTTAGCGATTTTTGTGACGTCGTTCAACTTTTTCGTTAAAAGTTATTTAATTTTTTACTTTTTAGTGTCTTCAGAGAGTCTACTCGAAAAATGAAGCTCGTGTGAACAATGTGATCGCAACAGTTTCAGAAGTAGTCCTTTCCTTTCCACAGTTAGCTAAATCTACGGAAGTTAAGGGGAAAGTATCGCGGCATGAAAATTATTCCATAAATATTTTAGCATCAATAATATTCATTTCCACGAGAAAGACAACACCGCTTCAGTTTGCCCCTGAAGAACCTTTTGAATAAACTAGAAGTCGAAAAGCAGGATTAGAGTTTGAAAAATTATAATATCAATTCATCCAACTTTTTGGCTCTAAAGATTAAATAAAAATTAATTATCATTAATTCCGTCAGTGGAGTAAGTGATAACGTATTGGCTCTCCATCCCGGACGTCCCAGTTTCAAACCCGACCGGCGACGAACGATGGATTTTTTCTGCTGACAACAGACTCGATGGTTTTGAATCCTCCTAAATTGTAGGTCCACTTGCAATCGTGGCCTCGTATCGGGTGAAGTTCTTCTCCCGCCCTATGCTCCAAAAGAGGTTACGGGATCTAGACAGAGAGAGGAGAGAAAAATATATATTATAAATTTGCTTGTAAACCAAAATTAATACTATATATTATAAATTTACCTTTTTGACCTTGAAAACTACAATTTCGTGAAAAGTAATAGCTTTCGCGCTTTTCCAAAGTCAAGTTCACCTAAGTTTACAAAGCCTTTTATTTTGATAGCCTTGAATTAGTTTTAATAAAGTCTTCAATAAATAAGATAGATTCCGACTTATTCACATGAAAATGTGTGGAACTTTAAATAATCGGGCAAATTTGATCCTAAGCTCTAGCAAAAAGAATTAAAGTCAGTATACGGTAACACAAAATCTTTAAACTACTACAGTATTTTCGGGATATATTTTGTTTTGCAAATAATAACAAGCACAAATATCGGAATAAGCATTGACTTCTCTAGTTTAAAACGTATTGCCTCCTTAAATTCTCAAGGAGGTCCCCCAGGTTCAAATCCCACCGGCGGCAACCCATGGTTGTTTTCTGATGACAGAAATACACCATTGGGGGTTGCAGAAAAAATTTCAGTGGTTCGGAATCCGTTTTAAATTGTGGGTCCACTTGCAATCGTTGCCTCGAATCGAGTGAAGTATTTCTCCCGCTCCACAAGGGGTTACGGGAAGTAAAGACTAGTAAAACTAGAGAAGACAATGTTTATTCCAAAATTTGTGTTTGTTATTATTTGGAATAAATAATTAGTTGAAAATTCACAACTCAGCCCCCCTCTTTTAATCATTAACATACACACAAGAATAGGCGAGGATTTAAGTTTTCTACCTTTTTTTGTAACTGAATTTTGTTTCTATCTATTATCTCCGTTTACATCTATTCGAGAGGTTCTAGTTACCGAACCAAATTTATATGATGTATTCTCATCGCAAAAAAGCCAACCCACAATCCACAAGACTGAAAACTTGTTGATTTAGTAAAAGGACCTTTCTTTACCCATAAATTTGTCCTTAAGATAACAAAATTTGTCAAAGGATGTTCTCGTCCTTCTGAAGTCTGGACAATGAATGAGAACAGATTGAAATAGATTTGCACCCGCAAAGCATGAGAAATATTTATTATGTGAAAAAAGTAATAATTTTTCAAAGACAAAGGATTTACTGTTTTTGATTGCATATTGTGAAAGAAACAATTTATCTTCCAGTTCCAGTGGTTCATAGTAAAAATAATTCCGAGGGAAATATTGTATTTTCATGAAATTCGTTTTCAGTATTATTCCACTATGACCATTCTATTTTTATTAAAGCTTTACTGATAGAAGGAAACCGGTCAATTGTAAGTTTTCAAACAGTTCCAGAAGGACGGTGAAGGATGTGACCTTTATAAATTTATTATTGTGAATTAACTATTGCTACGTCCCAGAAAAAAATCTCTGGCTCGTGTTTAATGATGCTTTGATCTTGTGTTTCTTGGTCGTACTACTTTATAGCATACTTGTGGAATTTGGAGGTCAAAAATTCGATCATAACCGGGTGTCAGCAAATATAAGCCATCATTACATTTAAATCCAACTTTGAATTTTCCAAATAGGCATCTATCTTTAAAACGGTTTATTACATACTTCTTGAGGTAGTATTGTATAAATTTGGAATTCGGAAGTAATTATTTGTTATCTGTCTCAATTTGAATGAGCAGTAGTAGATGTAGTCTAAAGATACACTATACTCCAATCGGTGTATGGTTTAAAATGAGAGTGCTGGGCTGTTTTCCATATCAACGTTAAATTTTGTTGGATTGTTACGAGAAATGATAATTTCGATACACGTCACGCGAGAAAGTTGAGCTAAACTTTCTGTTAAACAAATAGTGGAAAAATCTCAAAAATAACCTTATTTTTTCTCTTTTTTTTCTATGTAACTCAGAAATTAATTACTTTAGAGAAAAGTTGGAGAGAGAAAAAAGTTTCTAAATTAAATATTACACGAGATATAATTGGTTTCAACTAAAAAAATTGTAATAATTGGCAAAAAATTGCGAAGAAACAAGTTTCTTCAAGTTGTTGTACTACATAAAATATCTTCATACTCTGGCACAAAAAATTCTTCGATTTGAGTAAACAACTCACCAATTTTCAAAGCAATCGATTTAATCGTTTTTGCATAATAATTTTATAATACAGATTTCGACGAAATTTTGAAAACTTAGTGGAGCTGGATATAATTAATTTAATTTTTCTTACATAAAAGAGCATTCATGCTTTCGAACCCATTTAAAAAAATCAAAATCCGTTGATTAGGAGAGCCCAGGGAAGGTTCTTAAGGGGTTATATTCACTTAGAATTTTCAAAAAATCGATTTTTTTAATTTTTTTCGTATTGCTCATTTAAATATATGTACACCCACAGAGAATTTCATGTCAATCCGGCGAATATTCTCGAAATTACACGCACATTTATATGTGTAAAGTACTTTTGAAACTTTAAAAGGGGTTTTTCTCAAAACTATCGGTGAGCAAGATTTCTCGAAAATGGCTAAACCAATCAGTCTCGAAATTGAACACAAGCTAAATATTTCCCATTTTATAAACAATTAAAGGCCTAAATTTTAGTCAAAAATCGATTTTCTTTTTTAGAAGCCACCATTTCGTCAAAAATTAATATTTTGCCTATTCCTTCGATTAATTACAAGATAATACATTATATTAACGAAATATTTTTGGTTTCTTCATTTTTGATGATCCAGTCCAGAGATATCTGCTCCTGGAGATCAGCTATAGCAGCTTTCAAAATAATAATTTTTACAAGTAAAAAATTCTAAAATACCGTTAAAAGTTACCGTAATATGTGTACAAAATTTTACTATAATAAATTAAAAGGTCTTCTTAAAAAAATTCTTGAAAAATCGATTTTTTGGGCCTCCTGAGTGTATATAACCCCTTAAATAACCCAAATTTTTCAAGCTTATGACTAAAACGAAATTCAATTAAAAAAATTTGGTTTTAAAAGTGCACGAAAAGACGCTTTTTTAAAAACCAAAAACAACGTCATTTGAAAATTTCATTTTTGAAGCGGCCGAGCTCTCGCCGTCTCCCACTACTGCCTCCGAAGCTCAATGTGTAATTTTTTGTAAGGCGCAAATATTTTCTTTTGACTTTTTATCTAGGTTATACACAGTCGAAAGATTTGAAAATGTTCAACAAGAAAGTGCTCGGAAAGTCGAAGGTCATCGAGGAAAAATCAGCCCTAAAACCCTGTCGATTTATTGTAAGCAGCAGTCAACTTTCACCGCATATATTTCAGAAAAAAAAAATTGGATTTAAATTTTGTTGGTTTCTAAAAAAGTGTCTTTCCGAGCACTTTCATCATTGAATTTGGTGTAAAATTTCCAAATTTATTTAATTTGTTTGTAAGCTTGAAAAATATACGTTATTTAAGAACCTTCCCTCGGGTCTCCTAACCAACGGATTCTGATTTTTCAAAATGGGTTTGACAGCATGAATACTCTTTTAAAAGAAAAACAATTTTCATATATTTCAATTAATTATATCCGTATCTACGCAGTTTTGAAATTACATAACACGTTGCCGATTCTCCGTTCCATAGTTCTTTTATGGAAAAGCCTCGATTCCACAACGATTCCTGAATTCACATCTCCCACCAGATGTCCGTCTTTTACGTCTTTTATTTACTGATGTGAGGCTACGTCGTATGAGGTCTTTTCTCCATCTCACTTCTAACACCACTTTGTAGGAATCGTAGAATAGGAGTTAAAAAGAACCATTAGGCGAGCTGGTCTTGAACCGAGAACATTACCCTAACCACTGGGCCACCAGCGCTGTTGCCGATTCTCCGTTCCAAAGTTCTTTTATGGAGAACCCTAGATCGCACATTAACTTGTTGTTTTTTTCATTTTAAACCAATTCGCAGGTCTACAAGATTCTGTTGCTGGGCAGCTTGGGGTCATTTCCGAAGTAATTTACTGTGTAGAATAATACATAACATAATACTATTGACTTCGGAAATGACCTCAAGCTGCCCAGCAACAATCATGACCCCATTTTTTGTAGACCTGTGTTATATTTTGTGTAAAATGTACTTTAGAAAGTTTTTGTTCTCTTCGAACTTATTAAAAGAAAAGGAGAAAAAAAGATTTTTTCAAGTATTTGTTAACCGACTTTCTAAAGTCAACAAGGTTCTAAGTTCGATATGTATTTTTTTAGTTTTGTTTTATGTATGACCAAAATATTATAATTATAACGCGAGGTACCGCGTCAAAAAAATTTGGTGGCGGGTTGGGGGGGGGGGGGGGGGGGTGAGGTGTGAAACCTAACTTCGTAATACTTTAACCGATTTAGATAATTCTTTTCTTGTTGTATAGAGTATGATCCCCCATTGCTAATAATGCAAAAGAAATTGGTCGTAGGGTGGGGTAGAAAGGGGGTGGGCAGGCTAATTTCGTAACGCGTGGACCGATTTGGATAATTTCTCTTTGTTGTGTAGAGTATATTCCCCGATTGGTTAGGTTAGGTTCGTGTGGCCGTCCTGAAGGACACACTTAGACCTCAATTGGCCGATTGCGATGCCACGGGAATGTAAGAATTCCCATCACCCCCTCACTGGAACCCTCGAAATCAGACACTTGGAGCGCCTAAGATCCAGCTTAGGCCAGATCTGTCTGGACGTATGGCACGTAGTGCCGTTTGCCCATCTAAGGTTTGCTAGGTTGATTGCCCTTGTGCCAAGCAACAGCTTGCAGGCGGCCAGAGGCCTACCAAGAGTAGTCTTATCCGGCTGGATCTCCGGGGTGGTACCACGTCTAGCAAGCTCGTCTGCCGCGCAGTTTCCTGGAATATCCCTGTGCCCCCGGACCCAGCGCAGGTGAATTTGGTTCCACTCAGCCAATTCATTTAAGTGTGAGCGACAGCTATTATCCCCGATTGGTACTATGTGAAAAACAGTTTTGGTAGAGTAGGGGTGGGGGGTGAACCCTAACTTCTTAATGCGTGCACCGAATTGGATAATCCTTTTTTTGTTGTATATAGTATAATCCCCATTGCTAATAATGAAAAAAATGCTCTTAGGGTGGGTTAGGGAGGGGGAGGGGTAGTCTAACTTAGTTACGCGTGGACAGAGTTGGATGATTCTTTTTCTGACGTATAGAGTATGTTCCCTCATTGGTACCGCGACAACATTTTAAACGGTTGTAGTGAGGGAGCGGTTGGATGTCAACTCGTTAACGCGTAGACCGATTTGGTTGATTCCTTATGTTATATAGAGTATAATCCCCCATTGCTAATATGAGGATAAATTATGCGCTAAGGTGGTCGTGAGGAGAAGGGTAGGCTAACGGTCACTCGGATATTGCTTACATAGTCGGTCGCTGCGGGAAAAAGTTATTGATTTTGCATAGTGAACTGCCTTTACCAAAAAAATTCTTTCACAGGCTAAACATACCATTCGTATATTTCACTAGCCTTTATTTCCACTTACGGTAAGTTTGACTGATTAGCACTCTCGCCGTTTTTGCAAACATACATTCGTTATCAGCATTTTAAAAATCTCAACTCATATAATCACGGGCACCAGCTTGTAAAAGATATTAATGTCCTCCTGATCTAGGAATATTTTGAGAGGGGGTGTATATTACAAAAGAATAAGTGTGCTGTTAGAACGTCACATAGGAAATCATATAGCGAGAATTATACCAATTGCAAATTTCGCTTAAAACATTTCTTACTTAACTTGAAGTTTGAAGATAATCTTTAGGATAAAATAATTTTTATAGCAACCCTGGGGAAATACATGCTTTAGTAATTTTTGTCTGAGTGAAATGGACCAAAAGAAATCCAAATGGCAATTTTCGAAATGTCTAGAGTAATAAAGGGGTCCAATAAAAAGTTCTTTTGGGATATAAAAATATTTTTATTTACAAATCGACAACATTTTGGGCGGAAAGCGATGCAAATTATTTTACTCCTCCGCTTATCGGCCGGGCCCTTCTTCCATGGATTACTGAAAATGGCTGTTTTATTCAAATTCTCCATATTATATCTTTGCTTTTATGGAACACAGGATTTATAGATAAACATCTCCATTATGTCTACTGCCAAAAAGTTTATCAAAATTTGTTTTTATATGGGAAAAATTGAGTGACATTGTTAGCTTTGTTATACAGGTATACACCAACAATTTGCAGTTATTTGTAAGAATGTACTGAAATTGATCAAACAATCAATTTCAATTCAATATTAAGTGCAAACCAGTGCCACATTCTATTATGGAAAGGAAATTATTCCATTTACATATTTGAGATGGAAGCATAACGTTAATAAACATATTTATTCGAATGGTTAACCTCAAGCTAAGTTGGTATTGAGTGAACATTTTAATCAGATAAGGCAGCTAGCAGAGCAGTTGAGTCCTCCTCCTGAAGGCATAGGATACAGTCCCAAACGTTGCGAATAATCCAAGAATTGTTGCTCTACTTCCTGAATTATGCAAAGCACCTCCCCAGTCGTGTATTGTGCAGATGGCACTGGGTCTAAACGTTTTCATGGAGAAATATGATATTCAATTAGGAAATTCTATGCAAACAGAACGGCGGCAGAGCAAACAGAGAATATGGAAAACCCCAGATGAATATTAGCTTAGAGGCTGCCATGAAACTTTTTATTAATAATTGAAACGGCAGATAATCTGACGTCAAACTGCTCTGCATAGTTCCTGAGCGAATTTTAAATGAAAATGTTTCACTTCAAAGAGCTCAACTGAATATTCTAAACAGAATGGTATCTGCCTTTTGATTTTATAATTAAATGGCAAATATTTAATTGGAGATTTCGCTAAAGTCACTATTTTTTCTGGTTTTCTGTGGCAATACCGCATTCGAGCAATGATAAGACACTATATACGAAGATTAGGTATAGACGTAAAAGACTGCAGACATTTGGCTATTGATAGTACCGTTATTATTAATGCATATTTCTGTCGGTGCAATACCAAGGAAAAGAAGGTTTAGAAAGTCGTCCGTCTTAGATACTGGCGGATTCGTAACGGGCGATAAAATCTATATTGTAACGCAGTTGAGGCTCTTTGGTCTGGACATATTAATTGAGTCACTTATTCAAATATTCACATATTCTTTATTTAATATTTTGTTCTATTCGTTTCATAACTTACTTTACAATCTTTCTTTTTAAAATTAGAGCTTTACTCTTCACGGATTCAATTACAACTAACTCTTCGCAGTGTTAATCACGACTGGCTACTGATGAGGCTGCTATCCAGCCCCTATTTATACTCTAAGCCTAATTCTAGAAACATCAGCCAGTTACTTTTAGATATGTCTCTTATTCATTTTCACTTTGTTTATTCACTAGAGGATCGAGTCTTCCTTGACTTCCTACATTTGTTATTTCTGGCCACCTGGGACATGAGCATTGCGTAGTTCCCTATTTCAGTTGTTATGCTCAACCGAGTGCGTGTTGCAATATAAAGACGTGTGCAGTACATAAGCATATTGGTACTTAAATGCTAGTTCAAATCCCGATCCCTGGACTTAAGCATTTCTAAGTAACAATAAAAGTCCCGGTACTGGTGCTTATAAATTTAACTTTTAAGTAAATTAAAAGTATTTAAGTACCTTAAAAGTATTTAAGTACCGCCAATAACTTCAGTCCATCCTCAAGTACGTCATTTAATGATAGTGGCTTAACGCCAAAACACATCCAGATAAGCACCAAGGCGAGCTTCACGAGATTTCCTTGCAACTAGCTTTGAAGCTTACCTTGCATTAGGTAAAACAAATTAACTCCAGATGAACGATTGTATTTGCTTCCAGGCTTGTATCTAAAGTAGGCGGTGCACAATGGCATATTGACAGTACCTGGCTTGAAAAGAAAAGTGTCCAAAATTGTACAAAGCTCGCTTCTGAGGAAGCTTCAAATCTACATTTAGCCATAAAGCTTGGGATTAGTGTTGCAGCGTAACTACTACGGTGTCTTTATCACTAAAAGTCATTATTTTTAAGAATACAGGATCTAGGTTTACTTGCTCCCTGTACGCAAAAGAGCTTGTAGACCTGTAGCTGAGTGCGCAAACCTTGTCTCTGACGAGTTAAGGTTCTTAAACGAGAATGAAATCCTATAGTCCTCTCCAGACGAGGGAGCAGAGCAGCTGCCTTGGAGTGGTGAAGATTAGTTTGCACCACCCTCAACATACAGCTGAGATACGGTACCTCGATTATTTTTTCGCCGACATCTTTCCCTTTGACGTAGACGTCCTCTTCAATAGGCGAGAGTAGAATTTTGTCTTCACTCTCTTGCCCGATATAGAGAAGGAAGTCACCCATCATCTCTAAATTTTTTTTAACTGAAGTCTCAAATTTGGCAGATTTCACAAGTGGATATATATATAAATATATGTATATATATAACTACTGAACTTGCCAAACAGCCAACAAGGTTCTAAGTTCGACGTCGATGATTCTTTTTTTGTTGGGTATATTCCCAGATTTGCACCATGTTAAAGTATTGTTTGGTTTATTCTTTTGTTGTTGTATAGAGTATGATCCCCCATTGCTATAAATGATTATTAATATGTCCCTAGAGTGGGGTGGGAAGAGGGAGGGGTAGTCTAACTTCGTAACGAGTGGACAGAGGTGGATGATTCCTTTTCTGGTGCATATAGTATGTTCCCCCATTGTTACCGCGACACAATTTAAAAGGTGGGGTTGTAGTAGGGGAGGGGTTGGATAAAAACTTGTTAAGGAGTAGAATCCACAACAAAACAACAACCCAACCACAATCGAAGATACTATATAAATCTACCTAAACGTATCAGCTCACGGAATAATAAGAAAGGATGATTAAATACTTATGTTGTAGTTGCTTGGTTTGCTTAACTTGCACCGACTTCAATATATCGCAATAAATATAAAATTAAAAATTTTTTTAATATTTTTTAGCGATTTTGTGAAGTCGGGTCAACTTTTTTTTAAAAACTATTTTATAAGATAAGTGTGATGTATGTAATTTGGAGTCTTAATTTTGAAGTGGGCTCTTTAAATTGGAGATTTCATGCTCGACTCAAATTATTTATTTTACATACCTTTTACAATCCTTAGGGGGAATTTTCAATATTTTAAACAAATTTTTAAATAAACAAACAAAAAATATGGTAAATATAAATTTATTTTTACGTTAGGAACATAATAGTACAACATTTGAAGAATCTTCTGTTAAATTTTTGGGTAAAAATATTTTGAATTGAGCGACTGACAGAAAATAAAAAGGTACTTTGGGAAAAAAAGATACTTTGCGGTGATCATCATAACTCATTACTGGAACATATGTTGAATAAAAACCAAAAAGATTTCGTTAGTTTATGAGTTTCTCGGGGTAACAACGTCGAGATTTTGGTTATTTTATTGATTTTTCAATTTTTAGAAGTAAAAAAGGACGAATTTTTTGAATTTATGAAAATTTATTTATAAAAATCGGCGAATTTGTTGTTGTAAAATTAATTATAATAATAAAAAATACAAAATCTCGACGTTGTTACCTCGAAATTTATATATAAAAGAAGTTTGCAAAATTTGAGAAGGATCGGATGATTAGTTTTTGAGTTACAGTGATCACCGACTTTGAAAAACTAAATCTGAGAAAAACGCGAATGGAGAGAGACCCGAGTCACTGTATCTCTGGCAGTTTTGCTCCAATCTACCTCAAATTTTAATTAGATACTCTTAAAGAGTTGTACCATAATGTAATGTGATTTTAATACCCCCCCCCCCCCCCCCCTTAGTATAAAAAATGAGTATAATTTATTGAAATTTTGAGAATATTTTATACATATATTAAAATATATACTATACAATTTTTGAAGAATTTTCTTGAAAAACACCGAAGATATTAGCGACCCCATATTGCAGGTCACAATCAGACTCAGCATTTTGCGTACATTCTGGAAGCCGCAATTTTCATCTGAAATAAAACGAGGTTGGAATTTACTTTTATTATATGTCTCTCTTCTATATGAACCTAAATGCTATAAAAAAAATAGGAAATTGAATTTTTTACAGGGGTCAAAACAAAAAAGCATGATTTTTTGCCATTTTTTACAACGTTATTTGCAAAAAAAATATAAAAATATTCCGATTTTAGGTTCATATAGAGCGCAATACTATGAAGAAAGTAACTGCCAATTTTCAAAACGATTGGTTGAAAACTTTTCAAACTAGCCTGTACGCATGTTCAAAAAAAGTCGTTTTGAGAAAAACGCTGGGTTATACACGTGGCGCGCTCGGGGCCTGAAGGAGAGCTACTCACTTTAATGGGTTATAACAATAGAACGAGTCGGACGTTTCGTTTAAAACTTTGGGAATATATTTTTCAATAGTTTTACTAACAATTTATGAAATAAAAATAATCGATTTTTTGAACCTTCTAACCCTATTTCCCCCCTTAAGAGGGGAAATACATAGAAATTTTTTCAAAAATGTTTTTTTTATTTTATTCCACGTGCTTAAACATTAACAACATACTTAGCTAGCAAGCAAACTAACTAAGTTTACCAAAAGCACTAATTTAGTGCAGTAAAAAATACCACGCATGGCGACATGACTTATCCGAAACTTTAAACGCGATTTACTGAGAACTACATTTTCGAAATTTGCGGCAGCGATAGAAAACAATATTCATCCGACTCATTTCAACCAAAGGTTTTTAGACACTTAAGTAATTGCAAACCCTCGTCGATAAACCTCTATATTTAATAAAAAATTAATTTAACAATAATTTTTTGCATAAACATTTTCGGTGAAAATTTGATCTTTTTTCTCCATTTCGCCATTATTACAATATTCAATTTTTTTTTTAACTTTTTCTTGGTTAACCGACAGCGTACTTTTATATAGAATGTAATGGTTTTTAAATTTTTTGTTCCAGATTAAAAAAAAAACTACAGCTGCCGCAGTTCGACATCGCGAGAAAAATTCGTTCAGCTACAGGGTGCAGGCTGCTGATGAACACTTAAAAATTTTCATGCATTCTAATGTACAATAAAATACCTTAAAAATTTCAAAACGATTGGTCGAGTAGTTGCGTTGAAAATTATCCCGAAATTTTTCGTCGTTTTCGACCATTTCTATGTATTTCGCCCTTAAGGGAAAGTGACTTAAATACGTTTTTTTATGTTTTAACCCAAAATGGCGTTTTCAGTTTAAGGTTTTTTTTCTAAAACTAGTATTTACGTTTATGAATTGTTAGCCTCCATATCTACTTATTAAATGTGTAACTTATCAATAAACAAGTTTATATGGATCTATGTTATATAAAAGGTATGCTATTTGGTTTTTGAATTTTTTTTAAACTTCTTGATTTATGAAAATGTTGTACGAAGCGGTTACATTAACTAACAGAGAAATACAGAATTACTATTGAATAATAAACTCATTCCTTTTTCTTCAATAAATCGCAACACTTGAACAATTTCTTCCAGTGCCTTCAAGCATGGTTTCATCTCACAAACTTTAAATTACAATATCGTGATGCTTTTATTTGCAGAAAGCCTGAATGTATAATTATTCAGCAATAATCAACATGGCTGACTGATGAAGAATCCTTCAGTTGGCAGTTTTGTACAACGACGGGCGTAATATTTCCAAATACAACCGCAGCTTTCAGGCTTAATTTTCCTGTTTCCGCTCGAATCAGGACGAAGTAATGAGTTTCATTTTTCGCAGAACGTTCAAGCTTGCAACAGTCCCACGACAGTGAATTGCCGCTCTCGATTTAATGAAATTATTCTGACTGGAAAGGTAGGATTGTAGCATTGTTCCGCCCCGTTCGACTACCTACACCAGGCCCGTTCATACCTCTAATTGCTCAGACAGAATAAATTACGAACAGAAAATGAGCAGATGTTACGCTGGGGAATTTCCCGGAACCCAAAACCAGCAGATTTCTGAGTCAGGCGTAAGCTGGGGAAAAGATCTTCCATTAACATTATCTTACGGAGCGACGGTGTTTTACATAAATATATGTAGTTTCGAAATATATCTAGTAATGAAGCAAATTTCCGGCAGTTAAGCAGTGGAGACATTAAAAATTCGAATTTCTGTTAATTTATGTTATAAATATAATACAAAACGATTATTTCCGCTCAAAGATTGTTTGGAGTTTGGAAATGCCGGTTTACATTTTGCTTTAGCACACGTCCAGCTTGTGCTAAAACTAAAAAATTCCTTCCTACTCTTTCATTATAAATATTAGATGATAAGAATAAACAAGTATAGTACATATACTTTCGCATATTTGTTTCAAATCTTGCAACTGTTTTTTCACCCACTTCTTATTACACTAGTTTACAGCTATTTTGTGTAGCCGATGCCACAATTTTTTCTCCTATGTAAATTGACTAGCTGAACACGAAAGACGCACTGAAATTTTTTTTTATAGGTTAGTTTTTGAAATTTTTTTACTTTCGATCACACTTTTGAGTATATCTCGAGTTAGAATGGACCAATCTAATCGCGCGAGCTATCAAATTGAATAGCCAACAAATCTCCTGTACATTATTTTTCAATCGGATCATTAGCTAAGTTACAATCGATCTGAATGTGGGGAAAAAGGAACTTTTTTCGCCCGAAATCGGGATCATAAATTGACTTGAAGTACCCAAATTAAACTTTTTCTCTATTTTTTTTCTATTTTGACACATTTCAAAAAAAAATTTCCCTCAATATCAGCTCACATCTTTTTTACATCCATTCGGAGCTTTCATATAGATTGCATCCAGCAGAATTTGATCGAATTCTCGATAAGTGCAAGGAAGAAGCAAATTTCTTTAGTCACCAACAGTTCCTTAGACAAAAAGCGAAATTAGAGAAATTAATACAAACAAAAAGTAAACAGCATCGCTTATTATGTCAACGGGAGCAAAACAAAGTCGTTACACCGGAATCAGAGATTTGCAGTGAGAAAGAGAAATTCCATCCCAGAGTTGTATACTTGAGTGACACAACATTCAACCGAGAAGAACTAGACATGCTAAACAACGGCTTGAACTTTGCGCCGAAATTAAATGAAGGAAAAATATCGAGATTTATTGACTTAGCGGTCCACATTGATGCAGCTTTAGATGATAGCAAATTCGAATGCAGGGAATTAATAGGTAGGAAATTAAAAGTGTCTGAAGGTTGGAACAATAGCAATAGCAACATCATCAATTCAATTAAAAATAAATTGTCAGACAATAGTTTAATCTTAGGAAAAGCGGATAAGGGAAATTCGATAGTAATTTTACCAGAAAGCGTATATATTAATAAAATTGAAAATTTTTTAGATAATACAGATATTTTAGAATTGGATAGTGACCCTACGAGTAAATTTCAGATACAGGTAAGCAAGGCTGTAAATAACGCTAAGTTAATATTAGATGATCGAGACAGAATTAAAACAAAAGTGCCCTGCCCTTCCATTCCGGTTCTGTATGGTTTAATTAAACTTCACAAAGCCAATTATCCAATTAGACCTGTGTAAAATAAAAAATCTTCAATTACCGTCCAATTCAAAATTGATATCATTTGACGTTACCAATCTCTTCCCGTCAATTCCAATAAAAAGATTAAAATATATTTTGTGGAAAGACATAGATTAAAATATTTTAAGTTCGGAGAAATCCTCGCAATTAAAAATCCTAATAGAAGTATGTTTGGAACAAAACTATTTTATGTTCAACAATAGAATTTTTACTCAAAAGAAAGGTCTTGCCATGGGTAGTGCTGCCTCCCCACTTTTTGCTGAGTTTTTTATGAATTGGGTGGAAAAGAAACTATTTCAATCAAAGAATGACTTTTTAAAAAATATATTTATTTGGTACAGATACGTTGATGACATTTTTTGTGTTTGGACAGGCACCTTAAGACAACTTGACAGATTCGTGAATGAAATTTTAAATAATTTGGACGACGCTATTCACTTTACAGTAGAAAAAGGAGTTAATTGCATACATTTCCTAGATTTAAAAATAAGCATTGACAAAAACAGATTTAATTTTGAAATTTATAGGAAAGATACATTCACGAACGCAGTTATTCCAAGCCACTCGGATCACCCATGGAATATCAAGCTATCAGCTTTTCATTCGATGGTTGACCGACTGCTTAGGGTGCCAATGAAACAAAATAATTTTGATAAACAATTAAAAAATATTATAAATATTGCGAAAAATAATGGTTACCATAAAAAAATTGTATATAATTTATTAAGGAAAAAAGTTCAACATTTTGCAAACAATTCAATATTCCCCATGGAAAGACCTATAAAGATCTGGAGAAAAATCCCTTATATTGAAGAGACTTGCAGAGAAATTAAAACAATATTTAAAAAATACGAAGTAGAACCTGCATTTTTTAATAATAAGTCTTTAAAGAAAATATTAACAAATAATAAATTAAAAAAGAAATCGAATAATTTGGAAAAAAAGTGGTAAAACCAAAAGGACGCTAAAAAAGAGATTTAAGGAACACTTGACAGGAGCAAAAAGCGCTGAGCCACAATCAGCCATATCTAAGCATATAAAACAGACAGGCCATAAAATAAATATGGACAACATTAAATTAATTCACGGACTGGAAGGAGGAAGGGCTTTAGATAGATATGAAAGCCTCGAAAATAAAAAAGCTAAGCACCTCAGTAAAAATATTTTAAATGATATGTTAGATTACAGTTATGACAGTCCTCTTCTAGAGCCAAAGCTTTTTTACAAGTAAAAACTAGTTAGTTCTCAATCTGATGATGCCCTGATAAGGCGAAACGCGTCATTTTTGTACGTATTTTTACATATGCACGTATTTATAATAAAATAAAGATAATTTGGAACTTAATAAGTGTTTGTCTCTAATCAAAATGTCGTTAATGTTCCAACAAGTGCCGTCAAAGAGATCTCTAGAGAAAAAAAGTAGTTTTTTGATACATGTGGAAAATGCACAACGTGTCGGATGAGTGGGATAAGTTGAATTACATCTTTATTAAAAAATCTTGATATAATTTTTAATTAAAAAGAAAAAATTTCACGGATAGGATTTCTTAAGACATAAGTATTTTGTACATTTTTTAGGTTAATTGAATGATTTGAATTTCAGCAAAGTAAAGGTAGTTTTCATTTCACATTTCAAAGCACGCAGCCATGCTTTATGAAAGCGACCTAAATACCTACAATTCCGTGAAATGTGTTAATACTAATTGCGAGATTATATAAAAACTATATCTGATCCGTAAATGAGAAAATCATGCTGAGGTTGCTTTTTCGCCAGGGCATGCTAGCGGTTGTTATCTTTTTCCTTTGTTTAATTTTTCTCCTTTCCTTAATATATTGTGCGTTCCTTTTTTTTTAATAGTCTTCGGTCCATCAGGACTTTAAGAGTGCCCGCAACAAATGTTCGGGTGAGTAGGCCACTGAAGGAGGCAAGATCCTCCCCAATCCGGCGAGCTTAGCACGGCTAACTAGGCGGGCTCCTCACTTCATTGGCCATAGAAATTAGCCTGCACGGCGACCCTAACGCTCACCCTGGTAATTCCCATAACTTTCCCTAATCCCATGGTTGTGAGTCCAGACTTAGTCGGGGTTCTCACAATCCTCAATCCAATTCATGTCCTCATGCTACCGCTTGATGGCAGCATGGGTATTTGAATTCCCACACGTTTACCGATAACAAAATGGCGCCCAACGATGTGCCTAGTCCTGGGTAAGGACCTAGAGGGGAGGTAAAATTTCCTCTCAAGATTATACGCACATCTCAGGAGACTTTTCGTTTTACTTGATTGCTACGGCAGGTTGTTCGGACCAATTTCCCAATGTAGAAGAGTTGATCGTTAACGTCCACGACTTTCACTGCTGATATACTTCTACTTCACCTGGACTCACTAGTAGTTATACGTTTGTTATGCTACCTGCTGGGACTAGCCAATGCAGATGACCCTGGAGTTAGTTTCAGTCTTTCTGAGTTACCATCTGGCCTTGGATCCCTCTCCTTGGGCTGCCGATGCTGGTCGATCGATTCCCATCCCTATAATCAATCTTGTCTGAAGGACAACTGGCTCGAGAATCCAGAGCTATTCACACGCGGCTTGATCGCCGGTGTTCTTGTCTGGGTAGCTCTGTTTCCTCCCAGAAATCAGTCGAAATTCGGGCAAGTTTTGAATTCAATCTTTTTCCTCTCCTTTTTAATTGATCACCACCTGCTCCTGGCGGAAAAGCACCTCGTCGGCAGTTGTCCGGCATAGAGAGAGAGTGGTCGGGGAGAATCTGACTACACGCACTTATAGTAATTTTTTTGTGTCTTTAAAAAGAAAAAAAATCCCATATATTATACTAACTATTTTAGTATTAATCATTATATTATCCTTGGCATGATCTTTAAACAAAGAAAACATATCCGTTTTTTTAACATTTGCCCAAAAATTAACCCTCTTCCTGTTAAAAAAAAACCTTTAACACAATTTTTAGTATACAGTATTTTTTTTAACCTTGTTGGAGGTGGAGTAAAAATTTGGAGCAGTTGCGTTGATTAGAAACTGAGATAATGCTACTTAAAAATAAGGCCTAACGATCATTATATACATTTTTTGTTTACATTTAGTGTCAAATAGTTTTATTTATAATAGATATATAGAGTTTGTTCTTAGCGGATTTGGTTTGCCATGTTTTCTTTATTATAAGTACACTTCAAATTGCATATTTATACTGCTATTAGGGGCTGCGAAAGGCCGAAAGAAAATAAGGCACTCGTTTAAGCGTAACCGCTTATGCAGATGTTATCTTAAGCAGTTTAAGGGCAGTTCGCTGATGGGCCGAGTACGTGTATTGAGCGATAAATTCAAAGGGACGTAGTTGTTAATGTTAAGTACTTAGAAGTAAGTAAGTAAGCCTTTGAGTTGTAACAGTAGACATTAAGTACTGGAAAAAAGTTCCGAAGTGTAAATCAAGTTTAACGAAGGCAAGGCCTAGTCACTAATACGCATGTACCACGTTCTCTTCTCTCTTCGTTGTTAGGCCCTGTTTCTCCATTACAATCAATATCACCAACCATTACCATGAAATTGATTTTATTTCGCCGCTTGACTGTCTCCTATGTTGTTACCATAAGATAGATTCCTATGTTGCTACCATAAGATAGATTTGGACGTGACATGCTTACCGCTCTTTCTATGAAACACACTGCAGTAGTCCGGCAATCGATATTGACTACGTATGTTTTGGCAATCCGAGTACACTCCAGCTCCCACCCCGTCCTCTATTTACGAACTACCATGATAAATCCTTATTGCACTCCTGGCGTTTCAAGCAGCTATAATTTGACAGTAGACGTCAAGTGGTGGAAGGTGGAGCATGGTCTCCAATGCCACAGTTATCGTTGTGCTAATTACTTTTGAATATTGGTTATTTTCTTAAAGTTGTTCTGCTTCTCTATACCAGTCTACCAGACTACTGCTCTATAAGTTAGGATTGGTCTCACAATGGAAATGTACATCCAGTGCATAATACGAGGGCTTGAGGCTCATTTTTTACCAAACATTTACTTGCAGGCATAGAACACTCTCGACGCCTTTTTCACGCGCTCTATGTTCTTGCCTCAGTTTAGGTTCGAATCGAGTATAACACCTAAGTACCTGGTTTGATTGGTTAGTACCAGGGTACTCCTGCCCAATTTGGGAAATTGGAAAGTTGCAATCACTCTCTTTATTGTGAAAAGGACACCACTTTCCTCTTTTAGCAGAATATGCTCGTGAAGGTACACTGTACATCAGCCCAGAGACGTAGTGAATTTTTAATTTTAACTAAAAACTCAGTAGAGACCGAGGCTCGAATCCTGGAACAATGGCCTGGTGATCGAGCGACTCAACCAATTGATTTGTCTCCTTAAAAAATTTTCAAGTGCGAAAATGTAAAGCTTCTTTTCTAATGAAGAGAGGCACTTAGGTAAGAAGATAATTGCATGTAAGTAATTTGTGAGTGCCTAGATGATGGACGAAAGAGTCCAAAGACTTTTACGATACGGTGATTCTCATCAAGTGTTTGTTACACCTATAAGATGTAGCAACTGCAAAGGTTGCAGTAGGCCGTGGCGAGGGAGTCTACAGTGATTTAAATCTTTGCAGAATACAGGGGTAATTGGGCTGCAAATTACATCTCCTCAGAAGCAGCTCAATCTCCCGTTGTATTCTATCCGAGTAGTGTCGGTGTGGAGAATTTCTGCCTACCTTCTCCCTTAAATCATGTGAATCACTTATAGGGAAATAATGAAAAAATAAACCAGAAAATCCATGCAGTTCTGTAGGAGTGGGGGTGGAGGAGATGATAGGCCCTAACAGGATGACTATCTTTACGGTACTCACAACAGATGCAGTTCTGTGAAAATTGCCTTCAGAAGGTTCTGCGGCGGTTGTGGAGGCTAAACTTGTGAAGGCTGAAAGTGCTGTAGCGGTCCCTGAAGAATGTATTTGTTAGCAGTTCGTCAGGTGCGGCGGTGGTAGAGATGATAGACACTCATGAGTTGGCTGTCACCGCGGTACTCGCACCAGTAGAAGGCGCGGACCTACCCTCCGAAGGATGAGCAACAATTATTTCGGAAAAAGGTACGTATCCTGGTTCTAAGCTTGAGAGCAAAGCTCTCTAGCGTGTGAAAAGATAGGATAGGAAAAAGCATCAAAGAGGCGCTAAGGGAGTCAGGAGGTCAACTAAATTTCCGATGGGGTCGACAAATCCCTCTCAACTGATGCGTCACCCGAAGATGCGAGTATGGCGAAAAGGTTCTGTGGTGCAAACTTGAAAGTCCAAAGTTAGAACAAGGTGGCGGAGTGTCTAAGATGGAAACCTCAGCACGTGGCCGTCAATAATTCTACTTCCAGCCCATAAGAGAACATCTTCTGTGTAGAAGGGGACTCATAACCCTAGCCAAGAGACCAGATCCGTCCAGACTATGGGGTAAGATATCTGTGGAAATACGGAAGACAAAAGTTCCTCAGGAAGCGACGGCAGTCGGCATCAGCGGAGGCTGACCTTCTCCCTGGTGGTGTCGACTGAACTGCGTCTGGGGGTCTGGACGCGAGTAGGGATGGAGGACAGAGCCGGTTCAACTAGGGACTTTTTAGGACGCCCTATTGAAGGCTATATATTCCCTTCCTGAAAACGCCGGGGATATAGGAGTAAATTGGGTGACATTTTAGGATGGTGTGATAGCACACCAATCTAATGTTTTGGTATGAGAACCCGTCAAGAAGCTGATCAACCCTTGGGAAGGAGCTAACTTGAAGGTGGACCGCATAGATATTGTTAACGATTTCAGAACAAGGAGGATATGTGGATTTGAATAACATCACAGGTCGAGACACCAAAATCAGTGCATTAAAGACACATCCAAGCAAACAGTGTTTTGGATGCAGAGATATGAGGACAAAGCCCTAGAGGGAAGTCTGAAGATCTGGTGTTCGACGCAGGATGAAAAGGCCGTCCAGAAAGCAGGGAAGCTTTTAACGGTCTGCAGTAGTTCCAGTTTGTTATTGGGGAACAGCCTGCTGGAGAAACGTTCCAGTAAAGCGACTGTCAGTCAAGCTCAGCACTGAGCACTAGGACTTGGCGCCAAATCGGCATGGCCAGGAAACCTTCACTGCAATGTGTAGAAGAGGGGTGTAGGTCATGATTAAAGGCATGAACCCAGGAAGAACACTGGAGACAGTGGGACAACATGGATTCCTGCTAATAATCTAAGATGTTAGCAGTGACCCAGAGAATCGAAGGGACGACAGCAGGAGTTGGGCACAGCTGAGGGAAACTGGGAAGGCAAGAAAGAGACCCGATTTTAGGTGGCATGTTACCGCTAATCACTACTATGAGGTGTTGTTAGTGAGCAAATATCTCACACTACCGGACGGCACGGGTTATATGGGTCGTATGGAAGATGTTCAACTCTCCTGTTAAAAAAAATTGTTACTTTGTTTAATAAATTAATATATATAGTTCAACGAGATATCCGAAGAGAGACTTGCTCTGTTGAACGATTCATATTTGTCTGTTATCTGTTATCAGAAGCCACTGTATAATTTTTTGTTTCTAAACCTTATTACATTCTTATGTAATGCCCACTGTAATTATCTGTAACTTATCCGCAACAATTACACAGATTACTGAGGCAAATGACTCAAAGTATTTCGTGTTTCGCACAAAGCTCAGTTAATGTCCTAGTTAACTGGCGTATATTATCGGGAGTATATCTATGTTCAGAAGCAAATGAAAATCGTTAGCGATAATTTCAGGTAATTACTATTTCGTGAGTCTAAGCCCTTATGGCGGCGCTTAAACTGCAATTTGGCTTCTCGATTGCTATTTTTACAAAAATAATTACCAGCGGAGCAGGGACAGGAATAGGAGAATTTTACAGAAAATAACCTCATACAAATTCGTTTGTTAATGGATTTCACTTTTAGTTTCAGCAGCCTTTCCGCTTGGGGAGCAGGAAGCCTACATGTACAATAAATTTCACAATTTCCCGTACGCAGCCATTAGACGCATCATTAATGGAAGCAAAACCACCATTAGGAGATTTTGTGTGCTATGGTGTGCGACTAAAACCGTACCACTCCTAATGTAATTCTGTTGTTTTGCAAATTTAAGCTTGTAACAAGTTGAAACCGTCGAAGCGTTGTATCACATGGAGCCCCATACCTATCTGTTCGAGATTTACGCGCGGGATTATCTCGTCCTGGCAACGTAATGCAGCTATCTATGGATAGATTATGAAGCCAAATTTTAGAATTGTTTTATCTTCTAATTTTCTCTGGCCTCGAAAAGAGTACACAAATCTATGGAAATTGTAGCATTCAGGAAACCATTTTCAAATGACTGGCCACGGCATGCTAGGGCGGAGGTTTGTTTTCGGGTACTAGTACTAGCATTTCATTAATTTTGGGAAATGTTATGCGAGGTTTTTGGTGCTGTTCACCGATTACCTGCATTGAACCAATTTGCTGAGTGCACCGAATAAATATAGGAGAATCACATAACGAGGGCGCGTATAAGGTGAGCTCCAAGTTTTTTTTTTTTATAGTTTTGTCGTCTGAATATTCCTTTTCGCAATAAAAACTGGAATTATGTTTTGAGAACTTCATATTTATGTTATTTTTTTCTTACCTTAATAAAACGAATTGTTGTTTGTTATTTTTTGCTCATAAAATACTTAACTGAACACTGACATAAAAATATAGTGACAAGTTCTTAATAAAATCGTTTTATAATTATGCTGCTTTGTTTTCAGGAAAAATAATTGTATTATTTCATTGAATATTAGAAGAACCTTACGAAAGGATACTCACTTGTGTTAATCAAATAAAATGCAGTTGCGGTAAAAAAAACCTGCACCACTTCAAATTAATCGAAATAAGAGTAGACTTTTTGAAGTCCATTTTCCACAGTTTACTTAGCCCAATTTTGCTCCACAACCTGCAAAGTCAGTTATCTTGGAAAATTACCTACTAAATACGACAAGTGCTCTTCAATGGCTGGTACCAAAATATTCCTTAATAACATGCTCACCTGTGTGGTGCGATTTTTATGACCGTGAGTGTATTACAAAATATGTTTTTATACCAAATCTTCAAAAAAAAAATGGCTGTCTATTTTTTTTTACGTGAGAGGTGAAAATCTTCCAAAGACACTGTCTCTGGTAGTGTCAGATTTTTACTCACTAAAATTACATCTCTATTGATTAGCCGAATAAGACTGCTTTATTCGGGTCCCTTTTCGTTCGTACCCTTTGCCATCACCGCGAGAGAGACCCGGACTAATTCAATTTTCTTCCCTCACCTTTATTCCACGCAAGCATTTGCTTATGAGACACCTCTACTATCTTTGCGTTCTTCATCCAGTGGTGTTCCACCAGTTTTCTTCTTCAGCTCGCTAGGACAGGATACTAGCACAATCTGTGCGCCGCTGTCTCTTGTTTCTCCAGGCACAGCCTCCATCTTTCATCATCGAGGATATTCATATTCTTTATGTGACACCTGAAGTTTCCATGTCCTGTTAATAGTGCTGTCAGCCAGCTTTGCCCTTTGATCCATATCCAGGACATTCCCTTTCGGCCGAATCCATGCTAACGCATCATAGGATTGTCACCTGGGAATTGGGTACACCATAAAAAAATGTATCAGCAAAGTTGGACGAATCCATTGTTGAACTCCTTTCTGAAACTCTTTTCAATTGGGGCCTTTCATTTTTCTCTTTACACGTCAAAATTGAAAATATGATCTCGTCTTCTTGTTGAGCTGCTCGAAAATTTTCTCTGATCCATCCTGTTACGGGTACGGCAGTCGTGATTTGAACAGTTCCATTATGGTCGTAGTTTCTTTACACGGGGGAGCATTATTTACACTTTGGCTTACAGCGCTATAGTAAGAGACCATCTGCATATCCATGAGAACTATATTTCTATGTGTTATTACAAAATCAAACGATTGGAGTATTTCCAACCACCTTACCGCTTCATTTCATTTATTATTAATTACTTATAATTACTTTTACAGAATTTCAAAAGAAAACGTAAAGCACTAAATAATCCAAACCGAGAAGAAATAAAAATAGCTAAGGATAATTAAATTAAATTGAAATAAAGCAAGAAAAATATTAAAAATAAATAAGAAAATAAATAAAATAAAATATAAATAACGAAATCGTGTAAACACTTTTCTTCTGCATCAAAAAATGCTATTGTAGATGAGAAAAGTCATTGACAGCCACACTCTTGAAATTGCTGATGGCTGTTAGTTGCCTAACATTGACACAGGGCCGGCGACAGGGGGGGGGGGCGAAGGGGGTAACCCCCCGGGCCCGGGCTTTGAAAGGGGCTCCGTCATCTAAGTCATCAACAGAACAATTTTTCCATTTTAATTATTTATATATAAAAAATGCTTCACGATTGAAAAAGTGTACTATACTAGACAGATTTTAAACTGAAAGTCAATCATTCGATTGTATATGGGCCCGTAAACGCTAAGTGCCGGGCCAGAAATTCGTTTCGCGGGGGGCCCATATGTGGTACCCCCCGGGCCCGAATTTTGTCTCTACGGGCCTGCATTGACAGGTGGTGTATTGTTACTTGCCAAGCTAAACATTACGTACTGTTTGAAGCAATTGACTTTTTCTGCATAAATAATCTAGCATTAAATTGTTAATTATTTTGAAAACTATAAATGCAACCTGGTATTTGAAAAAATTATCCAGTGTGCTTCTTGGTGTGGTCTTCAAAGAGTGTACACTTTGTAAGACACAGTTTTTTCACGTGTCATATAAAGAAGATGATACTTGTAGGCTGTGCCTGGAGGAGCAGGAAATCGCGGTCCTGCCTTAGCAAATAGAAGAAGGAGTCTGCCGCGACAACATTGAATGGAGGCCGAAAGGCTCGGAGAGGTGTCTCATAAGCAAATGCTTGCTTTGAACTGGGCACTCCCCGCTGAGAAGGCAAGGGGTAGGATCAAAAACAGACCCGAAAAAGTTGATTAATTGAGCTTGTCCCCAGATAGGTGTTCTTAGTAAGTAAAAATCTCAGCTACCCAAGATATTCGAGTCTTGCGGTGTCTTTGGAAGATTTTCTCATTATAAAAAGAGGTCTCAATTTCGAATTCGCTGATCTGAGTTTCTGGAGAAATTCTAAGAGATTTTTGAGGTGTTCTTCAGAAATTCCAATTACATCATCCAAATATACCACTCAGATTTTCAAAATTGGCTATATAATAAAGTTTATAACTTGCTTACGTTGGACTTTCAAATCAGGTTAAACCCTACTCTCAACTTACATAATTTGGTTCTTTCAGCCGGATTAATCGAAAAATTGGGCAATTTCGATAAAGAGGATCATCTTTGCAATCATTTTCATCGAACATCGTCCTTGCGGCCAATCATAAATTGCCGTCTTTTATCTAATAATTCTAAATCGCAGCGCACAATACCTTGAGATTTTACCAACAACGGACTCAGCAATATACTCTACCCTTAACATGTTATAGTTCAGTAACACATAAATTTTGCTTCTGTTCTTTCCGTTCAATATTGTCACTCGCCTTACGTACATATTTTTGGTTACATACTTTGTTCTACCTGTTGTAATGTAATTCCCCGGCTATATAATAAAGTTTATAACGTACGTACGTTAGACTTTCAACTAAGATTAATTCCTAACCACAACCTAAACATTTTGGTCCTTCGAGCTGGATTACTGAACTGATAGACTGATGAACTGATGGAAACATGGATACAAAACAAAGCGAGTCTTCAATCATTAAGCAGCATATGTGGATTAGAATAACAGGAACAATATCGCCGTTTGAACTACATGGATTCTGCCACGCCACTGGTACCTTACAGTGCAGTTGTTTCTATTCGTGTGCTCTAACAGACAACATTGGTATTAGCACGCATCGAAAGTGGCGGAGGACATTTTGAACAGCTTTTTAACCGACTTCCCAAAAACAAAGAGGTTCTAAGTTCGACGCGTATTTTTTTTTTATTTATTTTGTTTTTTTTATGTCTGACCGGGCATAACTTCGTAACGCGTCCACCGATTTTGATGATTCCTGTTTTGTTGGGTCGAGTATGTTCACCGATTGGTATCATGTCAAAAAAATTGGTGGGGGTGAAACCTAACTTTGTAACGCGTGGATTTGGATAGTTCTTTTTTTGTTGAACAGAGTGTGATCCCCCATTGCTAATAAGAGAAAAAAATTTGGCCTCGGGTGGGGGGGGGAGGGTAGTCTAACATCGTAACGCGTTGACCAATTTGAATAATTCTTTTTTGTTGAATAGAGTATGTTCCCTCTTGGATACCACGAGAAAAATTTGTGGGTGGGGGGGGGGGGGGGGGGGGGGGGTGGAACCTAACTTTGTAACGCGTGGTCCGATTTCGATGGTTCTTTTTCTGTTGTATAGAGTGTGATCCCCCATTGCTAATAGGAGAATAATTTGGTGATATGGTGAGGAGTGGGGTGGAGGGGAGTAGTCTAACTTCGTCACGCGTGGACCAATTTGTATAATTCTTTTTCTGTTGGGTAAAGTATGTTCCCTAGCTGATACCACGAGCAAAAATTGTGGGGGCGGAACCTAACTTTGTAACACGTGGAACGATTTAGATGGTTCTTTGTTTGTTGTACAGAGTATGATCCCCCATTGTTAATAGGAGAAAAAATTTGGCCTAGGGTGGGGGAGGGGTAGTCTTACTTCGTAACGCGTCGACCGATTTGGATTATTCTTTTTCAGTCGGGTAGAGAATGTTCCCTGGTTGATACCACGAGAAAAAAAATGTTGGCGGGGTGGGGGTGGAACCTAATTTTGTAACACGTGGACTGATTTGGATGGTTCCTATGCTGTTGTATAGAGTGTGAACCCCCTTGCTAATTGCAGAATAATTGGGCCCTATGATTCCTTTTCTGTTCTGTTAGACTATGGGTAGAGTATGTTCCTTGACAGATACTACGAGAAAAAAATTTGAGTGGGATTGGGAGGGGTAGGGGGTTGAACCTAACTTTTTAACGCGTGGACCGATTTTGATGGTTCTTTTTCATTCTATAGAGTAGAAGATACTAAAAAGTGTAAAAAAAAATAGTTTTTAAAAAAAATTTTGAACCGACTTCACAAAATGCGCTAAAAAGCATAAAATAATTTTCAATTTTATATTTATTACGACATTTTGAAGTCGGTGCAAATGAAACAAATAAAACAACTACAGAACCACAATTGAAAATAATACATAATACTACCTAAACGTTTAAGCTCACGGGATCATAAGAAACGACGATTAAGTACTTTTATTGTAGTTGTTTGGTTCGTTTAATTTTCACCGACTTCAAAATGTCGTAATATATATAAAATTGAAAATATTTTATGCTTTTTAGCGAATTTTGTGAAGTCGGTTAAATTTTTTTTTAAAAACTATTTTATTAATAAACAATTCGCTATATAAATATAAAAAATGACAATTGACAGCTGGTTTTACTCACCCATAGAATAGTTGTCGTTCCTTTTGGTATAACTCCACAAATCGTTTTTTTATTACATTAAGGAGGGAATGTTTCCTTCTTTTAGACATCTCTCTAGATCTATCCCTGTTACAGACAACAAACGCGGCTTAAGTTTTGAATTCAGTAAAAAGCATTTTAGAGTTAACTTACCCTCACCCCCACCATACAATTTTTTATTTTACTAGGTATTTTGTCTCGCCAGATCTGAAACACCTTGCATACGAGCATTTATTGCGGATGAAGTTTTAGTGATGGGTTCCTCCTTAATTTCTTAAATACCTCTGACTCTAATTCATAAAACTATAGTTCCTTAGTTTATTTGAATTGGTTAAAATAATGAATTTTACCTAAGATCCCGAGTAGCTACGTTACCAGTTATATCTGGAGATTCCTAGTTCTCCTTTTTAGTGTAATATTTGTCATCAAACCTGAATTACATGAACCAGAGGGTATAGTAGTATGCTCTGAAATTTATTGATAACTATGGGTTTGCTCATATGATCTATGTACGCGTATAACGTTAGTTTATGGCATACTGAATATCAGAAATTTTCTTAATTGGTCCTGAGAGAACTGCCTATACAGTTTTCCGACGATTCGGTTGGAATTATGAAATTAATCTAAGAGCATAATCCTCTTAAAACTCGATTTTAATTTGAAAAATTCAAAGGAATTGGCACTGCAAAGCTATAAACGTCACTTTAAAAGCAATTAAATGCAGGAAAAAGAAATCAATTCATATCTAGATTCACATCAATGTATAGTGCTGCAAAAGAGGAATGGGATTCTCTTCAGATAAAAATCCATAAGGCCCTATATGTGGGAACTTTTGTTGGCTTTCATTAAAACTTGGCAAAAAATTGCATTTGAAACACATCCCTTTACGGTCGGCAACGTTTTATGAAAATTTTAATGAAAAAACTTTTCATCCCGGCATATTGGTAGAGCATTACTTCAGAAGTGTTGAATTCTGGCTATACATGACCTATGCGAATATTTCCAAACATTTTCACATTTTGAACTTCGTATATGGCTGGATGAACTCGTTTCCTGTAAAGGCAAAAAAACAACAATTTCAAAGCTATATGGGGATGGTGCTTAACTTATTCTTATTTTGCAACATATTTGCATGCTCATTTATGCCAAGACTTTAAGTTTAGTTTAACTTTAGTTCATATTGCATTATGTATAGTTCACGTAGTATATTGAGATGCATATGGGCATACTTTGCCTAGTAATAAGTCATTACAAGTAGATCAACAAGTAGATGACTTGAAACTACCAGATGAACTTAATCTATTTTTTATGGTTTTTCCCTAGAATAAAAACAGATGTTCACAAATCTTGTAGACACTGCACTTGTAGTAAAATGCAAATTGGGAAAAATGCAATGTTCAACTTAACAACCTTTTTTTGTTCTGACTGACTGAATAAGAAAACACTTGTTAAACAATATTTTCCCTTCTATGCAATTTTACCCCGGCAAGAGTTAGAGGACGAGCGATGGGCCACGTGGTGGCACGTGCTTTTGGAATCCATTAACTCTTGCGGGTAAAAGAAAAACTCTCCATTTCAATTAAACGAACTAATTAGACCTATTTATCAAATAATCATAAAAATGTTAGATATCAACTCAGGGAAAAAACACTCCAATTTAAAATGCAATAATAAAAACTCCAAAGTAGCAAGCAAAGTAACGCACAAAGAAAAAGTTATTTTACTTTAACTATTAATTTACAGAGAACATAAGGTAATTTAGGGGAAAGATGTATAAAAATTAAGGGTGGTACTTATCTTTCCATTTCTATTAAAATCCGCGAACAGCGTATCACATTACAAGTCTCCGTCAGGTGTAAAACAATTCTCATTTACTCTGCTTCTTATTCGCCCTCTTGTTTCTTTTCCCCTCGTTAATTCTTAACTTTAAAATTGTGAACTATACCTCATTCGTAGCTTTATGATACTAATAATACTGATTGGTACAAGCTTGTTCGCCTGACAAAAAGTTTTCAAAGCTTTTTTAAAGGACGCCGAAAGAATTAACTGATCATGATAATGCACCAGTTCATCGGGCAAAAACAAAACATCAGTTTTGCTGTTACAAAAATTTCGGGGAAAAGTGTTTGAAACGCGGGACATTATTCATGCAGTTAACAAGCAGCTCCAGAAGTTTAAAAAACATAATATTGAATACTGGTTTGACAACATAGTTTGAAAGAAGTTGAAACCGGCTTCACTAAATAGTGAAAAATAAAATAGTTTTTTTTTTTTTAAAAAAAGTTGAACTAACAACTAGAACAAAAGTTTTTAATCGTCCTTCTTTTTGATCCCGTAAGCTAAAACGTTCAGGTAGTTTTATATATTACCCTCAATGGTGGTTCTGTATTGGTTTTAGATATAAAACTAAAAATTATTTTAGGCTTTTAACCCATTTCATCCCGAATTAATTTTTTTCCAAAATTTTACTTAATCTGCATTTATTATATAGCTTTAAGGAAGAAATTATGAATTTCAATTAATTTTATTTTTTTTAATTTGCTAATAGTAGAGAAATTGTGTGATGCGAAAACGCAACACTGGGAATTTAGGAACAAAACGACATTTTATTTTATTTATTTATATTATGAAATTAACATAGTTTTCAAAAACATAAAAGGAAACAGGACACATTTTTTTGTAAAAAGAATATAATATACTTATTTATGAAAATTTTTTTTATTTCAATTGGGCATGATAAGCCTCAAAACATTTATCATGCAGCGGAACTTTACAAGAGCTACAACATTTTGTTGTTTGGCTTGAGCAAATTTTGCAACGAAGTCTAGTAAATTCAGTTGAAATGATGTGCGGGCCAGCAGAAAGAAATTTATTTGTCCTAGAAGGTCGTCCAGCTCTCAGTGGTGCAGTCCCATACTTTTCTAGTAGTTCCTCAACAAGACGCCGGCGAAACTCTAAGGCAACCAGGGTCGAGTCATATTTTTTGGCCAATGTCCAGGCGTTGACTACTGCTACATCAAAAATCCACATAATAACAGGAAAATACCATTTTTTACCTCTTATGCCAATGCGATAATTCGAAACATGGTTATCGAGCTGATCCACACCACCCATATATTTATTATATGTTTTGTTCACATGTGGCTGTGGAACATCTTTCTTCTTGTTTTCCTGCCGCACATATCGATTAGCTGAACCAATGGGATAGAGTCCATGTAAATTTGAAATCATAGAGACAATCTTATTGTCTTTCCATCGCGTTACAACCATATCATTTCCATTATCAACGTAACATTCATAGGTCCCGCGTTGACTTTTAGTCAAAAATTTTTTTTCAGGTAAATCAATGTTTTTTAGCCGGTTCTCACGCAAAGTTCCAGTACCTCCACAGCCAATTTTTCCTAATTTTGAGACTAAGTCTGGACTAGAAAAGAAATTGTCAAAAAAGAATGAAAATTTTTTTTCTGGAAAATGTGTGATTATTTTCTCTGCCAAATCCAATACGACGTATTCTCCGAGACCCAAGGCTGGATTTCTATTTTGATTTCTTCCTTGGTAAATGTCGAATGTCGAATTGCAAGCAGTATCCCAGCCGATGAGCTGCAACCCAAGCTTTGTAACCGAAACGGACAGGCTTATTTTTAAGAAACTGTTTACAACTGTTTCTTCCAAAATATGGGATCATAGACTCGAGAGCTCATAGAGCATAAATCAAAAAATTTTTGTTTACGTGGTTAATCAGTGGTCTTATTTTTGCCATCTTATCTGTTGTATCAATGGAATCGTTATTTCCAAAATGGAGATTTGTAAATATGTCGTCAAATCTATTTCTCCTCATACTTTTTGTAACAAGAACATTGTGACTATCTTGTCGGTTTTCCCAAAACATTCTCCTTCGTGGAACAGGAATATAACCACTCAACAGTAAAATGCCGAATAAAGTATGTATTTCACCACGCAGAACATTTAGGACTTTGTTCTTAGAGGAAAAGGCGTAAGAATTCGTTGCTATCACAGTGAACTCTATAAGAGAACAGTCGATGAAAAGTTCAAAAAAATCTAGAGGATGACTGTGCTCAGACAGTGTACAGGGTGGCAATATCATTGAGGCCCAGTTTTGAAATTTGTAAGCAATTGAGCTCAGATATAAGGATTCTTCATTCCCATGCCTCCAATTTTGTTTTACCTTTTCTAAATTGTACTCAAGCTCCTTATTTTTGGAAGTACCTATCTGTAGTTGCTCGTCAATTCCAGACTCGTCTTCTTGGGCAATTGTTGCTGTAGCCAGTAGCTGACGCCGGCTTAACCTGTTTGGGTCATTGCAGTCCTCATTACCGGAGTCCTCATCAGTGACATCGTTGTAATCCGGTGGAGTAATTACAATTTCATCCGGACTTATTTCATTTGATTCAACTGCATCCAATATTTCCGCCAGTGATAAAGGTTTTTTCTTGTGAAAAAATAAAAAACTCCTGATACCAATTCTATTCCCAGTGATGCGTTATCGCAACATTGCTTTTTGCAATCAAATAAAAAAAACCACAACTCAAATTTTTGCACGACAAGTATTTCTCAATAACCAACAGTAAATTGAAAACACAAAAAAATCCGCTATGCTATAAAAATGATATAAATGCGCACTTACCAGTAATTTTTTCCAGGAAAGCTCATGGTTTTTTTTTCTCAAGAAAAACTTTCACAGTAAAAACATACGGCTGTACACAACAAGATTCTAAAATCAAATGGCAAACTTTTTTCATACTTCGTAGCTTGTTCATTTACTGAAAACTAAATACCGTTATGGTTAGGTTCATACAAAGGAATACAAAAATGCATTTATTTGCACGTGCCTTTTGTTGCGTTATTGCAACACTGGGATAATATGGGTTAAGCGATTTTTGTGAAGTCGGTTCAACTTTTTTCTAAAACTATTTTATTTTTCACTTTTTGGTGTCTTTATATATACGACTCGAAGAATGAAATAGAATTGTCCAAATCCGGCAACATCTTATGAAATTAGTCACGGTCACCCTTTCATACCTTCCCCTTAGAAACTAGGTCAACATTTTTCCATGTAGTAGCAATGGGGGATCATACTATATATGTTACAACAAATAAGAATCTTCCAAATATGTATTTGCATTCCCACCATCACCACAGTAGATCAAAATTTATTCCCCTCATATTAGCAATGGGGTATTATACTCTATACAACATTAAAAGAATCATCCAAATTGGTCTACGAGTTACGAAATTAACATTCAACCCCTCCAACTCTGTCCACGCGTTACGGAGTTAGAATATCCCTCCCTCTTCCCACCCCACTCTAGAACACATTTTTTCATTATTAGACATGGGGGACAACAACAAAAGAATCATTCAAATCGGTCCTCACATTACGAAGTCACGTTTCACTACCACTCACAACCCCACCCCACCCCACCCAACCAAACATTTCTTTGACATTGTAACAATCAGGTAACATACTCTACCCGACAAAGAAAGAATCCACTACGAAGTAAAGACTACCCGCCCCTCTCCCCACCCCGCCCTAGGGTAAATTTTTTTTTCATTACCGAACAAACAAAAAAAGAATAATCTAAATCGGTCCACACATTACGAAGTTACGAAGTACCAATCGGGGTACATACTCTACCAAACAAAGAAAGAGTCATTCAAATCGGTCGACGCTTTACGAAGTTAGACTACTCCACTCCACCCAATCAGAACTTTCAGTAGAGGAACACAAAGTTATTTTAATTGTTGTTAAAATAGCAAGTGAGTTATGTGTCTATTATATTTTATTATTTTCCTTACCTTCTATAGGTATACTTAAAATAAACATTATAGGCTTGGAAGAAATTTTAATTTCTTAATGTCAAAATAGTTTCGCATATTTGAAAATTCTTTATGATTTAAGTTAGTATATTAACTCAGCAATTTGGACACTGTAAATTAATTTTTTTACGATGTGATCGAAGCCTAGGGGACAACCCCTTGATGCGTTAGCATGGCTTCAACCGGAAGATAATTAGGGTAAGGGGAAAAAGGAAACTTGAATGTCTTCTTTATGCATTGCTGCGAGCTAGACACTCAGAGACGAAGTGGAGTTTTTAATTCAATTATAAAAACCCACGGGGAGACCTGGTCTCGAACCCGGGAACCATGGCATGGTAGTCGTACCGCTTAACCAATTGATCCAACTCCATCTCCTAATAGTATTGGGAAAGACCTAATATAAAAGATCGCCGGGTTGCACAGGTCTTATGCTACTGTAGCTATTATTTAAAATGGAAAACTTGACTTAAAATGAAAAAGCACACTTCGCCTAGAAAATTTATTGGAGAAAGTATTTCGAAGATTGTGAAAAGAGTTCTAAGAGAGAAGTGAATCATCCAGGCTTAGATTTCACATCCATGTCCATCGAATCTTAAGGCTGCCGAAATGTCAGCACGTATTCGAACTCAATTAGCTTCGACCCAAGAAAGTTTTAAACTGACAACAGTTTAGGATAAAAGGTCATTGGGGCTTGTAGAATTGTGTTGGTGGCCGGGAATCTACTTTAAATTGAAGGCGCATTTGCAATCGATCAGGTAAAGGTCTTCTCCCGGAGTAACGTGAACTAGAGAGAGAATACCCTATATGCATCTGAGATCCAAAGTTCCAAAGTTCTTTTATTGGAGAAGCTTAGGTTCTACATACATTTCATTCTTAACCGGCCTGTATGTTGGAGGGTTCTTTTTTGCTGAATTGAGTATGTTCTTCTTTGTAACTTGCCAAAAAATGCCATGGTATGATGACAGTGGGGGAGGGGGTAAACTACATGATGCGTAGATCAATTTGGATGATCCTTTTTTGTTGTACAGGTTAGGTTTCCTTGTCGGTATTATGTTCAAAATATTCTTGGTAGGGAGGAGGGAGCGAAACCTGTAACCTTAAAGCGTGAATCTCTTGACATAAAGTTTTTCTATCAACCGAAATCGCATGAAATTATCAAAAAAGTATACTTAATTTTATTCCTAAACAACCCTGAAAAGTTTGGAAAACAGTGGTCTATGAACTACTATCATTTTAAAGTTGACTTTTCAACGACCTTGAAATTCGGGGTCAAGATGAATTTTGAGGCCAACATTTCGATATTTTCTTATATGTAGCGCCAATCAATTCAAAATGTTCGGTTTATACCCCTTAGAAGGGCCCGAAGGGGGCAAATAAGGCCCGGGAACTCCTAGTTTGTGAGGAAAACGCGATTAATGTTTCAGCCTATTTGAAGTAGCATCTAAACTGCAATTTAGCCCCAAACCGATTTCATTCCATATTTTGTTCTTAGTTGAATTCCTCAGTTGCAAAACACATCTTTCTGTGCAAATACTGGGCGCAGTAGTCTTCAGAGTTCACGGACCAAAATTTCGATATTTTGTGATAGCGCCAATCGATTTAGAATGGTCGGTTCGTACTCCTTAGAAACCCCGGAGGGGCAAATAAGGGCCGGGATCGAGTAGTTTGCGAGAAAAACGCGATTAAAGTTTTAGCCTATTTGAAGTACTACCTAAATTGCAATTTTGCCCGATGCAGGCATCATTTCTTCAGAATGGCCTATCCATTCAGAATGGTCGTTTTATAACCCTTAGAAACCACGAAGGGCAGATAACATAAGGCCCGGGAAGGCGTAGTTTGAAAGAAAAATTCTACTAAGGTTTCAGCTTATTAACTGGGTAGGGTGGGGTGGGGGTGGGGGTGGAACCTAACTTTGTAACGCGTGGACCGATTTGGATGGTTCTTTTGCTGTTGTATAGAGTGTGATCCCCCATTGCTAATAGGAGAATAATTTCGTCCTATGGTGGGGTGGGGAGGGGTAGTAACTTGGTAACACGTGGTTCGATTTCGATGATTTTATGCTTTTTAGCGCTTTTTGTGAAGTCGGTTCAACTTCTTTTTTAAAAACTATTTCATATTCTTACAAAAATTGTGTCTTCCGGTAACTACTGGCTACGATAATTCTCTCTTGCTTGCTAACTTGAGAGTACGAAAAATATGTGCTGGATTTGGATAATTCTGTATCCTTTAGAGTGCACTACCTCTGCAACCTCTAAAATTGCTTTGTTCGTACGAGCAGCATTCTTCGATTCGTATATATGAAGTCGGCGCAAATTTAACAAATACTGTCAACAACATTCTCATTAGCTTTGGCTGTCATTCTGCTATTTTTAGATTTTCTATATTTCTTTACATTTAAATTTCCTGTATTTTGTGTACTTGTCAGGGATATAGGTTTGTGAATTTGAGTTCTGTCTCAGTATTGTATCAGGAATTCAAGGCAAATATTTTTATATTTTAAAATAGGTTGTAGGTGCGAGTGGAGAAGGTTGAAAACCAAAAAGTCGTTCAGGACTGAAGACGAACAGCCAACAACCATACAACCTATAGCGGGATCCCACTTTACAGCGTACAAACTTGATAAGTTTTTTAATATTGAAGGATGGTTTTAAAGGATGGCGCATATGGGCCACTTAGTTTACCAATTTTGAAACAAATCATCCAATTTAAGTAGGTATGTGACGAAAACTTTTACTACTATTCTCCAATTTTTATAGTATTCGTTTTTTTCTTCTTTTTTTACATCGTTCCATAAACAACTGTGTTTTGCCATTTCTAATTTTTCTCATTTTGCGATAATAAAACGTATTTAGACAACGATGAAGGAAAACTGTTGGACTTATACCTCACTTCAACAAAAGTTCTCGTTAAAAGCCTCAAACATTTCTTTCTACACATAGACATGTTCTAGCTTTGGTACTAGGAATGTTGACATAGCAAATGAAAATGAAAATCAATTCCGTCAGGTTTTTTCTGCACCGTTCAAGTTTTCTTTGCAGATTGACCCTATATGTACGTGTCCTTGTTGTTATCGAAATCAATTTGCACAAAAACATCTCCTGACATGAAGTAATGTCCTACGAGATGTGTCTGACATTAATCTTTTTTCACAAATTTCCAAAGAGACCTATGTTTAAGTGCGTGAAAGGACAGGCTTATCTAGGGAAAAGGGATTTGCAAGTAAGAAAAAAATTTAATTTACTTCGCTTTCACTGTTTATCGTAAGAGAAAAGGGTACCTAAAGAGGCATCCGTCACCCCATTTCATTCCTTTCAAAATCCTCAGCTTTGGCGTGAAATGGAGATTTATACAATGCTGAATTGGTCTTTTTTTGCAAGGATGTAAAAGGGATGTGCCATAAAAGTATTAGAGCACATATTCGAATAAGGAAGTGTTTTCAGTGTGTTTTTTGCGAAACTTTCGAAAGGGAAACAAACCTACCCCGGTAAATGCGGCTGTAATGGTATAATGCCTCACATCGACGTGCTTAAAAGCACCTCGTAAATCTCCTGGGAGAAAAATTCATGTCATATCTGTTGGAATTCGGGATATATTCATACAATTCGTAAGTGGATATAAAATTTGCATTGCTTTCATTCTGGATTATTCGGGCATGTTTGTATAGCCCGGGTAGGAAGCAATCAATGTGTCACATTGAATTCCAGTCTGTAGGTCCGGTAGGAATTAACCAAGCTAATTTTATCACATTAACGTCAAATTGAAGAGAAAATGAAACCATCTGCTATTGAAATGTTATTTAAAATTTTGTTTCACATAATATTACTGTGATTCCACTTAGCAGGAGCTCAGGGAATTATAATTAAAATAGTTGAACTCGGTAATCGTTGAGTTGTATAGCATAAAAGTGGTAAATTTCCTTATCTCTCTCATGTACCTATTATGCCTTGTGAGGCTTTGGGCGGGAAAAGAACTTTACCTGATTCGATCACAACGATTGCAAGTTGTGCAACAATTTAAGGTGAATTCCGAACCACCGAAACGAACCCGCCTTTAGACATCTGAGCGCCCGTGTGCAAAATTGAATTTTCCGCCTCCTTACCATTCTGAAAAAATATGCATAAGGAGTCAGTCATACAAGAGAAGCTGTTAGGTGTTTTTTTATATGATCTGGAAAAAATGCTAGAGGACACCCCTTTGATGCGGTAGCATGATTTTGGCCGGAAGGGAATTAGGGTAAGGGAAGTGAGGAAACTTGAATGTCTTGTTTTTTGCATTGCTGCGAGCTAGACAACAGCCCAGAGACGCAGTGGATTATTTTAATTTCTTAATAAAAACCCACGGGGAGTTCTGGTCTCGAACCCGGGACCCAGAGGATGGTGGTCGTGCCGCTCAACGAATTGATCCAACTCCGTCTCCGAGAGGTTATTGTATCTATGTTAAACCGTCTAGAATTTCATGCCTTATTGCAACAATAAATAAACTGCTTAATCTGTGCTGATCCGTATTTAATTTCCTTTTTTATTTCGAGATGACCTTTCACCAAAAGAATACACCTTGAAAACCTTCACTAATATAGAAGGGGCTTTCAATAACGTATCTACAGAGGCAATCGTAGGTGCACTAGACTAATAATAATAATAACGGCAAAGCTGGTTAATGCTTCCAGCAGAGCGATAACCTTGGAGTTTACTCTCCGTAAGCCAGGGCATGCCGCAGTCCTTTCGCCGCTTCTATGGTTGCTAGCTATAAGTGACATACTCGTGATATTGAGACGAATGGCGTAAAAGTGATCGCTTAGCTGATCTTGCAAGTATCTGAATACGATCATCGAAATCACAGAGAGAGCTTTAAAGAAGCTAAGTTCCTGGGCGAAAACCAGGGGGCTTGCAATCAACCCACTCAAAACCAAGTTGGTAATAGTCACAAGGATTTCCAAGATACTAACGTTTAGGGTACTAAGTAGATAGGCTGCTGGAACTCAAACCCTAGGCGAATTATCTGGGAGTCATTCTAGACAGGAAGGTGACTTGGAAGCTTAAGATAGAAGAAAGGTTTGCCAGAGCAAAATCAAGGCTTTCTACAACTGAAAAAGACTCTTCGGTGCAAAGTGGGACCTGAAACCCAACATTACGGCAATAGTGAGACAAATCATGTTGTACGTCGTCATGATTTGGTGGTCAGCTGTGGACAGGAAAAGTTATCTGTCCAGGTTAGAGAACACACAAAAAATAGCGGGTTTGGGAATTACTGGTGCTTAGAAATCCACTCCCTCCCCTGCTATTGACACAATTCTTAATTTTCCACCTGTGGATCTGTAAACAAAGAACGCCATGCTGAGTGAAATGTTGCGGGGGTACGGCCATAGGGGAGAATTTCAAAACTACCACTGACTAAATGTTACCAATTAAGGACTTCAACAGGCATTTCTGGAAAACAAGAACAATATAACCTGTAGATATTGTAAATATCTACACAGATGGCTCTAAAATGAGCTCCAGAGTAGCAGCGCCAGTGTTCTGCCAGTAACTCGACATCTACTCTTTCTACAGACTTCCAAGTAACTGCAATATTTTTCAAGTCAAAGGAGTAGTTATACACAAGACGGCGGAGTTTGTGCACAGTCAGCTGGCAGCGGGTACTTTCGTTTTTAGTGTATACGTGGACAGTTAGTGTATAACTGGCTACAGAGGCATCACCGTAAACGAGACGTCAGATCTTCTAGCTAAGAGAGGAGCTGAAATGGAATCTCAGGAAGCGGAACAAGTACTTCCTCCGATCTGTGGTGTCATCAAATCTTTTAACGATCGGCTATTAAATCTGGCGAAGAGAAGATGGAAGGAGATCACGACGTGTCGAATCGCTAAAATCTTGTAAAAATCTTATGATATTAAGAAGACTATTTGCCTACTTAATCCAACTCGGACTCAATATAGAACTATGGTTGGGATCAGCACTGGCCATTGTTTTACGGGGGTACATGGACACTGATCTGTGCAGGGATTCTCGGGAATTCAATATAAAAGAAACTATAGGATAACTTTTATGCCGTTGTCCTGCGGTCGCAAGAGTAAGACAGGAGCTATTGGGCCAGTTTTTCATTGAGTTTAAAAAGAAGCTTCGATTATTGGCATTTTTTTTTCTTATTTTGTTTTTTGTTTTTTGCGTGAGGGGTGAAAATCTTCCAAAGACACCAGGAGACCCGATTGTCTCTGGAAGTGTAAGATTTTTACTCACTAAAAACACCCCGCTAGGGATTAGCCGAAACAGACCACTTTATCCGGGTCCCTTTTCGTCCCTACCCCCTGTGATCTCAGCGAGAGAGATCCGGACTAATCCTGTTTTCTTCCCTCACCTCAATTCCTCGGGTCAGCGCAAGCATTTGCTTATAGGACACCTCTGTCATTCTTCCTTCTTCCATCCAGTGGTGTCCCATCAGCTTCCTTCCTCTGCATGCCAGTGCAGGGCATTGGCACACTATGTGTGCCGCCGTCTCCTGCTCCTCCAGGCACAGCCTGCAGATATCATCCTCGAGAATGTTGATCCTCTTTAGGTGACACCTGAAGTTACCATGTTCTGTTAGTAGTGCCGTTAGCCGTCTCAAGGTCATACGATCCATATCCAGGACCTCCCTCTGTTTCGCACTTCTGGTCGCTACAATTGCTCTCTTAGCCTGTCTGAACGAGGCCCTCTGCCGTGCCCCTGCCTAGCGCAGTGAACGGCTCCGGACCTTGGAAACTCGAAGTAGCCCCTAGCTTTGCCAGTACGTCTGCTTTCTCATTTGATTATTAGCATGCGAAGCATTCTAAAGTTATCATCAGAGACGGGTATTTTTGACATGATATGATATTTTAAGGGGTGGAAAATTAGATTCAATATTAAGTTTGTGGGCAATTTTTATGAAAATTTTCGTCGGTACGATATTCTTTCAATTGTGCTATAAATTTTTCCATCATACATACATAGTGGAATATTTACTTTGGGATTTAGCATCATTTCATTTCAAGAATTAATTTCATTCGCGTCGAACCACATAGTGATGGAGTTAGTAATTTTATAACTTTGAACTTTCAAAGCACTCCAATAAGTGCTTAACGTGCTGTTTTGATACCATGACCTGTAAGTCCCGGTTGTTGGTCTCCGCCTTTCGTAGACAACAAGGCAGAAGTACTAAGGCGCTGATGATGCGTGAGAACTGTATTAAAGCTAACTGGAAGAATTGGGATAACTCCCTAATCTCTACTTCTCAGAATGCTTCAAGGTTCTCCAGGAGTAATCATCCTAGTACCCGCCAGAGCGATGTACTTGCATCAGCTGCGACATTACGTATTGAATGACCCACCTGTACTGGCCGCATGCTCACCTATTTGATGATGGCTAGTGCAACTTTAACAAGGAATACAGAATTTTTTAAAGAAGTTGTTATTATTCTACCAGTGAACTGTCAGAACACATGATAACTCAAAAACAGAAATGAAGCAATTTCAAAAAACCAAATCTTTTCGTATCTCGTAGTAAAAGACAAATCTAAAACTGAAACTAACTCCATGTCATGGGATAGGACTCCTAAAATTCATCCAAAAATAAATTATATTTATAATGTTAACTCTTAAGTCACGAAATTGTCACTTTCAAAGCAGTTCCCCAAAGGTTTGTAATTATAATATACAATAATATAAGTAATCCTCTATATGATTCCTATATATTCTATTCATTTATGCCGTTCAGTGTGGATTTATTGGGCGTGCAAGAACGCCGAAACCAATGGATTACTTAACCTGTCTGTAATAGATTACTGCTAAGTCATGATGTACTCTGGATATGACATGCCTCCCTATATGACTACCCCGTCTAGATTTAAGTGCGTGTGTAATGTAATCCGGCGTTTTCCCTTTCGAAATCTTTCTTCTGAAGATAACAAATTGATTCACAGGGCTCAATTCTTCAGTAAAATAAACTCACTTGAAATGCTCTAGAGCTCCATACAAACTCATGAAAGTACATTCCTCCCCAACGATGGGGATCAAGGGTTACATAAACATAATATTGAAGTCATTCAAACTCGCTATTGTGCTGTCAAATGAACGGAAATACCTCGTGATTAATTTCAGGGCATTCACAGGTGCTTTATATGTAGAGGAGAAACGGATATGAGGCCATTACAAAGGATGAACCCAGCAGTAAAAAACTGACGCAGCTTTCTTTATTTCCTTTTGAAAGCGCTTGAGGTCCCTATTTTAAAAATGATTTCCCTCATTTCAGAAATGGCAAAAGTCGTCACTGTATGCTTTTCTAACCCGGCGGCACTGTCGGTATTCATCGTCTGCAAAAGCCCGTATTCACAATGTGTTATTGTTGGTTCAACCCCTTTTGAATTTAGGCATTCGAGCTGCCCTTCCTGCCGCGCGCCTCGCCAACAGTCTTCAGCTTCCTCTCGAACTCATCCGATTCTTTTGCATTTCAATCATAAGGAGCTTCCTGATGTCTGGATGATATATGACTGCGATGATGACGAGTATGGCGCCTTCTATATCAGAACTGGGAGTAAGTATACATACAAGTTTTATATCTCAGTTAAACAAATTTCCTTAGAGGCAAGCCCCAGAATTTGTGAAAATGAATTGAAAACGCTGACAAAAAGAAATCCTCTAACATTTCCAAATATAAGGAAGGAAAACTTTAAGCAGGTTTCCCTAGGATAGTCGGCACCCTTTATGCTATATTCTCCCGGTTGGACTCTAAGCTATTTACATTTTTCACGATAGAGTTAAAAAGTTAAAGCCAAACTTCTTTTAGTAAATTTAAATCAAATTACATAGATCATTGAGCGTTAGTAAGCTGCATTTACTACTCGCGAGATTCGTAGGCACTTTTCTGGAGGTAAATAAAGGCAAAGAAAAGTTATGTTATTTGGTGGGTTATTATAATCCTGGAAACCTTTAAGGAATTTATGAACCTCAGTTTCTAGATTCGGATGAAAATGTGTTTTATTTGGCTAAACAAACTATTTATTAGTTACGTCGTCAGACAAAAACTTTTCAATTTCATAAATAGTGCCTTGCTGGAAATTTAGAAGGAATGTTCTACCAAGTTGCTATATGGAGAGTTTTGTGCACTTTTGACACACTACTTTCCTAGTGTAAAAACGTTCAAACATTTTCGAAAAAAAACGCGTTAAGGGCAGTTTGAACTACCGTGACTCCTTTCCAAAGCAGATGTCCTTGATATTTGCCAAGGAAACAAGCTTAAAGCACGTAGGGATGTCTCGGCAAACTGCATAGAGAACTCCACCCCCAACGGGTGCGTCAAGAACAGCGTCGTGACGACCACGGCGAAAAATGAGGCAATGGGAATTGAAATTTCGGTATATAAAATTCCCGGGTGCAGATAGGTTCCAGCTAAACAAAGAATGCAGAAAGAAGAACTGTCGGCGCTAGTAAAGAGGCAAGTTGCCTTAGAGCGGAGACCAGTTACGTTTGAGTTGTTACGCTGTATGAATCATCCCAAAGGTGAAGAGGAGCGTGTTGAAAAAGACGTCGGTATCTTTCTATGCTGGCAAAAACAGTTTTTAGTAAAAAATAGGAAGGAGTGGGGGGGGAGCGTGGTGGTGTCACCATGGCAGAATAGCGGTCTTCAATGCTTCAATTGGTTCGAATGCGAAATCGGATTGCCTAAACACACGTAGTCGGTATCAATTGCCGGACTACGGCAATGTGTTCAAAGCCTAGATCTTGGCCGAAAGAGTGGCAAGGATGTTACTATTCCGCCCAAATGTACCTTTAGGTAGCAACATAGGAATTTATATAGACATTCAAGCGGCAATAAGGGCGCTGGACTCAAATGTAGTAAGGTCACAGGTTATACCTGGGTATCAAAATAGTCTTCAGAACTTAGGAGCAATACACAAAGTAACCCTCTGCTGGTACCCTGCTCATAGTGGCATACAGGGGAATGAGGCGGCTGATACGCTTGCAAAGAAAGGTTTTCAACTAAACACATCCTTTACAAACAGGTCGATCGCCGGCCTCTAGAATCAGTAAAAAAAGATGTCTTTTGATGACTGACAACATGCCGTATGTCTAGACAGCTGTGGCCAACCTGGGAAAATAAGAAAACGGCTTTCCTGCTAAAGAGAAACCGCATCGATCTCCGAAATATTGTGGCAGTCCTTACTGGCCAGTGTCTCTTTGGTGGACACGCAGAACACTTAGGCATCCCTACCATCGAATTTTGTAGAGGTTGTATGGGCGATGAAGAAGTGGTTGCTCGGGTCTGGCTAGGAGAAGGTACAAAGCTGTAGATGCGTATTTCTTCGATGGACTGGACGATGTTTCGTTAAGATAGGGCTGAAATAAACCTATACTAACATTCAGGTGCAGCCCCGCGGATGTAGTAGTACAACGGCATTTTCTTAAGTCTATGTGAGGCTGATCGGCTTTCCGATAGGTGCCACCCTAACACCCTATATCTAAGATACATTTTTTTTATTAATATTATTTTCTTAATGTAATGGGTGTTATCATAAGGATACTTAGTTGCAGCCGAAAATACTCCTTATTGTGTTAACATAAAATCCATCCCAATTTAAAAAAAACGAGAATATTGAAATCGCGTATTTTTAGGTTATCCTTACACAACTTTTTTTTGCAATATGTACTTTGCTTGTGTTTATTATTTAATGTTTTTTGATTTTGTTAAGTGGTGGGCCACTTGCAAGAAAATCAATTGCAAACTAATTAGTATTAATATTAGAAATATATATTTTATAAAAGAGCAGACATTGTTTGTTTTTATTGGTTAAACATGGTTAATAAACTCATATCAAAATATGTAACTTGGATAAACTTTAAGTCATATTCCTTATTTCAATAACTTAAATTTTTAGTGTTAAATGAGGAAATAATTTCAAATTGTAGATACAATACGTCCTTTAAAATGTGAATTGCTCCTTTTTTGTAATTTTTATAATTATGAGTAAAACAGTTGGCTTAGGATTTCTTTCGAAGGACTGCAGTAGTCTGCAAGAGCTGAGAGATAAGTGGATTAGTCCAAATACATATATTGGTACATTTAACATTAGTTTGGAAACCTGTTGATTGCGTAATTCAAATACATTGCACTTCAAATCATTTTGAAACCAAAGGCACACACAGATCCATACGTTCCTCAATAAGTCAAGAGTCAATTTTCCTAAGTGATATATTTGGTGCAACAGTCATTTCCTATGACTCAGAGGTTAAAATAAATTTCCTGAACTGTTCCTATTCAGTCTAAAAGTAATTGAAAGTGCTGCAATTTCTCTTGACACTGATTACCTGTAAATCAGTGGAAGTACTTTTCTAAATTGAATTACCCCTAAAGCTCGAGGAGCAGCTACATTCATGTTAGCTTGTCACTCTTTGGCATTTCTCATAACTTGGATCACCTGAACTTGTGCAATATCTGGAAAGCGATTGTTCACCGTCAATTGGAACACATGTCAATCTGTCAGAAAGCCAAGCACTTGCTCTTGCTAGGTCAGTGAGCCTTAATATTGCGCTTTCAGACATGTAACATAGTAATCAGACAGTACTTGGGCAAATACATTCCTGCACGAACTACCATCATTGTGAATTTATGAAGGCATTTATTACTACTCTGTAAATCATTGACCGTAATAAATTCAAAGCTATGAAATCTCTGATTGAAATTCTGAAATAGTGCTCCCCCGGGGGTGTCCAACTGCAATTCTCCATAATTTTCGCTGTATTGGCACTTGAGAATAAATGGTTGTAAAATGAAGTATATTATGCAAAAGTTCTGTAACTCAATTTCCGGAAAAATCCGCTGGAACTTTCCGCAAACCAAATAATTTCCCCTAAAGTTCCCTTTTCGAAAGCTTATGTTTTTTGTGGAATATTTCACACATGACTTCAATTAAACGATTTATGACAGGGAGGAATATTTAAATTTAACCACCTCAGGGCTTTAATTGCAGAAAATTCATAGTCCCAGATTAACGGGAGACGGAGTTGGATCAATGCGTTGAGCGGCAAGACCAACATGCCGTGGGTCCCGGGTTCGAGCCCAGATGACCGTGAGCTTTTATTAAGAAATTAAAATAATCCACTCCGTCTCTGGGCTGTTGTCTAGCTCGCAGCAATGCAAACAAGACTCAAGTTTCCTCATTTCCCTTACCCTAATTCCCTTCCGGCCAAATCCATGCTAACGCATCAAAGGGTTGTCCCCTAGGATTTGGCCACATCGTATACAAAAAAAAAAAAAAAAAAAAAAAAAAAAATCTAAACAACTTGCTTAAATTGATTTCGCCTTCCTTCAGTGTAAACTTGTGCTCGTTAACTTGGAAGCAGGAGCCGTATTTTTTATAAGTTTAGTGACTATTCGTATAATGGTTATATTTTCTTGGCTTTACCATTACTGAAAAATTTCTTCTTTGTGGTTCTGGAACTCAGTTGTAGCCGCCCCAACTCCGGTTGAAAAAGCAGTAAACTCGTGCGACCCCATAAATTCGTTCTGAGAAATATCGAGAATCTGAAAAATATCGAGAAATCACTCTTGTTTCGAATTTATTTTTTAACTTCCTCTAACTAGGCATACAAGTATCGCTGAGGCCCCGGTCGAAAGTATTGATTTTTACCCCCCCCCCCCCCCCCCCCCCCCCCCAAGAACGAATTATACATTACCAGGACTAACTAACTAGAAAAATCCTGGATCTTTTCAAAAAGAAGATATCGGAATTGGAAATCCCTGTCGATAGTGTAAGCAAATTTAGGGTGACTGATAGCTACCATACAACGCTTTTAAGGGATGGGTCCCTCTCTGAAAACAGTCTAACTGAAGCCAGAATTTTCAGGGATGGATCCAAAACAGGACAGGATTAGAAATCTTCAGTGAAGACCAAAATCTGAACAGATCTGCATCTGGAGTCGTATACCCAATACCGTGCATACCATGAAAAATTGAAATTTATGATTCACTTTGTCACTCCCAAATGATTTCGATTCCTAACCTTTCGGAAGGCAGGTCTGCATCTTCTACTGGTGCCTGTACCGCGGAGATAGCTAACTTCTTCCAGGACTGCTACAGCAGTTTCAACCGGCGGGAGCGAACCAGCCTCTATAGCCACCACAGAACCTTCAAAAGGTAATTTTCCCAAAGCTGCTTTGTTGTGTTGTGGGTACCGTGGGTATAGCCAACCTATTATGGTCTACCATACCCTCCACCTCAACTCCTACAGAAGTGCCTGAGGAGACGCCATTCGCGACCCAATTACCCCTGGGTCCTGCAAATATGGGGACACTACTGCAGACTCTCTTGGCATGGCCTACTACAACCTTGTAGTTAGGGGGATTTTTCAAGGGGTTATCTCCTCCCGCATTAGTTACTTGGCTACGTTCTAGGATGCATTGCCCGGTTGCTACCGCTTGGAGGTGTAACTAACACTTGAGAATGTCCAGATGAGGATCGCCGTATCCTAGAAGACTTCAACTCATCCGTCCATCCTCCACCAACCGTGTTAGAGGGTAATTCTACGAGATATTCCATGTAAATATTAACACTATTTTGTGTCTATAGTACAGGTTCACACCATTATGTGTTGTTTTCACCATTTGGTAATTTTGTAAAAGTCTGCACTGAAATTTGTTCAAATTATTACACCAAAAATTATGAAAATAGTATTTGTTTACAAGCAAATTATACTCTGATATGTGTAATTTAAGCACTCCAAAATGTGAACTTTATACCTTACTAAGTGCAGTCTTTACACTATTATAAGTATGTTATAGCTGAGTTCATATAACTTATTTTTCAACGTTTCGGATCTTCTGTGTATATCCTTGATATACTCAATAATATTGAGAACATATTTTGCAACCGATTCACTTGAAATTTTTAGAAAAGCTTCCTCTTTTAATTATCTTAAGAACCACATGGGTTTTGCGAAAAAGAAAAATTAAGTAAGTTATGGTATTTTTATGTAAATTGTAGAGGTCAAAATGTGGTTTTTTACTGAACGCCTCATAACTTTTCGAAATTGACATATTTTGCAAAACTCCTAACTGGTTCTTTAGATAACTCCTTATAGAAAATAGATCCATTTTAATTTTTGTTCCTGCCCACCGTTTTGGCTTCTGCGAAAAACATTGCTTCCAAAAATCCCGTCCAACGACACCGTTTTTTTTTCAAAAAATTATCGTTTATTTTATATACTAAAATATATGCTTAACAAAAATTTCCAAAAACGGCCCTCTTTTTAACGTTTCAAAATCATCGGTTTCCCATTTAACTTGGGTAAGTTTCAATATTGAAAAATTCAATAACATTGAAATTTATGTTTGATAGTCGATTACCGGTGACCGGTCACCCCCATGGCATTCAACATTTAAATGTTTCTTACATACTAGTAGTACACACAGGAACCAACACAAACAGGGCATATTAGCACTTACCGAAAGCGGCTTAAGGTTTTGTTCATTAGGGCCTTTCCTGTTAATTCTTCCTATTAGTTCTATTCTTTAAATTTGGAGAAACTTGTGGGTCAATCCATATCAAATCGAGCAATTTAATTAGTAAAGGTCGCTGACAAAATTTTTTAATTTTTTATTTTTTTACCTGAATTTGTACTATACTTAGAGAGTTGAAAAAGGTATTCATTAATTTTTTAGATGTTTAGTTTTTTTGAGCCGCCATTTTGTATTGGTGCCTCAGCCTATTTTGCATTTCACAGAGGTTTGTGTTAAACCCTGTAACTTCTTGGTTTTTAAAATATATAATACAATAATATATATAATAATAAAGTCTCGGTGATGAAATTTTAAACACTTTTTACAATATAAAGAAGGAATGTTTCCTGAAAATTTTTGATTTTTTAATTGTGTCCCTTCTGAGATATTTCAGATTGAATTTTGTTTGAACTTGATATTTTTAAATACCAAGAAGTTCCAGCAAACCTCTGTAAAATGCAAAATAGGCTCATCTGAAAAATTAATGAATACCTTTTTTCAACTCTCTAAGTATAGTAGAAATTCAGGTAAAAAAATAAAAAATAAATAATTTTTGTCAGCGACCATCATTGGGCAATTTGATATGGATTCACCCTTTTTTGAAACATGTGTCCTTAAAGAAAGTTAGACTTTTTAAACATTGATAGAATTTTACACATAATAAAATAGTTTTAAAAACAAATATTGAACCGACTTCACAAAAAGCACTAAAAAGCATAAAATAATGTTTAATTTTATATCTATTACGACATATTGAAGTCGGTGGAAATTAAAGAAACAAACCAAACTACAACAAAAGTATTTAATCGTCCTTCTTTATGATCCCTTCAGCTGAAACATTTAGTCGGTTGAATTTTTTTTTTTAAACTATTTTATTTTTCACTTTTTAGTGTCTTATACACCGCACAACAAAAAAAGAACCATCCAAATCGGTCCACGCGTTAAAAACTTAGGTTCGGCCCCTTACCCCCTCCCTCAACCCACCAAAATTTTTTTCTCACGGTATTAATCGGGGCACATACTCTACCCAACAGACAAAGAATCACCGAAATTGGTCCAAGCGTTACGAAATTAGACTACCCCTCTCCCTCCCCCAAACCTTCCCCTCCCCTCCTTTCCCCCTCCCCTACCATATAACCAAATTATCCTCCTATAAGCAATGGGGGATCATACTCTATACAACAGCAAAGGAACCATCCAAATCGGTCCACGCGTTACGAAGTTAGACTATCCCTCCCCCTCCCCCACCCTAAGCCAAATTTCTTTCTTCTATTAACAATGGGGGGTCATCCTCTGTACAACAAAAAAAAAGAACCATCCACCCCATCAAAATTTTTTTTGGACATGCTACCAATCGGTGAACATACTCTATTGGAGACGGAGTTGGATCAATGCGTTGAGCCGCACGACCACCATGCCATGGGCCCCGGGTTCGAGACCAGATGACCCCGTGAGCTTTTATTAAGAAATCAAAATAATCCACTCTGTCTCTGGGCTGTTGTCTAGCTCGCAGCAATGCAAAAACAAGTCTCAAGTTTCGTCACTTCCCTTACCCTAATTCCCTTCCGGCCAAAACCATGCTAACGCATCAAAGGGTTGTCCCCTAGGATTTGGCCACATCGTATAAAAAAAAAATCAAACAAAAAAAGAATCATCAAAATCAATTCATAATTGTCGGAATGATCACGTAACAAACATACAAAAAAAAACATACAGTAGAATTGAGAACCTTCTCCTTCTTTTTGAAGTCGGTTAAAAATGGTCTTAATTCAGCATATTTGCTCGCCACCTTCAATGTTGGGGGCAGGTGAAGGACTACGTCGATCTATTATATCGAATTAAAACATAGTTATATTTATGTACGATTGCTAGTTTGTAAAATATAAGTTTCCCTATACTGTAAACTTTGGATCATAAGACCTTTTCTTAAATATAAGGCAACTAAAGCATGCAAGCTTTTAAAACTAAAATCCTAATAATTTTCTGAGCGCAAAGCCTTAAGCTGAGGTATTTTATCTCCTACATTAAGTAACCCTTCAGGATATGCTCAAGGTTCGAAAATAATGAAAAGTAAACGTACTTAAACCCTTTTCTCCAATTTTTAGTTAGTTAGCAGTGTAAACGTTATATATTTCTCGATAATTCATTTAAAGCAGCTTAGTTCAAGTCTACTACACGCTTGAAAGCTTCCTCTATAACTAGGAAAGCTCGTTGAAAAGATTATCTTGGAAATTCTCCAACATTAATTTCCAATTAATAATTCAAATAAAATCAGCTTTCGACGAAAAGTCTTGTGCTCTGCAGTCCCCATCAACTTTTAATTTTCCCTCATTATTTCATCCAGTGTTGTGTACATGCCTATACGAAATGAAAAAACAATCTCTTTTTGCCTAGTAACAAAGTCCTCTTTGCAAGCTTATGATTTATTAAAATTCAAAAAACCATGGCACGTTGCAAGGAATTTCCATGAAAGAACCCAACATGAAAAGCCTTGAGGCATCATTGCTGTGTGAAAATAGAAGTCACCGCTGACGTTCGCTTTTAGTGAAAATCTGAGAGAAAATATCTCTACAGAAATTTTTAATCAAAAATTTCTAAAAGGAAAAAATGCTTAAGCGAGAAATTCCCATGCATGGAAAATTAAAAACTTGTCAGGCGAGGTGGAGAGATACAAATAAAGTTATGCGCCAGGGGAGGAACAACATAGTTCAAGATACGTTGCCGGAGGCCCAAGAAACACAATAAGTAAGGTAAGACTGGCTTTCCATATTGGTTGGTGGATGAGTATACTATTTACCATTCAAATAAATATTTTGTTGTATACTGAAAAAATAAGCACTTTTGTGTAGTAGACTTATTGGGGGGAAAACTAAAGAAAGAAAATTGCATGCCTACTATTTAGGGCAAGTCCTTTCAAAGATCTGATCTCCTTTAGAAGACTAAAGTAACAAGGTTTTAATATGAGTTGGGGAATATTATGAAAATATAATTGCTTCACCAAGAACTGGAGATAGATTACATCGCTTAAAACAATCTTGCTGACTTTACGTGATTCTTCGATATTATAAACGCTACAATAACGGTGTGAGTTTAATTGTGAATATTAGATTTTTTGATGTGAACTGGAGCAAAAATACCAATATAATATTTTCCAAAGAGGGAAACCCACGCGTCAGCCAGAACACCTCGGCTTACGCGCTACGCGCTATACAATTATACTTTCGGTGATTCCCAAGACGCCTTAAGGAGCAGCCCTCCTTCTGGGATAGGATAGGTAGACTTGTTACCCGCTTATCTGAAAAATCATACATACACACAAAACGTCTAGTACCCCTCGGACACCTCGGAGGGCCTTCGAGATGACTATTTGGCAAACAACGGACTACGATCGGACTAAGGAACGTGAAGACTCTGTGGGATGAGTGTGGTTACGCAAAGATCATGGAGGTTGAGCGGGAAATTGCGCATTATAAAATAAATGTCTTAAGATTAAGCGAAACTAGATGGAGAGGAAGTGGAGAATTCACATCACCTACATCTGAAACCGTGCTGCTATACTCTTAGAAGAATAAGATACACCACACATGGCAGATGTAGGCAGATTCCGGACCAGGCTACGTAACATCTCAATAATTCAATACCGACCGAACAAGTGGAGATAACAACTAAAGAAGCATTCTACCAGCTCCTTGGCGACACCTTTGATAAGGTTCCTAAAGGTAATATCAAAATAGTCATGGGGGATCTCAACGCTAAGATTGCCTCTAACAACATGTAGTGGGAAAGTTTGGACTCGGAAAGAGGAACGCAGATGGGGAGTAAAAAAGAACCATCTTAATCGGTCTACGTGTCACGAAGTTAGGTTCAACCCCCACCCCACCAAAAATTCGTTTGACGTGGTATCAATCGAGGAATATACTGTAACATGCACTATAGTCTGGCCAGGGATGCCCAGAGAGTCCGACCTTCTTTAGTTTATATCTAAACGATTTACCGGAAGTGGTGAAGGCAGGAATAATGGAAAGGAATACCCTGGAACCGATCAACTGTCTCATGTACGCGGATGATTTAGTCCCAGCGGAATGAGCTCCTTCTCTGCAAAGAACGATTGATAGATTAGGGAACTACTATTTGTTATGGAACCTTCAGATAATTTTGACCAAATCACAGGTGATAGTATTTCGAGATGGAGGTAGAATAGTAAGGGCTGAACGTTGGCTTCTGAATGAAATTGAATGAACGAGTATCTTGGAGTCCTGCTGACAACTAAGCATTTCTCTTGCAAATCATTTAAACAATAGCAAAAGAAATCATTAACGCGACCTGAAACTAATTTACAAAAAAAAAATAAGTTAACATTTCTACAAAATTCAAGGTCTTCGAGTCGATATCTCGTAGTATAATGTGCTATGCATCTCAGGTCTGGGGTTATAAGTACCGGGAGGTGGTAGAAAAAATTGCAAGGGTTTTTGTGAAAAGACTGGTGGGATTCTCAGAAAACAGTCCCAAATACATGGTTACAATTGAAACCGGTCTCTACCCCCTTTTTGTCTATATGATTAAAGATTACCGAAAATTTTGGCGGAAGTAGTAATAAGTAGAAAAGCCTGCTTTGTTCACGAGTAGAACTTGTTTTCGCGGCAGGGATATGAACGAGGAAAAAAGGTTTCACGACCTCTACCCTAAGCTTGACTTAGTAAACTTCCCATTATATTTTTCAAATGTCAATACCGTGGAGAAAATAAGATTAATCATCATGGCAAGACGAGGTTTGTTCAACATAAACTCAAGAGCATGGAAATCTAACACAGATACCCTGTGCCCCCTATGAAATCTATATGAGCCTGAAAATAACTACTTACCACTTCATCGGTAAATGTCCACATTTTCCTAGAATTCGTCAGACCTACCTGAAAAATACTGAGCTTTCGGAAATTGGCGTAGTACAGTTTTCTAAATGAAGAGAACTGGAATGGATTAATTAAGTACCTAAAATATGCCATAAATAGAAAGCATGGGTTTCTCGAATTAATGAATAATTAATTTACGTTTCAAAAAAGTATTACCTACTTGACCTATCTAGTACCCAGGGTCAGCTTTTGTAGTTAATAGTTTACATTTATCAATTTAAAATTAAGTAATGATTAAGTCAATAAACTATTATTATTATTATATATTACAGCGAAAGAACGAGCATATACTTACAGAAAAAGAACGTAGCCGCGTTCAAATGCCTGAATCTTTGAAAGACTTACCTTCTTGCGATATGATGATGCAAACTGGACTATATTTTTATGTGGACCCAACGAATCGACAGTCATATTACACTTGTTAGAAGGCGATCTAAACCAAAAAGACATTTGTAGCAGAAGAATAGAGTAACTAATAGTAGATTAATTTCACCTACCCATTATAACTCCATAACGGACTGGATTCTAAAAATATAAAGTAGGATTTGCTTCATATCACGATGATAGTTAGAATAAGGTTAAATAATGAAATTTCAATGTCATAGATAGGGATTAGGATAGATAAAAATCTAGAAAATAAATTATTTTGAAAATTGAAGCTGTAGTTAGGTTAGAGCATTGATTAGTACAGTTAGATTTAAACGAAAACAATTTAAACACGGATATTTTGATATTAGTCGGTAGGATTAAATTAAGTTCATAAATAACTGCGTGAATTTAAATTAACCCACTTAGCGCACTTCTCAGGCAGGAGCCTAAAATCAGTTCACCTATTCACCAGAATATAACAATATATTGACGTGAATGGAGCTCCCACACCAACATGCAAAACACATAAATAATAATCAAAACTTGAATACGCACAACATAACAATCAGGAGTGCACAGAGAACAGAGATCGTTTCAGCGAATCTTTAGCAAGGGTTAGGTCGAAAAAGGGCACATATTCACGGCTCTAACCATGCGATTTATGGGCTCGTGCATACCATAGTTACACCGAGAGTGTACAATGTAGTAAAGGTTATACGGCGTATGTCTATAACAAACCTTACCTGCGAGGGAACGAGAATCTTTGTTTGAGTTCAAAAGCTGGTGAATAAAGACCAGGTCAGCAACTCTGCGTCGTACCTCTAAAGAATGCATATTAAGCAATCGGAGGCGATTCTCATAAGGAGGAAGCCTTAATGGATCATTCCACGGGATCTCTCTTAGTGCGAACCTAACAAAGTTCCGCTGTATCGACTCGATGCGTCTAGAATGAACAGCAGGTGACCAAACCTGAAATGCATACTCGATAATTGGTTTAACCAAAGAAAAAAATAAATGAATTAAGGTCTGCCAATTAGAAAACTGACTTAACCACCGCTTAACATAACCCAGAACTGACTTACTCCTAGACACAATATAGTTTATGTGCAGAGTGAAATCGATCTTTTTGTCTAGCTTCACACCAAGATCAGTAACGGACTGCACGCGACGGATAGTAGTATCCACAAAGGTAGGACCAGCTGACTGAGGTTCCTAGAGAATGACATAACTTCACATTTATCCAGGCCATTTAATCCACACCAAATATTGAAGGTATTTAAATCATCGTAATTGCAGGAAGAATAAGAACTGTTTCTAACGCAAGAGAAAATCTTCATATCGTCTGCATAGATTAAGAGTTTGGGGTGTTTAATCAGGGGTACAATGTCATCAGTGGGAAGAATAAACAGCAGCGGACCAAGATGGCTTCCCTGAGGTACACCAGAAGAAGCCCTAACGACTCTAGATAAAGTGTTACGAAAAGATACTCGATATGTCCTATTAAAGTACGAGGAGATCCAGTCGAGCATCAAAGGCGATAAACCAAAGTTTCTTAGTTTTAGCATAATAACAGAGTAAGGGAGTTTATAAAATGCCTAGCCGAAGTCGGTGCAGACGCAGTCGGTCTTTAGACCCTGTTGAAAGGTAGAGATTATGTGGGAGGTAAATTCAAGCAGGTTAGTTGTCGTCGATCTATCAGGCAGGAAGCCATGTTATTAGCTCCTTACACGGCCCCACAAGCTGTGAATATGTAACAGACTCGAACAACTTGGGTATGCAGAAAAGCTTCGCGATTGGCTTATAATTTTTAACCAAGTTTTTATGACCCTTTTTATAAGCAGGAATTATAAAGGTACTCTTTCATAGTCCAAGTCGCGTAAACATATTTTGAATTCCTAAAAGAAATTGAATTTTATCAATTTTCACAATTCATACAGCAATAGAGGAGAAGTAGAATATTTTGAATTACCTGGCCTGAGCTTTTCTCCATAGATGACGAAAACACATGGAAGTCACCACATGAAAGTCATTATTGAACAACCAGAATTTTCATAGAAACTTCATATTCCGGAAGTAATAAAAGTAATATTTGAGCTGTCCGTAACCCAGTGGATGCGGGTATTTAAAGTTTTAAGCGAAGAAGAGTAAACATAAATAAATTTTTTAGACGTGAGAGCGGATGTCACCTTGGGGATCAAATTAAAATTTTATCAACTTCTCAGCAGTTAATAATTTTCCAAGGCAACTAAAATAATCTACGAAAGCCACAGATTATTTCAGTATAAAAATTTGAAAAATAATTTTAGAAAATTCGAACAATTCCCCAGAATATCGGATATGTCCCAGGAAATTGACATAATAGGTACAGATTTTTTATAAAACCACCCACTTTGCGTCAGTTCAGTGTCATCAGTTAAAAAGTAATCAGTGCAAAGGGAGAAGTATTTTTTTAATATAAGAAGTGAAAATACAACAATATCAGTAATTAGTAGAAGCATATGGATAGTTTTTGAATCAAACATTTTAAGAAGGCATCGAATTAAAGCCGCGGAAAATTTTAAGGCTGAAAAAAGACAGTCAAAGGAAGGAAAAGGTGTTAATAAGATGGGTTATGGAGACAGGAAGCAGAGGAAGGGATAACCCAAGACTCAGGAAAGTTAAGTAGTTCTGTTAATTTTTGATCAAAATATTCAATTTTGGGTTTCTTGTGGTTAAAAACAACAGTGAAAGTTGCTATTAAGTTTTGTCGTGACATTTTTCATATTTATATTCGGATGTCTTGCGCTGTTCGGTTTTGCGCTATTAAGTGTTTTCGAAAAGTGAGTTTTGTATCAGCAACATCAGAGTTTGTGGACTCAAAAACCACGTGGCACCCAATAAATTCGTATTAAACCCACCCCTTCTTAGTGAGCTAATATAATGTATACGCTTAAAGGAAGCCTATAATATAGTTTATAAAACTAAAAATGCCAAATGTGGTATACAACAGTAAAGTTTAATTTGGCCTGATTAAACTGGCATCTTAAAGGTGAGAATGGTTTTAAAAAGTTTTCTGCTTTTCATAGATGTCCTTCAATAAGGCAGATTATACAAAAAACATTCAATCAATGATTCAGTTTCACTAATTAAATGTTTACTTGCTGCTTGTAATAATATTGGATGAGTTGTTCCTTAAGCTTAAGTGATACTCATGAAAAACGCTTTTAAATTGATGCAATTAAGATTCTGAATTTAGCTCAAATGCTGCTGATAGTTTTAAATTCCATTTGACAAAAACTGATTAAAATCTCGTTTTCTTAATTCTGTCTTTCCTTTTTAATTACAGTGACGATGACAGTTGCAACAACAAGTAAAAACTGTCGAATAAAACGAGAAAATGCTCCTGTAGTACTCTACAAGGATCATCATAAAGCACCGAGAACAAGTCAACTACTTGCAGGATTCTGCCGGGTGTGCCAAAAGGTTGTAATTCTTAGGAAAGTGGAGAATTCTCAACGCTGAGAGATACTGTGACAGACGTGAAAGCCTCTAAACGAAGTCAAGGGCCCTAGGGAAGCGGGAAAGGTACAAAAACTACTTAAGATTAAGGTCGTAATTAATAGCTCATGAAAGCCATTATGGAAAGAAAAATTTCTTTGTCTTTTTTTTATATGTGAGGTTCTGACGTTTTCCGGTGAAAACCTTAGGCAAAATGCCTACTTCCAGCTATTCCTCCTTTTTTTGTTTACCTCTTCGGATTATTTTAACGCTTCCATGCGAAGAATTTCCGAGATTTGGTGCAAATTAATGGGAAAAAGTGGAAATCACAAAGAAAAATAAGCTTAAAGGTGTTCCGCCAAATTTATCACAGGAGCGCAAAAACTTAACTTCAGCCTCTGGGTTAATGGCACTTTCGGGATAAAGGTTTTATTTATCACAATATTTGCTGAGCTAAGGTAGTTACACGAAGAGGCTCTCGAGTAAATCATGCGAGGAACGTTATAGAACGCTTTCCGGAGTTTAATGGGATACACTTAATTGGGTTTGTTCTTCCTTCTTTTCTTCAAGTAGTACAAATAACTCTACATTTATATTTACACCATTCTACAGTGTATCTACTAACCCTCCTGCTTCGCCTCCAATCAGTTGTTGACTTATTGTCTATCTCTCTTCACATGGACGTAATTTTACGTTCATTGTCGAGCTATAATTTTTAATTCCCTATGTTTATTGCCAATTTGCAGCTTATATGGGAAGAATGAAATAACCAAATATTATATAGAAAGTATCATATTTTGTATTTTTTGGTCTTGTTGCAAAAATGTAATACTCGATAGGATTACTGAAATAAAAATTGTAAACTTAAGATTATTCTATTCTGAAAAATTATTACGATTTCGAATGCTCACATTTATTTCTAATGGACGAATTTTTCTTTTTTTATCGAAAAATTATTTAACTCACTGATGTCGTAAAATAATAAATTAAAGGCAATATAATACCACGATCCTTTACGTTATTTTGATTAAATAAAATAATATAAATATAATTTAAATGAAACCATTTTTGTTACCTTTGGACCAAGATGAATGTAGGAGAGAACCTTGTCTTGTTATAGGAAAGGATAGTTTACCTCTTTTCAGCAATTCAACGTCAAGCTTATTTCGGGAAAACATATCAAATTTAAGCTAAATTTGTAAGCGCTTCGTACCTAGTTAAATTTTAAATTTTTATACACACAAAGTTCAAAGTTCCGAACACAGCCAATCATATTTAAAATAGATTGACTCACCATTGAATCCGAATTTGTGGTTTTCTTAGCATCTTTTTATCTCCTATAATAAGCGCTTTATAAGTTCAATCCCTCTTCCAAATATATGACTACACAGTGAATTTTGTATTGAGTCCAATTTAACATCTATGCAGTTTTGACTGTTTTTTCTCATGATCAAAAGTTATCAACACGCTCCCAAAAATGCGAAAAGGGTATATGACCGACGCAATCCAGCTATCACAATACAGTCGTTATATAGTTCAGGAATAACTAAATTTTTCGTATTTCTTTCTAAAAAAAACGTTATGGCTAAAAAATATGCCCCAATACAATGATGATATCGTGAATGCACTGCTTCATTGTAAACCTTATAAGCGCATCCTGTTGCAATTGTGTAAGTCCATAATTTGTAAGATGAACCGGGGACCAACGGCGCCAAATAATAATTCGTCCGGAATACAAATAAAAAAAAGAAATTTTATATTTCAAAGATATTTATTACGTGAATATTGAGAACGATTTCAATTCACTTCTGATACTAGACTAACTGATTACAAATCTACTCAAGGTGGAAAATACTGAGCTTTATTACATTTTAATGCTATGTCAACAAAATGTTACCTTTCACAAAAAAGTATTTAATCGTCATTTCTTATGATCCCGTGAGTTGAAACGTTCAGGTTATTACCTTCAATTGTGGTTCAGTAGTTGTTTTATTTGTTTAATTTGCACCGACATCAAAATGTCGTAATAAATATAAAATTAACAATGATTTTTTCTTCTACTCTATACAACGAAGGAAGAACCATCCAAATCGGTCCACGCGTTAAAAAGTTAGGTTTAACCCCCTACCCCACCTCCTTCCCACTAAAATGTTTTTTCTCATGGTATCAATCAAGCAACATACTCTACCGAACAGAAAAGAAATTATCGAAATCGGTCCACGCGTTACGAAGTTACTACCCCTCTCCCTCCCCCACCCCCACCATAGGACCAGTTATTCTCCTATTAGCATTGGGGGATCATACTCAAAACAGCAAAAGAACCATCCAAATCGGTCTACGCTTTACAAAGTTAGGTTCACCCCCCTGCCGCCACCCACGAGCTACCCCCCACCACTCCATCCGTATACCGCACCTTACCAACATTTTCATCTCGTGGTATCTACCAGGACGCATACTATACCCCACAACCCCACAAGAAAAAGAATTATACAAATCGGTCCACGCGTTACGAAGTTAGACTACTCCTGCCCCACCCCCACCCCACCATAGGACCAAATAATTCTCCTATTAGCAATAGGGGAGCACACTCTATACAACAGCAAAACAACCACTTTCACCCCTCCGTAACATGAGTAATGAAGACTAGTCTAACAGCTGCAATGGAGGCGGTAATTAGAGTCACTATCTTGCACATTTTTTTAATGAAATTTAGCGCCCTGAAACTGTAACTAACATCAAATATGCCAAGTCTGGATACTTAAAGCTTCAAATGGTTTACTTATATTTAAAAATAAAACATGGCACTGGTGCTGGTGTCTTTTAACCCAACAGCAGAGTTTCGATTGCGTTGATTAGTTGGTCCAGTGTCTTTCAAGCCGAAATCTTCGTTATCGAAATGTGCTACCTTCTCGAAGTCAAAAAGGACTGAAAGTGGCTGATATAACTTATTATTATTGATATAATCTTATCTGATAGCCAAGCAGCCCTTAAGGGTCTATTCTCGTGGTGTTTTTTCTCGGGTCTTACGAAGAAGTGTTTCGACACCTTTCCATAACAGGGTCACGCTCTGTTGGATACTTGGGTAACGATACCGCCGAAGAATTGGCCAGAAAAGGCTCTTACTCTCGGTGTCAAAGTCCTGAGTCCTTTTGCAGCCTGAGCATCCTTACATAATGCAGATCTAAGGTTGTTGTAAGGCTGCCTATCTGGCCACTAAGGGCGAGATATCATCTGCACCGGATAGGTCTGTCCAGTGAGAAGGAGTGTCGCGTCTGTCTGAGCTCTAGATATGGACCCATACGTTGTGTTGTCGAAAGGCCTTCGACGTCAAGAAAGGCACATAATGCCATTTCTTAATGGTGAACGGCTTTCTCAATATTGCTAACAAGGTTGTATGAGGTAGTCTCTGTTGATTTAACTTGTGTTTAGGCAAACTGGGCAACAAGAAATTATTGGTCCAGTTTGAACCTGACATGAAGGTCTGGTATCTTTTTTACGGTCTTAAGTAGAAAGGAAGTGAGTCTGATTGGTATAAAAGATTAAGGTAGCTCTAAAGGCCTATTTCCTTTCAAAGGGACAAGGATGGTATCAAAGCACTTTTGTAAGAATGCTGGAGAAATGCCATCGCCCATTGGGGTTTAAAAAATTGAAAGGAGGCCACGGCCTGATGCAGGACAAGCTAGAAGCGCTACGGCCAAAAAGGACCATTCATCACAGGCCACGAGGTGAAGTGAGTCTGGTTCTAGAGATGATCAAGGAAAGTACACCTGCAACATATATTCTAGTATTTTCCTTTGGGTGTTGGTGTAGGTAGGTTCTTGTTAAGAAGCCCTACCCAATTTGAGGCGACTTTGGCTAGTACCTTTTATAGACGAGCTGCCCCTGGCCAGGTTTCAATGCTTCATCGTCTCTTCCAGGACGCCTTATTTCTTTCTTATATTCAGTGTGAGTAAATCTAATAGTATCCCAGTTTGTTTTCCTGGGGATCTTAGTGCTTCAAATGATCTCAGAATGCCCCGGAATGTCGAAGCGGATACGCTGGCGAAGCTTTATCTGAGATTTGCTGAGTAGTAGCCTGGTTAGTTTAGTTGTGATTTAGATCGCGAATAGTTTACATGTGATTGATGCTGTGAAGGATTACTATTTAACCAATGATGCCTTACGTTTTAAAAAGTTAAAGAAATTGTAACGGAAATTATGAAGCAAATTGGACAGTGAAGTGAATGAAGACTGTAAATAATAGTGATTAAAAATAAGTGTCTTAATTAATCCATTGGGTCCAGAGAGCCCAGAGAGACTTTACAATATTAACTTAATTCTCCCAGGTATTATGTTTTGTCAGAATCCAAGAGACTTACCTCGTTTGTCACCAGGTGGTGTATTATTGCCTTGTAATGTACACAAACGCCACCCTCTCTTGTAAGTGGTGCCATGTCTAACTACAAAGATTTTTTACGTACTGGTGCATTTTTGTAATTAAGATTGCTTATATGTGTTAATGTTGCTAAGTAATGTAAGAATTTGTTCCTTTTTCACACTATTTTCAAATAACATTCTTTCGAAAAATCTGAAAATGGCTTAAAATCGGAAAGTACTCATTGAATAAGAAAATTTAAAACTAAAGAAAAAAGGAAAAAAAAAATGTAAAAATTATTTGAATTTCTGTAAAAACGTAGGAAGGCAATACTTCCTCCGATTTCTTATTACATCATTATTTTGATATATCGAAGTAAACATTACATTGTATTCGTTAAAGCCCTCACAACTACTTAGTTTGCATATTAAATCAGAGTTTAAAAAAACACGTAATAGAACTGCTTTATGCTTTCCTTATATTCCCACAAGTATGTACTATATTCTCCACATCTTTTGGAATGTCGGGTTTGTATTCTCAGGAACTGAGATGTTTATTCAACCAAATGGCAAAAGTGAAGTTACCACCGGGGCAACAAATTTCCGTGCAACATAAACGGCACCTCCCAAAAACTAAATAGTTGCTGGCAAAAGGTGTTCATCTGTCTGGATGAACTACATCGTCGTTCTCAAAGACATAACGTAGTAGAGAGTGAGCACAAAAGTTTTTATTACTTTGTAGTATCCTACGTGACATCCAAACGACCAATTTGGGAATAACCTTTTACACAAGCGCAAGAATGAATTATGTCCCTTGGCAACGACGAGTAACTAGCCTTACCCTTACGATCGATATTTTACAGAAAGCATGGTATCCTGGGAGCACTCCAAAGTCACGGAAATATTCCAGTGGTTTAAAATTTTAAAATGTTGTCTAGTTATTTAGAAATGCAGCACACTACCTTGGCTGGAGTATATTTGGGTTAACAGCTGCAACAATTCACTAAAACTATTGGATCCCATTAATTTGCTGGCAATTGCTTCTGAAAAACGATACAATAATACCAGATAACGAGCTTATTCCAAGCAAAGGTACGCTATCTATACCGGTAGTACGTAATTGCATAATTTGGCCTTAGTGCTAGCAATGTCTAATGGCATAAGTCATTTGAGGTAGAGACATTTAAATTCCAACACGAGGTTTTCGGTTTGAATATGATCTGCGGCCAGTAGCGATTTGAATTTTATCAAACCTCAGAAGTGCGCTATCATTTCAGACAATTATGTTTGCATTATTATTACTTTGAACGTTGGCACCCAGGACAGTATATTCATGCAGCACATGTAATTCAATTGAGATGGCATAACGTACTTCTTCTTTAAATTACCTTTGCTCCTTTGGCCCTGAGGTGCCATTAAACATTTGCATGTTTTTAAAATGCTTATCGCAGAGTTGCGTTTTCCTTGTTGGATTAATATCTCAAGTTCAATCGTCTGGTCGGTAATTGTTTCAGGAGCTAAAAAGGAAAGAAGGAAGCTAAAGCAATGATCCAAAGACCATACTAAGAAGAAATGAGGTGCGGAAGTTTACCTTTGCATTTAAATGCTTTCGTTACATTATAAGGGCTGCTATCCTAGAACTGTTGAAAGTTACTTTACGTTTTTGTTTTCAGAATAGCTAGAATTGCATTTAGGATCCTTGCATGGTGCAGGCAAAGCGAACCTGCAAAAATATTTGGTATGCCATTCATGATGCAATTCTTTACTTTGTTTGTTTGTGCATTGAAGGTTTTATAAAAATCGACCAGGTGTTTTTTGCTACATTCAAAAACTATAAAATTTTATAATGGATTCTGCTCTCTCATTGTATTTTCTTAAATTAAATAGATTCGAAGGAAACAATTAATACTAGCAGGAATTCGTTTTCGGTACCACTGGCTTCTCTTCCTTCTTTGAGGAGAATGACATAATTGAGCTTTTCCCACAAGGTGCAGATCCAATTGAAATAAACAAGGCTAACATTCCTGAAGTAATTACAAACCCCGATAAAGTCACTACGAGTTTAAAACGACTCTCGTTTCGGCGGTCATCAGAAAGTAATTAAAACCTATAAATATATCTTATAAAGGTACAGGTGGAGGCGCATTCCACGAGATATCAAAAATTATATCAAGCGGTTTCGAAAGTGCCAAATCATCAAAGCATCACCCCGAAACCTTATGCCGATGGTTATAATAGACATCGCAGAATAACCTTCTGACAAGGTCTATCAAGACATTTTCGGACCACTAGAGGAAACAGAGTCTGGAAATAAATATGTTCTAACATTCCAAGGAAATTCACCAAATTATGTTGAGTGGTATACCATGCCTAACATTCAGATCAGTGAAGTAATTTCCTAAGTGACCTATTCAAAAGAGTATGTAAACCCTTCAGGGTGAAACTGCAAACTTAAGCATATTGCCCACAGTGGAATGGAGCGCTGGAAGGTACCCATGGATTACTCGTACAGTATTTATGAACAAGAACTCGATGACGCCCCGCTAGAAATCCAGGAGGACCTAGAAATGGCCTCCAAAAAGTCCAATGGCAAAGGCCTCCTCCAGAGGACTGATGGATCTTACACCACCGACTCTGAGGAAACACTGAAATTACTCTTCTCTGAGTGTTCAATGCCAGAAGAATACAGAGGAACTCAATCACTCAATGTGCGCGGTGGGTCAACACGCAGATTAAGAAGCACCTCGGGTAAAATCTTCACAGCCGGGACAGTAAGGTGGGCCATTAACTGCTTTAAAGCCTACAAATCTCCCGGTGGTGACGGCATCTTCCCAGCTCTTCTGCAGCAGGGCCTAGATGATCTGTTGCCAATACTCAACCCAAGGCATATCGGCCGAAAAGCCTATCCTCCTTCCTTCTCAAGTCAATCGAGAAAATCATTGGCCAACATATTAGGTACGGTTGTCTGAAAGACATGCCGCTACATGCTAACCAGCACGCTTATCAGGTAGGCAAATCAACCATAACAGCTCTGCATAGTCTGGGTGGAAAACTAGAAGACGCTGTCAATGGTAGGGGCGTTGCCCTCTGTGCTTTCCTTGATATTGAAGGTGTCTTTGACAATACGTCTTTCTCGTCCATTGAAGGAGAGGTCACCGACAGAGGCATTGATCTGCCGACGGTCCGATGGATTGGGGCAATGCTGAGTAACCGGAACATCACAGCGAGGCTGGGGGACAAGAGGCTGCCCTCAGGGGGGAGTTCTTTCCCCACTGCTGTGGTCACTTGTTATTGACGATCTCCTGGTCAAACTGACTAATGCTAATACATAATACTACCTGAACGTTTCAGCTTACGGGATCATAAGAAATGACGATTAAATACTTTTGTTGTAGTTGTTTGGTTTCTTTGATTTGCACCGACGTAATAGATATAACATTAAAAATAAGTTTATGCTTTTTAGCGCTTTTTGTGAAGTCGGTTCAACTTTTTTTTAAAAAACTATTTTTTCTACGCAGATTTTGCATGAAATCACAACAATAAACTGCTGTGACACTTTTTCCACACGGAACCCTGTCTGTCATTTGTTTGACCTGTGATTGAGGTCGTTGACATTTTTTTGGTCGTAAAGAAGATGCACCTCTCCACACGTTGGAGTCTCTAACCCAAGTTTCATCAATCGCAACAATTCGATTCAAGAATGCTTGACCTTCAATGTCGAATCTTTGTTTCAGCAAGGTTGTAATGTCCAGGCGTTTTTGCTTCTGTTCATCAGTCAAGTTGCGTTAAATTATTTGTAAGAATTCGGTTAATTGACGTCGATGGAATCTCTGTAATTTCAGAAAGTTCCTCACATGTCGCACGATGATATTGTTCAATAGCATCAGTCACAAGTTTTACATTTTGTTCATCAGTTGATGTTTTCGGCCTTCCTGGTCGTGGATCATCTTTTATGCTCACACGACCACCACGAAAACGGTTACAACATCGAGAAACTGTACTAGGGTCCACTAATGACTCACCACAAACGTCACTTAAAGCACTGTGGATTTCTGGGGTGGGGATGGGGGGGGGGGGGGGGGTTCCACGTAAAGTTTCAATCTTAAAATCTCAATGTATGCCCTTTGCTCTTCAACAGTCCCAGTACCCGAGACACAGGCTCCATTTCAAGGTCGCGTAACTTAAGAACGGAGTACACTATAATTTGAAACAAATAAGATGCTTCTTCCTCAAGCCTTGAACTACAACTGACTGTTGCTCATAGTTGCAGCGTCATCTATCCCGCAGTGATACCAACCTGTGCAATATAATGAAATGATCCTCGTATTATATATTGAAAAAAAATCGAAATCAATTTTTACTTCCTTTACATTTTGGCTTGAATTTTCCAAAGTTTATAACTCAAAACCAAGATTTTTGGATATACAACATTTCTGCGCTTTACCATCGATATATAAATAAATCAGATAGGTTGATCAGAATTAAGATATGGACGTACCTTGATATTAATTACATGGTAAAGTTATTTTTCGCAAATATTTATATTTGATATTATACAATACTGAATCTGGTCTTATTGTTCCACATTTGCGTCTCGAGCACAAAAATCATAAAAAGTACATGTTGTCTCAAGGCATATCGGTTGAATCCTTTGACTGTGCAAACTCAGCGCTTTCTTGCAGAAACAATATTCAGTTAAATTCTACAGGTAAGTGCTCTTTACTCAATTCAATATCAAATTTTTGATATTTTCCTTATCTAAACAAGAATTTCAAGTTAAAATTTTGTTTTTATATTCCAGGAGTTATACTTTATTTTTCTCTGAAGACAAATACAACAGCAAGTCTGTCATATAAAGGAAAAATGATATTATCCTCAGGGCTACAACCTGTTTTACAGCAAACAACGAGTAAACTTTCCTCCAAAGAAAAAGTTCGATATCCAAGTTCCTTTCCGCGGAAGTCTCGACGAGTCACAGCTCCTCTGTGAGAAAAAGTTTTGATATTTAACTTCCGTTCAACTTTAAAGGCTTTTTACATGGTGTTGTTTCCTTAAAGTTGTTCTTTCAAATGCAATGAAATCCTAAATTTTAATTGCGTTCCAAGTTTTTATTTAAGTAGAAAATCGTGGAGGAATGTTAGCATATAATTTGCACATGTTTACTTAGTTGTCGTCAGAGCTCGCTAAGTATGCATGTATATAAGTGCAAACTGTAATGCAAAAAGTAGCTGTCGTGTGCTCTGCAATGGTCAAATGACGGTTCAACCAGATGAAAAATAAACAACTACTTAAAGGGTTCGTTTGCTGCCCTCCGTTTAAGCTATTAAATCCACCTAACGAGGGAACTTTTTGATGGCATCCCATAATGAAGCAAATATGGCTTCAGTTAGGAACGACTTAATAAAGTTTTTGTAATTAAAAGCAAATATGTACAGACGAAACAGTGCGGAATTACTTTATCACTGAAATTTGTTATATCCGAAAATGTAGTAATGAAAGGGTACGGAAAAGTTGAAAGCATGGAATTTAAGTGATAGAAATTTCCATATTAAGAAAATGATCTTAGTCATTATAAAAGTAACACTAATTTGTGCAGAATTTTAACAGAAAAACTTTACGAATTTAGTATTCTTAACATATTCTTCTTTTACACAAACAACTAAAATTTTTAAGAGCAAAGCAAGAAAACCTAATATAAAACAAACCTGATGGTGACCATAGTGGATTTTGCTGCTATGTATAGCGAAAAAATTCAGCCATAAAAAAGTTTCGCTAAATTAGAAATTAAAAGAAGTACGAAATAAACTTAAAGAAACCCAATGAATAGTTTTATATAGATTTCTACAGAAGAAAAATCTCACCGTTTTGCCTTAACCACTGAGATATATTGATAGATATAATGGAGTGACTAAGCTATCTCATGTGGGTACACTTTTACTTTCAGTCAGGCCCGTAGAGACAAAATTCTGGCCCGGGGAGAATTTCGGGCCCGGGACTAAGCGTTTACGGACCCACAATGAGTGACTTTTAATTTAAAACCTGTCTAGTATATTACAATTTTTCGATCGTGAAACATTTTTTTTTATATATAATTAAAATGGAAAAAATTTTCTGTTGATGACTTAAATGACGGAACCCCTTTTGAAAGCCCGGGCCCAAGGTTTTACCCCCTTCGCCCCCCCCCCTCTCGCCGGCCCTGCCTTCAGTGGACGAAAGCAATTTTTTATTTCCAATGTTTACGGTGAATTTGCTGCTGTGCCGAGCAGAATTAAATAACCAAATATATACGAAATGACATATTTTATTTTAATCTTCTAGATTCTTGTAAGGAAAATGTAAAAATCATTGGAATTACTGAAATAAAAATTAAAAAAAAAGGTTTCTCTAATCTGTAAAATGCTTACCCAGAAAGAGATATAAAATGATTGTGAATATTGTCATCTATTTCTATCGCCTGCATTTAGTATGCGACAATTCAGAAAACCGGATTTGAGAAAAAGATGCTTACGCAGAAAGTGACAACTAGCGAAATGTGATCCCATTTTCTTTGAGAAATTTTGAGAGCATCAGTCATTCTAGTATATGGTATATGTATCTCTCAGTGGCCTTAACGCGTGCAAAGGAAACATGAAACAACCTATACCCTGTTCCAAAAAGATTAGCAGTACGCGGTAAATGGCCAGTTATGATGGCAAATTTCTCAAACTCGCCAAAAAATATGTACAGCCATTCTTTCGATGTATCTTGGTCGACAAACCAAAAAACACTGATCAGTGATGCCAAGTCTTCGATGTAGAATGTCACTAGATAGGGACTAAAAAGGACAGCTTTATTTAAAAAAAAGTGACCAGATACAAAATAATACATTTTTTCAACATTGCTTCCAATATTATATAAGAGATTTCTAAGCAACAAAAATGTAAATACAACTACTCAATAAAAGACTGTATTTACCTGATTCCACAAGCCTATTTACCTATAATTGGTGCTCATTAACTTGAGCGTCGTGTAAGTGCCACTGATTGACTGATCAGAGATGCCTGACGGTATGGAGCAAAAGTCGCCAAACCGTGGCGCTGAAGTCGCCCAAAATCGCCGCGCCATTATTTGAAATCGCCCAAAAATCGCCTTTTAATTTTATAATCAATCAAGTCCTTCAAATTGTTATTTGTACAACTTTAATGTAATATTTATTACAGTAATCACAGCAACATATACAAGTAACACAAATTTAAAATTGTGGTAGAGGTCGTGAAAAACAAAAATTACCCTTAATTAAGTAGGTATTTGGAAGTGATTATTTGCACTTACGTGTATTTACGTGTACTTACGTGTATTTACGTGTACTTTACGTGTACTTTTGAATTCGGAAAAGTTCCGCTTTTACGTACTTTTATGTAGTACTACTATATAAATATATTCCCTGGCGGCAATTAAAAGCGTGATTAATACACCTCTTCCTCCCAGACAGTCTTATAAATTGTTGACGTACATTAATGCACGTAAGTACGAATTCGAGTGACTGAAATGGTCGGCAAGAGCATTTAGTGTAGAAAGATTATATCTCTTAGCAGAAGGTTTGTAGAAATGCTTGATTTACTTATTATAAATAGTTTTGAATTATTTATTTTGAAATATGTATATATTTTTGGTTCAACCGCCACAGAACCTTCGAAAGGTAATTTTCCCAAAGCTGCTACTGTTGTGTTGTGGGTACCGTGGGTATAGCCAACCTGTTGGTGTCTACCATACAATCCAACTCCACTCTCACACAAGCGCCCGAGGAAACGCCATTCGCGACCCAATTGCCCCTGGGCCCTGGGTCCAACACTGCAGACTACCTTGGAGTTAGGGGGATTTTTCAAGAGGTTATCTCCTCCCGCATTAGTTACTTGGCTACATTCTAGGATGCATTGCCCGGTTGCTACCACTTGGAGGTGTAACTAACACTTGAGAATATCCAGATGAGGATCACCGTATCCTAGAAGGCTTCAACTCGTCCGTCCATTCCTCAGCAACCAAAAATGTGGAACGCTACCCGATTTTGCGTATCATCCGTCATGTTAAAAGGTTACTGCGCAGTCACTTAATTGATTGTACACCCCGCATCAAAAAAAAGTTCGCACTTCAAAAATTTGAAACATCTTACTTTCTTGTTTTGCCATTCTTACACTATCCTTTGTTCCTGGTCAAATGCAACTGATAACTGATGTGGTTAAGATGATGAAACTTGTATTTCAAAAGGGTTACATTATTCAAAATAAAAAAGTTTTTGATACCGGTATTGCAAAATTAAGAGGGCTGTGGTAGGAGCTAATTCCGCACGAAGGTCTCCACTCCTGCATCGGCCTGGAATCGTTATCCTAGGAGTGCTCGTTTTAACGGCCCAAACAGGTGGAAATCGCAGGGCGAAAAGTTTTGGCTATAGGGAGGATTCTCAAGTGGAGTCCATCACATTTCCTCTAATTTTAAGCAAGTTAAACGTGCAGTATGGGGCCAATCGTTGTCGTGGATGAGTATATTTATCATTTTCAACCCGTTCACATCCTTTCTAGAACTCCTTATACCAAAAAAAGACGCGAGCCTGGTTTTAATCCTTCTCCAGTAAGAAATTTAATAATAATTCATTGCGCAGCGGATGCATTCGCCTGTTGCAACTGTTGTTTGAACCGGTTGACCGCCTGCTCTCCCCTTTCCTGACATTCCTAAAAATGCTCACTAGAAGCGGCCGCTCGTTCTCTTCAAACATACTCTCTCAGAAACAAGTCTCATATATATTTGATTCACCCTCGTATTATCAAATGATTAGTGCAAACTGTTTTTTGATGCAGGTTGAGATTGTAATCATATTCTGTAAAATGTAGTTTTGATGTAGGTACGTTAGGTACTCGATGTGAATTCAAAATTTATACTGATAAAGATTCAATGATTAATTAAAAAAATATTGCAAAATTTTTTGTAATGTCCACCTTTTACTGCAAACTTCTGCATTACAACGTTTATTGCAGGTTGTCTGGAACAGACAAATGAACACTGTCAGGGACTTTTTGCAGACCCTGGAAATTATTGTTCCAAAAAGAAATTGTTCAATATTCAGCTCAATGTTCAATTCGCACCGACTTCAAAATGTCGTGATAGATATAAAATTAAAAATTATTTTATGCTTTTTAGCGCTTTTTGTGAAGTTGGTTCAACTTTTCTTTTAAAAACTATTTTATTTTTCACTTTTTAGTGTCTTCTAGTCTATACAACGAAAAAAACCCATTCAAATTGGTCCACGCGTTTAAAAGTGAGGTTCAACCCCCTACCTCACCTCCATTCCACTAAATTTTTTTTTTCATGGTATCAATCAAGGAATATACTCTACCGAACAGAAAAGGAATCAGCGAAATCGGTCCACGCGTTACGAAGTTAGACTACCCCTCCCACTCCCCAACCCCCACCATAGGACCAAATTATGCTCCTATTAGTAATGGGGTACACACTCTATACAACAGCAAAAGAACCATCCAAATCGGTCAACGCGTTACAAAGTTAGGTTCCACCCCCTCCCCACCAACATTTTTTTCTCGTGGTATCAACCAGGGAACATACTCAATAAAAAAAGATTCATCAAAATCGGTCAACGCGTTACCCGGTCAAACATAAAAAAAATACACGTCGAACTTAGAACCTCTTTGTTTTTGGGAAGTCCCTTAAAAATTACGTGGAAATGCTTGCATGTACGAAAGAATTTAATAAAATTTTCTTTTAAATAGACACGTGGTTTTTCAGCGTAATATTTTGTCTATTGTTTGTTATTGTGAAAACAAATCGTATTTTCTGATAAATTGTCAATTAAACCAAATTTTCTTTAATAATATAGACTATCTCACCTCCCAGGTTCATTTAACAAACCATATTCCAAACCTTCTACATATCAGACCCATCCATTTACTATAGAGTTATTTAAATCGAATATGCTAAGTTAAGAAAAAACCATAGAAAGGAACAAGGCACAAAACAATCACAAACGTACTCACATGAATTTTACTTTCGTTTTATTTGCTCAACCTGAAACCCTTTTAATACGAGATTCGTTCGAATTATTCGCGTTATCTTGGCCGTTTGCCCTGACTCTTCTGGAATACATTACGGGAACACATATCGAACGAATACAAATCCTGAGATCTGACAAAGAGCTAGGAGTGAGATTACTCCCAAATCGATAGTTAAGATAGCAGTTTGATGGAAGTTTTACAAATGAGGGCCCTCATTGTTAGGACGATTCCCTGCTTGCATGTTAATCGGGCAATAAAAGAAAGGTCTTCTCTCCTTAATATGCTGCTACTGTTGTTCTAACTTAATGACATGGAATTCATTACTGAAGCTCGGAATTGTTCGTATTTTCTTTTTGCAAAAATTTATCTGGTCAACCATGCAAATACTGCCCAGAAGTAGGTTGTTTAGTTAAGGCCAGGGACTGACGGACAGATTTACTTTAATTTTTTCCGTCATTAAACTTCTTCGTAAAGGCGGATACAAAAAAAGGTTTTTATTAAATTAGCCAAGATAAGCTGGATTTGATTTGCAATAACTTATTATTCGTGTTTTTATAGGGTAAGTTGATTCACACAAAATCACAAGTTAAGAAAATTAAGACCCCACTACGCAAAAATGGTTTCATTATCTGGTTAAATTTATTTCGGTCTTTCTATTTTTCGCGGGTATCTTTGGTCAACAATACCTTTTAATTTTTAGAGTAATTTTAATATTTCTTACTCCGCTTTAGCTTTGAACGATTTTTTAATTATTTTATCAGTTTGAGTTCTAAAAACAGAATCACACACAATCAACAGAATCAAGCGCACTCCATTTATACGATCCAAAAATCATTGGTTAAAAGGAAGATAACCAATTTACGCCCTAATTGGCTTAAGCAAGAAAAGGAGGTACAGGGTCAATAAATGACAAAAACTCAACGTTTTATAATAAATATTTTATTAGATATTCAAGAGCTAATATCAAAAAATAAATAAAAGCAATTCAGAACAAAAAAATAAAAAAACTCCAAATAATAAAAAATTAAGAAAATAATATAATAAAAAAGAATAAACAAAAAAAATTCAACAAATTATTAAAATCAAAATAAAATTCAAAAAGGCAAATCCAAGATTGTCAAGTCAAGTTTTTGTGATAAGAAAAAGATTGATCAATGTCTAGTAAAATAAAAAATAAATAAAAAAATAGTGCAATTTCACTTTGCTGGCGAAAATAAGTTGAGCTCCAATACCAACTGTAGGTCTGTTCCCAGACTTCCAGTGACAAAAAGTGTACTGATAAAAAGTGCTAGTTGGTGGGGATAACACTTGCGCCTCCAGCACTCCTCCGTGCTAGGGCCAAGTTTTCTCTGATATAAGCAATGAAGAGTCATACTCTTTGCAACAAACAAAGAATCAACCAAATCGGTCCACTCGTTACGAAGTTATCATATCATACTCTATACAAAAAAAACCCATCCAAATCGGTCCACACGGTACAAAGTTAGGTTCAACTCCTACTCCCCACCCCCTCCCCTCCAAACAAATTTTTGGCATCGGGGAACTTACTAAACCAACAAAAAAAGAATTATCAAAATCCGTCAAGCGTTACGAAATGGCAGTGTCTATTTATCACCCTCAAATTGCGGTGTAATTTCCGAGTATACGGAAAGTACACGAAAACACACGGAAAGTATTCGGAAATATACGGAAAGTACACAGAAATTACACGGAAATAACACGGAAGTATACGGACAGCACACGTAATAGTTTATCACAGCCTGTTCTAGATGCAAACCTGTTGCGTACACGTTCCGTCAAATTATTATTAGACTTTCTGTGAGGAAGAGGTGTTTTAATCAGGCTCGTAATTGCTTTATTAACTCCCTCCCCCCGCCAGGTTTGTATCTAGAACAGGCTGTAATAAACTATTACCAGTAATATGAATATGGAAGTGACTATTTGCACTTATCATGTACTTACGTGTAGTTCCGTGAAACTTGTACTTGTACTTCCGTGTACTTTCCCCGTACTTTCCTTGCACTTACGTGTACTTCCGTGTTGTTTCCGTGTAATTTCTGTGTACTTTCCGTCTACTTTCCGTGTATTTCCGTGTACTTTCTGAGTAATTCCGTGTACTTCTGTGTACTTTCCGTGTACACGGAAATTACGCGACAATTTGAGGGTGGTAAATAGACACTGGCTTTCGAAATTAAGCCCGGTTTCGAACTTAGAACGTCTTTGTTTACGGGAAGTCGGTTAAAAAACAATTTAACTTTCCTGCTATATCTGGATGACTTTTCCTTTCTAAAGGTAGGAATAGCGCGTTCTAATGAGCATTTACCAGATGTGCGCATTACTAAATGTCACCTCCAATTAAATAGTGTTGTAGCTATATTGCCTACAAATTTTGTAGTTGAAGAATGTTTATGAGGAGGCTCTAGAAAATTTTAATATTTCGTTATCGTTTTTTTCCGCTAGGTATTTGCATGCATTCGAAGAGAACGAGGTAACTTTTCTCATAACTTTTAATCAAATGGAAACCTCAACGCGAATACATGTAAAATTCTGAAGTGCAATCACAAAAGTTGGAGGAAAGTTTACAGATGTCGATCAAGGCGCAAACCCAAATATTGCGAAAGTCAGCGGAACCTTCCCGATCCAAGCCTTTTGAAATTGTTATGTGCCCGCCATGCCAACTGCAAAACCAACAAGCAACCCAGGTATGCTCATCAATGAAAAAAATCAAAAAGTTGCGGAAAGTTGTTTGTTGTGTTGATCCTTTGTTACCGTAACAAGGGCATTATGTTGGACTGGCCATAAATACCGTCCTTAAAAGGCTAAAGACGCAGACAGCATCAATTTAAGACGTTGATAGTGCACTACTCCACGTAGATGCGAGATGCGTTCTGGACGTTGTGGTGCCCTTAACGGCGCATCATAGAGCCTGTTTTGAATTTTCCGTTTTATTTTCCTTCCATCTTTGTCTACGGATGCCGCGACCAAATGAAGACATTTTGGTTAATCAAGTGGCAAGAATGTGACTTTTATTACTATATGTGATGCTGCGAACCGTTAATAATCCGCCCACACTATAACGTAGAATTGACAGATATTTTGGTTATTACATAGAAAATGTCACTAATTGACCGATTTTATGTTCTGTGGCTGATAAATTGAGCCGGCACAGTTGGAAGTCGAATTAATTAAATGTGAAATTAACGAGGTCATAAACTATAATACTGGAAATAGGAATTCCTAGGGAGTACCGGTAACATTAGTTATTTTCGGAAGTTCTTTGATGTCTGCTTTAAAGGAAAGACCAATAATTTTCGCTATCAACTTTTTCCGAATGTTAAATTCAACACCTACTTAGAATTATGGAGCGCCAGCTCCTCATTCACAAAGAAGCACGATATTAATAGAGAAAACTTAACATTAACCCAAAAATTGTATAATTAATATAATTAATCTAATTTATTTAGGTTGAATTTGTTATATGGTATGCTCCCTTTCAGCATATTACAAATGACGTTCTAGCTTGGTATAGATAGGGTGAGTTAATAGAAATGTTGGTCATGCGAGTACAGTTTGTTCAGTTCGGTTTTCTGCTCTTACTTAAATTAATTCACTAAATAAATTTCTGTCTAAGTATTCGGTTTATCCTCTTCGCCAGCGCATAAAAGAAACAAAATTAGGAAATAAACATATAAACTGTAAACGTTTGTTTTTTTATGCGATGTGACCAAAGCCTAGGGGACAACCCTTTGATGCGTTAGCATGGTTTTGTTCGGAAGGGAATTAGGGTAAGGGAAGTGAGGAAACTTGAATGTCTTGTTTTTGCTACAGCGAGATAGACAACAGCCCAGAGACGGAGTGGATTATGTTAATTTCTTAATAAAAGCTCACGGGGAGACATAGTCTGGAATCCGGGACCCTTGGTATGGTGGTCGTACCGCTCAACAAATTGATCCAACTCCGTATCTTGTGATTTCATTAACTCAGTACTATCTGTCACATCAGAAGGAAACAAAACAAAATAAAAATTTAAGAAAAGACTTAGCTTTTCATCCTTTGCTTAAACCGTTTTGTTTATAAATTTTTTCCTCCTCCTCGAAATCCTCAAAATTTAGACTTTTACACTTTTAAGCGTTTATTCCTTTGGCAAATTAATCACTGGACTGTTCGCTTCACCTACCAAACCTTTGTTCCCTATTATGTCTTCGTCAGTGGAGTAACGTGTAACGTGTTGACCAGCCAACCCGGAGATCTCAGATTCGCCACCATACGATATATATGCAATAAATATGACTTTGAGGGTTGTGAAGTAATGTCGGTGGTTCGGAATCCACCTTAAATTGTAGGTCCATTTGCAATCGCTATAACGAATCAAGTGAAGTTCTTGTCACGCCCCATACCCACAAAGTGAACAAATGTCCTTTTCTGCAAAATCTCTATGTTTATATTAATTTCTAAACACGAGAAAGATCTAAGTTACCTGATTGAGGGTAATAACGTTTGTGGATTCCAGTTTGTGTCAATCCAGAACCTTGATTTTAACTCTGACTTCCGACTTCATTCACAAAATTGAGGGTAACCGAATTCAGTTACAATAATACTAAAAATGTTCACTTTAAAGTCCCCAATGTATTTGTTAATGGCATTATCTCGGCCATTTTATTTGTCTTTTTTTCTGCAGTATAGTTCCATAGGGTGCCAAATTGTTGGCATATGTGTAAACAATTTATTTTATAACTCCGACTACCGATGCGCGATAGTTAGAAAATTATCGATATGTCGATATCAATATTATTATTAAAGAAATATCGACACCATCAAATATCCGCTATACAAGTATCGATACATCAGGTATATCAGGATATATCATAAAAATATCGCCATATATAGGATAACAGCGAAAAAATTTCAGATTCTCTGATTGGGAGCCGTTTTTTATAAATATTGAAAAATCATTGAGTAAAGGTAAAATAATATATGTGGTTGCACAGACAATCATAATAATTTCAATGTTTTTGAGTAATTTAAAGTTTCTATTGTCAGCTCCATTGAGAAATCTTTATAACAACGTAGGTCGTCAGGCCGCCACAGATATAAGTAGTACAAATGAAAATACTAAAAGAAATACCTACTCAAGTTAGAAAAACATAGGAAAATTTTTTATATTGCAGATCTTTTGTTATATTCAACATTACAATAACCAATGTCGTCTTTGATTTATAAAAAAATTGTTAAACAAATATTATAACTTAAACCATTTTATTTAACATAAGATTATGTACTTTAAGCTAAAAAAATAATAAAATTATGGGTAAAAAATTGGCTAGGACTAACAGCAGTGGCCTCGTCTAAAAATCGGCACGCCGCGCATTTAGTTTCTTCTAACCCGTGCCAAAGATTACTTACTACTAGATAACCGGTTCTCTTAATTACCCAGCTGGTCTTGAAAAAGTAACACTGGCACCACAGTAAAACGAAATATATCCAGCTTTTAAAGTCATAAGAATATATGTACATGCAAGGTAGTGTGCAGTCATTTACTCCTGTCAAAATTCTGGTCTCATCCGAAGAGAATCACAAACTCCTGTCAAAAAAAAGTAACGCCAAATCTTGTCGGGAAAAATGTTGACCTAGGGTTGGGGCGCGAGGGGGGGAGAGGAGAAACCTAACTTTGTAATGCGTAGACTGATTTCGATTATTCTAAATATATAAAGTATCTATTCATATATTGACAGAAATTGTGGCTTATGGTAAAAGTTGTAGGATGGGCAGCGCCTAGCTTCATAGGGCATAGACCGATTTTGATTTGGTTGTGCAGAATACGTTTCCTGATTGATAAATGATAACAATTCTGTACCTAGAGTGACTATGATGATTCTTTGACTACGATTATTCTCTCTTGCTGTATAGAGAAAAGTGGTGCACTAGGGTCATGTTAAGAACTGTCTAAAGTGAAGGTACTAAAGGGTGACCGTGACTAATTTCGTAATATGCGGCCGGATTTGAATAATTTTGTTAGTGCACTACCTCTGTAATTTTTGAAACTGCTTTGTTCGTAAGAACAGTATTTTTCGAGTATATATGAAGACACTAAAAAGTGAAAATTAAAATAGTTGTTTAAAACAAACTGAACTGACTTCACAAAAGCGCTAAAAGAGCATTAAATAAATTTTCATTTTATATATATTACGACATTTTGAAGTCGGTGCAAATTAAACAAACAAAACAACTACCCAACCACAATTGAAGATAATATATAAAACTACCTGAACGTCTCAACTCACGGAATTATAAGGAAGGACGATTAAATACTTTTGTTGTAGTTGTTTGGTTTGTTTACTTTGCTCCGACCTCAAAATGTCGTAATAGAAGCGGAAGAAAACCAAAATTATTCACACTTACCTGTCTTTTGTTCTGTACTCAAAACGAAGCTGAAAAAAAACTTTATTTTATTATTACAGAAGATATTAAAGTAGGTGGCTTCACTGATGAAGCACGGAGTCAAGGAAGATACGCCGAGAGTCTGGTCATACTGAAGAATCCTTCCCTCGAAGATGGCGAGGAACCTGATGCGGTGTTGAAGATAACCCTATTCCCGATACTAAAGTTCTTCTTCTCAATGTCCCAACGTTCCAGGAATCCTGAGAAGCAACTTACCAAAATTTTCTCCTCAATCCCACAATGTCCCACAAATCCTGTCCCGAAAAGCCGAGTTGAAAATCATAGAAAGAGTGATCTTATAAGTCGAATAAAATCGTGGTACTGAAGCTGCAGTCGCTGTATGTACGAATACACATGGAACCTACCTTGAGTGGAAATCGCTGGCCGATAAAGCAGATGGTTTGAAGCCTGGCCTGATTGTGTTAACCACTTGAAGCCTTGCGGATGGAGTTCCTGAGACGATAAGTTGCTGTAAGGATAGAATAGATTAGTCAAATTCAGTATAGTTTTTTTATATAGAAATTTAGGGAAAATAATGTAAAGAATGTGGCTAGGATAGGATAGGATTAGTTAATTGGATACATATAATTTTGAATTTTAGCTCGAATATATATTAAGATGAGCAAAATGCAATAATATTAGTACTTTAGTTAGGATAGAAGTAGGATAAAGATGATGAATTTTTGAGATAGGAATAATTAATTATTTAAAAGATACTTACTTTGTGAAGAGGATGTAAGCCCAATTTGCCTGCTCACGATTCTTATGAAGTCTTAAAAGAAAGGAAGAAAACCATTAATATTTTTCGAACAAATATTAGCTGTCCATTATATTTTAATAGCTTACCTTTTCGGAATTTCTCTCCTTTTGCGACAAAAACCAGAAACACATCACACTTAACCTCACCACGAAACGATCACGAAATAATTTACGAAACTTTAATACGGGCTTACATGCGAAGAGACTGGGTATCTTCTCAAACGATTTTTGCAGAAGCTGCATGGACGAGGAGGAAGAGGAAACTGTTCTCCACTACCTCTGCCGGTGCCCTGCACTGGCAGGCAGGCGAAAGTCCTACTTAGGTAACTATTTCTTAGATAGTCTCTGTGATCTGGAGGCGATTGATGTTGCAGATCTTTGGCGCTTCATTGACAGCTCCGGATGGTACCAATGAGAAGGTGGAGGGAATTCTTTGGATTCCGTGGCATCACAACGGGCCTTTTGAGGTCTAAGTCCCTTTAAGGCAGCCACATAAACCTAAATCTAAACCTTAATACACGGAAACAATGACCGATTTTCCTAGGCTGTCCGTAACCCAAAGTATAGGTTGGTTAACAATTTGGAGGCGAAATAATATTATTAATTGAATCAGAAACACGTGTACCTGAATGACAGATGGAAACTTTGGAGCGAAAATTTATACCCTTACAAAGATCGGAGAATTTTTCTATTAACGAATAAATGAATGTTGAATTCCGAAGATAAATTTAACATAGAAAAAAAGAATTTAATTTTAAAAATCTGAACCGATTCGCAAAATTATAAACCGATTCACGAGTCAAATTGAGATTTTTGGGGAGAAGCGGACAGTTTAGTGCGAATTTTCTAAGGAGCAAATACTTAAAAGTCAGTGCGGAAAAGTTTAAAAAAAAGGACAAATAGTGAAGAAAACGTCAACAGGGAACAAAAGAAACATATACGCAGATACCTGGAACAAAGATGACGCCGATAAATAAGGAGGCGGATATTTACCTGTGGTAGGAGAGGACAAGAAGAAGGAGAAATTTAGAAAAGTTAAGTAACTTCTTTTGTTATTTATTTTGAATTTTTTTTTATTTTTGGTTCTCTTCCTTCTTCTTAGTAGAGTAGTTGTGAAATTAAAACAGAAATTTTGGTGAGAAGTGAAAAGGGGTCAAAGTATAGAGTGTCGTAATAAATTTAATGGAAAAATAGATATTCTTTTATTCCATCAAATAATTTTGTATTTACAATTTTCCTTGCGTTTGGGCCGGCAACATTCGAGTTCGTGGACTCTCATAACCACGTGGCGCCCACAAATATAGTAAACCCACCCCTTCTCCAACGAAGTTGGCATAATTTATATGCTTCCAGTAGGGCATATAACAATCTACAACTATCAACCACATCAAACAAACACCAAAAAACTACTTATGCTCTCCGAAATTCATGTAATTAACACACCTGTTTTTTATCTTTATTAAATTTCCCATCTTATTACCTTTCCAAAAAGGTACAACATATCCAGGTAGATTAAAGATGTAGAAATTTTGTACGTAGAAACCCTTTTGGAAAATATTATAAAAATCTGCAATTTAAAGAAATTGAACTCAAATTTGTACTTTGAAACAAAAAGTTCCCAGAGTCGTTATGTTGCCAAGTCCAAAATATGCCAATGAACTGTCTACGAATTTGAGCTTCTAGGGAAAAGAATGAACATACAAAAGTGTTTGCGGCAATTTTTACAGGTCTATCCGTCCATATTTATAAATCATTGATTCACATTTATGAATACTCAATAGGCACTTCGAGCAGCGTATTCTTAAGTTCTTGTTCCACCAGCTCTCGGACTATCCAATTGTAGTAAGTACACATCACTATATTGCCATCTATCAAAAGTAACGATTTTAAATTTGGACTGCCACAGTAATAATGCTTGATGTCAACGATCTTCGATTGTGAATTCCATGTTTCGCTTACAAATTATAGTATACGTTTTAGATGGACCTACGATTATTTAACCAGAAATTTTTAATGTTGATTTCCCTAAGTAGTTCCCACGTTTTTTGCTTGTTTGTCATTTCCTTTGTTATAATATGAAATGTATACTTGGTACTTATATCATCTATGCTGCAACATAATATGAATGTGAAATATTTACTTTTTGACATTACAACTGCCTAACACGTGCAGCCATAGCGTGCGTGATTGTCAAATTTTTCATCTTTTTATGCATACACATTGTAATCTGGAAAACCAATTAGGCCGCGAATGGCTATATTCGTCCTGAATTTTAATCATATTCGATGTGGATTCATTAAAAATCCGCTCAACGTCATGTTTGTTTCTATTCGTTATCAACCGCTCCCACTAGCAATTAATTTCCCATCTGCGTGAAAGGTATCAGCAAATTTCGATTTAGCTAAGACTTGGGGTAGAATTTATTGCTCTACAGGAAGAATACCAATTTTAAGGGAAGTGTTGTCCATATTTATTTTCATGCAAGTGAACTTAACGATCGCGTGCTAAGTAACACTTTGGCATACTCGCGGCCCTAATCAATAAGAGCCTCGTGCAGTTCAACTTGAACTTCCGCTGAGTCAATATTTGCGGAGGCGTTATCCGAAGGGCAGACACCTTCTAGACTAAGGCACCGGGGCATTAAAGCGAAAAATAATCCCAATTCATTGGAAATTGGTTATAACATTTATTACCTCCACACCATGCCAGGGCATGAAATTAAATACTCGGCGCCAATTCCTTAGTTCCTCATTTGCATATTTCGGAAGAGGGCTTGGGTTTGCGTACATAACGCTCGATAGTGGACTGGATACGTCGTGTGACTAACCCACACTCGAATAGGCAGGAATTCCCCAAGGATTTAAGGGTAATACATGTGTTTCCAAAACGCACATACCTTGTGATTTATTGCAATTTGTCATTCATTGCATAAATAATAAATTCGAGACCAGCAAATAATTATGATCCTTGTTGAGGAATTTGGACAGCGTAACATTTGTTTATTTCGGTATTGTTTGCGGTTTTGCATATCAAAACAAACAACAGCTCAGGAAATACTGAAGGAAATGGCTAAAGTTCGTTTTAATGAATTCTGTATGAAAATGGTCCGACATTTACCGCTTAATAGCTAAGAAATAACTTCCAAAACACAGTAATTTCCTGTAATAGCTTATATCATGTAAATTTCTATTATGATGTTACATTGGTCACGTAGTAGGTACATAAAATCACTTTGATGTTAAGAATGAGCAAATAAAAGTAGCATTATTTTAGTCGTGGACTTACAACTACTTTATTTTTATGAATGATGTAATATTTTGCGTTTACATCTATTAAATCATAGTCGATAAAGACCTGGGGATTGGTGGGCGGACACGTTAGCACTCAACCCGCCGACGTCTTAATTATGCATCATAAAAACATGAAAGAGTACTCGCTTCCCCTTTTTCCCCAAAGCAAAATACTTCTGTTGCGTTACCTTTATGTTTATAACTTAAGAATATTCTTTGTTAAAAGTTGTAGTGTAAACATGAGGAACATAACTTACGCAATAGATGTCTGTTAGCGACTCTTCGGCAGGCCAACGCTGAATATACCCTATATACTATATTATAGGTACTGACTACTTGATTTAAGATGAATCCTTGTATTATTTCACCCACTTACCTTATGTAAAGCTTACCAGGTTAATATTTTTGATATCATTTCTATTTACTACCTTACAGATTTTGTATAGAAACTTGTTTTGCTACGGGAGCTTAATAATAAATAAATGTTTGTATTATTTTAGTCATAGTATGCCTAACTCTGGAGTTCTCCATAAAGCGTACTTATGTATTCCATTTTTTACCTTTTTATTACGAAAGAAAGAGACAAAGAAGGATCAATCTGCAAGGGTCAAAATAACCATCTAGATGAAGATGGACAGTGTTGTTAGACGAGTATGATTTGGTATTACAGTAAGGGAAGTACACTTGCCTAAGAGGGATATCAAGGTAACAAGGCAGCACGCTGATTATGCGAGTGTCTTACATCTGAGAAGCACTCTGGTGTAAGTAAGTACGAATGACTGTCCAACACCAGGGAATAGCGTTGGTGAAGAGGATAAATAGCCACGCTAGTGCAAGACAGACGATATGAGTGTCTGCCACCAGGGAAATAAGCTGGTTAGGGAGAAATTTAGAAAACCAGGAAAGCACGCTGGTTAGATGAATGTCTTACCCCAAATTTCCTAAGTTACTTTTGGTTCCTGCCCGAACCTGTGACTTGGTATCGACCTGCTGGCCTACTACTAATGACCGGTACAGAGCCAGCCCTCCTTATTCGGGGTGTTCAAAAAGTATCGGACCCCAACCCTATCTCAGAAAATATTGATCGGAGGAAAAAATGATCAATGCAAAAGTTGTAGGAATTTGCACGGAGGGTCCAATGGCGACCTCAAATTTGAACTTGACTTTGACCTTCAAGGTGAAATCAAGGTCAAGTCAATTTTTTTAAATGAGACACCCCACTTTTTATTGCAAATTCAGAAAGAGTGGAAAATTTTAAGTCGAAAAATGTTCAATTTGCCATTTTGCATTTGCTAATTTTCAATTTCTAACATTAGATTCGTAACCAGCGACCCCGAAAACCCACGAGCACATGTTTTACTTAAAAATAATGAGATTTCTTTTAACTGGGAAAATGGTCCGCCAGCGACCGTTGAGTAATCGATTTAGCATAAAAAATATCATAATACTGTTTAACCTGCTAATACTGTGAAACCTGCGTTTGCCGGATTTATGCTTCAATGACCTTGACAGTGCACTGACCTTGACCACGGAGTCGTTTGAAAAAGGGTCAAGGACATATTCAGACGTAAAATTTTCCACTCTTTCTGAATTTGGGGTGTCTCATTTAAAAAAATGGACTTAACCTTGATTTGACCTTGAAGGTCATAGTCAAGGTCAAATTTTAGGTCGCCATTGGACTCTCCATGCAAATTCCTACAACTTTTGTATTGATCACTTTTTCCTCCGATCAATATTTTCTTAGATATGGGGGGGGTCCGATACTTTTTGAACACTCCGCATAGTTGAGCTGGGGTATAGCGGCGTATTTAACCCTTATCTGTGTACTGGAAAATAAAGGTAATTTCGTAAACTGTTCATTGAGCTATTTCGGACCTAGCAACATGAAGACTCTGGGAATGTTCTGTTTTAACATTGCATGTCCGCAGAAGCAAGCGCTCCCGTGTTATTTACCTCCGAGCGCTACTTAAGCGACTTAAAACAAGGTCTTCTTTAGAAGCGCTTAACTTGCGCTCGAAGTGAAATAACACGGGAGCGCTTGCTTCTGCAGACATGCAATGTTAAAACGAAATGAACCATCATACGGATAGCAAGCGCATCGAGCTTCTAAGTAAGCGCTTCGCCATTTCTTATACTATAGAGCGCTTCATTTTCCGCTGGGTAACAACAGCACACTCGCTCACCGTGAAAAACAATTTACATGTATGCACTTGTGAAAAAGGTTTTACATTTACACAGGTTAAACTTTTTAGCTAGTAGACTAGTAGCTCTGATAAATTAGTCATGAATCAACGAAAAAACAGGGAAAGTTCATTCTAAGCTCTTGTTAACAAGAAAGCTCTTGAGGATAAATTAAACCCTTACTCTATGGTTTTGAGTCTAAGAATCTCTGCTCTTCGGGGTGAATTGATGCAGGAAATTGATAGATTATTCTTAATGCAACTCCACAGGGAAAGGTGCCACTAGGCTGCCACTGTTACCACTTGTTTACGTTTCTACAAATTACGGGGTCCTAGCCGGAAATTACGAGTGTGAACATTTTCGAAAATTAAAAAAAAGGACAATGTACGCCTGTAGTTACCTAAGTTCATTGAACTATCTTTTTTCATTAATCCGCTTATCGGCTCAGGTATATATTTTGAACTAAAGCGTAGATAATTGTCCCATAGACAGTAGCTTATTAGACATATAGAATTTGCCTTCAAATTGCTAAGGCATGCAAACTAGACTAAACGATATATAAGTATATTATGGATTTACATGTTGATTTTTGGAACAACGGGAGAACAGAATTCACGTATCAACTTAGGCAATCTAAACTCTCCCCCTAGAAGAAGAACAAGCCATCAATTCCGTTTATTGTTATACCCACCGAGAGAATATTCGGAAATTGGAAAAGTCAAGCATATTCCTCCCTTTTTGGGATTGTTCCCTCCCATCAACACCTTATACCTGCGATATAAAACCTGATGTGAACCCTTGAGTGCTTATCATCGACGTCTTCCCAGGATACCTTTAGAGAGTTGAAACGTCCTAAAAGCATTATATTCCTTAGCAAAGCTATTTTTGACTACATCCAGTCCTTTCAAAGGAGGGATTTTATTGATTTTCTTCAGACAACCAACTACTCTGAGGTTGCGTCTCCCCTGTCTTGAGCTCCCGAGGGTTGATTTGATGGTCGTAAACGTAAGACAGCTGAAGCGTCAGGGTTTACCTTTTCGGGTGATGAAAGGTTCTTTTCGCTTTTTCTCCAACCGCTTTCTTAACTTCTTAGGAAACGTTTTAGGTATTGAGGGAAACATTTCAAAGATTCTTTCTTTGAAACTCGTTGTAATGGTGAGAATTTTTTGATTAGTTTAAAAGTTATTTCCCAAAACTTTTCAAAGTTGAGCAAAGTTGGATCGATTCTTGGCTAGCTGATAACCCTTCCGCTTTGAAATTTAATGGATTTTCACAAAATTACATGAAGGTGTATCAAAAAGTAAATTAGGTAACAGGCGAACAACAATAAAAAGTTGAAATTACTTTGAACAGGGTTAGAACGATAGGATACCCACATCAAGGGAGTTTATTAGGAAATTTCAAGGTAATTTTCCGAAAATGAATAGCAGTTTAGCTGCTCTTGTCCGCATTCGTTTGAATTTAACGTTTACCTTCATTTAATGTCTTGTAGCTCGAAATTCATTCAATTTATTGCTTTAATTTTAAGTTGGTATTATTCTTGTTAAGGATATGTAGGTAGCTAATCTGAGGGAAGAAAAATTCAGGGCATCTCAAATTGCTACGTTTAAAATATGTTAAAATATGTATAAAAAAATTTATTATATCTAAAATGAGGTATTAAAGATCCCATAAAAAGTAATTTCGAACGGGTAACGTGGTTCTTTCATAAAATTAGGTACGGTAACTATGTACACCAGAAAATTCTATAATCATAGACTTGGTTACCAGTAACCAGTTCTGGTAAATACGGAACCACCGCATGCCGTAAAGACCGGACTACTAACATTCTTACGTTAATGCCACAGGAGCGTTGCATTTCGTGTAGCCTAATGAATGCACGTAAAAAAATACATATCTTGGATAGCACGGTATACCAACTTGTTCGGCAAATGTTTTCTTTTACATTTGAAGATTAACTCAAATGTGTCAAAGCTTATTCGACATACCTTGTATTATGAATACCGTATACTATAGACTCTGTATAAAGGGCGCGTTTGTGTGTCATCGACCTTACCGGTTCTCCAATCCACAGCAGTTTTATGGAGAAGCCTCGGCCCCACATCTCTCTCTCTCTCTCTCTGGTTCCTTTAACCGCTTGTGGGGCATAGGGTTGTTTTGGGGACTACGATTTGTTGTTTTGGGTACCTTCCTTCTCGACAGATCTTCTAAATGTGTTATACGGTTATCCAATTCGGCCTCTTCCTTGGTTTCCGTGGGGATTCCATATACTGTAAATCTGTGCAGGTCTTCTTTGGTAACGACCTCCGGCCAATGGATGTTAAGGATGCGCCGGAGATACCGGTTGACAAGGACTTGTGGCTTAGATGTTCAAGTAAATTTCCATGTTGAACAGCCGTACAACAGATCAGATTTTACATTCGGCGCAAAGATCCGGAGTTTTGTATGTCTGGATATGTTATTATTCCGCCAGATCTCAGCAAGAATATCAAATGGTTCTAACTTGCTCCGTAGCCAAAGATTATCTCCACAAAATCAATCCCAGGTATCCAAGCCGTACTAGACGTTTCGAGTGTATTTTTTTCAGATAAACGGGTTACAAGCATTTCTATCCTATCCCAGAAGGAGGGCTGATCCTAAAGGCGCCCTGAGAGTCAACGAGAATGTATTTGTATAGCGCGTAGGTACTCTTTAAGCTTAAGTGTTCTGGCTGGCTCGTGGGTTTCCCTCCTGCTTTCTCACCCGGGCTTAGGACAGGCTCCGCCTGAGAAATATCCACAGAAATATGGAAAGAAGATTTAAATAGAAAAATATCTCCTTCTCAAGGAGTTTCGTTACTATTTCCCATTTTTTCCTACTAAAAACTGTGTGTTTTTTTAAACATATTGTTGGAATGACAGATTGTTGGAAAGCAAATATTGACGGAATGAAATTTTTTAATTTTGATCGAAAGAATGATAGTGTGAAATGAAGAAGAAAATGTTTGTCAACTCCTGACAGCCGGCTTATTTTGTTGTATTATTTAAGATCGTATATAAAGGAAGGAAAATATGTTTTTAACGAGAAACGATAGACAGTTTTATATGAATATGGACATTGGATGTATTAAATAAATATTTACTAAAAGTAATTTGTATACCAATTTTAGGGTTGCCTCAACCTGAATAAATAGACGAGTGAAATTGTAAGGTGATATTGATGGAACAGTCGTATTCTTCCTCACTTTGTGCAAGTTCTAATGCTTTTGAAAGCATGTATATGAATTTCATGTTTTACTTACTTTGTTAATATGTTTTGTATTAGGCACATGGATGCAGAACGAAGTAAAATGTTTGCTTCAGATATATAAAGAGAAGACAAATTTATTCGACGGACATTGATAGTGTGATTGAAGTAAAATGAAAAAATGGAAATTTTTTTATATGATAATGCCAAAGCTCAGGGGATGCCCTAGCTTCAGTACTATGTACAATGTCTTTTCTTCGGTATACTTCTTCCATCCTCAGAAATATCTTCGTTGGCAGACTTTATACTAACCGCTAAGAGCATACGGCCAGAAAATCTTTCCCACCTTGTTTGTTTTTATAAGCTCGAAGGAGAGCTCATCTATTCCCAGTAATAGATGAGTACCCTTAGGATCTTAATCGTTCTGCCATCTGTCGAAGTGCAGATTGCTATTTCGTTTTTTAATTTTCCGAAGAATTTCATTGCTGTCCGAAATTTCTTTTCCCAGGAATCCAAATCGTGACTTTTCTGCGATGCTAAACTAGCCCCCTCCATAAGCGCCCGTGCTGGCAAGTTAAAAGCCGTTAAACCGAGGAGAAAAATCGGTTATTATACACTTTAAGGTGTAACTCTGCAATAACCCTGCCCTTGATATATGTTATTCCTGGGGTCATTCGCAGATAAAAAATATATGTATATAGCACGAGACCTCCATATTTTTTTGGAATCTTAAAAATCGGGAATGAATATTGGGAAAATTTTGCACAAAATGTTGGTATGTTATCTTTGGTCATGTAAAATTATTAAACCAAGGGAATCAGTGTTTTTCTTTCCTTAAGAGGCTTTCAGGAAGCTATTTAAAACAAAAAAAGGATATCTGCTGCCATTCAAAAGTTATTAAAATTTGTATGCTTCTCGAGAAGTACTATTTTTAAACTAAGTGTTTCACGTGGCCCCCATCCTGCAGAACATTTCTGCTCTCGAAATAAGAGACTTTTTGATGACACCTTCAAATCTAGGCTTATTTCTGATTTGGTCTCAAGCTGTACAGATTTTTTGCCACAATTGCTTTACTGATCTTATTTCTTAACCATAGACAAGGTCTTTTAAATGACCCCATAGATAAAAGTCTAATGGATTCAGATCAGGAGATCTTGCTGCCAAACACATAGTCCGCCGCGACCAATCCACCTTGTTCCATAAGCTTCGTTCAGGTACTATCGCACCTGACCCGATAAATGGGCAGGAGCGCCATCGTGCTAGGCTAATTCGTCTTCAAGGAGGCCACGTAAGAACTCCAAATAAGTATTTCCATTAATTACGGGTACCTGAACTGGTCCCAATATTCGGTCACCAATAATTCCACACCAAATATTTATTTTAAAGGAATATTGGTGACTATTTGGGAGGATTGCCCTAGGATTTTCATCCGCCCATAAATGGAGATTATGGAAGTTGACAACCCCATCTTTTGTAAATGTTGCCTCGTTAGTGAAAAGAATTTTTGAGATAAATTCTTTATCACTTTCTTGACGATCTAGCATTCATTCACAAAAGAGATTTCTACTTGCATGATCTCTCTGCTGAAGGCCCTGCACCGGTTGGAAATGGTATTGGTGATGCTGGTGCCTTTGCAAAACATTATGAACTGTTCTGTTTTACACACCAATCCTAACGACAATTCTTCTGGTACTTATGAGGGGATTGTCAGCAACTTACCCTTATACACGGTCTTCCACCCTAGATATTTGCTGCCTGCCTCTGTCATAGGAACGAGCAAGAAAAGACCCAGTTTCTGCTAACCTTCGGCGGATAACCTCAAATGTTGAGTTATGTGGAACGCGTCAACCGGGGTATCTTTTTCGATACAACTGTCGGACTAAAGAAGAACTACTTTCAGCCTCACCATAAATGAGCAGCATGTCCACATACAGGAATTGTTAGCCATTACGTTCAATTTAAAATCGTAATCCGCATCTAAAATCCAAAATCGAAAACCAAATTCCTACTTCGTACTTGTCGTTACCGTGAATCTCAAAAGCCAGAAAATTCAAGAACCAAAACCAATATATCCCCAAAAACAACAAGCGAAATCGAAATACAAATCTTTAACAAATTCAAGCAGAAGTCGTAATAAATAAACAAAACACTCTAAAGAACGCATTTATAGCTCAGATATCAGTACCTTCAATGCCGGCCGTTCAACAAGAGAATGACCACAAAAATTTCTGTGGGGACGCCTCAAGGCACTCTTGCTATTTTCGAGCAGCATAAAAATTTTACTAACTTTTGAATGGCTGCAAATATCGAATTATCCATTAGAAAGGATAAAGTGTCCTCTCTCAAAAAAGCTTTTAATGTTGGTCTTGCAATGTCCTTGAAAGGACTTACGAGCTTTTAGGTGAACACACCTCCTTTGAAGGAATCAAAATTTTCAAACATGATTTTGAAGGGGAAGGGTTAATTAAGTTTTGGGGGGGGGGGGGGGAGGGCTGTATGGAAGAAAATGTTGATCACGACACAGAATCCATTGGTATAGCGTTAACTCCGGTATTTTGCTTAATATCTATTAGTAAAAAGGTAGTTCTTAAAAGTAACCCCAACTCTCCAAGTGCATCGGAAACCACCCTTAGTGCAACTCTTAACCTTGAATAATATTCATCTTAAAATTCTATTGATTAAATTTATTCTACAACGTGAAAAAGCAATGCCTCATATAATCAGGAGACCAAAATAGCTCAGAAGGAAAATCCAAATTAAGCAGAAATGGAAAAAGAAATGACACAAAATAATGACATAAATTGCGAGCGTCTATACTCTGGTAAAATTTCCTCGTAGAAGGTTTCTAATATAATAATGCTACCATACATTCCGTAGGAGGCCCTTGATATTGTGCACGCTTAAGGCATCTCCATCCATGTAGCGCTTGTTATGTCAGATAAAATCTGGAGAGCTCTTACCTTCCAGCGATTTTTGATCAATTACGCACTTCAACCCGGCTTCCATTGTGTTCGTACTTTCGCAGATTTCTGTATGAACTCGCCTTCACAAAAGTCGACAAGTCCCCATGGCCTTGACAACTCGGGGAAGGGAACAAGAAAGTGTAGTTCATGCCAGTGGCAGGATGAGAAGATGCTAAAAGGATTGTAGCACTTTGAAAAGTTTCCGTAGAAAGCTTGTTTCCCTTCAGCTATTAGAGGACTTTCTGCAAGCGCCTTGTTTGCTTAAATCTTTTCCGCTTAAATCAAAGTAAGCAATTTGCATACTACAACATGTTAATTAGGGTTGGTCTAAGATTACGGTGGAAATGGATACACAAGAGACATTCAGAATCTCACTTTCATGTGGCCTATGTGATAAGGCTGTTACTTAAGACTAGATAAGCAACCTTTTCCTCTTAAAGTCTTACTTTCTTAATAAGAGGTAATGGATTTTGGCGAGGCAGGGAGATCAAGATTTTGATAATAACAGAAAAGGGTCGGAAAACTTTGTCAACTTTCACTTCAAAGCTGTTTTCTATTCACATAGGTGATTTATTAAGTTTTATGAACTGAAAGTTTATGCACGTTTTATCCTCGACATTTTCTTATTCGCAATGACATACCACTCATTTTAAGTCTTTGAACTGCAACAACTTAGAAGCTAAAGTTCGAAAGCAGAAGTCAACCGCTAGGTTTGAGCTTGGAAAGCAGAATGATTTATGTCAAAAAAAGTAGGGTGATAGGTCTCACCTAGTCAATATAAAAAAAGCATGGCAGGGGGGGGGGGGGGGTAATGGTATGCACATCACTATTTTATTTTTAAATTTTGATTTACTCATCGTAACGACATCAAATAAACGTCAAAAAACTACTACAGCAATGGTCTTCACAAAATTGTCAACAATGTTACTCTAGCTCCTACCATTGGAGGTACAGTCATCCCCAACAGTCACAAAAAGTTTTTGCGATTACCTAAAATTTAGGATTTTCACAAATTTTCTCCGAAATTCATGCCATTAATACATTTGTTTTTTATTTGTATTGAATTGTTCATCTTATTACTTTTACAAAACGGTACAACATGGTAAGGTAGAGAAAGGATTAGAAATACCGCATCCTTAGATATCCGTGCCATTCTGTTTCTATTTTTTCTTCTAAATTTTGCTATAAAAGAGCGTCAGTCAACAAAAATATCGATCATAGTTGAAAAACCAATCGATAACTACGGGTGTTCAAGCTAAAATTATTAACAAATTCTGCCGAAGTCGAGCAGCAAATAATCATCTTCGTCGGGCAAGACTATGAAACGAGCCCAAGACAAGTCGCAAGACGATTAGGAGTGTCTTTAGTTAAAGTCTGAAGGGTTATATATTCAGCAGGGCGACGCTAATATCATTACATCCCAGTCCAAGGACTACTGGCTTGAATTTGGCTTCTGGAATTCGACTTGGAGAACACGGCGTTGCTGTGCCGTGTCCTGTGGATAAATGAATAGCAATTCACCGGGGATGGTATCACAAACATCCACAACCTCCATACCTGCTCGAATACTAATCCACACAGGACAAGGGGGACCTCATTCTAGCCCAAATTATGAGTCACTGTTTGTGCTGGTATCGTTGACACCCATTTAATTGGGTCATTCATTTCGCCGCAAGCACTAAATAGATTTTTTAAAGAATACATGCCAAATCTACTAGAGGACATTCCAATAGATAATCTTAGGCCAATGTTTTAATAGCACAATATAGCACCAGCGCATTCTGGTATCATTTTAAAGGCAATACTGAATGAAAAATTCTCTGACCGCTGGCTTGGACGAAGTTCACGGATTCCTTGGCCTGTAAGATCTCCAGATTTTACCCCATGATGCCTTTTTGTTATAGTAATTGGCGTGCTTCGACAGGCTTTAGTAACATACTATTGTAATAAATTTTAAACTGAAGTAAAATGAAGACTCGCCAATTCCTGGCTTGAAACAAACTCGCAAAGCGTCAAAACGCCTGACTAGCACGGTACCCCTAAGTAAAAATTATACTTTTCCAAATGTCAGCCCGCTGCAGGCACGTATCAATAAGAGACTCACGAAATAGTCCAAACCAAGCACGGTACGCTCACATTTTTTCTATACTAAAATTTAACATGAAAACAATAAAATTATTTCCGTGGATTAACTCATTCGAAACCGACGTCTGAAATAAAAAAAACTATTTCTGCAGTAACCGGCAACGTTTCTCCCGCTGAGTCTTATTTTTACTCGGTTTAATAAAGTTTATAACTGAAACTGGGAACTATATAAGAATAAAAACAAGAAATTTCTGGTAATTGTAATATTATTATTGTCATGACTAACCTTTGGAGCCATCGGCTATTGGAAACAATTTTAATATCAGGTGGCAGATGACCCACACAATGAACACGCGTCTCGTCCAGAATCAAATGTGTTAAAGCCAGAACGCAGTAACAAAATTGTGCATTTATGGTGGGCGTATTTTAAGATCTTTATGCCTGTAGCGGGAGCGTGCATACCCGTGTGGCGGGCGTATTTTTCAATTTTTGGGCATATAGCGGGAGCGTGCATAATACTACCAAGCGCATTTGTTCGTTATGCCTGCTCGCAACGGGCGCGTATATACTTTTAAAAATATTAATGTCTTTACTTGCTTTGGGCGTGAATATACCAACTCAATTATTTTAACCCGGGAATAAAAAAAAACATTTAGGGTTAATCTGGCAAATTTCTTTTATTACCCCTATTCATAAGGCAGGGTCTAAACAATCTGTAGATAATTATCATCCTGTGGGGAAGTTATCCATGATTCCTAAACTACTTGAAAGTATTGTTAAAAATAAATAGTTTTTTATGTTAAAGAATATATATCTCCTAATCAACATGGTTTTTCACGGGCAGATCGACTAAAGCCAATTTGGTATGTGTTGTTAGTTATTGTCTAGCTAAATTGGAAGAGGATAATCAAATTAAATTGGTGTATACAGCTTTCCTAACGCCTTTGAAAAGGTTTCCTTGAATCTTTTGTTATTAAAACTTCACGGTATTGATTTTCACTCGACATTTTTGTAGTGGATTGAGTCTTACCTATCAGGTCGCATGCAATATGTTAGCATTGGTGGTTTTAAATCTGGTACTATTAATGTTGCCTCAGGAGTTCGTCAAGGAAGTCATTTGGGACCTATTTTATTTTCACTTTATATAAATGACGTATTTAGTATCTTAAAATTAACCAATTGTCTTGGGTTTGCAGGCGATTTTACCTTAACGAATACACAGACCTGCGAGGTTTCCTGGATAATGAAAGTATATAGTCACCTTATTCATGTTACCATAAAGCTTTCGTCTACCGAGAAATTCATGAACACGAAAATTACAAAATGCGATATCTCGGCGAAAAAAAAGGATATTGGAGCAAAGAGGAAAACTTGCACTATAAGATCCCACACATAGTTTTCTTAAAAAAAAACATTGCGGTGCTACATAACCTCAAATATGACAAAAAAAAGTGTTCTTGCACCTTTAGGTTAGAATATCCCAAAAACCTGAAGTGGTAGAGCAATTCTGAGTCCGGATTCGGTTTTTGCTGGAGAAATTACTTCGGAAATAACTAATCATTGTCCAGGGAGAATTTTTTTTCAAAATTTCGCAGGCCTGTGTTATCAGAGATTTCAAGTTGTTTTGTAACTGGTGCAGCTTAAATTCTTCGTCCTTAAACGTGGATAAATGTAAGTTATTGTCGTTGCTCCGTGGTCTTTTGCGGTGTTACATGATTTATATATAAATGTATGCCTGATTGGAATGGTGAGAAACGTGATCGTGCCGCCTCAAACCATAAAAAATCGGATACAGTCGTTAAATGTGACATTAATTCTATGATTGCATTCAGCATCAGCTTCTGGGTAAATTGTTCTACAGTAGGTGAAATCAACAACGACCTAACCAGTTTTAATTTCAGATCAATAGAATGTAAACTTCCAGATAGACGAAGCTCCCGTAGCCCACCATAAATTTTCTGTAAGGAATAACTTGCATGATCACAGCGCTCCATCTTACTGCTAAAGTAGACTCCAACACTTTTTACCTTGCTCACGTAGGGTACACTTAGGCCAGTGAGATGAACACCTGGAACACATCAAATCGAGATCGTTTCTGTAGAAAAACAAGCGTTGTGATTTTAGGGGGTTTAGTATGAGACGGTTACTTCTCGCCCACGAAGAAATATTTCTCAAGTCGTTGTTGACTCTGAAAATACAATCCTCCACTAGGCCAACGGGCCTATATGAACATCATCAGCATACAGATGAATGTTCATATCTTCAATAACATCAGGGAGATCATTAAGAAATAAACAAAATTGAAGAGGTCCAAGAATCGAACTCTGAGGCACTCCACTTACAAGATTGACTTCTTTCCCTCAATCAACACCTGCTGAGTACGGCCAGACAAGAAATCACCAACAATTTTAGTGGCAAAAGCTGAAAAATAATTTTTCTGGAGTTTCGACTTAACTAATCTGTGGTCCACAGAATCAAAGCCTTTTGTGAAATCAGAAAGAACCAAAGCTGTCATTAGGTCATTGTCAAGCGACTGGCGGAGATCAGAAGACACTTTCAACAGAGCAGTTTCACAGCAATGACTAGCACGGAAGCCAGACTGCCGCTTTGATAAAAGGTTGTCTGACTTAATGTAGTGAAGGATTTGTCCGTATAAAAAAACAGAAAATTTTTTCAAGATATTTCCCTATGAAATGAAAAAATTGATTTTCCTTTCAGAAAATTTTTGTTTCAAAATAAATTTTTTAATAAATTTAGCACAATTGTGTTACCTGTCAACTGAGATATTAATAACGACTCTAGCACTAAAACTCTAGAAGATATACGTTAAAATGTAAGACTGGTTTTTTTCATCGAAAAAAAATAAAATAATTTCAAAGCCATATATTGGCACGGGGGGGCAGAGATACAAAATTTGCGCATTTGGTCATTTATAAGTGCTTCGGCAAGTTTTTGATTTGATCTTAGTGGTAGTCCAGGCTAGGGGTAAGTTTTGCTTTAAAACAAAGAGTGCGCCAACCATAATATTTCTACCTCCAAAATTACGACAAATATTCTGGTTTCCGGCTCTTTCTTTAAATTGTGGCAGCAGTACTTTTCGTTTCTGGACGTTTTTTCCACTAGCTTTCAATTTATCCCATAATTGTCTTCTTATTTAAAGAAAATATTAATTACTGCCCATTCTTTCGCTTTTTCACAATGAGATGCATTGCCACCCTTGTACTCCTTAATTGACAATAAACAGGAGTATACATATTCTCCTATAAAATAATAATATTGTTTATACAAAAGAAATAAGTTTGTTTTGTGCTTGTTCACATAGATTAATTTATTGTGCGTTCTCCTAATTTCTTTTAATCTCAGGCAGGCTTCTTTAATTGACACACAGCTTTTTATCTTTGTGAGTTAAATAAGATACTTGCCAGTTATATCTTTTTTTTTTAATTTTGAGTTTTATAATCTTAAAGAGCTGAAGAACAAATCAAATTCAATATATGATACTTGCATATTTTTGCTAAATTCGCCTTTTATTTATTATATTTTATTCATATTCAGTGAACGATTCCATAGTTTATCGCTTTCAGTTAATAATCCGCATGATACTCCCTTTTCCCTTTTCAAATTGATAATTTCTGTTTCTAAGAACACTAAACTTCCGGCACAATGTTATGGGATTATAGCAAAGATTCAGACAATAAATGTTCACTTCTTTAGTTCCGGTTTTGCCTTAAATGGTTTGTCCGAAGCAAAAGTTGCTTTTAATAAAGAGTACGAAGAACATTTATGCAATACTCACCGAAATCACTCCACCAGCCCAGCTTATAGAAAACTTTCCATGACTATCTGAAAATGCAGTAAGACTTTAGTTCCATTGAAAACATACAGATCCCCCTTTAAACCGTGCAAGATTCAAACACTTACGGCGCCCCCTATAAATTTTACTCTAGGCCACTTACAACAATGTTATTCATGTTACGGGCTGTTACACTTAATCTCACATTGCATAAAATACAACACCACTTTCAGACAAACCTGCGGAGGCAAGGACCATTTTATTCAGCGCTGCCTCAGGAGTCAAGCCGCCTTCATTAAATAAAAATCAATAGACGAAGACGGTTGCAATTAAGTAAGGATGTGATGGCAATTCATCCGGGATGGTGGCGAAAAGTGCGTTCTTGTGCGAATATTAATTAAGCTTTTTACGTTGAATATAATTGCCATCAGCCTGCTAGTTTTCGATTCGCACCATGTGTTGCGATTTAATTAATCCAAGTCATCAAGGGTTGTATCTACCAGAATCAGTGCAAATGTTGTCCAGCCAGCTGACTACTCTCTCACCACTAGATAATTTAAATTTCAACTTTTTATCACATGATTGCCATCAGTTTTCCATTTGGGTTCCCGGGAAGGCTTTAGTAATTTGTCCTCGACGAAAAGGGATCAGGCGTAATAACCACCCTCAGGCATATAGATCCAACTCTCTCGCCTTGCAACCCTGGCTAAATTCACAAAATTTATCTAGAAACCCGCATCCACCTAGAGATGCTTTCACCCTCCCTGTGCAATTTTGGTGAGTTATTACTGTTGCAATTATGGGGAGAGAAGGAATGTTCCATGTCGCTTATTACGAGGGGTAATTCCTTATAACGGGTGGACAGGTTTATAATACCGTACAACGCCCTCTTTTCGGTGAATTCTGTTAAAAAGGGGGAGAAGACGGCAGCGGACGACTAACGTAGCCCATTGCATACGTGGCACTCTTATCCCAGGAAGGATCGTAAAGAAACACATTAAACGTATTTTTAAGAGGGATTCAGCCCTTATGTCTTATACGCACACCGACAAGGTAGACAGCGCTCAAAAATTTTTGGCACAACAGCCACATTATTTTCTTACGGCGTTAATGGCTTATGACCCTAATGCGAATAAAAGGATATGTATAATCTTGTTTTCCCTGAATTTCATAATTTCATTTTCCTTGGCGGGGTGAAAGTTTCAAAAAAGAAATGGCTAACCACAAGAGGTATTAAATAAAATCCAATTAAGGTTTACTTCCGAGAAAGTTTTAATAAGTCCTGCAGAATAAAACTAAATGTGAAATTTTGTTGTTGTATCATCAAATATTTTTAATTCCAAACATACTCACTACTTACCCGGTTTCCAGAAGTATCCTATATAAATTAAGACAATTAAAATTTACCAGTTACCATTTACAAATTTATGTTTATTTAAAAGAAAAAGAGTTTCACCATACCTTCACACATTTACTTATAGCCCATTAGTCCAGTAAATACATGTATTGAAAAGAAACAACCTTTATCAACTGGGCTTGAAGATCTAAAGTTTAGGCATAGGATAGATACTAATTAGAAGAACAGCTCCCTAAATTTCCCTGGTCAAATGTGAACGAAATAGTCTGGCAATGTTCTAGCAATTTGGTATGAAAAAGTAAATGCTAACTGTCAAACAGTAAATTCTATCTGTCAAAAATCAGTCAGCGAGAATCAATTTTGCAATTCTCAGAAGAGATATTTCCCTTTTCGTCGATTAATTCGTATAGGCAGTGTCTATTTACCACCCTCAAATTGCTGTATAATTTCCGTGTACACGGAAAGCACACGGAAATTACGCGAAAATAACGCGGAAGTAAACGGAAATACACGGAAAGTCCACGGAAAGAACACGGAAGTACACGGAAGTACACGGCAAGTGCAAGTACAAATTTCACGGACTACACGGAACTACACGTAAATACACGATAAGTCCAAATAGTCACTTCCATATTCACTGTTATATTACTGGTAATAGTTTATCACAGGCTGTTCTAGATACAAACCTGGCAGGGGCGAACTAAAGTCTGATTAATACATCTCTTTCTCCTAGAAAATCTAATAAAAATTTGACGGAACGTATACGCAACACGTTCCGTCAAATTGTTATTAGTGTTTCTGGGAAGAAGAGATACACAACACGTTCCGTAAAATTTTTTTTAGACTAAAAGCCTGATTAATACACCTCGTACTTTCCGTGTACTTTCCGTATAAAAATCTCTTATTTTATATCTGAATGGGACAGGTCCATTGTGATCCTTGTTACTTGGTCTTAATAATTGAATAAAAATATTCACCTGCAAATTGGATGCATAAACAAATTTTTAACTCGGACGAAATTAAATTTACAACTACATACAAGATGACTAAAAGATTTCCCATTTGGGTAATTTCCTCTCACCGACGTTACCATTTAAATCCAAAATGGAAAGTGCCGGGAAATTTTTGCAGTTTTGTTCTAAGCTGGTCTACTATGTGTATTTATACTATGCTAGTGGGTCAAACCATATCAAATCAATCAATGATGGTTGCTGAAAAACTTTGTTTTTAATTTTTTTTACCTAAATTTGTAATATGCTCAGAAAGTTCGGATTCGGAAAGTTCAGGAAATTTTACGTCGATATTGCTTGGTTTAAAATTTTTTTCAGGCAGTTTTCGACGATTTTATAGTGATTCAAAAAAGCTAAAAAAATGTGTCCTGTCAGGAATTAATGGGTTAAGCAGTATATTTGGTCATCAGAGAATAATATTAAACGAAACAGTAAAGCTTTCTGGTGCTTCGTCTAGTTTTCCTAAACAAATGGAATTAAATGGTGTGGTTTCCAATAATCTTCAAAAAAGTTGCGAACTTGTTGCTAACTTTTTTGAATCAAATGTTTCCTCCACTAATTTATATCGGAGTTATGAGATGGACGGACAACTCACAATATTTAGTTGATTTTGGTTCGCTACTTTTAGATATATCTGACGATGAAGATACTTTAAATGCTGTGATACATTTTACGGTAGTGATTTAATACCTAATATTTTATTAAAAAGATGTAGTCGCTCTTTATCTTCTGCATTAACAATAGTTTTTAATAGAAAATCAAGGACCTAAATACTAAAAAACAGAAGTCAGGAAAATTTGGTTTTGAATAGGAGATTCAGCTGAAAACCAAGAAAGATTGCGTAAAGCGACGGTTGCGTTCTACTCTTGCAAAACGGCAATAGACAAAAGATAAGGCATGGCTCCACGTATTGTATACTGGCTCTATGTCAGCGTTATTAGGACTCTACACCCTCCGAAGCCCTTAATACCTTCCTCCACATAATGCAAGATTTGGACAAATACCGATTATGCACATTCCAAAATTCTGGAAGCTAGCATAACAAATAATATTGATCACAACACACAATCTCAACACCAAATTTGTCTCCTCTATTCCTACCAGGCAAGTACTAATTATAATAAACAACATAAATCTTATTTGTTAAAAAATTGAATGATTGAAACTCCTTATTTTCCTGTTAACTTTAATTTATTAAGCACGACGCCCGTTTCGAACACTATGTGTTCATTTTCCAAGTGCAACAATTCAACTGAGTACAAAAATCAATGAAATTTTGAAAATTATATAACCAACTTAAAACAACCATAACAATAATAATAAATAAGTTAAAGCTCTACACATATTTAAATTATACTATCATACAATAAATTACAATACAATAATATGTAATCTAACTAAACAGCTAGCTAAAAGCTACTACCACTAGTCGGAGAATTAGCCGTTGTCCTAAACATTTTGGTCAATTTAGTATCTACTAGACCATTATTATCGTTTAAAGCCCGCTATTTATTCTTCGCGTTGAAGACTGACTCCCAAACACACAGTTCACTGTAACTGTTGGCCTTCTTTATTAATTTTATACTCTCACCATCGATCCCATGTTTTGGTTGACCATCATCCAATGCTGCATTTGCGTTTTTGATATGTCTCGAAAGTGCTGTCCTGTCATTGCCATTTCTGATGTCAAGCAAGTGGTCTCGGAATCTTTGCCTAAGTTTTCTTTTAGTCATTCCGATGTATTTTTTTATTACAACCTCCTTCGTAAACTCCCGACTTCTCCATGTGTGGTATTTTGTCTTTTGTAGAGCCAAGTAGGTTTTTCAATTTTTCACTAGAGGACAGTGCTAATTTTAAGTTATATTTTCCCAGGCATCTTGCTAATTTATCAGAAATTTTTGGAAAATATGTCATTTTTATATATTTCTTTCTGATTTCCCCTTCTGTAGGCTTTAAAGTTGTCTCCTTTTTGAAATTCATTTGTCGATTTTTCCTATTCATAATATTATGTGTGTTTTCCGTATTCAATCCATTAAAAAGTGCGAAACCAAAAATATATTGCTTTTCATTTTCACGTCTTTCTTCTGTCAATGGGATAGCGTACATTCGATGGATCATGGAGTTAAAAGCTGCATACTTATGTCTAAAACCATGAAATGAGTCATTGACTATCATTGACTATAAACGATAATAATGGTCTAGCGGATACTAAATTGACCAAAATGTTTAGGACAACGGCTAATTCTCTAGTGGTAGTAGCTTAAGTAATGTTTAGTTAGATTACATATTATTGTATTGTAATTTATTGTATGATAGTACCTATAATTTAAATATGTGTAGAGCTTTAACTTAATTTAATTAGATTGATTTTTGTAATTAGTTGAATTGTTGCACTTGGAAAATGAACACATAGTGTTCGAAACGCGCGTCGTGCTTAATAAATTAAAGTTAACAGGAAAATAAGGAGTTTCAATAATTTAATTTTTTAACAAAATATTTACAATCCTGTTGCAAACTTGAAAAGTGTTGTTTTTAGTAACATAAATCTCATTTCTCGTTCCAGCATTAAAATTCCTATGAAATATTAAAAAATAACTTTTATTTTACCGATATTTTCATAATAATTCGCCAATAAATAAACCAAAATATCATTCAACAAGCCTTACTACGCATTTATTCTTTAACCTTTCTGTAGGCACAACTAACGATAAATAAAACACACTGTTTCATAAAATTGATTTATTGTTTCACTTTGCTATAATAGTGGCATTTATTAAAATGTACAGTCTATTTTTATAACTAACATAGTAAATTCCAGTGATAGTACGATTTATTACATACGTATATCCTACAGCTATTATAATTTATATTATCGTTACTTGATCTATTTACATTGTTTATTTAGTTTCTTTCTTTTTTTTTAATTATTACAAGATATTTGATCCATAGAAACGTATAGTACTTGAGTATGTACAGAAAACACATACAAAAAGTTTATCCTACTTTGAAATTTTTTTAAATTATTTATTGTGTGTTTTCTAGATTAATTACAAGTTAAAATGTACATAACAAATCAGGTTAACAAAAACAATCTAAAAATGTATACAGTTACTAGTGAATGCGATAAATTAAAAAAAAAAAATACAACTTTTAAACGAGAAACAATTGAGTTAAGATACTTCTCATTCAGTTGCTATGAAATTAGGTAAAAATAAATCGCGCCTATCACATTAAAATTTATCACAGGTACAAAGTGTTTTCAATCTTAGAATTTCATTTTTTGGAGACTTTTCGGAATAGTTTAGTATTTTTATATAATTACTGCTAACACAAAATTTTTATTTTAGATATATGTATGTATGTATGTATGAATGTATGTGAAACTTTGTTAGTCATCTTTATATTACTTCTAAGAAAATATTATAAGCAGTCTGCGATTAATATCGCATTGTAAGTAGTTTCGATCCGAAAATTCCCAGAAAAATGAACTCTAATTTTAATACACTACCTTACACTCTAAAACACTAAAAAGTATTGATAAATATTGTTTGTTTCCTTAATAAATAAATGATTTACAAAATGTATCGTTGTAGCAGTAATTAATAGTACATAGTACGATAAGAATATCAAAATTGTCCGTAGAAATATTTGTTTTTTTTCCTTACTAATTTTAGTCACTTTTAAATGATTTCCTGTTATTCTCATATTTGCTTTTTGTTTTTTTTTTCTAAATTAATATAGTCGTCTTACAAAATTTTATCAAAATTTCTTATTTTTTTTTGCTAAAATACCATTTAACGCCGCTGTGGTTGTACCAGTACTTTCTTATATTAATTAAAAGCAATAAATCATAAACACTAACCCTTGAGAGATCACTTTAGCATGTCCTTATTCTTCACAATTACTGGATTGACTGTACAAATGTGCTTCTTTTTGTTCAGATATATTGGCGTTTTATAGGTATGCCTATCAAGGTAGCAATATCATGCTTATTTTAAATAGCTGCGTCAATTAGTAAAAAGTGGGTATACCTTATGTAAAATGTGTTAATATTATGGCACTATGTTGTTCACCTATGAGGATTACATATAAATTGTTCTTCCTCCTTATCTTATTTCCTCATTTATACAATATTTCGCAGGTAAAAGTGTATAGTGACGTCAAAATAGTGTAAACATGTATTAAACATTTTGCATCATTTTTAGTACATGATCGTATTTTAAGTTAATTGTAGTCATATAATACCCTGATACATATATATTTTTTTGTATTTCATTTTAAGTTGTCAAATTTTCTTTTTGGTTTTTATATCAAATATATCACGGCGCAAGTACAGAAATTACAGTAAAACTCAATGTAAATTCTTTAAAAATGGAAACTAGGACAGACTTATACCACATGCCCTAATATATTGAGGATATATTAAAAGTGAAGTATTACGAATAAAATATAATATATCCTACTGTATCCAAAGAAATGTGTTTATCTATCAAATAAGAAGGGCAAATAGTCCTGTCGGCATTCAAATGTGTGATATGGTCATTCAAATGTGTGATATGGTCGCTATAACCATAAAAGACGCATTAAATGTAAGAGGGTAAGAGAACTGGATGAATTATTGATTACCCCGTAAAGTCTTGCACGATTTTCATTCGACTCCGCCGTAGCCGATCGAAAGCGCGATTGAGAAATGAGGAGGGAAACCCATGCATCAGCAAGAACACCTCGGCTTAGAGAGTATCTACGCGCTATACAAATATACTCTTGGTAGCTCCCAGGACGCCTCAAGGAAAAGTCTTTCTGGAATAGAATTGGTAGACTTGTAAACCGTTTATCTGAAAAAAAATCAACTTACACACGAAACGCCTAGTACGCCTCGGACATCTCGGACTCATTTTGTGATGACAACCTTTCGCTGTAAACAACCGACTACGATCGGACTCTGGCCAGGAAGAATTAGATACACCTTGCATGGTAGGTGTAGGCTTGTTTCTAACCAAGCTTGCCCGTCAATCACTACTGGACTGGTCACAAATATTCGACCGAATTAACATCGCCAGATTTCGGACCAGGGTACGTAACATCTTAATAATAATTCAATGCTATGGACCGACTGAGCAAACGGATAAAAAACTAAGGAGGTATTCACGCCTGCACTGCGTTATAAAACCGACGACTCCATCGACCAAAAATGGGAAAGGGCGAAAGGCATGCTTTGCGAGATCTGGTAGGTGGGACGTTTAGAGAGCGGAATACCAAATGTTCAAAAATACAAGACCGGAAGCAGATTAAAGACCGTCTAAATTATGCTTCCGACGTTGCAGTTAAACAACATCTCAGAATTGCAAAAAAATATTTACAAAAAGGCGTCCAAAAAGTAGAAGACGTGACAAGCGTAACTAAATCAATGCGCTGGCATAAACGGCAGAAGAAGCGGCCTACCACGGTGACAGTGGAGATCTATACAAGATTGGCAAGAAACTGGGCGGAAAGACTCTTTCAACTGAACATCCTGGGAGATATACTAATGAATCTCTTCTAGTCACAGAGGAACATCAACTGTGTAGGTGGAGGAAATATTTTGTCGAAGCTGCTTAAGGACCTTTAGACCGTCGAATAACTCTTCACTCAAGCCTGAACATCTGCCGGCTGTGTCAGTATTAACATCAAAACCCTGACCATATCGGAGCTGGCAGACGCAATTGAGTCGATAAACCTCGGTAAGGCCCCAGAGATTGATGGATTACCAGTTTAACTACTTACAGCGGATCCCAATGCTGCGGCTAATATTCTTCTTCCCTTAATTCAAGAGTGTTGGAAAACCGAGACCTATCCCACTGTATGGAAAACAGGCGTAATTGTGAAGATTCCCCAAAAGGTGACCTGAGGAGTTGAGGCAATTGGCGCGGTATCTGTCTTTTAACTGCAGTCACCAAATTGATGACAAAAATCATCTTAATGCGAGTCAAGCAAACTGTCGAGCGCACCCTAAATGATGAATAGCCAGGCTTTCGTGAGGGTTAGCGATCACATCAACACTCTCCGAATTATTATCGAGCAATTTGCCGAACGGAGGTCCCCTTTACATCTAATGTTCATCGATTTCGAAAAGGCGTTTGATAGTGTTGATTGCGATTATATATGTGCAAATTTACGTAGGAGAAGCATCCCAGAAAAAATTATAACCATCACAAAAGAAAACTGTCGGAGCCCTTCCGATAAGAAAATTGGGAATTAAGTCAGACGCCCAGGTCCTTTCGTAAGTCTAGTTAAAGCAAAAAATTAAATTGAAAGGGAGATATTTTTTGAGAGAAAAACATACACGTGAACTTGAAGATATTTAGGGGAAGGTCGTTAATGGAACATCAATTCTGAAAGGCATTCAAGTTAGAATTTAAACTTAGATAATCGGCTTAGTCTGACACAATACGGAATATCTTCACGTTGCATAACGAAAAATATTTGAGTGAGACAGAATCGTAGTAGATGCATCATTGATCTGAATTATGAATAGCAATGGCCCGAGGTGGGAGCCCTGCGGTACCCGGAAGTGTTGAAAGTAAAAGTTCCATGAAAAGAAACACGCTGAGTGTGCTTAGATAAGTACAAATGAATCCAATTTACAAAATCCAGCGAAAATCCCAGAAGGGAGAGTTTTAGAACAAAAATTCGATGATTTTTTCTGTCGAATGTTTTGCTGAAGTCAATAAAAATACAGTAAACTTTCTTACCACCTTCAACTGCAGAGATACAAAAATTTCAATATTCCAACAAATTGGTTGCAGTTGACTCACCCCTTCTGAAGCCATGTTGGAACGACTATAAGAATAGCTTACAATGAAAGTAAGAACATCGCAATCACATAATAATGCGCGTGAACTTTTCTAACGTTCAAACTTTTTCTTACATTCAAAACTACGCCGAAAAACCTAAAATATTAAAAAATCATCGAAAAGTAGTAAGCTATTTCGGACTCTATAATAAGAGGTTTTATTGCGAAAAACATTAATTCATTGAAAATCATTATTCATATATTTCCACAAACTTCGAGTCTACTAAACTCTGATGTAAAGCCTGAAGCAATGAAAATGTTGCCAAAATATCTGAGATGGAAATGTCGTTTCACTGACAAATTGAAATTACGACAGAAATTCATTGTTTTCAGTAAGGTGCGGGATAATTTTGAAGGAAATGTAAAGTTTCTGATTGTTACGTTTCCAATTCAAACGATTATAACTATTCTTACCCCATTTCGAGTGCATGTTATTGATTTGTGTGATTTGTACTACAAAAATATTTCTGTAATTTTTGATATTAATAAATTAAATTTACATAAATGTGTTTGTAGTAGTCTGATGCATTCACGCGAAAATGTTGTAACACTTTTTCGTTTCCTTCTAAATAATTTGCTTTAACGACATCACCGACAAAAGCAATCAAGGTAACATGAAGTGTGTGTGGAACACAAGTTTGACTCTTCTTGAATGGTTCTAGAATTTTCAGGAGACAACATTATATATACTTCGGAGACCTAAGTCGTCGGTGAAGAAGAGATAAAGTGTCCTTTCATCTCAGACGTCATAGGTTCGAAACCCACTGGCTGCGACCCATGGTTGTTTCCTACAGATAACGGAGTACGATACAAAAGTCATTTGGGGTTGCAGAGTAGTGTAGGTGGTTCGGAATCTACGATAGATTGTAGGTCCACTTGAAATCGTTGTCTCGAATTGCTGCACGACGGGTAACGAGATCTAGAGAGAGAGCTAGAGAGAAATCGGAAATTAGAGAGAAACATATACCCAGCTAACATTTTACGTCATGCAACGCATCTTGGACTGGATCCGTTTGGGCTTGTTGATGTGTAAGTCTCAATTTATACTGTACAAAAAGCGGAGCTAAATGACTTTTGTGATTTCGTCAAAGTGAACTATCGAAATCTAGTAAGTCATAGAAAAATCCGACGGGTAAGTCTACATCCTGGATTCCACAGAGTGCTGCAGCCTTAAAATACTATTTCTTGTTCAAAGAACAGCCACTCGTTCGTGGCCATTTTTGAAACCAATATTGGAGTAAATATCGAGCATTCTGTCTACAAAGCAGCGGAAAATTATCTTATAAAAGGGACAAAGCTTCTTTCAGTACATTAATCTCAAACGATTTTAGAAAAAAAAAACAATGCAATAGCAGCTTTTCCGAACAGTATTGCAATGCTCAGTTTTGCGATTTTTTCAACGGCAATGCTAACATTACACGAACATTTTAAAAAATGCACAATATTTTTATTTTAATTCCACCTGTGAGGTCGTTCATAACATATGTTATTTCGAAACGCGCTTTCTAAGGAAATAAATAATACCTCAGGCGTCCCTCAAGGCAATCATCTATGACCTTTGCTATTCATCATCTACATCAATGATGTATTTAGGACTTTGACTAAAACTAACTTGAGAATTCTTTGTTATGTTGCCCATACCAAATAATTGTGCTCCTTGACTTAGACGCCTTTCATAATTAGCTTTCGATTAACTTCGCTAAATATTAGCAAGTGCACCACAAAGTTGTTCTCTAGCAAAATGATACCACTACTCTCGAAGGTAGCTCTTTAATCAAACTTGATAAAGCCAAAGGCTTGGGGGTAGTGCTCAACATTAACTTTTCATTTTAGGATGAAATTGACGCTAACTTAATTAAAGCTATCACAACTTTGGGTTTCGTTAAAAGATGGTGTCAAAGGAGTTTGAGGACCCATTCATAACGAGGTACCTTTATTGTACTTTTGTTAGACTAATTCTGGCATCGTATCGAGGCAGTCCAGCGTAGATTTATAAGATTTGGCCCCTTCCATTAACCAATCCTCTCTCACTGCTCTCATTCTTCGATCGACTTAAACTTATTTCACTGGAGATTATTGAAAGTAGACGCAACAACTTCAGAAAAGTTTCTGCTACTTGCAAGATTTAGTTTATTTACTTGAATTGTTAGATTCCGGTTCGCCCGTTGAGGAACAAGAATTTCATCCATATTCCTTCCATGATATGTACAAGCCTATAACATCAATTTTATCGTCTCTTTAATAGCCACTTTGACTGCATCGATTTCCACTACCGTAAATTGCAAATTAAGGTGCGGCTTATTTGGATTTAGGTTTTCTTTGCTACTTCTTTAATTATATTGTTATTTAAATTTTGTCATAAGTTGTACTAATCAGACTCTTGATGAGCCTTAATTGAATAAATAAATAAGCACATGCGAAAAATTCGGAAAATATCTCTTATGCCTCAAAAAAGCACCTTCGTAGCGGAAAATAAGCGGCTCAGAAAAACATTATAAGACGTGTGGCGCACTGCGCAACGTAATTTTATAATGAGCAGTGTACATTTCCGTTTTCAAGTATATTACAATGGTACTTGGAAGTTTAATAAGTATAGTAAAGGAATAAGTGAAACAATAAACAAAATTGTTAATGTAAGCTGCTAGTTGACGACTTAACAATTTTAGGATAGCCAGGGGGCCTGTACTCATTTCTAGGTGAATGCGTCTGGTAAACCTAACTAAATACACAAAATCATGCGCCTTTTAGTTTAATTATACATTGATTTTGTTTTCCGATTACTAATACTAATAATATATGTTTGAAGTGGTGAAATGGAGTATTTTGTGCCTTATTAGTATCGCACACCACACTGTATTGAATTGAATTGGATTAGATACAACCATCAACAATTAGCAAATCTAATCAAAACCTCTTCCGATTGTTTGACATTTTTCTAACACAATATTTTAATGCACTGTACATAAACAACGCAAGATTTCGGATAAAACTTTCAAGCCTTATTTTCTATTGTTCTGAAAAATAATCAAACTTTTATAATAAGGGTTGGTGGACCTGCATTCATGACGATTAATGAAAATGACTTGCTCTTATAACTACGTGATATCCCGTTTGATTAACTTACTCAAAGCAATCTCCCATGGCCCTTTATTGATTTCGTGCAGCAGCTTGATAAAAATTAATCTGAACCGAAAACTCATAATGCCTAAATCACAAATACACATAAAGGAAACTCAGCGAATTTCTAAGGGATAAAAAAGGCCGGCAAACTCTGGTAATAAGAGGAGTTTCGAGTTTATTACGGTGCGCCCCCTGTAATACATTGAGGGTGAAAGCAGAAAAAGCGAAGGTACCTGCGTTTGTGTGTCCTTTCTATCCACTATAGGTATATGTTCATATGGTTTATAGTTCACAGCCATATGAATCCCTTCCGGAAACCTAAGCAATTTAATGCTAAACTATGGCCAGGATAGCAGAATAAAGGCTGAAATTAGAGGGTGCACGCCTATCAGGGATAATCACCTTCCGACAGTCGTGTTCATTTCCCTTCAATTATTCTAAGGATAAACAGGAACCTGGAGGACATTGGGATACTTTGATAATAAAAACCAAATTGAAAATCGATGAGTTAAAATATGCAAAAAGTTACAATTATGAACTCATTTTGCCATAAAATGATACGTTTCAGTCTTTAAAAGTGTTGTTGCGCTTTAGCGTACTGCTTCGGTGTGTAGTCACAGAACAATTAAGGATTAATGTCGGATTTGACATGCACATGTGTTTGTATTCTTAATGTTGGCAGGAGCGTTAGAACTGAACAAACCTACTTTTGTCGAATTTACAATGAATAATTATTTTAATTAGAAAATTCTAGACTTTGATAGGCGAACATTCTTTGTAACAATTTGGTTCATTTGTAATTTATAGGTACTTATCTGTAAAAATTTTAGTAAGTTTCGATTTTCAATTAAATATAATAATTATAGGCTTCTGATTCAAATAAAAGGATTTGCACTTTTAAAATAATAATTACGTAGTTATTATTTTAATGCTTTAATAGTAAATTTAAATATTCATGGTAATGTATCAGATGTTAGATGGGAAGTACAACATTTAAAATCTACTAGTTTTGTTAAGTTGTTTACAGACTGATATTATTATGTATGTTATGTGCGATGAAGATATATTTAAAGTGCAATTTATTTTCAAACAATTGTAGTATTACGCCGTCCAACTAATGATTTTACAAATTTTGTACCAACTGGTTGTGCCAGAAGCAACGAATTCGTAGTTAAAATAGTAGGCATACTATATTTAATAGAAATAAGGGAGTAACAATATTGTGCGCTAGAAATATCTTTGCTTAAATTTAGCAAAGCCTCTATATCCCCATTTGGAAAACCTACAATTATGTGTACAAAAGAGTTTTGAACTAGAATATTTAAAAAAACATATTCGATCTAAAAGATTCCTGCGTTTTCAAAATATTTAAAAATAATGAGATTCCGAGGAGAACTATTGTTTCCATTTTTTTTAAAGTAATCCTACATTTTGGGGCAAGCATATAACAATTTAAATAATGTTCGATTTTGGGCAACAGTTTACGTAGATACATATATATGCTCTAAAACTATTCATTAACGAAACCAAGTTAAACTATAGAAGCACTAACAATTCGGAAAATGAATCATAGTTGAGATCAATAAGCTGAAGTACTTAGGGCAAGTTGCAACCCATTGCCTTGTATTGTTAAAACAGTTCATTCCATCATAGGAATATTTAAGTTAGTATAGTAAGTAGCATTCCAATTCGCTGACTTTGCCATTTTATATAATATATGTATATACAAATCTATGGTCTAGATTAAAAACTGAAGTTTGACGATTAGGTCTTTCAAATTCTAGAATCCCTACAGTTCTCAATAAATATCGTGAAGGCAAATATATTCGTTTTATAATTTTACAAAAAAAGAAAATCAAGTGCACGTTGGACTTTAAGGTATCAACTGTACGAATTGAGGCAACAAATCGATTCCTTTTTTTAGCTGATTTGAATCTTCGAACTTTCCCGGTTATCACATGTTATATGTTAAAGGACGCCCTATGCCCCACAAGGGGTTAAAGGAGCCAGAGATATGTTAAAGGGTATTTAAATGCACGAAATCGGTTTATAAAATATGTCGGGGAATCGTCTGCTTGACCAGCAATGTGTCAACGCGCGCCGGTACAGATTCTTTCAAAAAAGTTTTAAATGTTTTTACGCACGCAACTTTTCAGCCCCTGTAGGTTAGGAATAGTAGAGTAGCTACTAGAAATAGAAAAAGGCAAAGAGAAGAGAGAGAATCAGATGCAGATGTAGTTTATGGCCCTGGTCAACGTAGCTTTTCTTTAACTTTAAATCGATTTTCCCGCAATTTACATTTATGAAACTTTAGGCACCAATGAAAAAAAAAAATAAAAATACTGTGTACTAACATTTTTTAGTACACAGTATTTTTTGGAGCAGTTGCGTTGATTAGAAGAGATACTGGTCCCTAAAAATAACTCCTAACGAACATTTTACACATTTTTTGTACAAATTTAGTCTTAAATATTTTTGTTTATAATAAACATTTAGAGTTCATTCTGAGCGAATTTTTTTTGTCATGTCTTCGTTATTATACACTGCAAATTTTGTATTTCTACTACTATTGGGGTTGCGAAAGGCCGAAAGAAAAACAGGTACTGATTTAATGGGTTATACGAAGTCAGGATTTTCAAAAAAATCGATTTTTTTATTTGAGTTTTTAAATTTACATATACTCAAGATTGTACACACAAAATTTCAGGTCGATCCGATAAATATTCTCGAAGTTATAATTATATTTGTAAAGACGCCTCGGCGCGAGTTAAAGTGTGCGGAGCAGAGAACCGAGCGGCAGCTGCCTACCTGGAGCGCCCGCCCCCTCTTTTATTAACTTATCGTATTGCCAAGCAGCAAGGTAGTGCGGTTTTTTGTATGTTCTGTTTTATTCTCTTGTATATTCTATGGTCCTGGAATAAATGATTCTGTGCAAGTTAAAAAAAAATTTCCATATGTAAAATGGTTTTTAAACTTTAAACACATTTTTCTCAAAACCATGTTTTTAAAACCGGTGTACACAATATCTCGATAATCCCTGAACTGATCGGTCTCAAATTTTACCACAATCTTTTTGAATATATTTTTTAGAAATTAATCGAAGGATTTGAGAATCCAATAAGTATTTTCCATTTTATAAACAATGTAAGGCTAAAATTTTCCTTAAAAATCGAAATTTTGTTTTGAGGAGCCGGCATTTTGTGAAAAATCCTTATTCCTTCGTTTAATTTCTAGATAATTTCATAAATTAACGAAAGTTTTTTTGCTTATTGATTTTAGATGAGTCACGAGATATCGTGTACACTGCAAAACACCTTTTTTCAAGAAGGTTTCGGAGATCGTCTGCTGTGACCTTGAAAATCACTATTTTTACAAATTAAAAATATGAAAATATTGTATAAAGTGCCTTTATTATATGCACACAAAATTTCAAGTTAATAAATTAAAATTCATCTCCATCTTCCTTTTCCACCTTCTGACTGCGTATAACCCCTTAAGCGTTCCCAAGACCCATTCATGCAGCTGTTACCTATACTAGTGTAATAATTTAAAAAAAGTCGATTTTATTTTTACATACAAATTTAGACGCTTTTATATGTAGGTATAGAATTAGAGGTCAAAGTATAAAAGTGGGCCTATGTTTATTTAAAAAAATACAGGCTATGAAAAAGTAATTTTCATTATTAAAAAATCACTCGATAAGTTTAATCGGGTTTTTCTCAAAATTGAATTTTTTAAATTTGCAGCCACTGTAATTCCAAAAAGATTTATTGTATCGATTCAAAAGAAAATGTGTTTCCATGCTAAGGAGATCTCTTTCGTACCACGAACCATACATTTTTTGATTAGACCAAAAGTGTCAATTCGACACGAAAAATATTGTCGAATATTGTATGCTTTTTTCCTAAACGCTATAAGAGTGGTGGAGTGTCTACTTGTAAACAAAAAACCAATATATACCTACATTTTCAAACATTTGTTGCAGCAGTTTTCTTTAAAAAAAAATTGTGCGTACAGCACCGTACTAGTGATAGAAGTGAAACTTCTCCAAAACATGCGCCCCACTCTCTCGATTTTATTCTATCGCCTTATATTGAGCGGATACGTTGCCCTCTCTGCTCAATCTCATGTAACGAAATGTGCCTAAACGTGACGCATAATTGTAGTTTCACTCTCAATTCTCGTCTAATTATCGAATCGCTGCCTAAAAAGTTTCACTTCAAAAATCTAGAAAAATGTTCTCATTTTTACCTAGTTACACAGGTACAGCCTTTTAAAACCACATTGCCATGCTTCATTTGTTTGATCGTATCAAAAGTTATAGCCACACCACTGTTTCGTTATTTTTGTTTTATATGCCTGATAAATTATTATCAAAGGTGATGATTTTTGTTAAATACACACCTAATGGAGGATATTCCAAAATAATTCGAATTAATTTGAGTTGTACTTTTGGAGATATGGTGGAGGACAGCTACTTTTAGTAATTTTTTTAAATTAATATGAAGAAAAATGTGTGCAAGTATAACAAATTTATATTTTTGACTCGCGCATTTACACTCTTTTACTTGACACTCCAACGATGACATTTTCACTTCTGATTTCATCCCCCGAAATTTACGTATTGTAATCGTGATAGTAGTTTAAGCTTTTTTCTCCATAAATGTTTAAAGAAATGCATAAAAAATACATCATTTATATTGTTGAATTCGTGCTCCAATAAAATTTCATTTGACACCATACACCAACCTTTAGCATACAATGCGCTAATTTTTTGACAGATGAGTTCAGATGCGTCATATTACTCAAGCACATTTTATCCCGTCTTACGTTCATCGTTAGGTATTGATATATAAGCATTACTAAACATTAATGAAACTTTTGAGCTTTGTAGTCATCAGCTTTTGTAATCATCCAATGAGACGGAGTTGGATGAATTAGTTGAGCGGCAGGACCACCATGCCGTGGTTCCCGGGTTCGACACCAGGTCCCCCCGTGGGTTTTTAAAATTGCAATGCAAAAGCAAGACTTTCCAGTTCCCCCACTTCAGTTACCCTATTTCCCTTTCGGCAAAAGCCATGATAACGCATCAAAGGGTTGTCTCCTAGGCTTTGTGGCCACATCGTAAAAAAAAGTCCGCCAAGTTTTGGCCACCCCTGCTCTACACGATACCCTTGAAATGGTTTTTCCATATCACAATTTACCCCCAGAACCAAAATTCTACTTTTTATACTTCATGTCTAGAATTGAACCATCCCACTATATTTCTGCGCTAAATTAAAAATATTTACGTCGAATAGCTTCAGAGAAAATTGCCTTTGGCAGATCAATGGACACCGAAGTGATTCCATAAGTGGTCCGTTTTTTAAGTTTGGTACGGAAGACTAAAACTGAAAATAGTGCTTTCAATAAGAGTTTAATCTTAGTTGTTTTCTTAGTTCTAGTTCTAACTTTGTAACGTGTTGGCTTTCCACATGAGAATCGCAAGTTTGAAATAGTCATAAAGCCGGACCGAATAAAAAATTTTTAATGAGTAAGTAAGCGAAATTTTCTAAATTCTATATCTGGAATACTACTCTGCAGATTTTGCAAAAACAATAACAATTAAACTCGAAATCAATCCCCATCTCAGGTAAACACATTTTTTTCTTATAGTTTTCGTAGCTGAGTCTACATAGACTTTTTTTAATAATCCATATCGATAGAGTTTAATAGAGTGTAAAATTTTCGTTCTTATATTTCGGTAGGCGAGGGTCCACATAAAAAACATGTGGCATATCGTGTAAAACCTAAAGCACTATGAATCGGTAGCACCATCAACCTATTGAATTAGAATCAGAATTTTCGTGTATGCGAGGCCTCACATTTTGGGACCCAAAGATGCCAGCTGAAAAACGAAAATTCTTCAAATTTCATGGACCTAAAATCGCAGAACATTAAAGTTTCGAGAATCCATGTTATCGTGCTTTTGGCTACTTTTTATGACATTTAATGCTCTACGTATGCGTCGAAATTTTAAATTAAACCTCACATTTTTCGGCCGTCAATAGGTTGATACATTCTAAGTCTCATAAATACGCTTAAAAGGGCGGACAGTAACCGTAAGTAAACCTTTTAACAAAATTCATGCATAACTTCAATAAGTGTATCAATTCACCGTACTGCTCTGCACTAGTGGTTTGAATTGTTTATTTGCAATCTTTGTCATTGACTCATTTTCCCTATATAAATTTTTTAAATAAATGAATGATTAAAAAAAATTTTTGCTAATCCCACTATATGTACATACTATATACATATAACAATGAAATATTTAAGCCAATTTTTATGTTTGGTTAAACGAAGGCCACGAATCTTGGCCTGCAACTCAATTCAAAAGGAGTCGTGAAATGGAAAGTAGCTTGTTTTGAAATAATGTCACGAACTGTTCTTAGAAGCCTAAGTTGAAGCAATAACTTGGAACTCGCCCTTAGTTTAGACTACACCACCCTGTGTTCTTCTTTTCATTCATTCATGTTTACTCTACATGTAGCAAACGCGTGTTTGTAAATATAAAATTCTTCAATTTTGTTAACATCGCTATTTCATCAAATATTAAGCTGAGTAACATGTTTATAATTCGGTAATATGTGAACATTTAAAGAAGTGTAATAATCTTTAAGCTATAATATAAATCTACAAAAATTAGTAATGGATTGCGCTATCTGCTATTCTAACCAAAATTAGGATATAAATTAGATTATAAATACAGAATACCCTACCATTATTATGTGTAACTGGGTATGTGTTTTAAAAATGGTTATTCTAACTACGTCATTTGGAGTGGAATTAGTTGATCCTTTGCATACTAAATGCTGAGTACTACAAAAGCACCAATTCGAACTTGTGATTATTATTTGAATGTGCCACATGTTTAATATCTATACCAATATGTCGACCTAAACACAAAGAGCAAGATGGAAGTTTTAAATTAAATGAGGGTAAAGTTAACGTTATTCTGTACTTAGCATTTAAAGGGAAATATTGTGTAGTCCGTATCTAAAAATATGTCAATTTAGACGACGTATACAATATATTTTTAAAAATAAATGAATGGCATGCTCTTTAAATTAAAAATAAAGCAGATTAAACCAGAAAAAAATACAGCAATTTTTCAAATTCCAGAAATAGTCCCGCCAAGATGGCACATTGGCGTACGTTTTTCGAGTAGGAACAGAATTCTTTAAAGCTTTAACTTTCATACCTTGGCTAAGTACAACCTTGTCAAGTATTTAATCATAAAAATTTAATATAAAAAATAATTTGTCTTCTCATAGAAGCCCGAGTAGAAATTGTTTGAGCTTGAATCAAAAAAGGTAATGCTTTGATGAATAACAATTGGCTCCGTTCAATTAAATTGATCCGGTTCGAATCCGACTATTTTATTATGGCCCCAATAAGACTGTCTCTTAAAGTAGTGTATAAGATCAATCTCTTATGGGTTCGATCAATGCTATAAATACGGTCTATACCAATACGGTTCAGATCAGGAGTTTATACCAAGGCCAGACTAGTCAACGTATGACATAATCCTATACGGTTCAGATGAGTTCATCCTGATAAAACCTGGTTGGGTGCGTCATTATATATTTTCAGAGCTATATGTACATTTTTCGATTAAACAATCACGTTTATATCGTAAATGGTAAAATATATGTAGGTAAATACAAATGAACTAATAAAGGTTTAAGGAATTCAACTAAAAGTTAATGTTATTGGGATATTTTGAGGGGAACATTGGTACAATTTAACATATTCTATAAATTATTGAAATTGTTTGCTTTATCATTTCTAACTAGAGAGTGGTAGTAAAGCATTTAAGATGCACGAGGGTTTCTATTCCGAACGACTTGCAAACGAATCTCATATAATGCATATTCCTTAAGGACGTCAAATTAATGAAGTAAACAAATTCACCTACCCCGACGGACTTAAGGGGGTCCTCTACTCTCGAGGCCTGAAATTGAGCGGTTTTTTGGGGAACAAATTGCGAAGGATCTACTGAATACATTTTAAAATTTTTTTTATTTCGAAGATACATGTTTTGACTTTTCAATTTTACTTTTGAAGATGAAAAAAAATAACTCTCGCGACCACGAAACGTCATTGATGACATTGATGTTAAAAGGGCATGGGTCCCGCTTAAGCAAAGTTTTGGCCAATTGGGTAATCTGTAATCTGAAAATTTATATTCTTTATAATCATAGTTACGTTGGCTATGTTTTCCCGAGACAGATTTTTTTATTTTGCAATTTGTAAAAGTTATGCAACAATTTATGTCAATATGTTTACGTCATCTTTTGACCTATTAGAGGCTAAAAAAATGGAACAAAATAAAATTTTGCAAATCGTACTCGGGGAAAACATTTCTGAACAATTGAAAAAAAAATATTGAAATCGGACCAATACTTTTATGAGCAGTCTTACTCGGCAGCTTAAAAAAACACTACTTTCGGGAAAACGCGTTTAATGATAAATTACGGTGTATAACTTGATTGTAGTAACTTACGAGTTAATCTGGTATACCGGGGCCGTAGAGTTCTCCTTCGTCATCACGTTGATGTTTTTGGTTGTCCACATTCTTCTCAAGAACGGAACGGTAAATTCTTTAGACAATGATTTTTAACTGGACAAGCGCCGTCGTGGCGCGCCGCGCTTAGTTTCTCGGAAACGGCCGGAGACGGGTACCTTTCTGTTCCCAGAAACATGCAAAGGAATGTGATTTTCACGAAATGCTTTTTGTGGCGTATTCTCAGATACATATAGATTGAAATTTAAAAAAAAAAATCGAGGTTTTGAAACCACGAAAGTAGAGGACCCCCTTAAACCCAATGACGTTTTTTTTTATAATCTTCACGTGAACTGTCACGGTCTGAAATTGAGGGTACTGTATTTTTCAGGAGTAAATGAGTCGTGGTTTGTAGTAAATATATTTTTTACCATAATATTTTTCACAAAAAAAGATGTTAACTTCAGAGAAATGCCAGATTAAAGTTAATAGTTTTGTATAGCTTTTTATTTTATTCGTTGAATAATTTTTTTAAAAATTGTATTTACAAGGCAATGCGAAATAAGCATATTTCTCATGCTTACAAATATAAGGTTTATAATGTCCTGGTATGTATTATCTATGTTTCCCGTAACCCCTTGTGGAGCATTGGACGCTTTTACTCCTGATTTTCAGCTGATTCGAAGAAAACATTCGACCTAACATTTAATATAGATTTCGAACCATCTGCAAACCTCAATGGCTGTCTTCGCGTGTCAGCAGAAACTAGCCATGGGTTGGCGACGGCAAGACTCCAATTTGACTCTCATGTAAAAGCTGGGTCGATATCCCTTGCACCACGTCACCGACTGTATATGTTATACCATGTATGAAAAAGTATGTAAGCATGCTATCGTCAAATGCAAATTAAGTTATAGGGACTGAGTTGTGTTCCCATCATGTCATCCCATATAACCTAATGCATGCAAAATATCCTACAACTCAGTTACATTTCTTTCAAAATATTCGGGGTTCCAATTATATTTCCTTGCGTGCTAACATTATTACCGTCTGGGTATAACCTTGGAAACTATTCTTTTTTTTTGTTTTCTACAAAGCTCTTTTCCCGATAACCCCGCAGTGCTTAAGAAATATATTGATATCAGTTCTCACGAAATGTGAAAGGAGCAAGCAATTATACTAAAATATGACAAAATGTCGCAGTCCGAACACGACATAAAGATTGGAATAACATAAAAGTGTCAATCAAAGTGTCGATTAAGCTAATCAAGTTAACCTAAGTCGAACTTCCGTCTGCCGATAAAGAGTCACGCAAGGAAAACACGCTCAGTAATTTTAACACTAAGGTGGTACGAGGATGGCACTTAGTCTAATGAAACTCCTTTTTCAAAAATAGTGTTAAATATACAAAAATACTGTTGTTACATTTCCGTAATTGTTCTGTGACTGCCCCTATTGATGAATGTTTCCTTAACAACATTTGGATGTTCTCATAAGTCTACGAAAACCAGTAGACTCACAGGGAAAATTTGTATAAAATTATTTTTTACGTATATAACATGGCGGCGACTTACTTACATATTCTCTAATTAGTTGAGTTTTTAGTTATTTGAACTGGAACATTTGGTTCACCAGCCTCCGCGTATAGGCAAGAACTTTCACTACATGAGCATGTATCACCGTCGTGGGAACTACAGCATTCGCTGCAATTCCTTTGATCTGATTCCCCTACTTCACATGAGCAGGATTTGAGCATGTGGTCGTCACGCTCAGTTTCATCGGACTCCTGGAAGCTATTTCCATTACTACATCGATTTAGTGCGTAACTACCTGATTTAATATTATCCTGACAATTTTCAGGATGAATAAGACCCTGTTGTTGATGATGATGGTGATGTTGATGATGTCGACCAGGATGCCCATGATGACTATGATGATTGTTTCTGAGCGAATGATCCGAACACTCTGAGGAACATGTGTAAATTTGATTGTGATTTGAATTATTATGCAGTGGCTGATACCAGTCTGGAGTTGGCAATGGCTGCTGCGGCGAGGTTAAAGCATCACAACTGTTGCATGTTCTGTGGTAATCAGAGTAATTAATTAAAATCTTGACAAATTAATAATTACCCTTATGACTGTACCTTCCATTTGAACATCGCGTGCTGGGCTGGCCGAGCGGCTGATAGTCTGACAGCGCATGCCTTGGTGGGAAATGGATATGCATGTTTCTTGGTTGCATCGGATTTTGTGATTGATTTGGAGGAAAATATGGTAAAGGAGGAGGATGCTGACTGGTTGGAGTTATTTGGTAACGATTCTGTCCACCCTGATGTGAGTTATTTGGATAGGATATGGGATTATTATAATAGTTTTCTTGACGAGGGCAATGCTGGGTTTGTGGGTTAACACCCCATGAGGAAAATCCACCAGAAGATCCACTATGCTGAGACGATGTCATAGCACTATCAAAAAACACAAAAATCGGTTATTAAGCACGTGACAAAAAAATATATAGTTAAATAATGCTTTAAATTTGACGTTGACGTTGACGAATTTTTGAGGACCTATTATTGTTATTATAGTTATTCCCATAAAGTCGATTTGTAAATATTTGTCTTCCAAAAACATGACTATAGCGTCACATTCACAAGGCAATAGCTTCTTTGAATAATTATATATGCTTCAGGAATGATAGGTTGATGGCGGTATGGAGATATTTTTAAAGATGAAATATCATGGATCAATAATTGCATAATTATCTTCCGGATCAAAAATTGAGTAAATTCTATTGTAATATCGCCGACATACATGAACTTGAGGAACTTTTCTTTTCATATTAAAGCCAAAACTTCTACACATTGTTCTGGTGGAGAGGCTGCGGGCATCGAGGATAGATTGAACTAAGCCGGTCTCACTTGCCTGACCGATCATTCTGGAGGTTTTAAACTATGGTAGAAGCAATAAACATCTGGCAGATGGTATAAAATTCCATACATGGAAATATCCACTAAGAAATCAGCTCGGATAGGGATATATATCCAAACGTCAGAAGGAGTCAGTGCTGCGACTGCCGGCAGACACGTTGAAGGCTCGCTACCCTTTCTGCATGTCGGCCGGTACTAACTTCGACTAAGATTCCTGGAGCAGGAATCAGTTGATCTAATATGGTCGCCGTGCTCAAGCTACTGGGCACAAACATAAGAAATCGCTCACTCCCGGCGCTGAAGTTAGAGGACTGGGACAGCGTAATTACACTCTTGACTTTGGAGGAGGATGAAGGGATGCTAGCAGGCATTCGACGGTCAGAAAGGTATGCTAGCATGAATTTAACCGTTAGGTAGTGACCAAAACGGGAGGGTTGCATGGCCCTCTCTCAGTATAAGTTTCCGTGAGGGTCATTAAATCCCTTGGAAAGAAGCCAGGCTGCACCTCTGAAGAGCAGGTATGATTGGCTTAGGTAAAGGCAGGGAATCTTTCGAACGGAAAAAAGCTTTTGCGGGTAATAATTCCGCTTTCTGCAAATGACATTAAAGACTGATTGGTTTCAACCCCTTAGCGAGTGCCGACGCTGAAGGTCATGTAAATAAACTTCCACCATAGAAGCTCAGCATCGAAACCCTGGTTTATAGCAGGACGTATAGTTAAGGGAATGGCGTCAAGCAAGTGTAGTATTTTCTCCGCGCAAGGTGAAAGTAGCGAGAAGAAAAATTAATTTTAAATTTGGTTCTAAGTACAGCACCAGGTGAGTCACTGCTACACTATACATACATATACCAAAAACAAAACTAGAAATTCTTAACCGGGAATGCGATCCTACGTACAAAGGCCCAGCCAGTAAAAATGTTTTTGATGTTAGGTCCTTTACTTAGACGGATAGCTATGGCCTAGTGAATTGGAGGGTACTCGATAGACCTTCACTCCCTGATCAGACTTACATCAGATTTTTCATCAAGGGAAGAGTGCCGGAAACAGGTACCTATAAATTCAAGAACTTGGCTAGCAATTTGGCAGGACAGTGGGGAGTAATTTTAGGGAGGGGTGTCCTGCTGCAATCAAGAGGACCTAGATTCGCCGTGAGCCACGGCACTGAATCGCTAAAGAAAGGCTTTGTACAAGCCTACCTCGCAAGCAAGCCCCAAAACAAATTTCAACAGCGATCTCTCCGGATAGTTCGCAATATGTAAAATTAACGAAAACAGTGGGAAAACTGCAGCGTAGCCGTAAAGGATTTTAAGAAAACGATTAGAACAGCCAAAAGCAAGAGCAGGATATCTTTCTGTGCGCAAATACAAGAAAAAACCTCTGAAACAGCAAGATTTAAGAAAGCTATCTTGAAAAGTCCTTACCAACCAATTGCCGTGCATCACTGATGAAATCTGGACCAAAGACAGCAGGGCATTAATAGAGGTCTTGCTGTTGCACAAATACAGAACCTTCTCTACTACTGACATTGAGGACAAGGCGAAAATTTAACACCGCAGGGATTATTTTCAAAGACAGGATAAAATAGAAAATAAACTCCAGGTAAGTCGTCGGGAACATACGAAATAATGCCAGTACTTTACAAAAAGTACTTAATATGATATTCCTCCGGCTTTTCAAAGGATGTTTTAGACTAAACCATGTAGCAGAGTCCCGGACACGCATGGTTGTTATACCCAAAGCTGGGAAATATGGCCACGCTAAGGGAAGAGATTACCTGACGATTAGCCTGACGTCGCCGTGCCTACATAAATTTCTGGCAACAATTGAAGACTCGTATATTACGAATATTAACGCTGGTATACTGTCTAAAGCCCGGCATGCACAAAGGGAAAATTGGTGAACATAAAACGGGAGAATCGGTGAACATAAAAAGGGAAAATCGGTGATCACAGGAGGTAGAAAAGTCCCTACACTATAAAGAGTTCACATACCATCTGTAGGTGGATAGCCCTATAGATGAGCAATGGATCAGATAACCTAGGAGTAGAGCGGCATCACACTTAAAAAACGGTTCACAAAACAGGGAGAGTCCTTTCGCCTCTTCTGTGGATGTAAGTCCTGAACGAGATACTTGTGAAGCTCGAAAGAAAGGGCGTAAAAGTAGTCGTGTACGCCGATGATCTCGTTATATTAAAGTCAAGTAAGTATCTGAAGACGATACGCAATAAGTCGTGAGTATGCTAAGGTTCTTAGCAGTAACCAAAGGGGTAAATATTAATCAACTTAAAACAGATATTGTACACTATGGTCACAATACACTATAAGGCACCTGATTTTAAAACAACACGCCTGGATGGAATAAAGCCAGAGCTCAGGTCCCTTGCCAAATACTTGGGGCTTATTCTAGACTGCCTTTGACGGATGCAACAGACTCTTCGGTACAAAGTGGGGAATACGGCACGCACTGGGTGTATACGGCGATAGTTCCACTAATGCTGATCCACGACGTTATAATTTGTTAGCCAGCTGCAGATAAGAAAATATACATCTCCAAATTGGAATATACACAAAGATCGGCAGTAATTAGAATCACGGGACACTCATATCCACTCGCTTACCTGCTTTAGATATAATCCTACCTCTCTATGGGACCGAAGGTGCTGAAGGGGTAGAGCAAATACTATCTCCAATATTTGCGAAGAAATGATGGACCACAAAGTGTTGAATGACGAACAGTACTCAAAAGATACGATTACGAAATATCATAACATCTCATATCAAAAATAAACTACTACATACAGAACTAAATTTATCTTCTTCTAAGAAGCTCTGGAATAATCTAAAGAGTGCTTATATATTTGGCATTACTCGACTAACGCAAATCTTAACGTTTTACTTCCACGTAAAATGCTAGTGAAAAGGATATTATTGTTTACGTTTGAACCGTTTTCATTATTGAAGCTAAAATACAGCGGATTTAACATAGTTTGCGGTCAGTCAACATTTGTTAAATTAATAGTTTCCTATCTTATTCAATTGTTTACCCACTGCATCAGCATTGTCCTTGTGATAACCACCTATCCTTTGGTATGAAAAAAAAACTAAAATTGTGGCATTAAAAAACATCGAACATCTTCGGTTACAGAGATGAAGAAAGAACTGAATCCATAGTGATTGTCTAGCTCTAAAAGAACAACGACATTTGAAAAAATCTTTCTATAAACAAATCTTTAAATATCGACATGACAATGAACACCTTAACTCCTTTAGTTCAGATCTTATTGTAGTAGGTAAAATGTATGGATGTATATGTATAGAAATCATGCTGATAAAATAACTCAACTTCTGATTTGAATCACAATATGATGATCAACCAGTTATGTAACAATTAAACATTTTACAAGTTGAGCTAACAAACTTGTGGTATCTCGTTTATGTGGTCGTAGACAAATAGTTCAATACAGTAACGTATGCTCAGATTTATTATTAACTAGTTCCGGTGTTCCACAAGGATCGATTTTGGGTCCCTTTACAACAAATTTTATTTTGCTCGGTCTGCACGAAACAATTCTTTTATTATAAATATAAAACCGACCAAATAATTGACGCTTTAATACTAGACAAGTAATGTTATATTACTTGTCTAGTATCAAAGCGTCAATTATTTGGTCGGTCTCTCAAGCTGTGGAAACAACTCCTATCAACCCTAAAACATTAATTAATCAGCGTTAAAAAGAACCATTGGGCGAGCTGGTCTTGAACCGAAACCATGCGCATGATATTCCATTACCCTAACCACTGGGCCACCAGCACCGTTGACGATTCTCCGTTTCAAAGTTCTTTTCATGGAGAAGTCTCGATCCCACAACTCGGAGGTTCTGAAATTACCCAGATGTCCGTCTTTTACGTCATTTATTTACTGATGTGAGGCTAGGTCGTATGAGGTCTTCTCCATCCCACTTCTGACACCACTTTGTAGGAATTGGAGTATCAGCGTTAAAAAGAATCATTGGGCGAGCTTCTCCGTTCCAAAGTCCTTTTCATGGAGAAGCCTCGATCCCACATATATATACTTTCCTAGTTGTTAATTGTACTTTTAATTCTTAGGTATTGTATTTATATTTAATATTACTAATATTACAAGTATCACATCACAGCTAAATGTATATCATTTAGTTTCAATTGTTTAAAATAACTGAAATGAGCCAAGTCACAAGTAATTTAGAATATAAAATTACAATTGCACAATTTGCATGTAATTTATGCGAATCGCTGCACTTTTGTAAAGGAAAGCAATTATCATCGAATTTGCATAAAAACTTTTAACTGTTCAAATAAATTTAGTACCATTATATCGGCATATTCGGTATTTTTCTTTAAACTTTAGTATTCTTTAGACAAAAAGCACCAATATTTAAATTCTGCACGACTGCACAGAACGTTTTCTGCTTCCTTTACAAAGAAATAACAAGAAAAAATAACAAGGGAATAAATTTTAACTCACTTTTGATGAACAGAGACTCCAGATCCTCCTGATTTTGAACTCTTCCTGCTGGATTGTGGACTTCCTGGTGCATAGCATACTCCTTGTGGCACAGGAGGTGGATGTTCCGGCGGAGGTGGAAGGAATTCTGCCCAATTGATTGGATCTTTTTGAAAATGTTACATCAAGATGATGAAAAGCAATTCAAGAACCGAAAACAACATTCACTCAAATTCTAATTAAAAGAAAACATACCTGGGGGATACTGGTGGTAATTGTGTGACGGTTGTTGTTTACTTTGCACACCATAGCTACCCTGCGGTTGATCCGAGTGAGGACTGTGTGTTCCTGATGAGCTCTGCTCGTTACCAGAAGAGGAATTCTTTACACAGCTTTCGGTGGAAGACGTCCCAATAATCATTGTTGTAGCATATGGGGTTGGATTGTCCGGAGACTACAAGAGGCAAATAAAAGCAAAAGTTAACCCTTCAGTATTAAGTCAAAATGTTTCTTCCGGTGACTTGCCTTTCGACAGTTGTAAAATGTACTCAAATTTCTTGTATCCACTTCAGCGTAGTCAGTTCCCCCATCTGTGTAGTTCGACTGGCTATTAGGATTCGACAGTAATTTAGTCTCACTCAAGCCAGAGTCTTTGTCAGTATCTGCGGTCCGCCAGCCCCTATCAATCCAAAGGCTCTCCTTTCCATTTATATTCAAGGCGGTAATTTCGCTTGCGTTTACAACTGGAATAGCTAAGCAATATTGAGGTTCATTCGTACTGAAATAAAGGCTACTAGGTGATTTACCACTCAAGTGTCCGAGCTCCTTTGTGAGCTGATGTCGTCTCTTGAAAAAGAGCATTGCTGCAGCTGCCGAAATTAAAATCGCCAAAAGCATCGTAATGACGAGGGCCATGAACCATGTTTCATGCACCACGTTTGATTTACGATGGGACGATTCATCAATGCCACTCAAAGATCCACTTGGGTGAGCCCGTGGTGGTGATATCAAGTGTGCTGGGTCCATCACAAGTGGTTTCTACGAAATTTAACACGATTAATGTTAATAGCGCACACTTACACGTTAACACTTGAATAATCACTCACAGGCTGTGAATACGGTCCTGCTCCAACCCTTGTGTAAGCAACTACCCTCACATTGTAAGTAGCTCCCGTTGTAAGGTTGTTTAGCATAACAGACATGGTGGTGGCGTTTAGTGTCATTTGGGCAAGGACTTTTGTCGAGTTGCCTGCTTTAACCTGCGGGCAGAAAGAAAAGTTAAGCATGAATTACCATATAGGAGCCCTTGACTCTGAAATATGCAGATTATTATAACCGAATGTGGTAGTGGATGTTCTCTGAAGAGGTGATTACTGATCGTAAAAGCTTTGACCCCCATGAATTTTACCTGAATTTTATATCCCAAAAGAATTCCATTATGATGTTGTGGTGGAGGTGGCGACCATCGGACCCAGCCAGCTGTTAAGTTTAACATTCCCGTTTGAACGTTATCTGGAGGTGCGGATGGAACTTTTGAAATAAGCGGGAAATAAAAATTGAAATTAATCCTTTTTCTGGTGCATGAAAGATGAAATGTCCAACATACCATCCTCGAAAGTTTGAACGAGCTTGGAATTACTCGGCTGTCCCTCCAGGCTGCGATAGAATGGTGCTAGGAAAAACTCGTACTTCGTGTACTTTTTCAAGTTAGACACTACATGAGTTTCGGCGGATGGATTAAGCACAGTCATTATGTTATATTTTTGAGAACTGCCACTAACTTCTCTGAACCTAATATATAACCCCTGGGAAAACAATTTTTTAATTAATTCATTTCAGAAAATACTTTCTATTTTTGTATATGCTGTTGTAAAAGATACTCACCTCTACATACTCCTCGGTCATGCTAACGTGCATTTGCCAGTCCACACGAACTGATGTTGAGTTGATTGCTGCGGCATCAATTAATTCAACCACCTGAAATAAAGGAATATATCAGGGTTGTACGCATGACTTCAGATTACCCGGATAAAGGGTAAGTTTTAACCTAGACTCTTGCTTTGACTTTTCGGGGGCGATAAAAAAAGAATCTAATTAGACGGGTTTTGAGAAATGAGTTTAGAACAATTTCATTTGAATAAAAGGACATAGCATAATGCAAACGAAGAAACAATAATTGAGAAAGCAGAAGTTAAGGAACAAGAAAAATCATACAAAACTCATGTCTCTTGCTCCGGTTATTACGATACTTTTAGATTTCCTTTGATTTTTTCCTTAAATAGTGTTGGTATTTCGTAAAAAACAAGGCAACAGATATTTTTTGTACACACACATTTTTTAAGGAGGAACCGTCGTTTTTAAAGTTTCGTCAAACAGTGGGTTATATCCGCACCACGGGAGGCCAGTGGAAAAGGGAGGTTCTCGTTGGTTCTGGTGATATGTTCCATGAAGGGCGATGTGACGCAAGCTGCAGGGGAGGGATAAATCCGCCGGAGATATGCTGTTGTCTTTCATCTTGGAAAATATTATAACAAACAACGAACGAACGCCTTTTCAACACTTTCTATTTGAAGAAACAGACATCGTCAGACATTTTATTCGTGAATTTTCCAAAAGCAATAAATATAGCAAATGATATTTTTTGGTAAATTTCTTTTCATAAATCTGTAGACATGAAAGTGAAAATCATCGCTTTTCTTTCTGTCTTTTATCTCACTCTTTCCAAACTGATTGACCTTAATAAAACTACGGCTTCCAAAAGCAAATGTATGATATCTTTATGGATTATCCACATCTTTCCATGGTTTTGACTTTTTATTTTATTAAAATATATTTTTCTTTATTTCATTTTTATTCAAGTTTAAGCAAAAAATGAGTTACTAGGTAACTTTTGAAAATAGCTTTGAAATATTTAATGGAGTTTCTTTTCACTTTATAGACTCCAAAAAATTATGACTAGGTTTAGTACTAGACTATTCTTCATCTATTACTTTATTATTGTTTTATCATTCATAATATTGAGTGAGCATATTTATTCAAAAAGGAGAAACCGAGCTGAACCATATGAGCTACGCACAAAGCAGGAAAACTATAAAAGTTCTTAAGACAATTCGTGAGGGTAGGGGTGACGCCTCTATTTTTTTAATTAGAGTATTTTCGAGTGTCAAATTAAGGGGAAATCTAACCCCAATTGAACTGTGCAATTCAATTTTCAATGCGCAAACTTTGTATCTCCTTTAAAAGATGTAGGCTATACTATTAAAAATGTCTTTTTCTGCCAGCTAAGTTTCAAAAAGTTGCCAAAGTGGAGCTTCAGGAAATATTTCGCAGTGAAGCTCACCATCAGAGCGGAGTGGAACGACGGTTTTCGATGCAACGATATTCAACGACGGTTCTAAGATGAACTGTGATAAATATTTTCTCGGAAATACTCTACAATTATATCTTAATTAATTTTCCATTCGATGTAGGTAACGACGGATTGTTCTTTGGGCGTGTTGGTTGGTTGATTGATAGAACTGGCGACCTAGGCTACTCGCCCAGGTTTGAATTAGCACTGAGGTGTGTCGTTTTGTGGATGTGTATACACTAACCACGTAGTTAGTGTACGTCTTTGAGCGATCAGGCGATCAGCATCAGTAAAGTTCAAGAAGTGAATGATCTCTTCAATTTTTTGCCTTGAGACCACCTTCGAGTCATTGAAAAAAAGCAGCCTTGTACTCGATGTCTGCCCAGAGTGATAGCCGGACAGCTGCAGAGGAACTGAACTAGAGTTTCCATCGCGTTCTCGTCCCTGCAGCTGTGACAGCTGTGTTGAAGGGTATGCTCAGTCCAGCTGGCCAGTATCCCGTAATTGCCGAGATCGCCCTAGCAATATCTCTATGGGACCTAAGGCTTAGTTAGGAGCTTTCACTCCTGTAGAAGGTTGTTGGCTGTGGCTAAATAGTGTGCCAGTAAGACACCCCTTACAGTACGCAGAGAACCGGTTTTCGAAAAGTAAACGAAGGCGGAATTGGATCAGGTTCTATCCTGCAGTTGCAATAAATAAAAAATCCACTCCGTCTCCGGGCTGTTGTCCAGTTCGCAGCAATGCAAAAACAAGAAATTCAATTTCTGTTATTCCCCCTTCCACAATTCGTTTCTGGCCGCAGCCATACTAATGCATCACATAGTTGTACCGTGGGCTTTGGCGACATTATTATAAAAAAAGGTAAACTGTTTCCGCAAAAGAGCCTTGGAGGGTGGTAACCGTACCCCTAGCGCGTCGGCCTGCTCATTCCGTATGCAGAAGTTTTGAAGTACCATGCGAGAAAGGTTCCTTGCTGCGCTGCGATCACGCACTGAAAAACGGAGGAGTTACTCAGCAATATGTGGGACAGCCAGGCGTCAATCAAATCACTAATAAACGCCGTGGTGAAATTCAAAAAGTAATCAGGACATTCAGAAATCTGAGGAAATGAATAAATTAGCGCAGAAAGGCGCAAACGAGAAAACTCCAATAATGCTAAATCTGGTCATTCCCATCCAGAAAGTCAAAAAGGAAATCCTGAAATGGGAGAAATCCTTTGAGGAGACATAAGGCACGTTGGGAGGGATCTGAGACAGTTAAACATACAGCGTTCTACACAACGCTGAACTCATCTGAATCAACAAAACAAACAAACAGGTTGGGATATAAATTGATTATTTGGCTTTAGAGAATGCTGCCGGGCAGGGGGCGTACATCTGGTCATTTAAGGGCACACAATTAGTAGGGCGGGCACCCCCTCCAACAAACCGACCAACTAAAATCCCGAAACATATTCGTATAAATGCTTTTAAAAGCAGGCATAAGATTTACTGTTATGCCTATTACACTTTTAATTCAGTGCCAATTAAATAAAACAAAAACAACTACCTCTCTACACTTAGTAAATTATTTGAAGAAATATACATTAATTCCTGATTTCGTGAATAAATTTTTAAGCCGAATAGCACGAATGCGGAACAGTTTACCATCTTCTGCTTTTCCCTCGTCTTATGAGCCCAAAACTTTCAAACAAAGCCTACATCGAGACTTCCTTCAGTAAACCTCTTAACTCATTTCGGCCACCCTTAATTCCTTTTCCACCAAGGCTGTGCTTTAGCATCATAGGTCATCCCCTGAGCTTTGGCAATATCATAAAAAACGCTTTGTAGGTGGGAAGTTGTAATGTTTTTTTTATATTAATTCGGCGTCAAAATGCAATAGGATCAATAGCAACTACTTCTGCCACTCAAAATCAACAATCTATTGCCGAATTGTTTTGTTTGGGATGACTGACAAGGATGAACTAAAGGAATACCCTTCTATACAAAATACAAAAGCTATTTACTATAATTCGGGGGAAAACCACATAAGTTATTATTGGTTGCTTAATTTTCTAGGTAATTGTAAAATTTAATTTCAATACGAAAAGGAATCCATTATGAAGTATTGTGTATATTGTTAGTAGGGTGCCCCCATCCGCGGATTTCCTTCAATTAACTTGTGCTCTTATTCCGCTGCATTTATTTCTGGTAATATAAAATCTGTTGCGAATCTGATCACATTATAAGAAAGTAAAAGATTAGGGCGTAGAGTGGTGGTTTAGAGTGAAAGAGTGCAGTGGTGAGGGAGTGGTGGATGCATCACGTAGGGTAGCGAGGGGGCTAAGGTGATAAGCTTTAATACTTTATTAATTAACATATAATGATATCGGCCGTTTACTTATTTAAATTATACAATTTAACTGGAAAACTACGATGATCAATTAACAAATTAGAAATAAATCATGATTAATACCCATTGATTGATTTCCTTCAACGCGAGAGAAGATTTAGTTGATCAATGTATTTGGAATGTGCTCAGCAAGACCTTTCATTTGACACCAAACCGCCGATAAGTAGTTTAAAAGGTAAGGAATAGAAGAGTGATGGGCATTATTCGAATAAATTTTCAATCAAATAAAGATTTTTTTTAAGTCGAATAAATTTTTTTTGGTTTTCAATTTATTTTAAGTTATTCACAAATAATTATTTATTATTTGGTGCTATTTATTCGAATTTCAAATAATTATTTGTTATTCGATACTCAAATAATTATTCGTTACTTGATGACTTATCCGCAAAAAATTATCTGTTATTTGCTGCTTTTTATTCGAATTTCAAATAATTATTTCTTATTCGATTATCAAATAATTATGATGTCTCTTTATGGAAAAATTATTGGTTTTATGGTGTCCCTTAGTTCAATTTCAAATAATTATTTCTTGGTACACGCACGAAATTAAAACTGCCTTGTTATGTTTCGATGTTTACAGTAACGATTTTAGTAAATGATACCATAAAACAAATAAGTATTCCATAAAGAGACATCAATTATCGAATAATTATTTGATAATCGAATAACAAATAATTATTTTAAATTCGAATAAAAAGCACCAAATAACAAATAATTATCTGCGAACAATTCTCCAAATAACAAATAATTTTTTTAATCAAATAAATTTTTATTCAATTTTTCAATTTATTTGAGTTTTTAGCTCTTATCTTTCTTCGAATAAAAAATGCCCATTTCTAGAACAGATAAACACATTCATGTATAACTAGACTGCTAAAACCATAGCCCTCCTATGGCTTTGCCGTAGCCGGGTAATGAAAGACTTGATTTTTCCGAAAATTTTAAGAGTCCCTATGGCCACCCATGAAATTTTCATGCGGAATTTTATAATTTGAGATTTCCTAATTGGTTTTTGTGATTCGGGAATTAATTATTCGGAAATATATGATTCGGGATTTTAAGGGTTTGGGATTTCGAGATTCGATTTCGCATATAATTCTCATTAAAAGTTGATCGTTTTGGAAGGTTGAATGAATTCGGTCTTATTTTGAAGAGACGTCATGTGGGGGAAAGAAGAAATATTCTTCTCACATTTTTAAAACATATGATGGATCAAACCTTTTTTTAACTGGTATGGAATCGTCATTTCAATTTAAGGCCATTTTTTTTTAAATAATTTTCACCACAAGATAATTATCTGTTTTATAATGTTCGAAACCGGCAGAAATACGTAACAAACGCAATTTTTTCCCCCAAAAGATATGTAAATTTAAACAGTGGAAGAAAAATGCTATTTGTCATGCCTGAAGCTAGATCATGACATGGCACCATCTGCATGTAAACATTAAATTTTCGAAAGCAGTTAAGTAAAAACCGCCAAACAATAAAGTTGGATTTATAGGTATACAGTGTTGTTTGCTTACGAGATCATACTTCGGAACTGGGAAGACTAAAAACAACTAATTTCCTACTTCCTAAGAAAAGTTATTTCATTGCTGTGCAAAGCAGGAAGCAGCACGAAACTCGTTAAACTCTTTAATAGTGAACGTAAAATGTAAAGAGATGAGTCTAGCCGTCAGATGTTCAATGGCTGGAGCAAAACAGACAGGTACTCCTACCAGGTGTTCGGGCAATATATTGCGAGTGTAGGTAGTAATGAGTCGTGTGCCATCCTCAGTTTAGACTAATAATCTTACAGTTGTGTAATAGCAGACGAAAATTGGTTGGATACACAACATAAGGTACAAAACGATATTAATTCAGCTGTTTCGACTCGAATTCATTAGAGTAATAACCACAGAACGACAGCGAGCAAGAGACATCGAAACCGCATAATAAAAATTCCAAGGAGTGGTGTCATGTTGTCTCTTCTAATTATGCCACAGACAAGCTAAACCACAGTATAGGCTGGTGTAAGACAAGCCTCTTTTACTAGCGCCTACCCTGAATGATATGCACTAGCACCTGAGCGCGTTGCACACTACTTAGCCAAAGGAGCTCTAACAAGCAGTTGTGACATTTCATTTACAATAAGCCCACTATCATGAGGAAGTTATCACCCATCTGGTGCCATTGTTTTGTCGTGTTTTAATTTGAATAAATGAAGGTGCGATAAAACGTAAACACAACACCCGAGCCAAGAGGCAACAAACCAAAGGAAATGAAAGACTTACCTTCCCACTCAGGACGGCTCTTGCGGCAGCTAATTCTGTTTGCGGCACCACACCTATGTCGGTTCCCAGTGTCTTGGCCACATTCGACAGCCCAGATGGTACAGATAGACCGTGCGAATTTTCAGCACGAACCAAGAAGACGTAAGAAGTCCCCGGCTTCAGTTCCGATATCTGCAAATACAAAGAAAGTGGTTAAAGGCATCGGGAAGCTGCAGCTCCAGATCAGATGCATCGCATCCGTGTGCAAATCTAAATATTTATGTTGCCATGCAGTCAACGATGAGTATGCAAAGGAGTGCTATGTTAGGCGCATTCAGTGTTTGAATTATGCACGTCGATAGCACTGTATAGTCGTGATATCTAAGAAAGTTAAATACCGTTATTGTTTGATCAGGAACACGGTGAGCGGCGACTACCCAGCCTGTTTGAAGATCCGAGCTAAAGTACTCCACGGTGTATCTGCAAAGATCGATAAAACATAGCGTTACTATGGCGGCTAGGAAAGACCATTGATAAGAGTGAAATAGCTGCGGCAGACAGCGTAAGCAATTTGCGCGCTTGCCGCCATGTCAAGCCGTTCATCGTTAGTAGTAAATTTTGTGCCGCAGGATAGAACGGCTTTGCTAGAGAAGTGTGGGAAATGATATGCAAAAATCGTGGTGTAACTTACCCGATTAGTGGACTTGCTCCAGGCCTCTCCTGACCCTTCGCCCAGCGAAGAGTTATGCTGCTTTGCGTGACGTTGACCACTTTTGGTGTGCCCGGGGGTGCTGGAAAGGTGCTCGGATCTGGCGAACGATGGAGTATCGATGAACTGCTCTTTTCTACCTGTTAATCGAAAAAAAAAATTTTGTAAGAAAATGGCGCTTAATTCTAACCTCTGCAGGTACAAAAACGCAAATTAAATTATCTCAGGCCAAGGAAGTACAATGTGCTTTCAGTGAAAATGCCGCAAGGTGTCATAATTGCTTGCGCGATTGCAATTTTCATAATTTTTGATTATGGAGGAAAATTTACCTCAATTACGCCAATCTGACGTCTCCTTTAATACGCGGCAAAAACGAACGAACCAACTGAAATGAGTAAGTACACCTTGGAGGTAGACTGTGAATCCGAGGACAAAATATTCTTAATTAAAAAGCAGGACGTCAAGAAAATTGCTCCTTTATTATAATTTTATACCCCGAAACCAGAGGCATTAAGTGACATCAGAACCATTACATTATCATGGTTCATGGCATTTTTAATATTTCTTTCAATATCAAAAGGGAAATGAAATTTCCTAAATATGTAAAAATGAAATACTACTTAGCGATAAAGTAGCTTTCAAAGTTTCCTTCGTTCTTTAAAGAGAACTGATATGTTGTAACTTAGGCATAGTATTTTTACAAGAAAGCGTATTAGAAAAAAATACTGATGCAAACATTTAAGTGAACATTTAGCACATGCGTAAGAAAACCTACTCACTTAGGTGCCAAGTAAATTCTAATGCAAAAGTTATTTCTTGCATAAACACAAAAAATGTTTATCTTTATGCCGATGCTTTAAATAACAAATCCCCTTCCTTTTCAGTCCAGATGTTATGATAAAAATTTATAATTTTGGTCACTTTTAGCAGGGAGTCGAAACGGGACCGAAACCTATCATATTTAGGTTGTTCTAACCGGTCTTGATTTCGGTACCGAAATTAAAACCGAAATTTAAAGTGTACCGAAATAAAGCAACCGAAATCAAATGGTCCCGAAATAAATAGACCTTAAAAATATGTGACCATAACCGCCAGACCGAAATTCACAGACTGATTTAAATTGGTACCGCAGAAGAAGTTATACGACCGGTCATGCGATATTTTCGACTCACAAGGCGACTAATTTTTATCCCGAGGGGACTGAGGTAGAAGTAATTTTCGACTATTCAACCAAAATTACAGACGATTTTTTTTTTTCAAATTTATCAATTTGTTCACTACCTTTATTACATAGCAGATTCCGTAAATGTCTTGATGAAGAGACTGTCGGTGGGAGGAGGGTGGTAGGGGTAAAGGGGGAACGGATGACTTCATTCTGATGGTTAAAAAGTGGAGGCGGGGAAGTGAAGGCAGGGAAGTGGAGGGGCGGGGAAGTGGAAGGGCGGAGGACGGTGTAAATTTGGAGAAGCATTTATCTACCCACATACCACTCTACTCTTATTTTGGAAAAAGCAAATTATAATATAATATAGTATATTAAAATAAACCCTAACTTTTCAGATGTAACCAAACTCGAAAATTCACATTTACCGGGTATCTAACCGAAACCGAAATTAAAATTCTAACCCAAACCCAATTAAAGAAAAGTAATTACGGTTAAGGTTGTTGCAATTGCGTTTTAAAAAACCCAATTTGGTTTCGGTTGACCGTAACCGATTTATAATTTCGTTTGTGGTCCCATTTCAACTCCCTGCTTTTTAGGATTTAGGACTTTTTAGACTGTGTCAAATGGTAAAAAAAGGAATCCTTATGGCGGGACCTCGTCTATCTGTCGGTCGCAGCTGCTTATTTCAGCAACTACTAATTCTATCGACTAAAGATTTGGAATAGTTTTAAATAATACTGTGGGGCTGTCAGGGTGTTAAAATTAAAAGTCCTAACTCTTAACTCGTGATTCACGGAGCAGTTTATAGTCTCTGAGTACACAAAAGTAATGGCAAATAACCACAATAAACCGTGTACCACGAGTCCATAGCTTGGACTCTAAGAGTCCGACCGTTGCGGTCAAGAAGAACCACCGAAACTACAAGGCATAAACTTACGAATTTCAGGCACATACATTAGGTCCAAAGTGGGCTGAAATTTAGATTAATTTACATAGCTTCTAATTCCGATATTTTGCGCAACATAATTGCCATTTGTAGGTAAAAATAAATCATGTGAGTGTTACTTAACGTTTAGGGGGTAACGTAAAACATGACAGCGCGTGCTTGCAAGTTTTGCAAGCTGGGGGGGGGGGGGGGGGCGAAATCTTCAAAAAATGCATTACGTAATACTTGTAAGACTCCTAAATGAAAAAGTGTTTAAACAATTTTATCTTAAAAGGTGCCGAAGGGAGTCAAGGTGAGTGATCAAGTGCGGTATCATATGAAGGGGCATCATTGCAGCGTTATAAAATATTTTTTCATTTCCTTTTTTTCCTCATAATTTTGGACTTATGTCTAAATAATACCAATCCCACACCCTTATCTAGAAGTTTCCAAAGTGAAAAAATCCGACTCGCACTTGGCCGGTAATTTTTTTTAAAGATCAAATTGCGATGGAAGTTTTACGGAACTTTGTCGTGGGCATATTCATCAAAGGAATGACTGTTTTTAAAGTTTTGGTTTGTAAGGTTCTGTACTTTCATTCCAAGCCTTCCTGGTTCCTTTCAGAACGGCTTTGTTAATGTTTGAATCCTCCAACCTTTCCTTTCTCAGGTCGAAGCATGTGTAATTTTGTTCATTATTTACATTAATGATATATCTATGTCCTTTACGAATTCAAAAACTGTATGTTAGCCTGACGACGCCAAGTTCCTTCGTGTTGTCTGGCACTCTGGTTAGTTGGTTTAAGTGGTGAGCGCCGTCATCATGGGAACACTCCAATTAGAACTATGTATTATAGCGCCATTTTGATGCCACAACCAGTAAGACCCAGTTTTTTGTTGGACTCAGTTCACTCGCATTTATGATTCTTATCTGAAATCATAGTTGAAGTCGGCTGAGTTTATTATGGGAAAAATGAACTAAAGCAAACCGGAAGAATTTAAGAAACTCACTATTTCCATAATCTTTACCCCCGAGATTGACTTCAGGTTTTCAAAGAAGTACTCCCCCATTACCCTACTTCTGACTCTGGCAAGAGGCGGATATTTACAGAGAAGGTTAATAATGGTTTCTTTCCCGTTCACGTTTGTCGTCATAACTACGACATTGTGTATAGTAAGGGGCGCACAGCCTAGTTTCATGCTCGCCTAAAAGACAGTGGCCCGTACAGACCGCAGTGATTTTTGCGAAAACAGCTCTCGGTCTATAGAGCACATCAGATGACCCAGTTTTATTATAACTTCGCCTGGATATGCTGCACTTTTTCAGGGCAGTCCACCTGGCATTTGCCAGCGCCAAGGAATGCAGAAACAGTTCCAACTTAAGGAAACCTAGTGGGATAGGAATATAGAGCTGCGTCCTCTGGCAAATTTGTCGCCCATCTCGATCCCTGCAATGTTCCTATGTCCAAGAATCCAGTGCAAGGTTATGTTAAGCAGACTGCCCAAGGAGCTAAGCAACTCCCGACAGTCTTGCAAAACCTTAGAAGATATGGTAACTAAGTCAAGCCGCCTGTCTATCTGTAAAAATGGTTCTGTTCTGTTTCGGTGAATGGATGCACAGAAGCAGCGAATACGCCATCATAATCGCAAGCACCTCAGCCTGTAAGACACTCGATGTGTTCGATAGACGATAAGACTTCGTTATATTCAGTGCCTCAGAGAACACTCTTGCACCAGCACCTTGTTCCATCTAGGTGCTGGCCGAAATTCTCAAATTTGACCTAGTATACCACGAATCTAATGACTACAGCGCCACCTTCCTAGTTGTGTTTTGTTTTTTTTTTGCTTACTACTAAGTCGTTAACATTTTAAAGAAGAATATTTTGCTTTTGACGCAATTATTCAAGTATTGTTGAAACAAATGCTTGGCTTATTGTCACTGCCACTGAATGACAGCTAAATATCATGTGTCGAAGGAGTATATAATACTAGGTCTGTCTGTTTACTTTTGTTTGTAAAACGTGTGTAAAAATTAAGTAAGAATCGTTCTTCTGGTGGAGGGGATGAAAATGCGAAAGTTAATGTTTTCTGGGTAAATTTATGGCAACTTAAGAACTTTCAAAAGTAAATTTCAGGGCAAAGATCTCCCAGAATGGCTTCCTCAACAACACCCAACCTTACCGAATTCATCTTCAAAACGCTATGTGCCCTGGAAAGCGGTAAAGATGTTGATGTTATCGCCATCGATTTTAGTAAAGCCTTCGACAAGATCTCCCATAACGTTATCTTGTCCAAACCTGATCGCCTAGGTTCCCTAAATCATCCCTTCACAAAGCCTTATATCTTGATATCGCCTTTCTTAATTCTTCTTCTTTCCAGTTTGCATTTATTCTAATTATAGCTCATATTGTAGCTTCTTACTATTTATTATGACTTATCATTTATTTATATAGCTTGTTGTATTAGTATTATGTTATAGCTTGTATTTTTAATTATTTTGTATTATTATGTTATAGGTTGTATTAAGCTTAAAAAAACATTACTCCGATCTCGCAAATGACACCACAACTAACATCAATAATCCTCTACGCCACTATACAGGCCAGTCTCCTAAGTACCTATAGGGTGGTATTTTATTCAATTTTAACGCAAAGACAGGAGTTAAGTTAAGGAAAAACTTTAAAGTTTCCTTTTATTTAGTTAGCTCTAGTAAATCCAAGTTAAAGTATTTACTCAAAGCAGAATACGGAAACAGACATATTGTAAAAGTGGACTTTAATGGTTTGGCGTATAAATGGCAAATATCTCATTGACTTAACAAACTATAACAATAAATCAGATTTCTATCTAATAAAGACTTTTAATATTCAAGGTCGTGAAAGAACACGACCCAAAGAATTAGAATAAACATTATTGTCAATAATGTTAAATTATTGCGCAAATATATTCAGTTTGAACAAATTGCCTTTAAAGAGAGCAATAAATTAGAACATGATTGAGGGTTCTGCAAACCAAACAAATCGTTCACCTTAATGATCATCCTCGAGTTCAGTGCCACATGAACCTGGACGACGTTTGCGAGAATTAAGTGCTCGTTCGAATGTGTCTCAGCGCAATTTTCGTCGGTTATAAAGACGCCGTGGATGCAGGAGAACTAACTTTAAGGTTTCTAACTAAATAGCTATTCTGGACGCATTGCACTGTTATTATCCCATCAAATTTGCATCTGTCGGATTAGGAGAACTTGCCCTCGTCTTTACAACTTGAACCATAAAATATGAGCAGAGTGTGGGCTGTTTAAGGGCGATAATCAGGGATTGTATTCTGGTGTACCTTGAAGCGCACTCTGCATAGAAAAAAGACATGTTCGTCGTAAGCCTTGTTTATGGTCAATTAGAAAAGGAATTATATATTTTCTAGGGAAATTCATTCTTTGGGAGAGCTAATGCCGTAAATTTTCGAGTTTTTATTTATTTTACGACACCTTATAGCGCCCAATGGACTGTGAACATGCCTTGCTACGAGACCTGCTCAACGTCGTTTATTACCACATTTCAGTTTGCGGTTTTGAATACCGCGGAAAGAATCTGTTTCAAAACAAAAATAAAGAAAATATCAGTCAAAACTTACGGTTAAAGTGGCTGACCAAGATGTTTCTCCACTTTCAGAGGATGCCGTGCAGGTGTAAAGGCCGGTGTCGGATAACTGAAGGTCTGGAAAAGAGTGAATGACACGTTTGAGACGGCCATAAATGGATAGGAAGCTCAATATTGCATTTACCATCTATTTTCAATGATCCACTTTGCACTATAACGATCCGATGACCACTCTGCAATGCTGTACCATCCCTGTACCACTTGATACGAGGCACAGGATTTCCGCTCGCCCGACACGGTAGCATGGCAACGCTGCCCTTCGGAAGGGTTTGGTTCGAGGGTCCAATTTGGATGATTGGTGGAGGGGTATCATCCACCGAAGTCACCTGATGAATTATTCATTGTGATTAATAAAAAGCCAAACGAAATATGCTCAAAGTGTGATTGAATTACCTGCAGGAACGCTCGTATTGTTGATGAACCAGCTACGCTCAGCGCTGAACAGACAAAGTATCCAGCATCGTCTTTCTGCACGCCACGTATTTGTAGCGTACCTTTGCTATTAACGTGAATATGCCCATATGAGTTATCTGGGAACATGAGCATTTGTGAACCCTCCTTCGTCCAAAATACGGATGGGGGTGGATTGCCGCTGGCAACGCAATCGAAAGTTGCAATTCCATTGAGACCGACCTTTTTGTCTTGCGGCTTAACAACAAACGTGGGAGGAGCTGAAGCGACACATAATTCAAGAAAATTGTTTTCAACTTAATTTTGTTTGCCTTACAATGAACGGTGAGATGAGCTCGGGCGCTTATTTGCCCAACGCTATTGTGTGCCTCGCATATGTAAATACCTTCGTCGACTGGGCTAACGTTTTTGATGATAAGACTTTGATCTTCTTCTTGAATATCAGCTCTGTTTCAAAGGTAGAATTGGTATTGATTAGAAGCCTTAATTTTAAATTATCAACATTACCTTCCAACCGGCATATTTCCATCGTCTTTCTGCCATAGAATCTGCGGTTGAGGATCCCCACCAACTAAACAGTGGAATTGAACTGTTTCACCAGCCAAAACTATTGTATCTGTGGGCTCTTTGTTGAAAAATGGTTTTACTGAAAACGAGAGGATATATTATATTCAAATATGATAAAAAGAGTTTATAATATAAATTTTATTTTTTTTTTAACTTTTTTTAAACCAAAGGTAAAATTTTCATTTTTTTAAACATTTTGTTTTTTGAACAAAACGTAAAAATTCGGCAGCAATATAAAAACTTGCACTCATAATTTTGTTAGTAACCTACAGCCTTAGATTATATATGTATCTATTTTCAACGGATTCTTCCGCTAAATATGTTAGGGTTTTTATCTAAGTAAAGCAAACAAAAATAACGTTCTTGAAGAAATATAGTTCTAAAGACATTTCGTCTACTACTTTTTTGTACGTTGATTTTTACACTTACACTTATAAAACATTGGATTGACAAAAATAATTGGTGTCGTCAAAATTTTTTTTAATAAAGAGGTGATTGAGTTAAATTATGAATTTAAACCAATACTTTTTAATCCAATTATTTGTCGACTACTTTATTCTATATAGATATTTTTTTTAATTTCCTATAACTAGAAAACTGATCCTTGAAAAATGGCGAGCATTAAAATAAGAACATACAAATTGACTTTTTGTTTAGTTTGCTAAAAAGCTGTTCGCAAGATGATTAGGTGTGTCTTTAGTTAAGACTTAGACTGTTATTCATCGAGGAGGATTACGTCCATATTATCATATCCTTTTTCAAGGACTACTGGAAGGAGATTCCGAGAGAAGATTAGAATTTTGCATTTGGCTTCTGGAATGAGACATGGATAATGGGACGTTTATAGGCTGAATTTTGTGAATCTCAGTTCACCCGGTATGGTATCACAAATTTTCACAACCTTCATACCTGGTCGGATAGTAACCCACATAAGACAAGGGGATCTCCTTCTTACTCAAATTATGAGCCAATGTTTGGGATGGTATCATGGACACCCATTTATGAATGAATGGTACTCATTTTGCCGCAAGTGCTTAATAGAGAAATTTGTGCGGATTTTTGGAGAATATACTGCCACATCTACTAGAGGAGATCCCTCTGGACAATCTTAGTTCAATGTTTTACCAAGACGATGGAGTACCAACGCAGTCTGGTATCATTGTAAAGGCAATAATGAATGAGAAATTTCCTGAACGCTTGCTTGGACGAGTCTACCGATAGATCTTCAGCTCTCCATTGGACTTAGAATTAATCTGAGTTTAATTTCTTTAAGGTACTACTACCGGAAAAGGACCAAAAATAAGCACTTTTTTAATCATTTTTTTTTCAGCCGCTTTATTAGATATTATCATGAGATTTTTTTTATAACATTATTAGTCCTTAAAGTTGAAAAAAAATTGTTGTTTAGTTAATTTCTATTTTTTGCCTTATTGGTAGGGGTGCTGAAGTCAAGAACTAGAATAAGAGATAGTCCGATGAGTGAGAGATAATCTCAGAATTGAGAAGTCTAAAACAAAAAATTCGAACGGAATTTTATAAAGGAAGGTTTCTCATCTTGTAATTTACCACAATTAGTCAAAAATTGAAAAATCAAAATGGCGAAAGTTTGAAAAAATAGAATTTTTTTTACCCTTTTTCTCTTGCCAAATTATTTTTTCATTTTTTGTTAAAATGTGGTAAATTACAAAATGGTATACCTTAACAAACAAAACGCACCCAGGTTTATTAAAATCGGTTCAGTAGATACTGAGAATAACTCTCACTCAATTGAAAAAATGTAATTTCAAGAAAACGCGTTTAAAGTTTTGGTGCGCCCTTTGGCCTCTTACCTATCTTTCCTTTATAATACGGACCCATTTTATTTAGATAGAAATGCTTTCGTCTACGACCAAATTATAACTAAACACGTGTATGAGAAACGAGAATGAATATTATAAATATAAAAGAAACCGGTATTTTAGAGAGTGGGGAAAAAAAGCTCGAGCGCGCGAGGCAGCTGCGGAGAGTCGAAATCACGCTACGATAGTATGTAAGTATAAGGAATCGAAAAATGAAAATCGATTTTTTTAAAAAAAAATTTCCGGTAGTAATACTATAAATTGCAGATTTTTATAATATTTTCCACAAGATTCTCTACGTATAAATTGCTCTAACCTTTCTCTACCTTGACATGTTGCGCCTTTACGGAAAAATAATAAGATTAACAACGTAACAAAAATAAAAAACAGATGTATTAATGCTTGAATTTCAGAGAAAATGTGGGAAAATGCTGAATAACCTGCCATACAATTTTTTGTTTGACTAGGTAAGATCTAACATAACTTATTTTGGAACAACAAATCTAAAACACCCTACATACTTTGTGTATATGTATTGTGTGATTGGATGAGTTCGTGCTTGATTTTAATATAATGCCTTTTATATTGGCCAAAAATACACATTTTTCTTGAATATACACATCGAGTCCTGTTAACTGCTGACAGTACTTCTCCGCCAGGATTTTTCGGCTCGTGGGAGTAGCTCGTAACAAATAATTTCCTTGGAATCCTACCACAAATACTCAGCAACACCTTCATTGGGCGCAAACCAGTTTTTGCGTCAGGTTCTGCACTATCACTTGCTTTTTTCCAGGTCCTTTTTCACGTACGTTGTCGTACAGGAACCACTTCAATCGCCTGCTACAATTCTATCCAAAAAAGACTCGTTTTCATCACGCGCCTGGAGAGAAACGGCCACATTCATGCGGTTTGCCTTTAGTCAAGTAATGCGGCACCCATATGTCGAGCTTGGATATGTATCCATGACGAAAAGTGGTAGCAATATCCTCACTTGTAATTCTTGGGTTATTTTTCACCAAGGCACGCATAATGTCATCTTCAATGCCGCAAGCCTGGAGGTCCTTCAACTAGGAAGATCAACTCTAGTTGAAATCACCATTTCGAAATTTGCCAAACCACGTATTAAATGTCCTGAGAGAAGAAGCACGATCTTTATAAATGTTCTGTATGGTGATTTGCACAGGCTCAACATTTACTGCTTTCCGAAACTAGTACAACATTCAAGAGTTTAAGGTGAGATTTTGTATGTCACAGCCCTCCCATTATATCGTTTATAAACCTATTATGAGCCGTAAATGATATACATATAATTAAATATTATTTTTTGCGTTTTAGTGCTTTTCTTTAATTATTTTATTTACAAAGCAATTCCAACAGTTTCAGAGGTATTGCGCTCTATAGAAAGGAAACAGAATCATACAAATCCGGCAACACGTTACGAAATTAGTCACGGCCACCATTTCATACACTCATCTTAGACACAAAATTCTTACAATAATGATAGTTCACCAACGTACTACATACAGCAAGAGAGAATCGTAAAAAACGAGGAACGCTTTACGAAGTAAGAGAACAGCTCCCTGCTCTAGATGCCCAATTTTTTTATGATTTACCAATGAGGAAACGCATTCTGTATAGCTAGTCTATAGCTAAGTAAGTCAGGTGACGGCCTCCTCCCACTTTTACCATAACCACAACTTCTATCACTCTGTTCAGCAATAAATGAATCATCCAATTCAGTCTACGTGGTAAGGAGTTGCTTTTCGCTCTTTCTCCCACCCCTATATAACCCATAAATGTTTATCGTGGTACTAAGGGACCAAAATTTTTCTTATATTAGCAATGGGAGATCATACTCTATAGGTCGAAAGAACCATCCAAATCGGTCAACGCGTTACGTCAAGTTCAATCCCCACTCAAACAAAAAAATCTTTTATATGGTACTAATCGGGAAACATACTATACCCAACAAAAAAACAGAATCATTCAAATCGGTGAAGGTGTTACGAAATTATGCCTGGTCGAAAAAAAAAAACAAACAAAAAAAAAATACAGGTCGATCTTAGAACCTCCCGTTTTCGGGAAGTCGGTTAAAAATGGGAATGACCTTTTAATTCTAGTAACTAGAGGTCAGTGAGAAGATCGCTCTTATGAAGCTAGACAACTTGGTTTCGAGCAGTGATCTCAATGTGCACTCTTCAAAAAGTGGACTTGCACTCATTCCCAGAAAATAAAAATACCAGAGTTTAGAATTCCAGGTAAGATTTTAGTTTATTCTGGCAAAACTACATATCTGAGGGTAACTATAGACTTAAAAATAATTGGAAGACGAATGGAGAACAAGGTATGAAAAAAGCCCTAATCGAAATTAAAATCGAAAATGTCATATTTTCTTATTCGCTGAAAAGTAGCACGTGTAATTCTTATTCCTAAGAAAAGTCATACTAGCGGTGTTGGAGACCTTTAGTCTATAAACATATTGCTATTCCTTTCCAAGGTAGTTCAGTAGAAGTTTTATCTAGATTAAATTTGCGCGGTTAAAGATAACTGATGGCATAGATAAGAATAAAGTAGATTTCACTAAAGCTCAGGATTCTGTTGATGATAACCTCCTTACAAGAACACTTCGTGACTCGGTTGATTTCAACAATGTCGTAAAGCTTCTAGAAATTATCTCTCCAATAGATTTCAGTTTATGGATTCGAATAGAGCGCTGTCATGCTGTTAGTCTGGTGTTCCCCAAGGATCTATTAATGTACCTCTTTTGTTCCCAATGTATATTAAAGATGAAGAAGTCACTAATTCTCGCCTTTATGAGAACTTAAACACAGCAAGTATGTAGTCGTCTCTGCATAACTTAAAGCTTAATCCCAATAAGTGTAACTTTATGTTTGTATAAAAAGACAAAATTGATTCATCTGGTTTTTCGGCTATAAGGGTGGAATCAGACTTGACCTAATAGGGGCTAGGGTTAGAGATCTGGGTTGTTCATTAACAGTGTATTTAAATGGACCAACCATATTGATTACAACCTAAGAAAACTAAATGGGCGTCTTCTTCGTCTTCGGGCAACTCTAAAACTTAAAATAACAACCACCAGAGTTCGATTTATTCAGATATTAGTTATCACTTATGCCGATGTAGTGTATGCCATCCTTGATTTTTACAACAGACGTAGGCTCAACGACTGCATAAGATTTTCATTCGATAAACTCCCAAGGGATCGTAAGGCGGAGTATCTCTTTGATAAGCTCACTTCGATGAGCTCGTCTAACAGATCTGGCAACATGATCATCCTTCCGCGTTACTTTTATTTGGTAACAAGCCGATCTCTTTAATTCATGGCGTCAGTTCTTCTAATAAACTTCCTCTCTATATAAAGCGTGGTTTAAAGAAACTTCGTTTGAAATTTTTCTTGTGGACAAACATGTAGAAATTCTCTATTATTTTTAATTGGGAGCTTGCTGTCCTCTTGTCCAACTCTGTATCTTCTTTACATTATATTTACCTTGTGATTTTATAATTTTTGTTATAATATGTGGTTTTTTGCATATCATTTGTAAATAAATTATGAACTACATAGTCTATACTGACTAAAAAATAATTTTAACAGCATCCCTATAAGGTTAACTAAACTTGAGTTGGCAGGTATACATAGTTAATGAACTTTTATGTCAGTTTTTCATCTAACTCAGTTACAGATATTGCCTTAATTCGTTGTGACAGTACTCAGCGGTGAGATTTTACTTACGCTAATTTGTATTTAGGAGATTTTCTAATTGACACTGTGCTAAAACTAAATGATGCTGGTTTTACAGGTACAGCTTATCTAAACCATTTGCTCTATTTTGCTTGACTAATAGTACAAATATCCTAAACATTGGTCAAATTGGCTTTAATTATTTACTGATAAATTATGACTGACAAGAACACAGTCTGCTTACATTACTATGTAGATTGGGAAACAGCACGTTATTAATTGCTATAAAGCCTTACTATGACTACAAAAATGTCATAACTCTACGAACCAGAACAAGTTTTGCTTTTCAATTTGCGCGATAATTGTCAAAAACTCGCTTCAATATGACATTCTCCACCCTGTAGCGCTTAGTGCTTCGATAAAATATCGCTTAATTAAAATAAACCATAGTAGCTGACGATATAAAAATAATGGACTGACGGAACCATATCATAAATTTCTCCTATCACAGCGCATCAAAGTGTCATAAGAAATTAATTGCATAATCCACTTCGAAAGATTCCATCTAAGCGCCTCCATAGAAAATTGGAAAGAGTCACATAAGGCGTAGTGGGACTTAATGAAAACGTCTGGGTCTGGTGGAAAGCACACCATGAAAAGTAATTAGCCCACTATGGTCGTTTTTCTCGTCTTCGCACACGGCTAGATGCTAGATTTAAGCCGTTTAGAGAAGATGAAGAAAAGTTAATTTAATTTCCGCACTTAATCAGGGCAGACATCACCAGTCTCCAACGATTTTCTCATGATGCTTTGTGAGCGGTTTTATGACTCTTAGTATCATTACCGAAATCTATTACAATTACCGATTCCAAATTTCAGGACATGGCCACACCGACCATGAATAACATTACGTGTCCATAGAATGACAATAAAAGCAATGGCAGGGCTAGAGAATGGTCTCACAAGTTGAACGAGACTAGATTTATGTTAATCAATCGCATAATTTAGTCTACATAAAATATGTGTGTATATGGCAACTGCCTACTTACCTTGCACTGTGAGTTTAGCGTAGGCGCTCTCTCTGGTGCCGACCAGATTCTGGGCAATACACTTGTACTTCCCCTCATCGATACGTCTGACATCACTTATCAATAAATTACCACCGTCCACAATTCGAATACGTGACATTGCTCCATGAGATTGGCTCCTGTAGTCATCTAACTCAAGTGGGACCCCATCCTGAAAAGTGTCACACAGAAAAATGAATTTCTTTTATGGCGCTCATATGGCACCGACATAAGAGTGCTTCATTCGAGACAATTTCCTAATTGTAAGATGCCATAAATAATTCATGGTCACCCTGTACACATCTACTTAGGTGGTATGCATTGAAAAAAAAGAAGAACTTACCTTTTCCCAGATAAGGGTTGGTTCTGGGTTTCCTTTGGGTGGCCCGCACTCCAGAAGGGCAGTTTCGCCTGCAGCGACACGGGTGTCCTTCGGTTCCACTCGAAAGTCCTCACGAAGAACTGCAAAAAAAGCAAACAAATGGGTCAGCAAACATTGCTCCACCATCATTCAGAAGTATCATTTCGAGCCTAAAAGTGAGCCTAACGACGTTCATTCCCTACGCTTTTTAATGCTGTTTGCTTGTCACATCAATAAATCACGAGAACAAACACAAAGAGCCTGCCTTACTGGAAAATATGTTCCTTGCGCTGCCTGAGACATTGCTCTTGGATATCGTGGACCAGGGAGTCTAGTGAACTTTAACGTTCCCAAGAAGTCGGAGTTCTTTTAAGAAAAATCAATCATTTCTGTGTTTGAGGGCTCCATGTTCTCTGAAGACACCCGATCCGCTCCCATTGCCTGGGTACCCCTTTCAATCTTCGCATGAATACAACTTGGCGGCTTCATGAGTGGGCTTATATTTAACTTTCATTTTATGGTTCCATTTGTGTTGTTTATTTGATTTCACTTGGTTTGGTGGACCAGTGCGGCTTACTTAACGAATGACACGATATGACAAAACGTGATCTGGAATTCCTCGAACTAACCAAGGAAGCGCAAGTCGCGGCAATTTCTGTCGACTTCAGAGTATTTTACGAAATAAAGCAAACATGGCCATGTGAAATCCAAATAATGGAGGTAAATAAGTTTTGCGGACAAAGTGATTCATTTAAGGAATGACATGGCACTCTTTGCCAAAAGAAAAATTCATTTAACAGAAGATTTCTGCAATCAATATTATTTGGTTAAAGTTCACTTTGGCGTTTCGAAAGGAAATGGGAATAATACTGTCAAGCAAAATAAAATTGATAAAAAAAATTGATATTTTGCAACACAAGGGAACAATAACGTGCATACAACCTAAAGATCGTGGTCTCTATCTGATGCTCACGAATGGACTTATTTCTGACTAAGTTTTTTAATAAGTCTAGTCAATTTTTGCCAAAATTACTTGGAAGACAATGTTCTACTCACTCCAGAACTTTGATGTCCTTGTCATAAAGAAAGAGCGGATACTGCATTTCTTGCCCAATTAGACCCCAAGATATTAGCATAGATTCATGGGAATCCAACCTGTTTACCCTGCTCTCATAGCCATCTTGCTTTCCCTAGGAATCTCAGCACGACTTTGAGCTCTATGTTTTGCAGGTAGGGCACTGACAGAGAACATGGCGGACTGATTTCATTTCCTCCGAATCCGTATAGCTACGTCAAAAGCCGCTTGCATTCCGATACTTGTTTTAGATTCGTCCGTGTATGTGGAGATATCTGATGCCTCCACCACTTCGCTCTTACTCCACTCCTCCCCTGTTGGTAGCTTTGTATTAACGTTCTTCTTAAAGGTTATTTCTGGGACCTGAAAGTCTGTGTCCTTCCAGTACCCCGGATTGCAATTCTCGCTTCCGCACTTTTGCAGTATATATCCGGTGGCAACAGCGTGACCCCCAAAGCCATTGGGGGCGTGGTACTGAGACACCCAGTTATTCCCAGACCTGCCCCACTCTATACTCTCAATAGCGTCGCTAGGTTACACCTCTTATCCAGAGCTGTCCATCAGACTAGTGAGCAGTATTAAGGGAGGTCTGACAATAGCAGTGTACATCCAATGCACCACTTTGGGTTTGACTGCCCATTAGATCCCGAGGGTTCTCCTGCATAAAAGGCCAGGTCTGCTTTCGCTAAGCGCTCTACTATATTTCTCTTCCAATTAAGTTTGGAGTCTAATATTACACCGAGATACTTGGCTTCACCAGAAAAAGATAGACTATTACCTCCCAGCAGTGGGAGCCTAAATTCCGGTATTTTCCTCTTCTGGGTAAAACACAAACCCCGTCTTTGATGCGTTAAGGCTTGGTCCACTACTGGTGGTTCAATTTCCCAGCTGATCGTTGTCAAGAATCGGCCGAATACCAACATCGTCAGCTAATCCGCATATGCAGAAACCACGAAACCATCGTTTTCTAGTTTATCCAGGATTTCACCCTGTGATGGTGTTGTTTAGAACTTCAAAATATTCTCTCTATCTGCGTAGTTGATGTTCGTTCGTAACAAATAGGGATCCGTCTGTGTTCTTTACAGGATCTTTACTTCTTAGAACTTATCCTGCCAGATTCTTGACAATATTGACGTTTACTGTCACCGCGGTAGGTCGCTTCATCTTCCTTGTTAGAAGTTGGTGATTGCGATTTATACCAGAACTGCGTTGGGACCTTACATATAGAATGCACTTTCTCCAGCTTTCTAAAGCAGCAATTTCGTCGATCTGGTTCTCAGTTCTATCATCAGGGAAACCCAGAATGTTAAATGACATTTTCGGTGCTTAAACAAGGATTCAACGGGAGTGGTAAAATTCAACAAACAACTTACCATTTGCTTTTCTGTATGTGAGTTTAAATTTCCGCATCGGATGTTCCAGATATAACACTTAACTAATCTTGGCTTTGAGATCCTCCATAACTAATTGGGAACCTAACCAAAGATCTCACTAAAGATTTGGAAGGCCTCTTTAGTTGTTACGCCCGCCTGTTCGTTCTGCAGCTAGTTCTAATTTAGCTAGCTAGCTATAACCTGGCGATGATAAGTCGGTCGGATATTAGTAATCGATTCAGTAGTGATCGTTGAAATGCTCAGGTAGAAACAAGCCTAAGCCGCATGTCTCAAATTTGCAACATTCAGATCAATTCAATTTCGTCTAAAATTTGCTAGTTGCAGTATTAACTTATCAGAACAGACTGTTGCAGTTGCCACCATCATCGGTGCACCTTCTTTCTCCATCACAGTGCACTAGCAGAAAAAAGCCGCTACACTTTACCACGCGAGAAGTTTTAAAGGTCCTCTCTTAACTCGACGTATTCAAAGCTACTGAACCTGATGGTTTCTCGGTCCCGGTTTTAAAATAATACGCCTCGGCTTTGGCTAAACCTCTGCGTAAACTTTTTCATCATAGTCCACAGTAGTGTTTTCGTCTGCATGCAAACTTTCTCAGTCGATACCTAAAGACGGAGAGGCATGCCAGCGTTCTAGCTACAAACCAATTGCACTTACTTCGATTTTTTCCTTCGTAGTGGTATAACAATGGACCATATCACTCTACGTGAGGTCGACTGGGTTATTACCGGCGGCCACCAATTAATCTAACCTAACCTACTTCGGTTTTATCTAAAGTTTTTGAATCACTTATCAACTTTCAGTTGATGAAGAAATATTTATCCTTTTATTATGACATTTTGGGGTCTAGTTTGATTCTGTAATGAATTCTCGTGGGAACTGTACAAAAATCTTTTATTGTAGGATTGCACGTGGAGGGGGATATTAGACGCTGTTTTTATTTGTATGAAGCTTAATATTTGCATTACAAGAAGTTTGCCGCAAGAAGATCATTCGTGGGTTTATGTAGGCATTAGGATTCCGTAGCAACAACAAATCTGTATAGCTATTGTCAGTCCGTTCGTCCGTCTGTCTGTAAATGACAGCCCTCCCATAATCTTATTTATAAACCTTAATAGGTTTATAAGATGAAATTTGGTATATGGACGTTGCCAAAAAGAGATTTGGTGAGATTTTTGGAAAAATTAGATTGAACTGGCGAGAAGTTCAAATGTTGCTATTGATGACAATGTTGCGAATAAAATACTGTTATCAGTGGCATCTGTTCTGAACATTCATTAAGAAAAAGAAAAATAACGGTATTCAGGAGCCCCCCTGGGTTTATGGTTGAAAGACATTAGACATTGTCATAAAAGAAGGGAAGATACTATTATCGGTCAAAACGATTATCCAATTTGGCATCTTAGATGTAGTCAGGTCTTTCATTCTATTCTATTAAGGAATTAAGGAGAAATATTTATACATAGAGCGCCATGCAAACTTTATTTTGGCTTCAGTGACATCAGGTAATAATGACTCTTGTCATTGCTTGGCCGAAAAAATTACTGAGATCTAAAACACAGAAGTCTTTGTTTTCTTATGGTCAACCTCAATCGAATAGATCTAATGCGAGTATTTGTGCATTATGATGTTACGTTTAGCTGGACGGTTTAAACAGTATTACGGCTTGTACTGACATCTTAAACAATTGTTTTCAACTGTATTTGTTATTCAATTTTGAAGCTATTTGATGAAGTAGTTAATTTGATACAGCATGTGTTATAGGATTTGGTTTAAAAATCGATTAGGTTCATTATCCTTATATCAAAATAGTGAATAAGGCTGAGGGCTGTGTCCAATGTTCGGTGAAAATTTTGGCTACATTTGAAGGTATTTTATTTAAAAAACTCCCAGTTGGGAAAACAATTTATTACACGCAAATGAATTCAGAAATTTGATTGGAGATAAAATTAAATTTTTCTCGAGAATTTCTGAACTGATTTAATGTTCTCGGTACTTCCACAACTAGTCCGTAAAAACACCGAAACGCTATTCTGGTCATGTCTTGCTTTTTGCGTAATTTGCATCTAATTTGCATTTATTAGAGTACAGTACCTGGGCTAAGGACATAAAGGGTATTCCAACCTGCACAGATATTGAAAATTATTCGCTCTGCTTGGTCGTTAGAGGGTACTGGAAACTGTCGACCGGGTGAAAAGCATTTTCCAGGTTCAACTAAAATGTTTTCAGTTCCTTATTAAAGGCTGTACCTATGCCATTAATTTCAACCCCCAAGGGCTATATGTTTTCTATGGAAACAAGTTAAAGACCAGCACACAAGCCCAACATCGCAGACATGTTTCAGCTCGACAAGTCACTCGAACATCGTTGCACGTTGCACACCGAAGAGACTTTAATTTGCCGCCGGCAGAATTTGTATTCGACGTAAACTTGATTCTGTACCAGAACATCCATGAATCTATCTCCGATATTCATTTTGCCTGACACGGCCGGAAGATTGAAACAAGCAGAGGAGAAGGACGAGGTCTTTCTCCGCACTTGTTAGGTACTTGTACTCCTTACCATCTTGAGATAAATTGAAATAAATTGAAAATGTGCCTGCCGATATCCCATTGAACACGTCATGCTCGTTCGTTCGACTGGGCGACGTTTCGTTTTGTTAGTAAGTTGTAGGTGGTGATTAGTACATGAGCAAATGTCGTCCAGGTGCTTCTTAATCTAATATAGAAAAGCCAATTAGAGTTTGAATTTGGAAAATTGGATATGGAAGTTTACGAATTAATTCACATGTGCAATTAAGTAAACGTTGGAAAATATCTCACCTCAGCAGGTTCCCTGATTTTTGTGTAAAACTGAAATTCTGAGGGAAAAACAAAAAATAATCTTATGTGAAACTCTACATGGCAATACTCTACATGGCAATACTGTTCATGTCAATGGAATTAACAAAAAGACCAAACGTGATACTCCTTAGAGCATGTCGGAATCTAATGATTATTAGCAAAGCATTTGAAAAAAATTTAGCATTGATTTATTATATTACACTTAATCTTAGCTTAATCGACAAAGCTAACTTCTGGAAATTCCGACAACTTAAATGTAATTCTAGCTTAACTGACAATAATATGATCAAAAATCATATATGTATCTTCGACCATATATTCATATATTATCCTGTTGGTGGAGTAAGTGATAATGTGTCGGCCTATTATCCCGGAGGGTTCGGGGGCTGTGAGATGTTCAAATAATCGAAGCGACCGACATTGGTGTCGAATTCATACTTTTTGGGGTAGGTCAAATGAAAAATGCCACTGCCAATGCCGTTAAAAAATTTGTTGACAATACACCCTAGGCAGGTGCTGGAAAGAGAGTGGCTGCACAAATAATCAAAAATGACCGATATTGGTGTCAAATTCATTCTTTTCGTGGTCAGCAAGATGAATAATAATGCTCCCAATGCCGTTAAATAATTTGGGGAAAAGGCACCCCTAGGGATGAGGGTGGAAAGAGAGTGAAATGTAGCAATATAATCGAAAACAAACCATATTAGCGTCGCATACATAGTTATTGGTGTCGAATTCATTCTTTTCGTGGTCAGCAGGATGAATAATAATACTCCCGATGCCGTTAAATGATTTGGGGAAAAGGTACCCCTAGGGATGAGGGTGGAAAGAGCGTGAAATGTACCAATATAATCGAAAACAACCCATATTAGCGTCGCATACATAGTTTTCGGAGTTGCTGAGATGAACAATGCCACTCCCGATGTTATCAAATACTGTAGTAGTAACACTCCCTCCCCTAGGTTTGGGGTGGGAAGGATCAGAAAAAAAATCGAAACCGACCGATGTTGAATGTTGAATTCTTAGTTTTCGGAATTACTGAGATAAACAATCACACTCTAAGTGTCATTAGATAACATGGGGTTAAGACAAATCTAGTATATAGGCGTGGATGTGGGAAGAGAGTGATATGTAAAAAAATAGGTAAAAAAGAACTTTTATAAAACTTTTTATAAAATTATGGGTCACCGATGGTGTGACTGGTAAAATCTGGTCAAGATCCACTCTGGGTCGATGCATCAGCTGAAAAACCTGAAAATCATGGGGGCAAGTGATAATTAATCTTACTTTTACAAATCAAATGCGAATCAGAATTTGATTGTCACTAGGCCCCACCGGTTTTTATTTATATCTGATTAAACCCCATGGTTACTTACTTATTCAGCTGATTCATCGACCCAAAGGGGATCGTGGCCGCCGATACTGGAGGGTGCTACTGCTCTTAGTACTACCAGATTTCTTATCAGTAGGCAGTACCCACCTACATACACCTCGGTAAGCCACACATCTGTGAACTATAATTACTTTCTCGTTTTTAGTACAACATCTAATGATTTAAATAAAACCGTTTAACGTAAAAGTTTTTTTTTTAACTATTTTTTATTATCTTTTGATCTGCTCAACGCAGCGACATATAAAGCAACGCCAAAAAGCTACTATAACAGTGAATTTCCCAAAATTTTCAACAATGTTGACCTAATTGGTACCCTTGCAGGTACCTTCACTTCAAAAAGTGAAATCAATGTTTTTCAATTACCTAAAATTCAGTATTTTCCCAAATTTTCTCGGAAATTCATGTAATTTGTTCACTTCTTTTTTATTTTTATTAAATTACTCATCTTATTACCTTTTGGAAAAGGTGAAATATAGTAAGGTGGAATAAGGATTAGAAAAACCGTTTTCTTAGGAGTCCCGACTATCTACTTATTTTATTGCACTGTAGTTGGGAAATTCGTTAAACAAGCAAAATTTCTAAGAGAAAAGGTCGAAAATGTTTGTATAGGATACACAGGTAATTAGCTTTAATTACTTCTGCAAAAAATTTCTAAAAGTGTAAGTGTAATTTATTTTATTGTGGTTCTCAGCTTGTGTCCGGTAGTTTTCACACGAATGTATCCTGCCGTTCTGTTACTAATACCTCTGTTGGAAATTTTGCTATAAAAGAAGGTCAGTCACCAAGAATATCGATTATAGTTGAAAAACAAATCGATAACTACGGGTGTTTTGAAACCAAAATTATTAAAAGATGGGAGAATTTACCTTTGAGAAATTCGCGGATATATTTAACATTTATGGTGTAGAACAACGAAATGACTGAGCTTCTGTATGGGAATATCAAAATACATTCCCTAATGGACGTACATCTCAAAGAGTGGTATTTTCGCGGACTTTCCGAACGTTAAGATAAACCGGAATTGTAGCTACAAACAGAACGATCTGAAACATCGGAAGATTCCGGGAACATCGATCATGAAGTAATCATCCTCGTCACGCAATACCCTGAAACGAGTCGCAAGACAATTAGAAGTGTATTCAGTTGAAGTTTGGAGGGTTATTTATCGAGGAAAATTATATCCATATCATCACATCCCAGTCCAGGAGATTTCGAGAGAAGATTAGAATTTTGCATTTGGCTTCTGGAACACGACATGGAGAATAGGGCGTTTCTGCATCTTCTGCTAATTCTTTGGTTAAGGCATATTTTAATCAGTTCCTCCCGTATTTTCGTCGCTGTAGATCCAATTCTGCTAACTAATTCGTCTCTATTGCTAACTGTCCTTAAGAAAATGTTCAATGGTCTGGAGTCCTAGCAGATCATTTAATAATGCCATCACAATGTTAGCAGTATGCGCTGGTGCTCCATCATGTTGATAAAACATTGACCTTTGAAGTAAAATAAGTAAGACCGATTTATAGCTTCTTTTGTTTAGAAAGAAGAGTATTTTTCACGTTTTATTGCATTCTCAATCTTATAGGCTGATCTCTCATCTCTCAGTTCATGAAGTAGATGGATAGATGGGTGGTTTTTATAGGTGGTACAGGTGGATGAATAAATATGCAATAAAGATGAATTCATAAATGGGTGGGTGGATAAGAAAATGGATCCAGAACTCTGAAACACGAATTACGCCATGAAAATGGCGTTTTAAGCATTTTGATCTATTTTCTGTTTTTGGATGAAATTGGACCAGCTTGTCTGACTCTAGGATGATAAATTGGAATTAAACGAGTGAAAAATTATACGTCTAGTGGGCTGGTAGAATAATTTATTTTTTTTATAATTTTCGTCGATCATAAATGACGTTTTTTGTGAATTTTGACCTGTTTTTTGAATTTTCCCGAAAACTCAGACCCGTTGGGCCAAATCTGAAGGCATATTCGGATTCAGCAGAAAAAAATACATGGAAATACATGGGTCTGAATACCAGATCCGATAAATTTTTTTTGTGGGGCTGTGTATTCATTATGACTAACACACTCTCGTTTTTGTAAAGGATATTGCTTTAATAATTTCCTGTCGTGAATTTGATTCTGCCGCGTTGAGTGGATCAAAAGATAAAAATAAGAGAAAGATGTGCACACCATGAACATTTTTATTCTATGAATTACCGTAAAACTCCGAAGCGGTTGGGTCTCCCCCCCCCCCCCCCCCCACTCTCCACCACGAGCCTTAGAGTTTTTTTCCTAAGAGAGATCTATCATCCCACTTATATTTTGGCACACCTTATTCGATACACACTGTATATAGTTTATATATATATATATATATATATATATATATATATAGTTTCTTTCCAACCAATCAATCCTGAAAAAGCGGTTCCGCCGTTGGAAAACTATTTTCTGGCAGACGTTTGATTTTAATGGTACATAGCTTTGTTAAATTTTTTTTATTGAAAATTCATATAAAATAATCCTAAACAAACGCCAAATCTTAAACAAATAATTTAATTAAAAAAATCGACAAAGAGGCCTTTTCTGAACTCCTTACAGTTCTGTCACCCCTTAAGCATTCATGTAGGACATTAAGCTGCAGATATGAAATAAATTTTAACAAATTTTTTTCGGCATTATGTTTCGCTTGTTTTTACCATTTCTACTTTATTTTCATTCCTCTATAAACAAAGACCTATTTATTTCCTTTGCATAAGAAATAAATGGGAACACCCTGCAACTTCCTGAAATGCCTCAAAAGCTGCAAGATTAACAGAAAATAAAGGTAATCGAATAAAACAAAATCAACTTCTAAATTTATTGCTTCCGTGAGTAAATACCTTAATGAAATTAGAACAAAGGAAAGTGTTAACTACGTTCGTTCTGATCTAATTGGCTTAATCCTCTTTACTTTGATTATTCGCAATGGGAAATTAGTGTCCAACACGAAATGGCACAATTACGATTACACGTACTAAGTCTGGGAAAAATTCTTTGATTTGGGTTGATTAAAATTACTTAGGCTGGAGTCCACTTACACCTTGTGTCAACAATTGGATTTGGTTTTTGGGACTTGCAACCTATGTAAAAGATGACTGAGAATAAATATAATGTATGTATGGAGGACAGTGTCATTGCTGGATGAGTAGATTCCCAATATTAAAGCTCTGACATGATCAAATCCATGTTACATAAACTTTCATATATAATAATGAAAGTCAGCTTTAAAAATGTGCCAAATTTTAAAACAAAAATATCAACAAGTACGTAGAAACTTGTGTATTTTCTTATTGGAAAGGTTATTATGATAAAAAGTCGTCAAAAATATAATATTTAGAATTCATTAATATTTTGAAAAAGATTGGTAAGTAAACACTAAAGTAGGTACTTCCAAAATTAACTTAGACCACTTTCATAATTATGGGCACATATATCGTTTGCGTTATAATTTTCGTTCTGCTGTTAATACAATAACTGCGTACTCTTGTATGCATTGTTCTTAAGCTTCCTAGTTCCCACAGAACTAAAACAAGAACTTACCAGATTGGACGACAACGATTGCGAATGGATCTGTGATTTAAGGTAGATTTCAAACCACCAGGGTTCGAACCTGGAACCCTCGTGATGAAAGGTCAACACATTTTCACTTACTCCATTAACTTAATCAACGTGAATAAATAACTCTTTTCGTTGTATAGTTCAAAAAGCTTACTCTTAGAAAAAAAATATAAGTAACAAGTAAATCGCTTGTTCTTGTTATTAATTTTAATTATTGTACAGTGTAAGTTAAGAATGAAATTTGTGTTTCACATAAGGTGTGCTAAAATGAGTAAGGTGATAGAAATCATCTAGACAGGCAAAAAATTGTATGGCAAAGGAGAGGGGCAATCTCAATCATTTAAGAGTTACAGATTCATACATAAATTTGGAATTTTGACGGTATGCAGATCATTATTTAATTTTTATCTTTTGATCTACTCAACGCAGCGATATCAAACAAACGCCAAGAAACTGCTATCCGAATAACCTTTCCAAAATTGTAAACAAATCCTACCGCTGCCGGTACAGTCAGATGCAAAAGTGAAAAAAGTCAGCATTTTCCGAAATTTTCTCTAAAATTCATCTACATCTGTTTTTTATTTTTATGAAATTGCCCATCTCACTGCCATTCTAAAATGGTACAACATGCCATGGCGAAAAGAAGGATTATAAAAACCGCTTCTTAAGAAGTCCCTGACTATCTAATTATTTTATTGCACTGTAGTTACGAAATTCGTTAAATAAACAAAATTTCTAAGAGGTTTGTTTAGGGTAAACAGGTAATTACTTAATTATAATTATTACTGCGAAAGAGTTATAAAAAGGTTAGTGTAATTTTTGTTGTGTCGTTATTAGCCCCCCTCCCTCAAATTAAAGAGATACACTAGATATTATGAGGAAATCTGAAACTAAGTTATTCAAAGCAGAGTTGCCAGGTCGGGCGATTTCTCGCCGATTGGGCTACTTGAGCCGTCGATTGGGCGACAACATTTTCCTCTCTGCGACTAGGCACATTTTGGGCGATTTTTTAAGTCTTGGGCTATTTGCTGTCACAGTAGAAACATTTTTGCTGTCGAGTCATCTCAAATTCTAGTTTTGTGCGAATAACTCTTTAGTGAACTCCGAACAAGTCCAAACTGACATTTATCGCAATGGAATTTTTTCGCTCAAACTCAAAGTATGCTCAATGCCGTCATGTTTATATCTGAAATATGTTCAATTTTAATCCCGCCAACTGCACAAGGGCAGTTCTTGGTTATGTTTTGAAAAGGGGCATGCACGAGTCAATAAATATTCACTTTCGTTTTCCTTTATATAAATATTAATTCCTAAGAGATTAAAAAGTGCGTAATAAATAATTGGAAGCGACTGGGTGAATTATTTAAGGGTAGGTTCTAGTCGACCAACTTCAAAAAAATTTTTTTTTTTTTGCATATTTTAAATTCTAGAATAAGTCTCTAAAGCGATTTGATGAAGTTCGGAAGATTGTAAAAGTTACAGCCGATTTAGTGCGAACGCGTACCGGCCGAAAAACATGCCTACGTTCGGACTAAATGCACGCGCGCCGTATTGTTTGCTCAGCAGGTAAAAAAATTCGTTTATATGTTCTGTTTGGACAAAATAATGTTCCTTGAATATAAAAGTCAAAATCAGTTTTACAAGGAAGAGGAAGGATTGCTCTATGGTCCAGGAACAGCTGACTAGCTGAAAGAAACAAAAATTCTATATTTTTTTACTTTTTTTTCTTTGTCAAATTTTAAACGCGTTTTTCTCAATACTAAGTTTTTAGACACGCCGTGCGGAGTTGCGGTCGAACCGTTCGAACGATTGACTTCTTTCTTCTATTAAATAAAGATTATTGAATTTAGGGGGCCATGGACCATTCTCAACAAAAAATATTAATATTTACTATTTTTTTAACTGCTATGAACAACAAAAAAAGGCCTTTTTTCTTCACACGGTCGCAAATTTATCAAAAATCACTGAATTTTTCTAAAGATGGACCATGGCCCCGCAAATTTATTCTACTTTGCAAATAACTTTGATTTTTGCGTTTCAGATAAAAGAGGAAGGCGGAATCCTGCACGGCGCAGCGCGTTGCACGCTCCACACGGCTCCAGAAGCGCGTGGATATCTCGCAAATTTTACAAATTAAAGAATTAAAAAATATTTTTTTGTGAACTTAAATAAATGTACTAATAGCTGAAAAAATTAAATTATACATTATTTACCTTCTATTGTGAGAAAAAAATTCATAAACTTCAGCCATTTTTCTTTCTGCTTGACTAGAACCTACCCTTAAGACTGTGACTATTTGCACTTACGTGTATTTACGTGTACTTACGTGTATTACTATCAAATATTTATTACACTTTCTTTGAGGAAGAGGTGTATTAATCAGGCTTTTGGTTACTTCATTAACTGTAGGGCTACCGCCCCCCGTCCCCCCGCCAGGGAATATATTTGTATAGTAGTACATAAAACCGGAACTTTACCGAATACAAAAGTACACGTGAGTACAAATAGTCACTTCCATTACTAAATACTTAATTAAGGGTATTTTTTGTTTTTCACGACGCCTATACCAAAATTTTAAATTTGTGTTACTTGTATCTGTTGCTGTTATTCTGTAATAAATATTACATTAAAGTTGTAAAAACAACAATTTTAAAGAATTGATTGATTATAAAATCAAAACGTGATTTTAAATAATGGCGCGGCGACTTTGGGCGACTTCAGCATCATGGCTCGGCGACTTTCGCTCCATACCGTCTGGCATATCTGATTCAAAGTAGTCAAATAAAGACTGGCTGAGTGCAAATCACTATCTTTTACCTACTAAATTTTCAACTACAAAATCGTTTGAATAAAAATGTTATGTATTATGATGATTAGCTGCTCAACATACGGGTTGAACTTAGAACCTTCTTCGTTTTCGCGAAGTCGGTTAAAAATTTCTTTAATAAGTTCGTTAAAGAAAGACAAACTCTGCAAGCTCCTATACAGGTAGTCGCAGTACTTGATGCAATAATTTTTTTATTGCAAAATTCGAATTTATAAATTAAAAAATTAAAGAATTCGCAATATGATTCCGACAACAACGAATTTCGGACTGTGAAATGATAACCTGAAGACGAAGAAGAAAATCGGCCTCCAAATATCATCTCGATAATTTTGCTATGGGCATGTACCTTGGAATTCATAGGCTTTTAAATATTTTGGCGACTTTTCCGGTCAGTATTGCCACTATAGAAAGATCATTTTCGTCCTTGCGTTGATTAAAAACGTGGTTAAGAACTCGAATGGGAAAAGACAGATTGGCTGTGTTTGGCACTTTTGCAAGTTATACATACCCGGTAAATGTCAAGAAATTTAAGTAGTCAGAGAAATGTCCGGGAATTTTTATTGAAATAAGGGAATCACTTAATAACAACAAAAATCTAGATTCACGCCTGACACGATAAAACGTAAAGTCAGCAAAAAAAGTCAAATATTATCTGGAAAACAAAAAAGAAGTCCCCCCCCCCCCCCAAATTGTGAGTCAATGTTTGGGCTGGTATCGTGGACACCTACTTAATAGGAGTAATTATTTTGCTGCAAGTGCCTAATAGTCAAATTTATGCGGATATTTGGAAAATAAACTGCCAAGCAGCACAACTGGGTTATTAATACGTCTCATAAGGGTAGAAGGGACTTAAAGTCACAACCTGTGACTTCCATAATTACTCCTTATATAGTTCTGGCGATGAGGTGGCAACCCATATGCAGCTAAGTGGTGAATATGTACGACGTCTCCTTGATGTCATACAAGATTGTAAGCATCGATACACTATCCTATTATATCTACCTAAATAGGCAAGAACAAGAAGAATTGTGGTTATAAGTAGTTCATCTACTAGATGACATCCCTATGGATATCCTTAAGGCAATGTTTTACCAACACGATGGAGCACCAGGGCATTTTGATATCATTGAAAACACAAGACTGAATGAAAAATTTGGACGAGGTGCACCGATTCCTTGACCTGCTAGATATCCAGATCTTACCCTATTTGCCTTTTTCTTATAGTGAACAATGAAGATAGAAGTTTACTCAAGGTTAGTTAACAATAGAGAGGATTTAATTAGAAGAATTGGGAATGCAGTGACGAAAACATAGGACAGGCTGACTATAATACGCCTTACACAGGAAATTAGAAGGAGATTATTAACATGCATCGAAAGTGGCGGAGGATATTTTGAAGTTTTTTTTGTAACATACTAAGATGAATTGTAATAATATTGGAATTCAATAAAAAGGAATTCAGGATTAATTTGAGTTTAATTTCTTTAAATTGCAGATTTTTATAATAAGTATCTCCCAAATTTCAAATTTTTACATGCTTAATCTGCCTGGAGATGTTGCTTCGGAAAGATAATAAGAAGTAAAATTAAATAAAAATAAAAAAACAGGTGTATTAATTACATGAATTTCAGAGAAAATTTCTGCAAAAACAAATATACAAAATTTACTCACATTTGGATTGCTATCTAAACCGAGAAAATTAAGGATTTGGATATCTGGGTAAATTTCTGCTTCATTTTTAAGGATCCCTAGGATGTTAAAGTTAACAACATCTTTGGCTTTCGTTAAAATATGGTCCAAGTAATTTGAAGAACCTTAAATTTCCTCACATTTCTATAGCACATTTCTCAGGAGTATTTGGTAATATGCCTCCACTCTCGGGCAGGCTCTCTATGCTACACATACATATAAAACACGGAGATTCAATTCGAAGATCATAGTGCCGTATCTTTATCTCTTGGATATCCGTACCTAATTATATAACATGGAGCAAGAGACAAACTGTACCCGTTTTGATGACAAGGATGTCAAGTACAATTTCTCAGGTGGATTCCGAGCTACCGATATTTCTCTGAAACTGAATGTGGCCATTCCTGAAGCCAAAAACACCCATTACTAGCCGTGCGTTGGCGGGATTTAAATCTCTGACTCTAATGAATGACATCCCTTAACAAATACAAATAAATTAAAATTGTAGAACTTGGAAAGGTAACAATATCTACTATATCATTTATTAGCAATTGGCACGCTCCCATTTTTATTCCTTTCACGTACTTAGTTGTCATGAACGTTCTTCAACATCGACAATAATAGGTCTACGGTGACCGTTATAGTGACTTATGAATTAAATCAATGTCATTCACCATGTACGTTACCAAACCAAAAAGATCAAGATTTTACAAATTCCTTAAAAGCTAAAGAGGCTTCCAGACATATTGCATTTTATCACTAAACGTACGCGTAGCAACGTAATTATGTTATCGAGATGCATCGCGTTGCTTATTCTTGGAGGAATCTGTCTCTTTAAGGCTATCCAAGTCCAAGAACTCTGTTACGAATTGACATGCGATACAAAAAATCGGCTCTTGAAGTCTGAGGGGAAAAAACTTGCTTCAGGTCGGGAAGACTTGGACTCCGCTCCATATTTAGCGTCTTAAACATTAAAACAGCGATTCCGCCCAATCGCAAGAATGCCACGTGCTTCTTTGCTCTTCTGGGTACTAAATGGAAATAATCTGAAGACACAACCAGGAGGGCAAGGTATTAAAAAATTGTTAAGACTGAAAGGGGCCATAAATTTGTTTTATCTTCCTTCTGTGCAACTAAAGAACTTTTTCCTCCCGATACCCTGACTCCAAAGAACTACGTGTGGATGGAGACTGTGCCTGATGCGTGCCACTTTAATTTTATCTCACTGAGAATTGGACGGGGATTCGTGTTCGAATGTTATTTTAGGATCAGTGCGACCGCATTTAGCACGTGCAGATAAATTAAAATGTGCACTTCTGTGAGGTGAAAATTACCCGGGAATTAGTTTCTGAGATGTTCCCCAGCCGGAGCAATTTGTTTCAGTCGGTTGCGTCTGGTGACAAGCAAAAGCAGCCTAACTTAGTGGAGCAGAACGTTATCACTTGCAAAAGTGCCCTAGTCGGTCGTTATCAACACATAGAAGGAACGAAATGGAGGTTAAATCTAGGAGTACGTACCTGCTATTTGAAGCGTCGCATTTCTACTATTCACCTTTCCTGCTTGGTTCTTAGCAACACACCAGTATACTCCGCCATCCTGTTCCTTTTTTCCATGGACTGTCCTCAGAAAGAACAGAGACCCGGATGGCAATAAAACGCGATGCGATTTATTATCGTTGGGACTTGTCTTGACTGGTTCACCATCCTTTTTTGGGGAAAATCGGAAAACGAGGAGATTTATTAGTTTGTTTTATATCCTTCCTAGATGCGTTCTTTTATTTTCTGAAGAACACAATTTCATGCTTGAAAGATTTATTCTCTTACCTTATACCATTCGATTGTCGGTTCGGGTTTACCCTCAGCTTTGCAATTTAACGTGACGGGATCATTCTTTGGGACTACTGTATCACTGGGATGCTCCGTTATCCTGGGAGAGCGATATTGGCCTGTAAAAGAAGTAAAAAATAACGTTAAATTAGTCATTGTAAATTATATACGCGAGTTTCTGATACAATTTATTTCTGTATGATTTAGAACCCAATTTGTTAGAGAAACAACATTTGTGTAGAGAAAATAGAATCAAAGAAAATCCCATCTGACGTTGATTTGAATTATACTACCGTCAAGCATTCTCAATGTGCAACTACGCATTAAATTAAATTGATTAGACCTAGTTATTTGTGTACCTATAGCTAATAGCTAACATAAATATCGAGAAGCTGCCATTGATATAGTTATTGTTGGATTAATCTGGTTGAACACCTCATCATCTCTTCTGTAGTACTCTCGGGTATTTGTTTAGAAGAGAGACAGTCAACTAATAGTGTTACTTTTTCCTACGAAATTGAGCTTTTGTAGATTGGGTTTGGAGTCTCTGAAATCGAATTAAGGATGCGCATCAAAACATGGAGATTGATTATGTTCTTAAAGTAAGATGTTACAGAAAAGCACATATCCGAGTAAAAAACTGTTAGGGCTGCAGTCAGTTTCGGCCTTAAAAAATTAGTTATCAGATCGAGAAATCAAATCAGGAACTGACTACTTAAGATATCAGATTAGTTTATTCATGATACAAGCTGAGTTTAGTGTTATTTTAAAAATTACTCCGTCTATGTTGATTAACCAGTCAATGAAGTTTTTGTTGTAGGCAACAGCAATTTCACACAGCGGTTGGGAAAATACTTAGGTGAGTTACTAACCCTGGCTGTTAGAGTCATATACATATAAATTTGTCTATTAAGTAAAGCCACAGCAAAACCTGATCCGACCCTGAACAGTTCCGTGACAGAGCAGTAAAAAAGGTAGGAGATTTTTACCTGACTGTCCCAGAAAGTTTATGTAGAATGGATGTTTGTAAGTATGTTCGTATCGGTGGCATATCCTAAACAGCTTGATGCAAATAAGGTTAGATTCATTTTTAACCCTACAACCGCAGGCAACATGGAATTGCGTTGCAAATATTTTGCGAAATTTTGCGGGCCCCGATATTATCGCGTCGACCCTAACTTTTATGAAAATATAAATAATGGGATACAAATTTTCTAGTTCAATTGACTTTTTACCCGTTCTTAAGTATTTTACCAGATTATTGTTCGTTAACACTAGCCTTAACACACAAAGAAAAAAACCTCACCCGCGGTTGGAGGGTTCGTGAACAACAAATTGCAGTTTTATGACTAATAAATAAGAGTGAGCGAATGCATTGTCATGATGGAAAAGAACTTTTCTTACCAAATATAACATATGATAACATATCACTCTTACATTGGTCAAATGATACTGCCTAATAAAAGACAGTCACTATTTGCGTTTGGAGTAGTAGAACTGTCTCTATCGTCTTTATAACACCACTAAATGGTTCTGTCCATTGTTTTGGGTATTATTTTATCTCTCTTTTGAAATTTTCGGAGAGAGCTGTTTACACTTCTATTGATATACATATTACCTGTACGCCAATGTAAGTTATAAAATAATATCAATAGTATTTCACAAGATTACTAATTTTTCGAGGGAGAAGAGTCAGTCTAGTCAATCTTCTTGAAAAATTGGTACAGTCCTGCCTAATTAGCTCGCTTCAGATGTAAAAGCATGTAGCTTTTAGGCAAAAGATGGATTAGAATTTTGATTAATTTAGAACTCAAAGTAGCATATGCAATGCAATTTACTAAGGCATATCTAAAGTGAAGTACCGATTGTAAAATTTAATTGATATAAAGGATAAAAACATAATATGTCTATGAGTATAGAAACTCTAATGAAACCTATTAAGAAAGCAACATATTTCAATTAAACTCAATGACCAATCACTGATTTAACTAAACTAGAGGTTACGTTTCCTTCTCAGCCGTTAATGAATGGGGTTCTTGACATTGAAGTGAAGTCGGAGAATAAATCCTCTCGGCTCAAGTGCCAGAAAGGGTTCGAACTAGTTGTGTTAGCCATAACTCAAACAACATTTAACAAAAAAAAAAAGCATTGGGGACTATCATAACAATTTCCCAATTAAACTTCGAATATTGGCGTCAATTATCTGACGGGAAAGAAATTTTCAGCCATGTTAAACGTCTTAATTTAATGCCTCGTCCACATACGGAACATATCAATTTGTAGTTTTTGATGGAGTTTTATTTTTCACTTGTTTCCGACTTTCAGTTCATCCCTCGTTTGCATGTTCGATGTGCCCTTTGAATTCGAATCTCATTAAATATGTACGACAGCAGCAGATCGATTTGAATTTGAATGAGCGGAAGAAAGGTTCACTATTAGGTGGGATTTGTCAATTGTGTCTGGTTCTGACATATCCTCATAGCTTACACTACGTGGGCTGTAAAAATAAAAATTGAACTCAGCTTGAGTTTAGGTTGAGGGCTATTGTTGAAGATTGGTATCAGAGACCCTTCAGAGCACTGCCGATGATCCCTTTAGCAAATGATAGCTGCAGAAGTTGTTATTCATGAAACCAAAATGACACACTTTTTGAGAACAATTTTGGAATTTTATAGTGCAGCTTGGTAAATTTGAAACTGGCTCTAGTGGGATATAAAGTGAAGCAAATTACTGACTAAGCGTACATTTTCAATAGTGAACGAAAGTTGTGGGTGTTCTATGCCACTTTAAAGCTTTTTCTAGAATATATACATATCTGTAAATACGTTAAGGTTCGCAATACTTTTAAAGGGATAGGATAGGTATATTATATATCATAGGTCTGAAAACAATTATGCTCAAAATTTACAGCATATAGAAAACGCTAAGTCCGTTATATGTTTTAACTAAAACTCATATTCTGTAGATAAAAAATTATTTAATTCGTTGTTTAATAAATTAGGCAATGTAGAAATATACTAACCCAATTAAAAATGTTTCTGCCCCACAAAATAAGAGTGCACAGTCGAAAAAGAGGACTAAAGAATCTGTCTTAAAAAGATAAGAGTAGTTTATTTAGCTTCAATAGGCACGGGCGTATTAAAAGGAGCTTTGAAAGAAAAGGAGAGAAAAAGATCCCACAGAAAAATTTTCGATAGACAGCTACAATACTGTTTTAGATTTTAATAAGTGCATCTAATACCCTACAGAAAACACCAAAATTTATAAAATGGTACTTTTTGCAATTTTTTGCCTAAGTTTATTATTTATTTAGGATTTTGAAAAAGGTATGTTCTTAAGCATATTTTATACTTATATATATATGAATTTTTATTAAGAAAAAGGTAAAAAGTAACAAAGTTATGCAACTTAAATCAACTGCTTAAAAAATAGTCGTTTATAGACGGAATCACTGTTTCGAGAATGGTTGGCCGGCAATAAGCCTAAACATCGTTTCAATCTACATATATAACTATTGTTCTCATAATTGGTAGTAGTTTTTTGACAAAAATTTCCTTTTACTTCGATTTTTACTTCGATTTGGAGGGATTAAAAAAGACTAATTTGAAAAAAACAAAAACCCCTAAGACCAATGATTACAAAAAAATTTTAATTTCTTAAAAAAATATACAAATTTATGTTTAATTTAAAATCGGATAATTGTAGCTACAAAATTCGTCGATCGCGGCCCATAAGACGGACGTTCTTCGTCATCAGTCTATGTGCCTTTGGTAATAGGTGAATATTCGACGCCTGAGGTAGAAAACGCCGCAATCTCTGAATTCAGCTAAACGGCTGGATTTTTGACTAAGCATTCATTTCACATATTTTTGAAAATATGTACTTCCAGAAAATAAAAAAGTTAAAAATAAACCGAATCTTTTGAATAACTTATAGTGATGTGCCTCCACAAGCGTGTGAAGTATTATTGCTTAAATAATGCTTCGCTTCTTGAAATTAGCTAGGAAAGGTGATGAGAAATCGTATAATATAGAATCTACTACAAAAAATGTTTGGCAAAGCCTGGAAATACTTGCATAAATATCTATAAAAAAAGTGTTGTAACGACAACAACGAGAGCGCTAAAAAGCATAAAATAATATTTAGTTATATATCTTTGAAGTCAGTGCAAATTAAGTAAAAAAACAACAACAAAAGTATTCAACCTATACAAACATATAATAATTGAGGTTTGTATTTTTGATTTGTCTAGGTAGTTGATTTCTTTGTTTAGTTGTAGTTACCACTACCATGCACTCTATAGAAATAAAACAGAATCACCCCAATTCGGAAACACTATACTCTAATCTTAACAGAAAAATGTTTAACATGGCGCTAGTACGGCGACGTACTCTATTCTATACAGCAAATAAAATCATAAAAATCGGGTCTGGCATACGAAATAGGGCAATAGTGTCTCTAGATGCAGTATTCTTTTTAATAATACAATCGGGAAACGGTCTTTGTCTTACGAAGCCAACCGCCGCTCCTCCTACCTGCCCCCGCCTTAAGTCACAATTTTTGTCTAGACATAAATAAAGCAAGATACTTTGTTCGGAAAAACGAGTCATCGAAATCGGCCCACACATTACGGAATTAGATTCCAACCACCAAAATGTTTGACATGGGGTAACATATTCTATACCTTTATCAAAAACAGAAAAATCCAAATCGGTGCAGACGTTACGAAATAAGTTAGCCTACCAGTTACATAGTATAATGGCATTTAAAGCTTATTTTTATCCAAAAATGGAGCTGCCTCGTTCTTGCAGCAAAGTCTCACTTCCTATTTTTTCAGCTATTTTGCAAAAAGTAAATAAGTTTCGTAAGGTTCTATAATTAACAGAAAATATCTCTCAGCGAAATGTTAGAAGTGCAAAAGGGCCACGAAAATTGCTCATTGCACTGGATCAAATGATTGAAAAAGTGAAAATGTATCACTAGTATAAAAAATCAATATATGGTATAACATAAATTTAAACTCCAATTAGCGGTGTACACTCCTGGGGTCTGAACAAGTTTTTACAAATTTAATCTAATTAAGTTTTCAAGTTGCCAAAAATAATTTAATATAACTTAAGTAATACCCTTAATTAGGGGCTTAAAAAAGATATTGAAAATTACCGGGTACCGTTTTTATTGATAGAAAAGAAATTTAATTTCTATAAGAAATTTTCTTTACTTTTCGAGCTTGTTATTTAGGAAAAAGAACCGTGGTCCCACAATTTCTCATTGGGATCTTGGGAAATGGCTACCAAGCCACAATTTCCTAGAAAAGAGACAGCGAAAAAAATATTCGAGAATCGATTGGTGCCCGAATCCTTCTTAATTTGATACGCCATATTGGGGTGATCGTAAGATTCGTTTGGGGTATGTCATCTCCCACCCCAAAAACTAACCGAGAAAAAATAGTTTTTTATTTGTTTTATAAAAAAAAATGATAGCCAATATGTCTTAAATTGGATTTACTTATGCTTTCAGAGTTATAAAGGGGGTTGATACATGTAAGAAAACGAAATTTTCCATTTTTCTTTCTTTTCATTAATTGGTTCATTAAGGTCTTAACAGTGGCGGATCTAACACGACCGTAATTTTCTTTTTTTAATGAATGTTGGGAATGTCAGTGGTGAAAGTATTTTATTTAAAATATTGAACATGTAAATGTTCCATCGATAGCAACATTCTAAATTCACGCTAGTTCAGTCTTATTTTTTCAAAAATCTCTATTTGGTAACGTTGGTATACCAAATTCCATCTTAATAGTTTCATAAATGCAAGGATGTGGGTTGTGACATGAAGTCAGACCGAAATTGTAATGGTTACTAGTTGTTTCGACATCCAAAAACCAAAAGGTCACCTTTTAAACTTCAAAATATTCAACCCCACAGAACATGTATCTATGTAGATTGATTTTACGATATTCCAATT